>CAWUFW010002802.1:0-1200000 GCA_963921515.1 Calotriton arnoldi | reverse complement strand
CATGCAACAAACGTTTAAAAATGACAAATTCTCTTAAAAATGCAAAAGGGTATATTTCCTTAATGTGCAGAAGTGTTTCGCCTTAGTACATCAGATATCAGTGCATTGAGAAGTATTTTTTTTAAAGTGATAGTTTTAAAAAAACTAACAAAGAAACATTCATGCCTACTCCCACCATAAAACAATGCCAATAGTGAACTTAGAGGCAAATCAGTTGTCACGTCGAACCCTCTGGGTGGCCTGGGTCGTTATTATACATGGACAACATTATGGTTTCTTAAATCAAACACAAGAGAGGTTTTTGTACCATGCATATCCTGAAGAATGTAATTCAAGGTGGTCGTACACATGATAATGAGGAAAAAGGAGGCAAAGTGAAATAAAATAAATTGTCAAGGACCACACAATTTGGCCAGGTGTGGAAGCAAGGATAGATTCCAGGTTTTCTGGTTTCACATTGTGCAATTCTATTTTATTCCAATCAAGAATAAAGTTACTTCTTTTTTACACTGGACTCTCCCAAGATACTGCTAGCAAGTAGATAAGGCTTAACCTAAGGTGAATAGAGGGATATCAAATCTAGCATAACACAGAATTATCAAATCTATGACTCTTCTAGAGACTAGGGGCTTAATTTAGAGGACAGGATGGAATGACAACCTCAGAATAGCTCCATGACACACCGACTACACCATGTACATGCTTCGCTTCCCCAAAGCCAACTTTGACTCTCTCCCCCCTTCCCTGCTGGCATCAATGTGGCCCTCGGGCACACCGGGGACCATAATTTGTGGCCCCAGGGAAATTGCTTGCGAGTACCCATGGTATAGTAGAATGAGTAAAACTGCCCCACAACCGTCAGTCTGTATTCTGAGCTCATCCACAATTGAGATTAGGAAAGATTCAGTCCCTCTGTGAAGCCAGTCTGTGCTCCAGAGTGGCTGTTACTGTTTGCAAAACATTTCTGCGTGGGGTGTAGGCCATTTCTTGTAAAAGATTAAAGACGCCAACAATTTGCTGTTAGTCTTGTCAATTACAGCCTTTCAATGCCAAGACTATAATTCTTAATGAATGCACATTTAACTTCATTTGGCATGGTATGAATACTGAAGATGCACTAGAGATAATCTGCACTACCTGTGTGATAGAGTTTGCCTTTTTGCTCTAGAATATCAGTTCTTTAAATGTTAAGAAAAAGGAGAAATCCTCCTTTTATATGGGAACTTTGTCAGTTTGTACTGTAGCTTCACTCCTAGCTTATGGATACTGATGAAAGGCAGGTCAATGTGCTTGGTTTATTTGGGGTTCCCACAGGATTCCCTCCTTTACAGGCAGCTGGCATGGACCAGTTTGGGATGCCAATGATTGGGATACAAGTCACATTGTATGTAAATTACTGAGACAAAAGCAAAAAGAACAATTGATGGACAGAATGCAGAACAATGTCATACATTCACCCCAGTACAGAGATCTGGGCCTAAATCCATCGTTTTTTTGCTCACCATGCCATTCCAGTTTGGACCCAGCCATATGCAAATCAGTCTTGACCCTGCGCCCAATGGGAACAGCCCAGCCCGAACTGCCAGGCCAGGTCCTCCCTGGACTGCAAACAAGCATCCTAGGACCGGTTTCGGGCTTTCAGCCCTCATCAGCGAGGATAGCTTGACTCCAGTGGCATGGAGAGCACGGGACCCACGTCTGGGCATACCCGTCCCACTCAGGGTGACAAATGCAAAAAGAACAGTTGATGGACAGAATGCAGCACAATGTCATACATTCACCCCAGTACAGAGATCTGGGCCTAAATCCATCGTTTTTTTGCTCACCATGCCATTCCAGTTTGGACCCAGCCATATGCAAATCAGTCCTGACCCTGCGCCCAATGGGAATAGTCCAGCCCGAACTGCCAGGCCAGGTTCTCCCTGGACTGGAAACAAGCATCCTAGGACCGGTTTCGGGCTTTCAGCCCTCATCAGCTTGACTCCAGTGGCATGGAGAGCACGGGACCCACGCCTGGGCATACCCGTCCCACTGGGTAACAAATGCAAAAGAACAGTTGATGGACAGAATGTAGCACAATGTCATACATTCACCCCAGTACAGAGATTTGGGCCTAAAACCATCGTTTTTTTGCTCACCATGCCATTCCAGTTTGGACCCAGCCATATGCAAATCAGTCCTGACCCTGCGGCACATTCCTAATTTCTGTAAAAAAGGGTATTGCTAATTCAATTCTTAAAAAGCCCTGAATGGAGTCCAAATATCTCAAGAACTTTAAGTCAATCATGGTAGTTTAAGCTTTTTTTAAAAGTCTTGGAACACTTGCATACAGTCTTAAATCTCATAATTTCCTTGACTGCACTGAAGTAGGTTTCCATACAGGACACAAATCTCAGCTACTGACTTTAAGCATCATACGACGGACTTGCCGTTAGACTTGTCTGCTTGTGATACACTACACCATTCCATCTTACTCAATCGCCTCAAGACAACCAGATTTACAGAATCAGCCTTAAACAGATTAACTTCTTTGTTATATGGGTGTATTCACACATTCTCACTGCTCCCTTTCAGTTATATTTATGGTCTTTGTTGAACAAAGTTCCATAGGGCTCCTCGCTCTCCCTACAATCATTGATGGCAACCAACTTTTTGCAGTTGAATGGTGACAAAACTGAAATTGTATTTTTCAGTGACCACAAGATAGCGTGCTCAGAGGATATTTGGTCTTTATTTCTGAGAGCTTTCATCTGCCCAGTTCCAAATGCAAAAAATAATAAAAATCTAGGGGTCTGGTTTGACTAGCACCTCTATTGTAACACTCATTTTCTGGCAGTGAAAGACCTCAGAAAAATCCTTTCCATCTTCCAGGGTTAAAGGGTCTGCAGCTCAATCAACTGGTCTCAGCTGGACTATAGCAATGCCCGGCATTTCATTTGTATTTGCTTAGCTGCAGAGGATACAAAACATGGTGATCTGCCCCGCAGCTGGTATTCGCAAATGCATCACTTATCCGAAGCACGCCAGTTGCTGCATTGGCTGCCAGTCAAGCAGTTCTTCCAGTTCAAAGTCCTCTGCCTGGTTTATCAAGCCTATTATCTCAAAAGTCACTAAATAATACCTTCCTTGATTTCTCCCTATCATCCACGAAGACTCCTCAGATCAGGATCCATACCTCACTTACATAATGCCTGATCCAGTGGACAGTCCTTCAGAATCCTTGGGCCTAAACTCTGGAACGAGTCCCATCAACCTTCGCCTCACCTCCTCCCACCAGATGTTCTGTAGAAAGCTGAAACATTTCCTATTTTGTTGAGGCCCCCCACTGCTTTTCTTCCCTCTCCTGTTCCAGTCAATTTGTTTTTTGTGTTTTGTATACCTGTCTCAATCTCGTGTCATGCTGCTTCTGAGTTTTAATTTCTCCCCTCCCTTTGTGTCTCTCTGCAATTCTAGCTCCATGATGCCTGCAGGCAAAAGTGTGTACTCTACAAATAAATGAATAAACAGAAAGAAATTAAATTGACAGGGTTATATTAAACATGTTTATGTGATATCCTATAGGACACAATATATGACAGAACACAAATATTGGACACCGAACAAACCGCATGAGTCTCTCTCTCTTTTGAAGCCCCTCTGGTTATTTGTTGCTTTTGAATGAATTGAATGGACAACAATTCAAAATGTCGACTCCCTAAAATGCCCTTTCCTCATCAACTCTTTGAAATCATTAACCTCTGCTAAAACAAAGCTAATCAAATATGTCTCAGTAAAAATCTTTTTTCCTTTGGTGAGTTAGAAACAGAAAAATTAGAGTGCAGGGCCATGTAGTCATGGTGGGTTTAACAGACCTGAATAATGTATACATTTTTCAAATTATCACATTAAAACAAACCATTGAAGATAAGTTTCTTTTCTGTACATAGCTCGACAGCCGAAAGCGCCAACGTTACGTTGAACGATTTGTGTAAGTGGACAGTGGGATATATTGCGCCAGGTGTTAACAGAGATCCAAGCTAAAGAGCATAGTCGATATTATCCTATGAAAATAAAGTTGCATGATGCTTTAGAAAGGAAAGGTGGATGTCAAAAAATCAAATGCATAGTCAGAGGTTATTTCAAATGGAGGAGCTATGAGAGAAAACACCAGTGGTCGTGGTGGGAGGAGGGGGGGAGGGAAGGGGGGGGAGGAGTGTGGGTCTTTCCTAAATACAGCTTTGCACACTAGATGTTGTAATTTGTTGGAATGTGGGCAATTCAGAAACCAAGCAAAGCTATTCATAATTAGGCAATTGCACTCATGACAAGTTTGGGACGCCCATGTGTTTAATCTTTCAAGTCTTTAAAAAATATTTTTACTAAAAGTTTATCGAATGCAGTCTATTAATTCTGAAAGCCTTACCAATGTTGTTCTGACACATTAATGAACATATATATTCAAATATTTTAGTCCAACATGCAATGCAACATTTCAAGCATTGGACTCATCTTTGCAAAGTAATGAATAACAGAAACCCATTCTCGGAGGAGGATGATCAATGGCCACGTTTACAAAATTTAAGAATTGCGATTTCCAATTGCACTTCTTTATGAATTGCAATTCCTAATCAAAGCAAACTTACAAATATTAGATAGTGATTCCTAATGGGTCACAAATCAACCTACTTGATAAATATTAATGAGGTAGGTCACAGTTTGCGACCCATTAGAAACGATAGCCATCACAGGGATGGTGCCATACACTAAACTTAGCTGCCCGCTATTACTTGATTTCACCTAGGTAGCCTGTTATTCTGTCTTTCCTTATGTTGGGATGTGTCTTTTATTACTTAGACACATATACGTTGTATACAGCCCGCATCTTGATGTTCTGCAAACAACACACTGTGTTGATCACCCTAGGTAAGTATGAGTATAGTTTGGATCTGTTTTATATATATATTTTTTTTAAATCACTCTTCTGTGGTGTATACGACTTGGGATTCAGCTGCTCTAGTACATCAATTTTTTTAACATGCAAGTATAGATTTGTATTGTTTAATTGAGCCATTATAAGTGATTCTTATGTTTTCGTCTTTAGGTTCTTGCTCTGGGACATGCCTTAGCTCCTCCTTTTTCAGTTGGCTATTAACTATTTTGTGCCCTGAGGAAGGTGTAACCGAAATGTTGGTCTTCACCGAAACGCGCGTCGGCACATATTGAAAATTGAAATACGAGGACCAGAATATTTGCACACTTTGGGGCCGATTCCGATCTCGGCCGGTAGTGCTCCGAATCGGATTCGGATTTACCGGATCCGATTCGGAGCCCTGTTTCCCGACCGAATCGTACGCGGGTCCGGCCGAGCGAGTACGATGCAGGCACCCGCGAAATCTCCGACCGACTCGAACGCGGCTTCAACACGCTCCGACCGACTCGCATGGACACGACTCGCACCGCGCTATGGAGACGTATCCCGGCCGGGTAAGTACGATGCGCGCCGCGAGCAGTCCGACCGACTCGCGCCGTCCGGCTCGAAAAAGCTGTCGGAGCCGGACTTTGGGGGTCCGCGTCGGACCCCCTGTACGCGTAGGCGCGCGAAGTCGCACACAGGGGGACCCAAGCGGTCCCCTCTACCTGTGCATGTACGCCGCGATGCGCATCGACGCGCACCTGCTGTAGGGGCGCCCTTGTCCGCCTCGCACCCATTGAGTCAATGGGAGCCCGCGCACGCGTTGTGACGACCGGCTCCCATTGACTTCAATGGGAGTCCGACCGACTCGAGTCCGATGGCATGCGTGCGCATCGTACTGCTCGGTCGGACTGCCAGAGTCCGATTCGGTCGGAAATCTCTCCGGGTCCGGCTCGGTCGGAGAGATTTCCGCCCGAATCGGAATCGGCCGATATATTTGCACACTATAACTTCATGTAAACGTATTGATCCATCAAAAAATATGAAACATATGATTTATGTTTAATATATTTCTGAAAAGCATCCATAAATATATGAGATCGCTATTTTGATCCTGGTTATCCTTAAAATTGTTTTTTTATTTTATTGCTGTCTGGTGTATGTTTATAGAGGAAGGATGTATGTGGTTTGCATGACATGTATGTAGTTTGATGAGGGGTATGATTGCTATGGTGGGGAATAGCTTTTGGAGGTCTTCAGAGGGAAAGTGTACTTTCATTGGCGAAGTAAGTGTTTAGTCTGTATCCTATCAGACACTGTTTGTATTTGTGCTCATTTGGAATGATTTATATTAAACATTGAAGATTCAGAACTAGAATAATATTCATTGTCTTATATTAAATGTTTGGAGTATTATGATGTGCATGTTTTGAATCACATGGCTCTATTGGGACTTTGAGCATTTTCAAATTTATGACGAGATATGCCGCCTAACTATTGAATCAGGCAGGTTGTTCTTGTTCACTGTATGGTCTTTTCACCCCTGCTTCCCTGCCTTTGCATTGATAAATACAGGGGCCATCCTTTTTTTTGTAAATATCACAGGGATGGTGGCCTGCTGGGGTCAGTAGACTACCATGCCTGTGAGTGCTTTTAAATAAAGTTTTTTTTTTTTTTTAAATGCAGCCCATTTTCTTTAAAGGAAAACCGGATACGTTAAAAAGAAAAAAAAATGAAACTTGGAAGTTTCACTTTTTAAGCGTAGACAGTCCACTGCCTGCTCTAAAAAAAATATTTTTTTCCATTCTTAAAGAGGAAGAGGTCCCATTCAGATTCGGTATATGGAACGGATGCCTTAAATACACCCCTTCTAATTACCGAATCGCAAACACAAATTGTAATTTGGTAACGTATTAATGAATCTCAATGTGTGCTTTGAACATGTGTAAAAGCATTTTTGCGATATGGGCCCATTAGTGGTGGAGTCAGAATAGTTACACACCATCAAAACACAAACTGGCGAAACCAATAGGTCTACCTTTGATTTAGCAGCACATGTACACTTCATCATGAACAGTCGCGGCCGGTATGACTCGTGGGGGTGAGGTTTAATTTAAATAAATAAATAAATAAAGGTTAACTTACCTTTGCCGGCCCAGTCCTGCGTCGTCTTCTCTACAACAGGAAGCAGCCGCAGGCAGCCTCCCTCCTCTCCTCTTTCTCAATCACAACGCTGCAATGGCAGCGTTGTGATTGGATGGGACGCCGACCACACAGGCGTCTATGGGGAGGCCGTTTTCTCCATGTAGGCTGAGAAAAGGGAGAGTGCGTATGACTGCTTTTGTCGGCCCTGGGGCCGACCAAACAGTCAGCGCCCTCATAGTGGGCAAGCCACTCCTTCCCTGCTCTTCAGCAGACACACTCACCCGCCCGCCCCCAACCAAACCCTTCTGCTTTCTCGCAGTGCGAGAAGCAGAAACATAAAATGGTATTTAAAATACCATTTTATGTTTCTGCTTCTCGCATTGCGAGAAAGCAGTGGGGCGACACTCCGCCCACATAGAGGAGCCGCCCCTGATCATAAAGAAATGTATTTCGATACCAGACCATATTAATTCAAGACCTACTGGCTTTGGCTTGGTGGTGGTGTCGGTGATGTGGTATTGCGTTTGTGTTGTTAGTATTCGTGGCATTGGTAGCACTGCTAATGGCAGTGGTATTGCATGTATGAGATCAATAATTTAATATGACCAAAAGTCTGATGACTGAGTGTACTTTTTACATGCAGACCGAACAATTCTCCAAACAACCGATACCATAAGTTGAGAGAGCATTACTCTTCTGAGCGGAGCCGGAACCCACATTAATTTTAAAGAATTCAGAAAAATGAAAACCATGCACTCACTTAAATGAATTTGTAAAGCAGCAATCACGAAACTGCTGGCCGAGTTGGCTTTTTTTTTGATAGCAAGTATCTGTTTAGTAGCTGTGCTGAAGAGGTTTTTAATAAAGGCACCCATGTAAGAACAGTGTATTTCTCCGCACTGATTGCAGAGTTTGTAACCAAAACCAGGCGTTTGTCAGGACGGGTGCCTTACAGCTTATGAGTCATGGCTTCTGCATGGTACCTGAAGTAACCAGATCTGCTCTCACATGATCAAAATACAGAACATTCACATATGTTATTTTATGAATCATCTAAACGCTCCACTCACCTATCACTCCAGCAGCTGTTGGGCTCACTCCAAGGGACTTTATGTGATGGCTCAGTAAAGGGACCACCATGCTCACACCAAACAAATCCTGCAAGTGAAAAGATGGTACAGTGTGAAAACATATTTTCTTAACTGTAGAGGCTCAGGATGTATTCTATGGTTGCCAAGTTAGTTTTCCACATTCTGAACTAAATGCAAATTCATTCTAATTTTCAATGAGTATTTTGTCGGAATATCATACCAAAACCTTTGATCTACGAAAACATTGACTCCAGAATGTCAATGGCAAATATATCAGCAAGAAATGGATACTTAATATATTCTTAATTCCGCATTTAAGCACCTTGAAGATATGCATATCTTCATGGTGCATACATAAGGAGTTAAAAATAATAGATTGACACCTACATATTTTCTTACTTGGACGATATAGTGGTAGTCAATGTTCTGGCAAATATTTTTGTAGGTTATTATTAAAAACTCTATATTCTGGTAGTAGATCAAGTTACTTTCCCATATTTATTAATTTTGGAGACACTCATTTTGATTTGTTTTCTGCATGGACTAGTTAATGGTTGTAATGGTTGAAGAGTCACAAAAACGTTGTAAGATGTGCAACTGTCCAACTAAAGAAGTGCTGACAGTGCAAGTCTCACACAATTAACACACTGGTGCTAGAAATTGTGCTAAACGATTTTAAAAGGTTAGGCTCGTAGAGCTAAATATACACCTAGAGAATCAAAAACCATCCTCTACTACAGAAACGGAGCGTCTGAAGTCCTAGATCAGACAGGCTTAAAATATATTTTCAGATTCCAAAAGGTCTTTCTGTTATAACACCCTCAGTCTTTTATCAGAAAATGAACATTTATTGTATGTCTAAGAACAAAAAGAATTTTGAGCAAAATTCCAATCAATGATAAGTTTCTGTTGCAAACTAGTGTGGGAGCATAACTCTACCCCAATATTCTGGACACTCCAAAATGCAAATTACCTCAACATTTAACTCACACAGTTCTCCCCGATTTGATCTTGCATATAAAGGCAGCCTCCCTGACATTAATATAGTAGAGTAGCAAAAACAATAACTGTGACCACTCAATAACTGAGTTCTAGATCAGATAAAAATTAAAGGGTTTTATTACAGAATTTCAAAATCAAGCAGTACAGAAAAATGTCATGAAGGCGTTAATGGAAGTTATGGAGAGTAGTCCAAATCAGAAACTAGTCCCCAATGAGACACAAAGTCAAAAAGAAATCAGGCAGCGTATTTGATAGAAAGGGAAAATAATCTGACTCATCCCAGAATTAAGGGGTTCTTATACAAAAAACAGACATAACAAATTAGGAAAAATGCAGTCTCTTCATGGTGTGGTGGCAAGTAATAACTTGTTTGGCACATCAGAAGTTAACACGTTAACATGTCACATTAAAGTACAAACGCAGTAGCCCATTTTAAGTAAGCATTATCCGTGCCACCTCCATCCGGAGACATTCAAACTAATATGAAAAATTTTAATAATAACAATATTGCACCAATATATAGAAGCAGGCCCAGCAAAAATCATTAGATCAGTTGGTCTTCGCTACTGCAGAGCCTGTGGGGAAAATAGATGCATAAGAGGACGAGATGGGAAGGGAAGAATTCAGGAGTAAAATTAATGCCAGAACAGCATCCATATTAACCAAGATAAACTTTTCATAAAAATGTGGCCTAACTAAAATATGTTAATAAAGCCTTTTCTATATGTCATATTAAACTCGTTTCAACCAAAATGATGTTAATTCAGCCTTGGCGTATTGGATCCAACAATGAAATCATTATTCATTGGTATTACTTGGCAAAAAAAGCTTTAGAAGAAATGCTACCACACAAGTTTCCACAAAACAGACTTTATTCAGGATACAAAGGAAGTGTGGTGAGATGGCTCCACAACAGATGGGGACTTTCAATTTGCCATGATCAAATGGTCATCATGAAAGCACCACCTGAATTTTAATGAGTGAGTCTTTAAGCAGTTACCTCATGAAAGCAAGAGCTGTGTGCATCTTTTGTTGCTGGATCAGTTCTAAGGGACATACTTTAGGTTGAAAACATATAGGGGGATTGCCGAATTAACTGAATGTTTGAGTCATTATGATGCCATAGAGCCGATGGGTCGTGGCAGCTCCAAGTCTGTGTGCAAAACTAGACAAATAAGTTTGTGGTTCGAGTTGGCTGGTGTGTGTGTGACATCTACATCCAATCACACAGAAAGTATTTTCAGAAAGTGTATTTTAAGAGAATGGTTATGTCCAACAGTGGGTTGAGGTACCGAGCGGGAGATTTCAGATGTGAAAACCTAAAGGAGACCTCTTGTAGTCCTGTTCCCTGGAGAGGCACAATGAGACGGGTTCCCCTTAGGCATCTCTGTCAAGACAGAAGTTAACCCTTCGGATAATCTGAAAAATGTTATATTTGGGCAGGATCTTGGAGCGGGTCCACGAAGAGCTCAAGACTTACTCTGAAAGCAGCCAGCTACTCTGGAAGAGTGTGGTACAAGAATAGCCAGGGTGCGCATAATAATAATAATAATAATAATAGTAGGACACTTGTAGAGCGCACTGCTACCTCCAACGGAGCTTAGTGAATTTAATCAACATATATTCTCTCACTACAAAAGAAAAGGAAGTGAAGAGTCGTATATTTTTCTATAACAGCATTCAACATTTATTTGATGGCCAATGAGATCAATAAGTGGCTTTGTAAAGGAGCTTCAAATCAGAGTTCTTTGCATTCTAACAAGGAACTTTTTAGAAAGACTACTAGACTTTGGGTTTATTAAGCTAACAGATGTATTAAAAGCAGCAGGTGGTTGTAGTGCTACATATATTTTCACATTGTGAGACTGTGGTGACCTTTGATTATGTGTTTTAACTTACTTCATTTTGAATGTACAACATCATTTTTGTGCTCTTGCATGATTTCATTTCCACCCAGCTACTTTTCAACTTCACAGCTTCAGCTTTTACAGCTTCATTTCTACTTCTTGCAGCTTCAGAGTGGAATGTTTACTTCCTTCTCAGCACAGAGCAAAACAGCCTTGCAGGAACAGAGCGTGTGGGATGTGCGTTTGGAAGTGTGAGAGAGGACTGTACTTCTCCGTCTCAGAGTCAAAACACGGAGGGCTGGCCAGCTTCCGTCTTGACCTTGGAACAGACCAGTATGGTCCGCTTTGGTTTTGCAATAGATGAAGGGAGGGTGAATTACCTGAAGTCTCTCTCCATGTTAGTAAAAAGCATTAAAGACAGGAAGTTTTGGCGCTCATACAGAAGTTCATTCATGAGGTAGACGCACCGTCTCGGGGCAAGTTTTGCTGTCCCATTGAGACTTCTGGACGACTGAAAGGGCTTCCCAGTCAAGCGGACTAGAATGTTATGCTGTACTCAAATGGTGATGTACGAGCTACGAGTTTCATTGCTCTGTGATGTTTTCATGTTGTGCTCTTTCCTGGCATTTGACAGTCCTTGTTTCTTGCATTGGACGTCCATTATTATTATCTGCTTATGTTTTGCTTCCTTGCATTTGACTTGTGAGTATTCCATTAATATTTGACTTGTGAGGGTTTCATTATTATTTGTGTGTTTTACCATTATCTGCTTGTGTTTTATCTCATGCATTTGATTAATTGTGTGCGTTTTATTATTTGCTTGTACACACATTACATATATATATATATATATATATATACACACACATATACACACACACACACACACACACACACACACATATATATACACGTGTTACCATCCTTGTGGGGACTATGTGTGAATACCTGCATTGTGGGGACTAACCTTTCCCAATGTTTTTAAAATACACTAATAACAGAAAAATGTTAAGAAAAAATTCATGATGCAGGATCCTGCTTCAAATGTGCAAATATATTGTTATTTAATCGTGCGCACAGCACCATACTTGTGGGGACTTGAACACATGCTACCATCCTTGTGGGGACCTAGTCCGTAACACTATTTGTGAATGAATACAGTCGAAGGCACATGGCTAAATGTTTATTTTATCAACAATATACACAAACAACATTATAATCTATTCATATATGAATTGCTGCATATATACTAGGGGTATACATTACAGACAGATTATGTTAATGTGCCAGAAAATATCATATCATGCTTAAAGAAAGACCCTTAAAGCTGTATTTAACCTATTTATCAGTGCTTAAAATCTTAGGAGATAAGGGAACTAACACAAAGAAATTAACATATGGAACTAAGGAATATGGTCAAGTGGAACCCAGAGCTTGATTAGCTGCTTACATTTTTGCCAAAATAGATGTTCAAGTCCCCACAGAGATAGTGGGTGAAGATCATTGTGTTTAAGTCTCCATAGAAATAGTGTGTACAATCAATGCTTAAATCCCATTATAAAGAGTGTGAAGCTAATGATGTTCAAGTCCACACAGAGGTTGTATGTAATTATAGGAATGCTCAAGTCCTCACAGAGATGGTATGTTATTATAGCGATGTTTAAGTCCCCACAGAGATAGTGTGTTATTATAGTGATGTTCAAGTCCCCACAAAGATAGTGTGTTATTACAGTGTAGTTTAAGTCCCCACAAAGATAGTGTGTTATTATAGCGATGTTTAAGTCCCCACAGAGATAGTGCATGAAGGTGATTGTGTTTATGTCATCATTAAAATAGGGCCCAATTCACAAAGGTAAACTTAGACAAAAAGTCTAACTTTACTACTTTTCAGTATTCACGAAGGTAAATTTAGACCAAAAGTCTAACTTTACTACTTTTCAATATTCACAAAGCCCCATACAAAGAATGTGAAGCTGATTATGTTCAAGTCGAAGCAAACACAAGGAGATGATGGACAGAGTGCTGAAACTTTTCAATCACTCACCCCCAGTCACAGATCTGGGTTGAATCCATCATCGTTCTTTAGCTCACTTCGCCACCCCAGTTCAGACCCAGCTATATGCAAATCAGTCTTGACCCGGTGCCTCATGGGAACAGTCCAGCCCGAACTGCCAAGCCAGGTCTTCCCTTGATTTGAAACAAGCATCCTGGGACCGGTTTTGGGGTAACACCCTCTCATCAGCCAGGCTTGCTTGAATCCAGTGGCAAAGTGAGCAAGGGACCCACGTCTAGGCATACCCTGCCAACTTAGGGTGAACAAAGCAAACACAAGGAGATGATGGACGGAGTGCTGAAACTTTTCAATCACTCACCCCCAGTCACAGATCTGGGTTGAATCCATCATCGTTCTTTAGCTCACTTCGCCACCCCAGTTCAGACCCAGCTATATGCAAATCAGTCTTGACCCTGTGCCTCATGGCACCCCCTGGTGCTTCAAGTCGAAACAGAGCTTGCGTTTAATTACAGGAATGCTCGAGTCCCCACAGAGATGGTATGTTTTTATAGTAATGTTCAAGTCTCCACAAAGATAGTATTTTATTATTGTTTTTTTCAAGCCCCCACAAAGATAGTGTGTTATTATAGCGATGTTTAAGTCCCCACAGAGATGGTGCATGAAGATGATTGTGTTTAAGTCCTCATTAAAATAGGGCCCGGTTCACAAAGGTAAACTTAGACAAAAAATCTAACTTTTCTACTTTTCAGTTTCACAAATGTAAGCTTAGACCAAAAGTCTAACTTTACTACTTTTCAGTATTCACATAGCCCCATACAGAGAATGCGAAGCTGATGATGCTCAAGCCAAAACAGAGCTTGCGCGTAATTACAGGAATGTTCAAGTCCCCTCAGAGATGGTTTGTGACTATAGCATTACCATTGTCGCCAAAGAGAATGAGTGTGATTATAGACATGCCCAGGTCCCCACAGGGATAGTGTGTGATTATAGACATGCCCAGGTCCCCACAGAGATAGTGTGATTATAGAGATGTCGAGGTCCCTACAGAGATGGTGTGTGACTATAATATTGCCACGGATGCCAAAGAGAATGTGTGAGATCATAGACATCCCCAGGTCCCCTCAAAAACCTGCACCCACATAAAAAATCCCTTGTGACCCAAATACCCATACAAACACTAAACCTTAAATGATTCATTACCACCTAAAACACCCATACCAGCCCTAACCCCTAAATGTTCCCTTGCCACCAAAAACCCATGCCCACTCTAAATCCTAAAAATCCCTTTCCACCCAAATACCCACACCCACCCTAAACCTTAAAACCCTTGCGACCCAAAACCCATACACACTGTAAATTCTACAATATCCCTTGCCACCAAAAATCTCACACCCACCCTAAACACTAAAAATTCCCTTGCCACCCATAAAACCCATACCCACCCTAAACCCTAAAAATCTCTTACCGCTCAAAAACCTACACCCACCCTAAACACTAAAAATTCACTTGCCTCCCAAAAATCCATGCACACCCTGAAAATCCCTTGCCACCTAAAAACCCATACAAACACTACACCTAAACGATTCATTCCCACCCAAAAACCCATACCCAGCCTAATCCCTAAAAAATTCCTTACCACCCAAAAATCCATACCCACCTGAAACCATAACATTTCCCTTGCCCCCAAAAACCCACACCCACCCTAAACCTTACAAATTCCCTTGCCACCCAAAAACCCATACACACTGTAAAATCTACAATATCTCTGTCCACCAAAAATCTCACACCCACCCTAAACACTAAAAATTCCCTTGCCAACCATTAAACCCATACCCACCCTAAACCCTAGAAAATCTCTTACCACTCAAAAACCTGCACCCAACCGAAACCCTAAAAATTCACTTGCCTCCCAAAAACGCATATCCACCCTGAAAAATCCTTTGCCACTTCAAAACCCACACCCATCTAATTGCTGAAAAATCCCTATACCACTCAAAAACCTACATGCACCCTAAACCCTAAAAATTCACTTGCCTCCCAAAAACCCATACCAACCCTCAAAAATCCCTTGCCACCCAAAAACCCATACAAACACTACACATAAATGATTCATTACCACCCAAAAACCAATACCCAGCCTAAACCCTAAAAAATTCCTTACCACCCAAAAATCTATGCCCACCCGAAACCATAACATTTCCCTTGCCCCCAAAAATTTACACCCACCCTAAACCTTAAAAATTCCCTTGCCACCCAAAAAACCATACCCACCCTAAACCCTAAAAAATCCCTTGCCAATCAGAAACCCATACCCACCCTAGAAATAAAAATTCCCTTGCCACACTAAACCTTAACAAATCCCTTGCCACCCAAAAACCCATACCCACCCTAAGCCCTAAACATTCCCTTACCACCCAAAAAAACGATACGCTAAACTCTAAAAATTCCTTGCGACCCTAACCCCCAAAATCCCTTACCACCCAAAACCCATACCTACCCTAACCTTCAAAAATCCCTTGCCTCTCAAAACCCATACCCACCCTAACCCCATAAAAATTCACTGGCCACCCAAAAAACTATACCCAACCTAAACCCGAAAAAGTACCTTACCATCCAAAAACACACATCCATTCTAACCCCAAAAAATTCACTTATCATCCAAAAACCCATACCCACCCAAAACCATAAATTTCCCTTGCCCCCCAAAAATCCACACCCACTCTAAACCTTAAAAATTCCTTTGCCACTTAAAAACCCACACCCATCCCAAATGCTGAAAAGTCCCTTACCACTCAAAAACCTACACCCACCCTAAACCCTAAAAATTCACTTGCCTCCCAAAAACCCATACCCATCCTGAAAAATCCCTTGCCACCCAAAAACCCATACAAACACTACACCTAAACGATTCATTACCAACCAAAAACCCATACCCAGCCTAAACCCTAAAAAATCCCTTACATCCCAAAAATCCATACCCAGTCTAAACCCTAAAATTACCTTATCACCCAAAACCCATACCCACCCAAAACCCTAACATATCCCTTGCCCCCAAAAATCCACACCCACCCTAAACCTTAAAATTTACCTTGCCACCCAAAGATACCCACCCTAAACCCTAAAAAATCCCTTGCCAATCAAAAACCCATACCCACCCTAAAAATAAAAATTCCCTTGCCACCCTAAACCCTAACAAATCCCTTGCCACCCAAAGACCCATACCCACCCTAAGCCCTAAACATTCCCTTACCACCCAAAAAAACGATACCCACGCTAAACCCTAAAAATTCCTTGCAACCCTAACCCCAAAAATTCCCTTACCACCCAAAAACCCATACCTACCCTACCCTTAAAAATCCTCGCCTCCCAAAACCCATACCTACCCTAACCCCATAAAAATTCACTGGCCACCCGAAAAACCATACCCAACCTAAATCCGAAAAGTACCTTACCACCCAAAAACACACATCCTCTCTAATCCTTAAAAATTCCCTTATCATCCAAAAACCCATACCCACCCAAAACCATGAATTTACCTTGCCCGCCAAAACTCCACACCCACTCTAAACATTAAAAATTCCTTTGCCACTTAAAAACCCACACCCATCCTAATGCTGAAAATTCCCTTGCCACCCAAAAACCTATACCCACACTAAACCCTAAAAAGTCACTTCCACCTAAGAACCCACACCCACCCTAAACCCTAAAATTTCCAGTGCCACCCAAAAATCCATACCTACCCTAAACCTTAAAAAATCCCTTACCACCCAAATACCCACACCCACCATAAACCCTAAATATTCCCTGGCCAACCAAAAAACCCATACCACCCTAAACCCTAAAAAGCCCTTATCACCTAAAAACCTATACTCACGCTAAACCCGAATAATTCCCTTGCCACACAAAAACCCACACCAACCCTAAACCCTAAAAATCCCCTTGTGATTTAAAAACCCATACACACCATAAACCCTACAAAATCCCTTGCCACCAAAAATACCACACCCATCCTAAACGCTAAAAATTCCATTGAAACCCATAAAGCCCATCCCCCCAAACCCTAAAAATCCCTTACCACTCAAAAACCTACACCCACCTAAACCCCAAAAATTCACTTGCCACCCAAAAACCCATACCCATCATAAAAAATCCCTTGTGACCCAAATACCCATACCAACACTAAACCTTAAATGATTCATTACCACCTAAAAAACCCATACCAGCCCTAACCCCTAAAAATTCCCTTGCCACCCAAAAACCCATACCTACCATAAACCCTAAAAAATCCCTTACCACCCAAATACCCACACCTACCTTAAACCCTAAATATTCCCTTGCCAACCAAAGAACCGATACCCACCCTAAACCCTAAGAAGCCCTTATCACCTAAAAACCTATACTCACCCTAAACCCTGAAAATTCCCTTGCCACCCAAAATCCCATACCCACCCTAAACTCTCAATATTCCCTTGCCACCCAAAAACACATACCTACCCTAAACCCTAAGGCAAACCTTACAACCCAAAAACCCATAACCACCCTACACCCTTAAATTCCTTATCACCCAAAAACTCATACTCACCCTAAACCATAAGATTTCCCTTGCCCCACAAAAACCGACACGAACCTAAAACCTTAAAAATTCCCTTGTGACTCAAAAACCCATACACACCATAAACTCTACAAAATCCCTTGCCACCAAAAATACCACATCCATCCTAAACGCTAAAAATTCCATTGAAACCCATAAAACCCATACCCACCCTAAACCCTTTCATGCGTCACTCTATGCCTGAAAGGGTTTTCTTGGACTTATACTGAGTGCTCCCTTGTGTCTGGACAAAGCTATACCTCTCTGAAGAGCTCTAATGAGAGCGAAACACGTGTCAATGGTAAAAGACTTTGTCCCTTTCTATTTCGGCGTTGATGGCACTCTGCTAATCCTACGCTTAAAGACTTTGATAGAAAAGCAGACATTTGAGGTGAGCAAATTTAGAGTGTCGCTGGTGTTGAAAGTGCTCTATACTGGAGCTGCTTTCCACCTAAACTTGAGAACTACCCAGAGTTCTCTGCTTCTTTTTTTGCATAATTTATGCGTCACTCTATGCCTAAAAGGGTTTTCTTTTGACTTATACTGGGTGCTCCCTTGTGTCTGGACAAAGCTACACCTCTCTGAAGAGCTCTAATGAGAGCAAAACACGTGCCAGGGGTTGCTTTTATTCATTTCAGGTTGGCTTGGATGGTATTTTACCAATCCAAAGCTGTAATACTGTGCCTGGAGTGGTAAAAGGCTTTGGCCATTTTAACAGCTCGGCATGGATAGCACTGTGCTAATCCTATGCTTAAAGACTTTGGGGCCGATTCCGATCTCGGCCGGTAGGGCTGCGAATCGGATTCGGCTTTACCGGATCTGATTCGGAGCCCTATTTCCCGACCGAATCGTACGTGCGTCCGGGCGAGCGAGTACGATGCGTGCGCTTGCGAAATCTCCGACCGACTCGTTCGCAGGACCCGACCGCTCCGACCGACTCGCACGGGGACGACTCGCACCGCGCAATGGAGACGTTCCCCGGCCGGGTGAGTACGATGCGCATCGCGACCGCTCCAACCGACTCGCGCAGTCCGGCTCCAAGGAGCTGTCGGAGCCGCACTTTGGGGGTCCGTGTCGGACCCCCCTGGAAGCGTAGGCACGCGAGTCGCACACAGGGGGGAGCCATGGGTCCTCCCTACACGTGCATGTACGGTGCGACCCGCATCGACGCGAACACGCTGTAGGGGGCGCCCTTGTTCGTGTCGTGCCCATTGAGTCAATGGGAGCCCGTGTACGCGTCGTACGACTGGCTCCCATTGACTTCACTGGAGTCCGACCGAATCGAGTCCGATAGCATACGTGCGCATCGTACTCGCTCGGTCGGACTGCTAGGGTCCGATTCGGTCGGAATTCTCTCCGAGTCCGGCTCGGTCGGAGAGATTTCCGGCCCGAATCGGAATCGGCCCCTTTGCTGTGGAAATGGTAAACGACTATGGGGCTCATTATGATAGCGGTGAATCCGCCACTGGCAGCCTGCCGGTGGCGGATTCACCGCCAAATTGCAGCCATTCTCCGCCTGTCATATTATGATGGCAGGCGGTTTGCTAGCGGACGGTCCGCCACAGGCAATCGTTCCGATTGCCTGGCGGACCCGGAAAGCATTCCCAGAATGGTGGCGGTGCCTAGCAGGCACCGTCTGCCATATTAGGATGCCTCATCTCCGCCAGCCTTGAATGGCGGTTAACCCGCCATTCAAAGGCTGGCGGAGATTGACTTTGGGGGCCCGTTGCGGGCTCCATCTGTGTTTGGGGGGTGCACTTGGGGGTACCTGGGACCGCTGCATGACTGGCGGCCGGTCCCACACACCGCAACGATGGCGGACCAACGTAATGAGCCCCCCTGTCCCTTTCTATCTCGGCGTGGATGGCACTGTGCTAATCCTACGCTTAAAGACTTTGATAGAAAAGCAGACATTTGAGGTGAGCAAATTTAGAGTGTCGCTGGTGTTGAGAGTGCTCAGTACTGGAGCTGCTTTCCACCTAAACTTGAGAACTTCCCAGAGTTCTCTGCTTCTTTTTTTGCATAATTTAAGCGTCACACTATGCCTGAAAGGGTTTTATTTTGATATATATATATATATATATATATATCTCCACAACGCCGTTCCTTCTCACTTCCCTTCCTCTGGGAAAAACGGACTGCGAGACCACAATTTCGTGCTAGATTTCATTTATTTTGCCACCAATTTCGCCATGACGCGTTTCGGCCTCACTCGGCCTTGATCACATGACGTCACACTATGCCTGAAAGGGTTTTATTTTGATATATATATATATATACACATATACATATATACACAACTCAAATTAGCTTTATTTCGACAATTTCATGTCATAAAACCAAGCAGATAAAATATTTGCAAGATTATATTAAAATTAGCCACACAGATTAAAACTAGTTCATACAGGTCTGAGAGCAATGCCATCGCAGCATACCAGAGTAGAATAATAGAATCACATTCAAAGCGAGAAAGACGCTTCCTCGAATGACATTTCCCGTGGCCTGATCTTAAATTGTGTGACCATGGGATAATGAAATTAATATTAGTACACCAATAAAAAAAAGAATAAGGATAACACATCAATCTGAGATGCAGGTACATTTAATATTTTTGTGTTACCTTCTCAGAATAGGGTAAAAACGCAATGTGGACTTATTGATGAAGAGGAGGTAAGAAAGAAATAAGTACAAATTTCAAAAAGTACAGTTTGACATTTCATTGCACCAGCTTTAGAAACTAAAGTGCATTATCAGTACAATCAAAATACATTTTGCCATTACAGAAGTGAGAGGTTGCTTGCGGCTATATCTTCAGAGCTTGGGCCATAAGGTTGTACTAATTTTAGTTCGTCATTTGATTATTTTAAAAGAAAAGTTGATTCATGATCAAATAATTTAAGATTAATTCTATACAGCAACCAGAGCCCTCATTCTAATTATCCCCATCTGGCCAAGGAACTTTGCTACAGCAGACGTATAAAATAGGCGTGGTCCGCGCTAAGAATTTCGAGGTCAGTAAAACTGCTTCGGGTCCGTATTTGCCTATAGATGTATTTGATCTATTTCTGGCATGAACCAGCATATCAAACACAAAGAGATGATGGACGGAGCGCTGAAACTTTTCAGACACTCACCCCCAGTCACAGATCTGGGTTGAATCCATCATCGTTCTTTAGCTCACTTCACCACCCCAGTTCAGACACAGCTATATGCAAATCAGTCTTGACCCTGTGCCTCATGGGAACAGTCCAGCCCGAACTGCCAAGCCATGTCTTCCCTGGACCGGAAACAAGCATCCTGGGACCGGTTTCGGGCTAACAGCCCTCATCAGCCAGGCTAGCTTGAATCCAGTGGCAAAGTGAGCAAGGGACCCACGTCTGGGCATACCCTGCCAACGTAGGGCGAACAAAGCAAACACAAGGAGATGATGGACGGAGCGCTGAAACTTTTCAGACACTCACCCCCAGTCACAGATCTGGGTTGAATCCATCATCGTTCTTAGCTCACTTCACCACCCCAGTTCAGACACAGCTATATGCAAATCAGTCTTGACCCTGTGCCTCATGGGAACAGTCCAGCCCGAACTGTCAAGCCATGTCTTCCCTGGATCGGAAACAAGCATCCTGGGACCGGTTTCGGGCTAACAGCCCTCATCAGCCAGGCTAGCTTGAATCCAGTGGCAAAGTGAGCAAGGGACCCACGTCTGGGCATACCCTGCCAACGTAGGGCGAACAAAGCAAACACAAGGAGATGCTTGATTCCGGTCCAGGGAAGACATGGCTTGGCAGTTCGGGCTGGACTGTTCCCATGAGGCACAGGGTCAAGACTGATTTGCATATAGCTGTCTCTGAACTGGGGTGGCAAAGTGAGCTAAAGAATGATGATGGATTCAACCCAGATCTGTGACTGGGGGTGAGTGTTTGAAAAGTTTCAGCACTCCGTCCATCATCTCCTTGTGTTTGCTATGAACCAGCATATCCCAAACCGACAAACAGGACGTGGCAGATGGATTCTCGAGAGTTTTTGTATGTAGGACATAACACAACTCCATTTGGGGCCCAGATATGGGTAAATGTTTAAGGGGCAATGTGCCAACCCTAAATTGAAAATATAGTTTCCTGTCTAGAGGGACAGTGATGACATCCCAATAAGGTTCCAAGAGGCTGCTGCACTTGAAGTCTAAGAATCTCCCCATCAATGATGAACGGACGCTTGCTTTAACCATATTTTTGCCAACCCAGTGCCAATATTGTTTTTTTAACGCCTTGGCCGCCAATGATGGTGTAGAAAGTGGATTGTCCCAAAGAATTCTCAGACCTATAGCTGTTAATAACTTTTTAATATGCCTATGCCATTCGATTTTATGAAATCTGTCAACCTCCATCACATCCTTTAGGGCCATGGTGCACTGGGCAAGTTCAGATTTTTGCCATATCAGTCTCCAAAATAGAAATGAGCGGAGTCTAGCTCTAGCTGCTAGAGTGTTCCTACTCATGTCAATCATCAGGGGCTTCAATGAGGTACTCGGTGACAGCCAGGCTAAGTTTCTCACAAACCTATTTTCGGATCTAGTCAGGGAAGATAAGTTTGAAAATCCCCAAAGTTCTGATCCATATAGAACTGAACTAACTGCTTTGGCATCATAAATCTGAAGCACTGGTGCAATGGGTTTGCCTATGTTTAAGCGTCAGTAGTTCCACCTGGGGTTTCCATGAGAGGTTGGAAGATAGAGTAACACTTAAATAATCGATAACATCTACCCTCTAGAGTGGTGTACCCCACAGCTCTAATCTGCCTTTGAATGACTTATGTTTTTTAAAGGACATAAAAATAGTCTTAATAGAATTGATCTCTAGATATGAGCAGAGCAAAATTCCTTGAAACTGGATAATGTGTGCTGGAGTGTCTTAGAGATCAATAAGGTGTTGTCCGCAAATGGCAGTATAGGTGTCTTTGTACCAGCCAGAGAATGGACATCAGTTTGTGAACTAGAAAGAAAAATTAACAATATCATTAAGAAATAGGGAAAACAAGGTGGCGCCAGAACGCAGCCTTGGCAGACTCCTTTATTAATGAGGAACCAGTCAGATACTTGGCCCTGGCTACCCCAGTGAACCTAGGCATATTTTTCCTCATGTATACGAATCAGTAAACTCAGGAGGTTCTTAGGAATACCCATGTCGACCAGCACTTGCCACAGCTTTTTTGCGTGGGACCAAGTCAAAAGATGATTTAAGAACGACAAAAGCAACATAAATACTGCCCCCACCGATCTCCACAGTCCTCCAATACAGAAGGAGAAAGCGAAAAACCTGGTCCATCTTGGATATTTTTTTCGAAAACCTGCCTGGAATTATGATGTCATTATCTATAGTCCACTCCTGTATTTTGCCCAAAACTAGACGAGCAAAAATGTTTGTATGCAGTCGATCAGACTGATTGGCCTGTAATTACACTGGAGCGATCTATCACCTTTTTTATATATTGGGATGACCTCAGCTTCCTTTCAGGAGTCGGGTATTGGGGCTCTGCGTGCAATAGCGTTTGACAGAGAGAGGCTATACCAGCACCAGTTTGCTCTATCCTGCAGAAATGTGTCTGCCGGAATGTCATCTGGTCCTGGTGCCCTGCTTCTGACAACTGCATTTAAAGCATGGGAAACATCAGCTAGATCAAAGAAAAGGTCAGATATGTGTGTATACTCACAGTAAAAAACAAAGGTTAAAGTGATGTTATAAACTCTAAAAACACTGAAATTCAAACTGAAATAGTTAACTAAAGAAACTGTAACTCACACTTCGTCATGCAGAATTTTGGCACCAATTATGTCATTTCACATGTCATCCATCATTGATGTTATCAATGATGTCACAGAACATTTCATAAGTGATGTAATATGTGAGGTAAGTAACGCATTTCGAGGGAGCTATTAATTCAAAATTAAGTTGATAGCGATATGAATTTTTTATATTGCTCTAAATTTAAAATATATATATATAATTAATGTATATTAATTTCTAACATAAAAATACTTTATTAATTTTTTTAAACCTTGATAAACTTTTTACATTTTCATTATACTTTACCACAGGGAGATCACCGCCCCATTTCATCCTCATACAAAAGTGATGCAGATGTGGTGCAAAGTGTTGTGTTGGAATTTATTTTCCAGTTCAAGTCCCGATTTCTGTTGAAAAGTTGCCAATAGTATTGCAAAGTAGCACTCCATGCCACTTTGCGCTACCTTGTAGTAAGGGAGCATTCCATGGGTGGTATAGTGGCATTCCCATGGAACCACCCATGGGTTTTGGTGCAAATCCCCATCTACTATCATTTGTAGATAGTGTTCCGGGTGTGTATGAGATAAACATGGACTTTTCCTGCATGTACTGTGAGAGACATAAAGAGAAAAGCTTGCTGTGCTGAGTATAACTAAGCGTGCACTGCCACTGCCCAAGCTTTGTACTTGTTTTGTGTGTGAAAGAAGTAGCACTTCTTTAACCTGTGCTGTACATATTCTGTCTATACAAGAAAGAAGTTTGCAGTTCTACCAATGGTGCTACAACTGTTCAGTGTGTTTGGAGCATGCATTGGTGTAAACTGAATAGTACCTATTGTATATGTGTGAGGGAAATGTACAGTCTATTTACAATCCCCTGTTCTGTACACGTGAGAGAAGAATATATGACTTTACAACGCAAACCATTACAACGCATGCTTTTACAACACGGTTTTTACATCGCAACTACCATTTCATCGCATGATTTTACAACACATGCCATTACAACGCATTTTTTAAAACTACCATTACAACGCATTCCATCACAACGCATACCTTTACAACGCATACCATTACAACGCATAATACTTTTAGGACAACAGTAGGGTAAGGGTTGGATAGTGTAGGGGTAAAAATTACTATTCCCGCTCCAGTGAGTGCAACAGTAGGGTAAGTGTTGGATAGTGTAGGGGTAAAAATTGCTATTCTCACTCCAGTGAGTGAAACAGTAGGGAAAGTGTTGGATAGTGTAGGTGTAAAAATTACAATTCCCATCTACCCCAAAATCCATACCCACCCTAAAACTAAAAAATCTCCATTACTTACCTTATAATGTGTTGTAATGGCATGAGTTGTAATGGTATGCGTTGTAATGGCATGCGTTGTAGTGACATGCATTGTAATGGATGTTTCCCATGAGAGAATACTGCATTTGTGTTGTACCTGTCCTGTAAGTGAAATGACACTTGCAACACTAATGTCTAAAACGTTATTGTTCTCTGTATTTTTGGAAGCTAGTGATGTTGCTTGTTCTATACCTGTTAAAATAACTAAGATTATCTAGGACTCTTGATGATCTATGCTGCACCTATTGTATAGTCCTTAATATAAGTTCAGCAGTGAAGGGTAAAATATTGTTCTACCCAATTGTAACTGGCCTCGTGTTTTCAGACTCAGATTTTCTTGCTGCAGGAACACAAGTATAGGAACACAAGACCCAAATTTACCCGTAGTGAATTAACCCACCAAAATGTCTGTCTGGTACAAAGAAAATTGAGGCTGAGCTGCAAGACTATCCTCACCTCACCACTCAAGCCCCACCCAAATTAGCCCATCCTATTGCACTTAGGGGGAGCAGGTAATGTTGACAACCCATTTGTTCCCTTTCCCTTGCCCCCGTTCCCTTCCCCAATTTCTCACTGTCCCTGCATGCCCCATCATAGCAGGTGCTAAATGTGAGCATTATTCCAAATAGAACTTGAAATTCTATGCAGAATTTCCACCTGAATAAATGGGTTTACAAATTATTCACCATACTGTAGTCATGAACTTGTAATTGCATGGTATTAGCAGCTTGTTGCCTCACTGTGTTTACAGGTGCAGAGTATCCACTCCACCAGTACAGTGCAATATGTAACCAGGCCTTATGTGTTAAAGAAGATTCAGAAAACCCATGTAATTCCTTTAAAAGCCAAGAAAACTCACTTTGTCAGTGTAGCATATCTTTGTTTGTGCAACGCCATGTGCAGTGTTGAAGGTGGAAAAGACATAGGAACAAACATATTCCTACGAACTATCTATGCATTGGACAAATATATGTTTATTAGGAATGTGTAACATTTGCATAATTTGCTGTTGTGGAAGTGCATGGAATTATAACAAAACCACGTGAAAATATCCATCATTTTGCATTATATTTTAGCATGTAATGCATCCTTCCATCAATTTTGGGAACAAGATTTGCATTGAAACATGAGCTCCGCAAACACCCACTTGTATTCTGCTGTTCCTGTCCTTTTGTAGTAGTTTTTTTTACAACAAATTGCGCCATTTGCAGTAAATGCTTACCATGAACGGTGTATAATTATGCAGTGGCGTAATGGCATCATTTTGGGAATTTCAAGCAAGAAGTGTGGCCTGAAATTTCCAAATTGTTGTGAATTATGCCAGTGTAATTTAAATTTCACCCAGGTGCATGCTTTATGGCAGAATAGCTGCAGCAAAAAGACACTGCTTTCTCTGTGAAAAAAAAATTGGCATATTATCAAGAACGGCGTTAAAATTATCGCCGGTTTAGCGGCAGAAAACTGCCGCTAAAGCGGCGATAATGGGCTTGATAATATGCCCTGAGAATTCCAATAGAAGCCCATGTTCTGGTGTGAACCTGGGCTTCTATTGGAATTCTCAAGGGCATATTATCAAGCCCATTATCGCCGCTTTAGCGGCAGTTTTCTGCCGCTAAACCGGCGATAATTTTTAACGCCATTCTTGATAATATGCCCCTTGGTTTTAGCTATGATAATATTCCTTACCATGACGTGCACAGCCCAAATCAAACAGATCATGTTTTAGGGGCCACCATTACCGAACCTAATTACATTGCACGGATCAGGACTTAACCCATCAGTGATCCCCCAGTGTAGTCTGACTCTCAGCCTAGTAAATTATCTTTCTGGCCTACCCCCAGTGCAGGATAAAGCAAAGCATCATTTCAAACTCATTTGCATCATGTGCTTATATAGAGCTGATGCTTTAGTAACGGTCATATTCGTGTGTGCTATTTTTTTCACAGTGTACCTTTTTGGATCTACAATAGGCTATGCTAGTCCAGGAATGAGATCCAGACAGTGCTCTTGCAGAGATACTCTAGTATCATGGCCTGCAGACATCATCACATCATTTGAATACGATGCACTTGTATCATAATTGACGTTTTTGCCAGTTTCCCTGGACTTTGACACCCAGTGGAATGTGTGCTCAATGCACTGCATGGGGGTTGAAGGCTGCCCCACTGACCCAAACCATGGCGTTTTTAGTGTCTTCTTGAGATTCTTGTGGTTGTGTCACTTATTTCACAATAAGCACTGTCCCACCCGAACGGAATGCAGCATTTCCTCTTCTATCTCTTCCCGGCTAAAAAATGAGAAAGGCTTTGGATGCCCCGATCAGAAAAACGTAAAGAAAACATTTCAGAATGTTGGGAATTTCCCCTGGTTTCCTGTTTTCTCTTTAATACGACAAAAAATAAAGCTGTGACACGAAGTACAAACAAGTTACTGTTACTAAACAAGGACATAAGCAGGTCCTGCAAGTAGGCTTTTACAAAATAAAGACATTCAAAGACACACTGCCGTCAGTAGCTGTTGGAGCAGAAGCACTGCATTAACAATACAAAGGTTTCTATGGAAGCACCTTAAGTGACCGGCATTCAGGTGTGAATGTATGCAAACTACATCCTTTGACTTCTCGGCCTGGAGACAGAGGTCACATTCAAAGCGCTGAACCTCGCGCTGTGGAATGAAAGGAGCACCTCTCCCCACCCCCCCATCCCTTAAAAGCACGTTTTGGTTTTGCACTTGAAGTGCAACGGAAAGGAGCATTCGGCAAAAAAAAGAGATGGGGTTCTACATATGTTTAACATTATGTTTGCACTGTATTTATTTCAGCGTCCACGGAATTTACATGTATGTGACAATTGTACACACCCAATGATCGGCCAAAACCTACGATTTCAAATTCCAAAGTGTTCATTTAATTGCAACCAGTAAATGAATACATGAAATATGTAACAAATTCCACTACCGTTAATTCTTTGGCAATCTAAGTTGAATATTTTTAAACTAATATGATTAGGGAAACAAACCAAACGATCTGGTACAATTAACCAAATCATTTCTTTAAAGTATGATTCTATGGAGAGAAACGGCACCAGCAAATTACATGTTGCTACATATTTGTGGTGCATTTCAGCTGCTTACCAGTGCAGGAAAAAGGTTTCTAGACCGGAAAAACTGTTTCTGACCTCCCTAGAAGAAAATGTAGTAGCTATAGGCAGATTCACACTTGCTGTATATGTTGGCTTGAACTTTACATTGAATACATATTGGGAACGCAGTGTTTAAAGCAAAATAATTGAACCTTGAGTGTAATAAAGCCAGAAATGTAGTTTAATGTTGGCAGTAGAAGGCTGTTTGGAATTCTTAAAGAAACACACGGGGCTTATTATCAATAGTGCAGCAGGTGAAGTGACCTAATGGACCAGGGGCTCACTACACTCTGGGGCATATTCTCAAGGACTTATCGCCGATTTATCGGCACATTAGCGCCGCAAAAGTGGCGATAGACTAATCGCCCTATTCACAAGCTGGTGCAAACTGCCCATATCGCCAGTTTACCAGCGATAGCTGCCGCAAAAAACATCGCCACGGATGAGAGAGACAACTAACGCTAATGATATGCAGAATAGGCGTTCCCGTGCAAAAACTCACGGAAACTCCACTTCGCGAGATTCACAACGACCAGCCAGATCTGCGATGCGATCCAAAAACAGGCGATAAGGCGCGTTAGCAGCAGGGATTTAACGCCTGCCTTCTACTTGTGTTAAGCAGGACGACAAACTGCAGTATAAAAGGGAGCCCAGCCCAGAGCCACATCTGAAGACCAACAGATGCCATGGAGCTACTGATCATGCAGCTCGGAGACCCAAGAGGCCCACAACTCCCACCGCCACCCCCCCCTAGGTCCCCCACACCCCCCAGGATCATTCCCCCCGGACTACCACCGAGGCAGTGCAGAATGAGACAGCGGTCCTTCAGAAAACGCACCAGCCTCGGAGACTTAACGCCAGAGGAAGTCATTGCCCACTACAGGCTCAAAAGGACGACCATCCTCCGCATCCTGACCCACATTGCCCACAGGCTGACGGTACCAACACAGCGGAGAACCAACATCCCTCCGCAGACAAAGCTGCTGGCTGTGCTGCACCTGTTGGCCTCTGGTACCTTCCAACCAACAACTGCCAGAGTCGGAGGAGTCACACAGCCAGCCCTATCAAAGTTCCTCACACCTGTCTTGGATGCCATCATCAGCTTGGTACCCCAGTACCTTCACTTCCCCCACACTGCACAGGAGCAGCTGGAGACCAAGCAAGGCTTCTACGCCATAGCTGGCTTCCAGCACGTGTTGGGGGCAATTGACTGCACACATATCCTACTTGTGTCCCCTGCCGACACTGCACACAATTACCGCAACAGGAAGCACATGCATTCCATCAATGTGCAGGCAATAGTGGACCACCGGGGACTCTTCACCAACGTCGTCGCCAACTACCCAGGCAGTGTGCATGATTCCTACATCTTCCGACAGTCCATCATCAACCAGCGCTTCCAGGATGGCAACTACGGAAATGCACTGCTCGTCGGAAAGTACCAACGGAACACACCACACACCTGAACTCCACAATCAGACAACTCACAACTGTGGGAATGCACACGTTACAACATCACATACGACATGCCAAACAACATGCCCACCTACCAGACACGGCAACACATGGATATGTGGTAACAGGGGCCAGACATCCAGACAAGCCATCCACGTAATGGCACCTCTAACACACAATAGCAGGATGTGGTGAGAGGCGGGAACCAAGTATGTGCGAGGGAGGCAAGTGACCCATGAATCAGAATGTACTCAATGCCAAGTGTGGCGGGGATGTGCTGGACAGACTTAAGTATGCAGAGCACAGACATGTCCATGTGGACATATGCTGCTGGTATTTGTAGTGTCGTAGACAGTGGGCGCTACCATGTTACCTCAGGCAGTGGGGTAGACCCTGGACATGTAGCCATGTCATCCCCCCTGTAAGCGTAAGCGGAGTGGGCTGGGCCAGCGTAGGAGTGACAATCAATAGCCCGGGGCTCAGGGCGTGGTTCACTTTCGGGATAGCCACCAAGGCAACTACTGCGTGTGTCCCTGTTCCCGCCATATCCTGACCATAGGCCTACACACACGTGGCCGACCACCTTCAACGGCCAATATCACAGTGTCGTTGTCAGGCTTGTAGACATGCGCAGACAGTCATGACCAATGTTCCCTCTAATTTTTTTCCTCTGTGTGCGGTAGTGTAAGGTCTTTGTGCGCTGCAACCAAGGCTATGTGCGCCAGTAACCAGACCGCGCGTGTGGGTGCAGCGCCAAATATCACTCCAAACTTTTGCTTAAAAAAGTGAAAAGACGGTGCATTTCCTCACATACAGATCCACGTGAACGATGTTGAGGCAGGTTTGAAACCGTCCCACATAGCAATTTGAAACCTTGGCAGCTATGTTGCTGCATTTCTTTTCTTAATAGAGCTGGGCTGCATGGGTGATTGTGTGCATTTGTTCAAGTTTTCATGTTAATTTCAGCTCATGATGGGCGCTGCGATTAACATGAAAACTTTAACAAATGCAGGAAGAATAAAATTATAATAAAGTTGTTATTATAAGTTTACTTTTCGCAGTTTCAGGGCTGGGTTAGGGTAGGGCCGCATCAGGCTTTCGACTAACGCATTCTAATGCTAGTGTCCGCATTACCATATTAAAATGCATTAGTCACGTATTCTAGCGCCCTCTGACAATACTGCAATTGAGGCACACTGCTAATGAGGCAGTACCAGCACGCTAAAATTGTCTAACATATATGAGCATGCAACTGCGCCTTCAAATTTGAAATGCTATGCGTCAGAGATAGAATATTCATGAACAGCGCTGAGCAGGCAGGCCAGAATTTAACAGATCAATTAGCCGTGCCCCAATCAGCCTTCCTGTGAGTCTACTCTGGGGGTACCTGCCATCACGTGGGTGATCCATGGAGCGGGTCAAGCATTGCACATGCAATCGGTCTCGCAATTGGTTGAGTTAAAGCTATTGGCGCTGTAAATGACAATGTGTTTTACCCATGTGTTATGGAGTGTATGTATGTATGTATGTAGTGTGTAGTAGGATTATGTGGGTTGGATTGGAATTGATAGTTGTGGAATTGTGTGGCGTGCAATTGTGGGGTGTAGAGTGGGCTTGTGTAGTGGAATTATGTGGCTAATAATTATGTGGTATTAAGTGTACTGAAATTATGTGGAGTGGGATTGTGTGTTACGGAGTGTATATATATGGATTTTTTTAGTGTTGTGGAGCGGCATGTAGTGGAGTTTAATTATGTGGTGTGCTGCGGAATTTTGTGGCATGATGTGGAATTTTGTGGTGGGGATTTGATGTATGTGCTGTGTTGTGTAATTGTGTTGTTGAGTTGAATTATGTGATTTGGTGTTTTTGTCCATTGGTAAATGTATTGTTTTGCCAGTGATTAATACTTTTTTTGGTTGTAAATTTTAGTTTGTTGAGCAGTTGTTCCATATAAGTTGCTGACACTTTGTGTGCCAATAACCAAAGTAAATGAACATAAAATGCAGGATAGAGTTGGCGCAGGGAGATCTATAGTTTTGACTTCAATCAATCAAATGCTCTCTACCTCTTAGTATGTTGCCCACACAGGAGGCAATCAGAATGCATCCATCAGTCATTTCATTCCTATAGCTCATTTGTTGTGTCACCGGATGCCAACAGCATCCATTGATAATGTGTAACATGGCCCTTGTTATTGTCATTGCCTTCCCACATACTAGTAGTAACCAAATAACTAGCTTTAGGTACAAAGTCCCGATAATACGAAGGCATGTAGATTTTAATGCCATAAGCATTAAAATCTCAAGTTGATCTCTACTACAGCGGAAAAAAATGTCATTGGCGCTTTCCCAGGGTATCATTTTTAATCACTTGAAATAACCAGGGCCCCAGTACTGAGACACGTGAAATTGAGGCCTCGGTGGATGCTGGAGTTCATTTAAAATTTCTGCAAATACTTCTTGTGGAAAATGTGTTGCCATATAAAAATTGATCATGTTAGAGTTACAGTACAGATGCATAACAGCTGCTTGAAGATGCCGAGTGTGCTACTTTGGCAGCATTTTTAATTTTTGAGAAATTAAATTACATGGTTGTAGTAGACGCCTACCTGATTATGACTCAGGATATGGCAAATGTCTTTGGGAATTCAATTGCAGATGAAGTTTTCAAGCTGTTAAAGTATGCGTTTTCATTTTTTATCTGAGAGGGACAATGAACGCAGTTGAATCGTGTAAAGCTGACTAATGGATTGTGTATGGGACATAATTTGGAATATATGTCTTCTACAAAGCTTTATTTTAGTTTGACATCACCCCTGACGAACCCATCCCTTTTAAACACGATTAGATAGCTCGAGGGTGAGCGGCTGCGTTAGACCTGATTAATAGTCGCCGGCCCCAGTCCAACTTTTTATAAATGTTTAATCTGAGACGCACAGAATAAGCTGAATAACAACAACTTTTATTTTAAAGCAAAGGCATCTTTCGATTTGTGGTCTGTGCAACAGACGCCAAGTAGAAGGCTTAGTGGGTCGAGCACCCACTGGCCAAATGGGTGTAGAACCTGAGGCTAACAGGTTCAACCCCAAGCAGGGCCTGCTCAGCCTTTCATCGTTGTGAGGTATAAAAACACACGAATGTCATCATTAATTGCGTAAGAACCCTAATTATACTCGGAGCAGTAGACAATTTAGTTTGTGGTGTGTACTTTATAAACGGTTAATTAGAACTATCTCTATTAATTTTGAAAATTCTACCCTTCCCCCCCCCAGACGGGCAGTTTGATTTTTAGGGTGATATTCGGTGCATGCTTTTTCCCGTTGCTCTTTCAAGATATATGTAAGAGAAAAGGGGGAGAAGAAAAGTGCAGCGTAGTGAGGGCTTCGTCTGCGCCTGTGTGACAAGTTGCAACTTAGCCCTCAGAGTGGGGTCTTACTTGCATCATTTTCTGCTCTTCTACGTCATTTGAAATGTTCTCTGCAAGTCTGGAAATCTGTCAAAATGTGAAATCGCTTGAGACTTAATGTCGTCCCCAAACACACACAGACATACACTGGAAAAGATAAGGAAGAACCGGAGGAAACATGTCACAGGTGTGGCGGCATACAGCCTATGTGTGCTGAGGCAGGGGCGGATGACATCAGAGGCTCCAAAAGGAAACAAGGATGGATTATCAATACCCCAAGTCTGCTCTGTTTCCTCTCGATTGCTGGCGGTATTGGTGGTGGTATCGCAGATGCGCAGGAAGTCGTTGACTCTCATGGAGTGACATCCGGCTGGCAGCTCAGTATCTCATTGCTCCAGCCTCACCGCCCTATGCCCTCCTTGAGAAGAAGCCAATACTCCTTCAGAGTCGACGGCCTTCATAGCTCCTAGAAACAGGACCTGCTGCAGAATCCGCGCTTCAATATGTCAGAGCCTGGCCTGCAGGGAGAGGCGGTTGTCTCTCAGCATGTGGGGCGCGGGAGGAGGCATTCTTAAACGTAGGCACTGCTCCCGGGCCTGCTAAATATATACCACTTTGCACTGACAGAGATAACTCTGTCTGAACAGGACAGCACAAAAACACAGGAATAAATCTGTGCGAGCAGCTGAGGCCGCGACAACAGCTTACAAACCAAGATAAATGCACGCGCTAAAGGCACCTACAAATGCCGCGTTTGTAGGCTTGCTGCATTTCTTCTCTTAATAGAGCGCAGCTGCGGGCGATTGTGCGCCTTTGTTAACGTTTTCATGTTAATGGCAGCGCCCATCATGAGCTGCAATTAACATGAAAACTTTAAAAAGGCACACAATCACCCCGCAGTCCAGGTCTATTAAGTAGAAGAAATGCAGCAAGTCTACAAACACAGCGTGTGCTTTTAGGTGATTCTAAAAGCACACGCTGTGTTTGGTGCTGCATTTCTTTCGTTTTCTAGAGTGTTGCTGCGGGCAGATTGTGTGCTTTTGTTTAAAGCATTCATGTTAATCGCAGCTCCTGACGGGCTCTGCAATTAACACCAATACTAAAACAAAAGCAAACAAACAATGAGCCCCACAGTCGCACTCTGGAAAGCAAAAGAAATTTAGCAAGCACTTGCTAAATTCCTCTGCAAGTTTGAAATGCCCGCTTTGCGCTGCAGCGGCGGCGCCAATGCTCTCGGGATGTGTGTGCGCGCCACACACACAGCACTGCGCGCTCGGGGGCACTGATGTGCGCGCGCGCTCAGGCGCGCACGTTCGAGGGAACACTGGTCATGACAATGGTGTGTCCTAGGAGTGCAAGTGTTGCAACCGCGCAGCGCACACAAGTAATTGGCTCGGGGGGAGTTAGGAGCAGCTGTGAGGCAACGTACTACACATGGATGCCACTCATTTGCCACATGCAAGACATGTCAGACATGTATCCCAAAGTCCCACACGTCACACACCAATATACTAATAAGCCTGCCAACACAGAATGCCGAACCACCGATTGACACATCTCTCTCCCCTGTCACAGGTGATCAAGGATATGCACTCTGCCCATGGATGATGACACCCCTCCGAGCCCCGAACACCCAGGCCCAGAGGCAGTACAATGCGGCCCACATACGCACCAGGGGCATTGTGGAGCACTCATTTGGCGTGTTAAAGTCACGTTTCAGGTGCCTGGACATCCCAGGTGGAAGACTCCTGTAAAGGCCGCAAATAGTGTGCAAGATGATCATTGCATGTTGTGTGTTGCACAACATATGTGTACACACCAATGCCCCATGGATCCAAGTGCCTGATGAACCGGACGATGATGATGAAGATGAGGCAGGTGGACCACACCCCAGTGCAGCAGCAGCTGGAATAGCCCGAAGGGACACTATCATTCGCAATTTCTTCACATAGGCACATCACATGGGGACTGTCCTTTGCAGTCATGGGACAGGTCAGAGTGACCACAGGCACAGCATGTGCAAATAAATTTATTCCTAGACACATTCCCTGTGTGCATGTCACTCCTCTGCATTGGCACATCGCTCGGACAAGTGTATGTGCAACATTTAGTGCTGACAATTTCACCAATGTCAATTGGATGGTGGGGGTGTCACCTCCGTTATCAGGATCCTGTTTTCCTGCGGACTGAACCGCGTCTCTCCTCTTCTTTCTTCTCCTTGCCCTTCCCTGGCCCCGAGGTCCCAGGCTGGTCCTCCGTGGGGCTTGTGGGGTTCGGGTTGTCCTCTGTATTTGCTCCAGCTCCCTCCATTGTGCTTCGCAGTTATGTCTTTTTTATTTCTTTCTGGTTTTTTTGTTGCTTTTATGGTGATTTTACCCGCCTGACGTGGGAATTGCAAGCCTGCCGCTGCTTGTCGTCGATTTTTCTATCGCGGTTGGGCACATCGCACATTTTTTCAAGTTCGGGTTCAGATTTTTATCGCCGTCCCGGTAGTGTTATCGCAGACATTTGCCGCGTTATCGGGTACTATCGCATGTTACCGCCGTGTTGTGAATGCCACGTTAACACAGGGTTATTTTCCCGCGCTAGTCGGCGATATGATGACTTGCGTTAACCTATTTTGGCGATGATTATCACACGTTCTTGAGAATATCCCCCTCTAATTGTTACTATTTATTTACCACCATAGCAAGGATTGGTAGACCTATTTTCTCTGCTTGCATTAGGGCTCAGCACAACCTTGCTACTTCAATTAAACACTATCACTGGTGGGGCCTACAGCTCTCAAAACAGCACGGAAATTAGGCTAGCTTTGGGCGAAAGTTACATTACAGTGGCATAATTCCTGTAATTTCTGGATTTTCACATTATGCTTGTTGTGCAAATTTGCCAAAATGTCACCATTATTTCACTTTGCATATTTACACATCATATGTCTATGCGTGAGGGCACATTTCAAACTAAAATATAGCATGAAATGACAGATTTGCATTTCGCGCAATTAATTTTTTATGCACAATTTTGGGGGACAGAATCATCATGAGGGCAATTTATCATACCTGAAGAATTCCAAATCTGAGGTACTGGATTTACTGGTGGGGAAGGCTATAAATAGCACCACACCTTCCAGGACACTCATCTAACTTAAATGGATAGGAGGAAGGGTGATTCTTGAATGTAACTAAAGCATCTTATAGTAGCATGTTGTCATTTACAGACAGCCCATTTTCCATTGAAATGACCACTAAATTTGCACACACAAAGTTTTACTGATAAAACCATATACACACAAATGATACTGTGTGGGAATCGGGTTTCTGTGAATCATTTGAGCATGGCCAAGTAAGTGTCTTGATTTGTTTTAATCCTACTAAAATCTCTGTTTCCCCGCACACTTCATAATTACAATACAGTGCTTAATTTCTGCTTTCCTAACTGCTGGATGTATACAGTTCATTTACAGGTATTTACATTTTGGTGTGTATTGCAAAAAACAACATTCTACATTGTCATATAATCACTTTAAAAACTCCTTTCACTTTGCAGTCAGAGCAAACACAAGGAGATGATGGACGGAGCGCTGAAACTTTTCAGACACTCACCCCCAGTCACAGATCTGGGTTGAATCCATCATCATTCTTTAGCTCACTTCGCCAACCCAGTTCAGACATAGCTATATGCAAATCAATCTTGACCCTGTGCCTCATGGGAACAGTCCAGCCCGAGCTGCCAAGCAATGTCTTCCCTGGACCAGAAACAAGCATCCTGGAACCGGTTTCAGGCTAACAGCCCCCATCAGCCAGGCTAGCTTGAATCCAGTGACAAAGTGAGCAAGGGACCACATCTGGGCATACCCTGCGAACTTAGGGCGAACAAAGCAAACACAAGGAGATGATGGACGGAGTGCTAAAACTTTTCAGACACTCACCCCCAGTCACAGATCTGGGTTGAATGCATCATCGTTCTTTAGCTCACTTCGCCACCCCAGTTCAGACATAGCTATATGCAAATCAGTCTTGACCCTGTGCCTCATGGGAACAGTCCTGCCCGAACTGCCAAGCCATGTCTTCCCTGGACCGGAAACAAGCATCCTGGGACCGGTTTCGGGCTAACAGCCCTCATCAGCCAGGCTAGCTTGAATCCAGTGGCAAAGTTTGCAGTCAGAGAAAGAAAAGTGAAACACCAATCCTCATGTTCGAAGAATAAAGCAGCCTTAAATTTTTGTCTTTGCGTTACCTGCAAGGGTGATAAGTTAAACACAGAATTTAAAGGCTACTGTTTTTACTGCTCTGACTTTCTTAAACCACCAAACATTAGCTCGCTAGACATCAAGTGGATCATGACCCTCAGTCTGGAAAACACTGGTGTACACACAATAGCTGGACTTGCGGCAGGACCCTAAGAGAAATTGAGAGCTACATAGCTACCCCTACCCAGACGAATGCTGGCAAGGACCAGATGAGAAGTGCAGATGGCTCAGACATCTTTTACCTGCAAATACTAGGTTTCATGTATCAGGTCAGGAGCTGAATTAAAAATGGGGACCAGGTGACAGTGTTGTGGGGACTGCAGACGACTACAGTGGCCATACTGCACTGTTTCCTGAAAGAGGAGCGGCCTTGCATCACAGTGCTTTAAAGCGTACTTGTGTTTCCTGCTGAGTGGGACACTACGTCAGTGTTGTGGGGACTGAGGAGGACTACAGAGGCAATACTGCTCTGTTTCTTGGAGGAGGACGTGGGGCCTTGCATCACTGCACTTTAAAGCGTGCATCTGTTTCCCCCTGCATAGGACACTGTGACAGTGCTTTGGAGTCTGAGGAGGACCACAGGGGCCATATTGCACTGTTTACTTGAGAAGGCTGGGACTTGCAGCACATCACTTTAAAGCACGCCCCTGTTTTCCACTGCCCGAGATGCTGTGACAGTGTTGCAGAGGAGGACTACCGGGGCCATACTGCACTGCTTCCTGGAGGAGGACGAGGGGCCTTGCATCACAGTGTTTTGAAACATTCTTCTGTTTCTCATTGTGCACAATGGTGTGACAGTGTTGTGGATGCCACAGGCGAGTATAGGGACCATACTGCACTGCTTCATGGTTAGGCCGGGCCTAGCACTATGGTGCTTTAAAGAGCACTTCTGTTTCCTTTTACTCAGGACACAGTAACAATGTTTTAAGGGCTGAGGAGAACTACAGGGGCCATACTGCACTGCTTCCTGGAGGACGTGTGGCCTTGCACCACAGCGCTTTAAAGTAAGCTTCTGTTTCCTGCTGTGTGGGATGCTGCGAGTGTTTTAGGGGTCAATGAGGACTACATGGGCCATACTGCACTGCTTACTGAGAAGCTGGGGCCTTGCACAACAGAGCTTCATAGTGCACTTCTGTAGAGCAGGTCCGTCTGTGCCCGTCCACGGCCGTAAGGGGCTAGGTTGGGCCACGGCACCATGAGCTCCACCACAACAACTAAGTGTGCCACAATTGACTGTTTTTTAGAGTGTGCAGTGGGTGTCCTATTAAAAGAAATCGAGCTTCCTGCATGCCACCTTTCTATTGATGGCATAAATCATGCAAGTATTATAAATGGGACACCCTCAGCTCTTCACTATAATGGAAATCTTACTTCTCTCATGATGGATATTTCCTCTTGTTTAATTTCTGCTATTAATACCCTCAACTCAAAATTAACCAACAGCTAAGTATGAGAGGAAATCTGCAACTTTCACCAAAACATTAGATAAATGTGTAAAGACCTCCAAGAGATTTTTACAAGATCATGCTTTTCAACAGTCCATTTTTGATGAGTTGCATTTTAAATTAGATGCAAAGTTTGAAAAAGTGTTCCAGTCTCTTCTTCAGCAAGTTAAGCACATTGAATTGCATTTGGTAAAGGTATTAAATTCCACAATTGTACAATTGTACACCTGCTTTGCTCAATTATGGTTTACCTTTGCACTGACCTTTGCCTCCCCTCCCCATCTCAGAATAATGTATCATCTTCAAAGCCACCTAATGCCTGTTCTTAGCCTTGTCCATTAATTAACTTTACGTAGTGGGCTGAACTTAGAAGTGACTGACTCAAGGCCAAGTTGCGATTCGGCCCCTTCAATTGTCCCCTGAGCTTTTATGCTATTATGCACACCCAACCATAGTCCAGTACAAACTATGCCATCTGTTGTTAACTTTGTGGCTCCACTGGAGACAGCAGTGAACCCACGTAGGAACACACACACCATTCTAGATTCACCACCAGTGGCATGCCTGTATGTGGTAATATAAATAAACTCTAAAATTACTCTAAACACCATTTACCACTACCTACCCTAAACCCTAAAATTACCCTTCCCACACTTTACCACTACCCACTCATAACCCTAAAATTACCCTTAACACCCCTTACCACCTCAAACCCTAAAATTACCCTTTATACACTGTGCCATCAGTCACCCCAAACCCCCAAATTACCCCTACCACCCTTTACCACTAACCACCCTTAAACCTTACAAATACCCTTACCACCCCTAAACCCTAAAATTACATTGTCCTCCCTTTACCATTACCCACCCCTAAAACCTAATATTACTTTAAACACCATTTACCAATACCTACCCCCAAACCCTAAAATTGCCCTTCCCAAGCTTTACCACTACGCACCCCATAACCCTAAATTTAATCTTACCGTCCTCTACCGCTACCCACCCCTAAACCTTAAATTTACTCTTAACACCCTTTACCACTACCCACTTTAAACCCTAAAATTAACCTTTACACCCTTTACCATCATCCTTCCCTAAACCCCCCTACTGCCTTTTACCACTACCCACCCTTAAACCCTAAAAATACCCTTACCATCCCTAGACCCTAAAATTACCCTGCCTGCCGTTTACCACTATCCACCCAAAACCCTAAAATTACAAAGGCAAAGCAACATAAAGACTCTGGATTCCTGGTACAAGCTTTAAAATGTAACAATAAGCATTGATGCCTCGAAGTTAGTTGCCAAAAATGATAAAACTAGTTTATATTGTATTGCAGCATAGTGCACTATCATTCTTTAATTTCAGTTCAGGATCAAACGACATTAGTGAAGTATGCTGGAATTCGAAACTGACCCAAATTGCTTTTAGCAATATTTATAAAACTAATAACAACATTCAAATGCAAAAAGGCTAAATAAATACTCCATGTAAAAAAAGTTTTATTTTATTAAATAGAGAAAAGGTTAATTTGCATGAAAAATCTTTGCATGAATAGGTTTATGCAGCTTTTCCTTTGAAATGTCTGTCCTTTCTGCTGCTAGAGTGTGTTTGGTTAGCAAAGTGTGTTTAAATGCAAAGTGTGTTTAAGACTGCAGTACCGCCTCCTGTCTACAGGGGCAGAGCTGAGCACAAATATAAACACACTTGATGAAACACAGGTCCCCACAAGGCAATTTTTTTTAAAGTTGTAAAAATTGACACAGATGTTCCTGAAGCCATTTTTTATCATTTTGAAGACATTGCCTTGTGGGGACCTGGGTTCAAGTCCCCACAGTGCAATCAAGTCCCCACAGCGTGAGTGTGTTATCACACCCAAGTACCCACAAGGATAGTAACACAAACCCACACACACACACATTTGCACATTGTTTTACCCGTTTCATTTGACATCTGGGAAAGTCTTTCTGTTCGAGTGTGTTGCTTTAGTAAAGCCCCATTCTTTATTTTGAAACTGCCTTTTGATTTGCCTCATTTTGCGAGTGCTGAGCTTCCTTTTCAGGTGTTTCTTCTTGTTTTACTGAGTGCCTCTTCTTGGGAGTGCTGAATTTCTCTTATTTGGGAGTGTAAACTAAGACAGTGGTGTGCAACAAATGTTGTCCAAAATAGGACTCCTATCTTCCAAGCCTAACAAATTGTTGCCCAACCCGCTTGCATCACTTGGCTAAGTTTTGAGAGGATAATTCCAGTACCCTTAATGTGGGTTATCTATGTTAAAATGCTTTTTACAGCGTATCAGGTTATATTTGTTATGCCTTTTTTTAGCTTACTGCATTAATACGTTAGTTTAATTCAATTCAGTTTGTTTTTTCGCAGAATCCGGCAATCTTGACTATTTAAGTAACCTGTGTAGTAATAGTCCCTTGTTGCTTTTTGGTCGACCTTTTTTCAACTTTTTTATTTTTAATAACGACTAATTAAGGGAATATTAAGGCTTTAGGCAACATAAAATGTTCAACAACACTGTTATCACTTTACGAACTGTGAATTTGCTCTTAAAGTTCGAATGGAGCAGAAAGATGGCTAATAAAGAAGTTTCAAAAGTGAGATGTTTTGATTAATTTACCTTAAGAAAAATATGTTTACTACAAACGTACAGTACTGCTATTTGGCTCGCTAGCAGGTTTACCCAAGAAGGATATGCAAAAGCCGCAAGAGCAAATTGGTATGCAAGTTAGGTCATATTATCTATTATACAATTTGCATACATGCCGACATTTTAGAGAAGGAAAATGGGAGATTATGAAAAGAAAAAAAAAAAAAAAAAAAGAATAAATAGGGGGAACTTATTTTCTCCTTTGACTTCTATTGAAGTCTAAGCAGTTTTAGGCAGGAGACAGCTAAAATTAAGCCATTTTTTTTATTTTAAAAAATTGAGAGTCGAGAGGTGCTTGGCTGGGTTCTTGGCCAGGCTGTGCAATGGCTGCTCTTTAGAGGGGCTCCGCTGGCCGAGCCTATAATCCAGCGGTACATGGGCTGAGTACCCGCTTATCGGGCAAAAATTGTGGGCCCGGATTGATGCCTATGCAGTGGGGCGCTTTGGATGCCACCGCGGGCACCTGGCGGCTGATCTGGATGAGAGCGTGCGAGGGCCAACTGACGACGTTGCTGGGCATGTGCTACGGGGCTGATCTCTGGAGTTGCCTTGATGTGGGAACCGTGACAGAGAGGCCTTCGCGGAGGGGCCTGTCGCTGGGTGGCATGGCTTTGGATCGGCCTGTCGTGACTCACTATGGTTGGGACAGACCAGGGGAGAGATGGAGCCATCCGGAGATCATCTCGAGGTTGTTGCGTGAGGCCCCCCATGGCTGGCAGCATGTGGTGAAAGTGGCGCCGGGGCAGCATTTGGGACCGCTGAAATTGGAGCCTTGGAGAGGCAGCCGGAAGGACACAGGTGGCTGCTGGCGGTGAATGCTGCGGGAGGGGGGAGAATTTCATTAATATGAGTAGTGGTGAATTTGGATACTTGAACAGCTGTGATACCAGTGAATACACCACATCAGGCCCCCCTTTCCATGGCTGCATTTTGACTGTCTGAAAGATCGCTGCTCATGCTGGGCAGAGACTTGATCTACATGTGGGGTGAATTGCGGCCCCAAGCTGCCTGAATTAACTATCAGCTCCTCTTCTCTTGGGGGGGATGGGGGACTCCCACTCGGGAACTGGAGCTGCACCGCCACTGAGGCCTACCAGACCAAATACGGGGGTATTTGAGCCCTTTTGGAAAGCTGCAGTGGTGATGCATGGTCCCCGTTGGGTGTGAAGTGGCTAAGGCTGTTGCTGCTCCCCACTGGACTGTACGTGCCTTTTCTGGTGGCGCTTTGGATCGAGGCCTGCTCGTGCCCACTTACTGCGAACCTGGCTTGGGGTGTGGCAGGCCCTTAACTTATTGCTGTGAGGCACTGTATGCCTGATTGTGGGGCCTGCCTTGAGTCCCACTGATTGATTCCGAGACTGTCCCCCTCTTGCACCAGTGTTTTTTGCAAATTATATTGGACAGTACTGGCATCACTTTATATCATGGGGGGAAAAAAACATTTGGAGCACCGCGAATCGGATGCAGATGATGCAAAGGCGGAATCCAGGGAGCAACTATTGAAAACGGATAGAGTGCTGGAAGTGATAAAGGCTAAAAATAAAGATCTCGAAGCGCGCTCGGGGCACAACAATCTTCGGATTTCAGGCGTCCCAGAAACCACAAACATTACTAAAATGGAAGATTATGTTGAAACTATGCTTCGTGATCTCTTTGGGAAAGGCCTATCCACTGTGTTCATTGTGGAACGTGCACATCGCTCACTGGGTCCTAGCCCCTTCCCCAGCACGTCAGCTTGCCCAATAGTCGCACGACTACTGAACTACCAGGACAGAGACGCGGTTCTGCATCTGGCGCGGGAGCGTGGTTCTATCCATTTTCAAGGCAACAGCTTTTCACTCTACCCCAACTTTACAATAACGGTGCAGGCATCCCGTCGAGGGTTTCTGCCAGCCAAACGGATCCTTCAGAAAGCAGAAAAAGTCCCTATGCCTTAATCTACCCAGCCAAGCTGAGAGTGCATTGGGAGGGCAAACAGCATTTCTTTCAAATTTGCTAAGCACACACTAAAGACAAGGGCTCCCCTCGATCTTCACCACACACAGCAGACAACAAGCATTGGAAATGCAATAGGTCTCGCATTTGCTTGAGTTAGAGCTATTGGTGTTGTAAATGACAATGTCCAATGTGTTATGGAGTGTATGTATGTGGTGTGTAGTGGAATTATGTGGGTTGGATTGGAATTGTTAGTTGTGGAATTGTGTGGCTTGGATTTGTGTAGTGGAATTTTGTGGCATGGTGTTCAGTGGAATATGTGGATAGTAATTATGTGGTATTGAGTGTACTGGGATTATGTGGAGTGGTATTGTGTGTTAAGGAGTGTAAATATGTGGAATGGTATGTAGTGGAGTTTAATTATGTGGTGTGCTGTTGAATTTTGTGGCATGATGTGCAAATCTGTGGTGTGGATTGGTTGTATGTGGTTTGTTGTGTAATTGTGGTGTTGAGTTAAATAATGTGGTTTGATGTCAAATTATGTGGTGTGGATTGGAAATGTGTGGAGTTGAATTGTGTGGTGTGGAACAGTGTGGATAGCTTTGCCTTTTTGGTGACAAAAATAAACAAATAGGTAGGAGATGTGTGTAATTGTTGTATAATTGCAAATAATTTTGTTGTAATTTCACATCATTACGAAAAAGCTAATTTCACACCCCTAGAATTTATATTTTGTGGGTTGGGTCTGTGATTTATTTTAGCTGGTGGTGTGGTAATCTTAGTATATCTTGAGGCTCTCCAGAATGCACAGATTGTGCATGTTGGGTCTTGGGCAAGACCACTGGAATTATGAGGCAGGAGAGGGCCAAAATATGCGGCAGGGCTGACAAAATTGTACAGCATGAAAAAGGCAAATTATGTGGCATAATGCGACACATTTTCTGACAGTATCACTTTATTATTTTGTCATTTTTGCACTTGTTAATACAGTCTGGACACAGGTTGCACCTTATTAATACCAATTTAACATCTAAACATAGAAATATGCAACAGAAAGGCAACCACTCAACCTTTGCAAAGGGCATTTAACTGTGTGGTAGCATGTGTTGTTGCATTTTAGGTAACTTTTGAACTGTGTGAGCTAGAAACAAAAAAAAAAAATTGTTCGAATTTGTAGATTAGGCAGCAGGTAATGGATTATGTGGAAAATAAGACAGAACCATAAATATGGCAAAAAAAAGCTGCGTCCGCACAATTGCATAATTCCAGTGGCCTTGGTCTAGGGCAAGAGACATACAGTGTTCTGGCTTTTCAGTCAGTAGCACACTGCATTGTGGGACTTGTAGTATGTGCGTAGAACTTACAGTATGAAAAGTGAAGTTAGATACACAGCTCAGACTCTCAGTGCTATTAGGTATAAAGCACAGAGTGACTGAAGCTATCAGGCCTTTGAAATCAAGGAACTCTGATTGTGACACTAAAATACCACTTACCTCAATTCCAATATTTGGACATGTCCGATTCTCAACTGTGGTCCTATAACATCCTATGAAACTATATCATTCCAATATATTTGTATGAGAATATTTAGTTTTGACATGTGCCAAATCGTTGCTACAGTGGTGTTTCAACCTATTCTGTGGGCCGTTGACTTGATCTGTGGTATGCAAAACCTCAAATAAATAATCTATTCCACGGCTTCCCTCAGGTTTCTGTTCACCCCCTGGGAGGTGGGCTGATTAGACTAGTGGATTCCTGGGACACAGAATTGCACTGCTTGCTTCTGGTGAGGCGGTGTAGGTGCGACATCAGCATTCACCTTTCCAATGCATACCAACAAACAGGTTTTGGGAGACTCAATTTAGATTGCTTTGAGATGCACTCTCTCTTTCCTGAAGACCAAGATCCCAGCAGTGGAAAAGAAAGTTTATATTGTAAATTGACAACATCAGTTCTTTTTAGTGTTCCCGTGAGCAAAGTAACCGTCCTACTATTATCTTAAAAAGATAATAAAACCCCAAAACGTTTTCTACATGGCCTTTCTCTAAGGCCTAGCTAAGCATTTATATCACAGCAAGGGTGATAAAGACGACTGTCTTGGGACGTCCGTTTTTGTTCTGGATTTAAAATTCGACACTCGAACAGTAAATAAACAAAAAAAAACGTTGCTGTCACAAGAAAACTTTGGGTGCTCATGTCCGGTAAGGTCTGATGGTCGGTAAATAGAATAATTGCTTTGCAGTACGGAATCCTTCCAGTACATACAGTACAACGTGCTTAACTTCTCAGTAAATTCACTGCCACTGCGGGCGCTCGTGTTTATGAAAGCGGGCGCTCGTGTGGTTAGGTCTTGCCTACGCAGCGCGCATGCGCTGCATAGGAAAAAGACCTTTAGAAATCGATCCGGTTTTGCAGGTAAAAACGTGCACGCGTTGCATGGCTTTGAATGGCAACGCGTGCACGTTTGGCGATTCCCTTGCGGGAGCGAGCGGCGCCATGTGGTAGTAATTATCGCGCTCGCTCCTGCAAGGGAAACGCTGCCGGCTCTCGGCCGCACTCCCCCCCCACCCCCTACTTGCGCGAGGCGCGCGCGCTTGTTATGACATTTTGTGACTTTTGCTTATTTGGCTTCCACGCTCTCTGAATAGCCTTCATTGACATTACTAGGGAGTGTTTTCAGACACCCTTGTTTCGCGTATTAACGGGGCGGGGACACCCGCCCACCCCCCCTGATGCCGTGCGAGGCGCGCGCGCGCTTGTTTAGTGTGGGCAGGTGAGGTCGGGGACATTGGTGCTGGCTAAAGGGTGGGCAGGTAGACCAGTCCGTGATTGCTTGTAGGCCGCAGTGAGCTAAACGACGAGGGGTGTAGCTATGCACTGACTACTCTCCCCGTCTCTTATTCAGGTCCCTACTGCGGAAACATTAACCAGGCGCCGGGGACTCTGCGAGTGAACTCCAGCGACGCCTCCGTGCTGTTCGCCAGCGGCACGCATCGCTCAGGTCGCGGGTTCCTTCTGTCCTACGCCGGCAGCCATCACCCAGGTAGGGACACCAGGTGGGCGTGGCTACTGCGGATGAAGGCCTCAGCTAGGCCCCAGTTATTTTATGACTGTTATTTGTTTTATTGTTACTATCACTATAGGTATTGTTAATAATAGTATTCTTGTTATTCTCTCGTGCGCCTTTCGAATTTGCCTCAAATTCACGGAAACTGCGCTCGCGTTTGGGTGAGGGGGCCGGCGAGTCTGCACATCAAGGTCCCCTGTTGTGAATCAGCGCCTCGCGGCCCCCTGTGGGCGTCCAGGAATCTGGAGCGTGGGTGGGATTCCGGGGACACTTGGGATCACAGCCACTCATTTCCTCCCAAACTAGATGTGTAATGAGAAGCAGCCGCTCCGCCAGGCGTCAGGCCCGTGGGGCCCTGCGCCCTCAGAGAGGCTGTTGTACCCACTCACCCTCAGGACTCTGGATTGCACAGTGCTGCGCATCGTTGGGTTTCTAAGCGCTGTAACAACAGCTGTTAACATATGCCCAGCTCGGTGGTACACGTTATCGAAGTTAAGATGAAAGGGTGAGCCGGGCCCACTTCGGTTCAACATGTGACCAGTGAGTGTAAACAGAACTCTGCAGCAAGGGCATTAACCTGCTGGGATATCAGCCACGATAGTGCCACCTGTTTCTTGTCTGTGCTGAGCCCTTTTGGAATGCTTGAGCGGTTTTCGAATTTCACCCTGCTTGTGCCAGCTGTGAAATTCATGTGTTTAAAGGTACAGTGGAAGTCGCAAACTGAATCCCCAGCCTATATTTAAGCATCGTTTTAACCACGAAAATGTTGCCAAAAACACTAACACTGAAGAAATAAACATTGTTCAGCCCACGTTTTATTACTGGCAGACAGTGTTCGAAGTGCATAAAGAAAAGTCTTGGAAACTGTGACCCCCCAGCTATAATGGGGGCGTGGTCACCGAGTGTGGGGGCGCGATTAGAGAAGTGGCCAAAAATAATCTGTAACTTTTTTGTTGGCCTTTATTAACTGGTAGCTGCATATAAAATATGATGTGCACACCTTAAATGAAAAATAAATGTAATCTAAATCTATCTGTGGGAAATGCATTTTCTTCTGGTAGGACAGCTCGGTTGGTTCATGCAATCACTTCAAATGTTTTTGTGTGTAACCGGACGGTCATTGATTGGAATCCTGGTCGGTGCACTGGGGAAATATTGGCATGTATTTATACTGCTAAGCGGTCCAAGCCTGTGTCAGAAAACACTCTGAATAAGCTATCAGATTAAAAAATGTATTATACACAGGTATAAGATAGGTTGTACACAGTGTCAATAGGCTGTTGCAAAATGTGCAAAAATATTTTGTTTAAATGTTTACTGTGCTTTTAAAGGTATGCTTTTAGTAATAAGCTGATTGTACATAGTGCGAACCTTTTTTTTTTTTATAGGTTTACAATAAATTCCAGGACCTATTAACTAAAGCTGAAACTGGGAACCACACACATTTACATTTCTTTCAGGTAGCATGCACCCTGGAGAAAAGGCTTGTTTCTTCTTTAGCTGCTTCTCCCTTCCCTCACTTCATGGTAAAGGAGTCTCTTCTTCTCTTCTTTCAATCTGCAGCAACTCAATCATTCAGGAACAGTTATTTTTTTAAATCAAAAGTATGGGAACTGTTTAGGTAGCTCAGGAGTGAATCTTAAGAGCGGAAAATTGTTGCAGTCTTCATAGAAAATTGTTCTCTGCTCTGCTAGGCTGTCGAGATGGGCGATGGGTCTCTCAGCTACACGAGTGCTGGCTGAATTTAAGGGAGTAGCCCAAAAATTAAAATACACCCCACTTTAAAGGAAAGCTCTGATGGCACCAGGCAAGCGAAGCAAGTGTGCCCAATGCTCCTTCTAAGAGCTCCCTTGTCTCTTCTATCCCTGCATCTATCCATTCATTCACCCTTCCATCCACTGCTGATATTCACCATTTCACCTTTACATTCTGTCATCCATTCATTCTTTCATTTATGATTCATTCTCTCACCATTCCATCCATCGGTCATTCTAGCCATCTGTTCACAGATCCATCATCTATGCATCCATCCATATATCCATCCACCCATCATTTGACTTACCCAAGCATCAATTAAGACTTTCATCCATCAATTGATCCTTTTGCTTATTCATTGCCATCCGTCCAGCCACTCAGATTTATATTTTCTCTGCCATCCTTTCACCCACCCATCCATACTCTTGGATTTCCATTTACTCTACCATCCATCCATCAATCCAACCATCCAGTCAGCCTCTCAGATTTCCATTTACTCTGCCATCCTTTCACCCATACATCCATCCCGCCTCTCAGATTTCGATTTACTCGGCTATACTTTCACCCACCCATCCGCCCTCGGAGATTTCCATTTACTCTGCCTTCCTTTTCACCCACCTATCCATCCTATCAGATTTTCATTTACTCTAGCTCTCCTTTCACCCACCCATTCATCTTCTCAGATTTCCATTTACTCTGCCTTCCTTTTCACCCACCTATCCATCCTATCAGATTTTCATTTACTCTAGCTCTCCTTTCACCCACCCATTCATCTTCTCAGATTTCCATTTACTCTGTCATCCTCCCATCTAACCATTCATTCATCCATCCTCTCAGATTTCCATTTATTCTACCATCATTTTACCCATCCATCCATCCGCTCAGATTTCCATTTACTCTGCCATAATCTATCACCCACCCATACATCCATTTTCTCGGATTTCCATTTACTCTGCCATCCTTTCACCTACCCATCCATCCTCAGATTTACATTTAATCTGCCACACTTTCACCTATCCATCCATTCATCCACCCTTTCAGGTTTCTATTTACGCTGCCATCCATCCATTCTTCCAGATTTCCATTTCACCATCCTTTCACCTACTCATCTACACATCCTCTCACCCGCCCATCCACCCTTCCATTCACCCATCCTTTTACCCATCTATTCATCCATTCACCCAACCATCCTTCTACCCATTCACCCATCCATCCTTTCACTCACCATCCATCCTTTCGCCCCAAACCACCAATCCGTCCTTTCACCCCACCACCAATCCATTCTTTCACCCAAACCACCAATCCATCCTTTCACCCACTCATCATCCACTCACCCATCCATCTTTCGCTTTTCTATCAATCTGTCTTGCTTACTTACAGCGTCGATCTTGAGCTTTTATCTGCCAGGTTGCAGACAAAGAGGCCCTTTAAATGCCCACCCCTGCTGTAGCTGCTAGAGCAGGGAGTTCACTACACCCTGGTCTGGAATCTGTGAGCCAAAATGAAAGGGAGTTTGGGAATCTTAATGACATTAGTGGAAGCGACTCGCCCAAGATCGGGCCTGGTGTCCCCGAATAGCCGGGACTCCATTGCAGCAGTGTCATTGACATCTTACAGCTTTGCTGTCTTTGACCTAAAGCCAGATAGCAGTGGTTAATGTGTAAAAAGAAAAACAAGCGCCGGAGCTCTCGTCAGGAGGCAGCTTGTACCAGCTCATTTCTCCTGTTAGCGCCACCTAAAACTGAACCAGCTACTAACCATGAAAGTGGGTAGAGGATGTGGCTAATGGCCAGAGCGGCCGACTTTGGAGCTGGGGAACCAGGTTCGAGTCTCTGCGTAGGCTCAACATCCTGTGATTCTGGGCAAATCACTTGATCTCCATGTAAATGAATGTATCCTTAACTGGTGCTCATGAAAAGCGCCGGTGTTGATGATTAAGTGACGGTGCTGAGCACCGGAAACCACCAGGCTCAAATTAAGCACTACCACAGAGTGCAGGGACCTAGGGCATGGAGTTAAGCACCCGTTTTAGCACGCTGTCTGTGTTGCCACAGGCTGTCCCCTCACCAACAGGGGCCTGGGGACTGGTTGTTCCATTTGCACCAGTTGTCTTCTTGCTTTCTGCAGTGCTTCTACACACTGCAAAGAAAATAACCTGGCAGCTAGTATGGCAGCTAAGCGAGATGAGCACGTGTCATTGTGCTCTGTGTGTATCTTGCCAGTCAGAGGTTCCACCAACTTAGTCTTTCTTCTTTCCAATGTCGATAAAAATAATTATTTCTGAAGCGGGTACCAGGGGGCATTCAGTTTGTGATATGTGCATTCTATATTATCAGTATATTATTAAAATATGCACAACTGTATTCTGCCGTTTCATTGCAGATCCGATATCCTGCCTGGAAAAAGGTGTGCACTACAGCAGGAAACAGGTCAGGTAAGTGGGCTGAGTGCGCCCTCCGTCCCCAGACTCCGAGGAGGTGCACTAATCTTCCCATCCCCGCCATGGTCACAAAGCCTTCCTATTTCAAGGGCTGTTCATGCTGCCAGCAGACTAGGAAAGGAAGTTAAACAAATATGTCAGAAAACCCCCCTGGCACCCGCATGGGCACAACATGGCACCAAAGCTTTATAGTTGGCAAAGCACTGTTCTCTCAGCGGCACCTCCACTCCCTTACCCCCAACACACCAACATATATCTTTGAACCGTACAGACAAAGCTAGCTTAAACATACCACAGCGTCATACAAACAACATCACAGAAATGTTACCTGGATAGGAATGCTGGCTACAAAACTTATATAAACAAGCATTGGCATAGACAATAGATCTCACCTTTGGGACCTTATAAGTATTTAGCCATGCAACAGTTGATGTTGTTGCACCAAGGATATTGTGCTGGATAACTAAACACTTATAAGGTCCCAAAGGCAAGACCTATTGGCTATGCCAATGCTTGTTTATGAAAGCGGGCGCCCGTGTTGTTTATAAAAACGGGCACCCGTGTTGTTTATGAAAACTGGCACCCGTGTTGTTCCTGAAAGCGGGGGAGGCCTAGGGTGACCAGACGTCCCGGTTTTCCCCGGACGGTCCCGGTTTTTGGTGAAGTGTCCCGGTACTTTCCTTCAAAATGCATAAATGTCCCGGTTTTCGGATAACGGCTGGGTTGAGCATAGAAACGTCCCGGTTTTGAGTAGTGGGTAAATTGAGCATACGCACTGGTGTTAAAAAGATGTGCGCATGCTCACTTCTCACTACTGGCGAAGTTACGGCGTGACGGTTCTCCAGGTGAGGTTGTTGTGGGAAGGGAAATCCTTTAAAGAGAGACATTTTCTCTCGGGATTTCCCTTGTCTTTCTGCAACGCATTAAGAATGCCTTTTAAGTTCTTACGTTTCTCGAGTCTCGTGATGGGGTTTGTAGGCTGGGAGGGCACATCTGTGGCTTCTGATGGATCGTGGCTGGAGCAGCTCTGATATGGAGGCAGGGTCCTGCCTTGCTGGTGCTGTCAGGGCTTGGGAGGGGGCATGCAGGTTGGTTCCCATCAAAGCCCCTTTCGCTTCTGGCTGCTGCTTAATTCAGCAGTCCACACGCTCGCTTTAAAAATGGCAGAGCAGGGTCACACTGGTGGCTGGCTGGATCTTGGTGCAGGCAGTGACCTCTGACTCCAGTGAGCAGAGCAGAGCCGTGCTTGTGTTTCGGACATGCTGGTGCCCCAATGGCTGGCACAATGACCTTCTTGCTGTGTTGTTTCCACCCTTCCCTAAAAGAATCCGGCCATTCGTTCAAACTTTCTTGAGCACCAATCCGATTTGGATGGGTCCCTAGGGCTGCCATCTTTCCCAGAGACAAATATCGGCAATTTCATCTCATTTTACATTTACTTTATACAAAATACATCTGCTATTTTTTACCATTGCCTTGCTGTGTTTATTTACTTTACTTAGCCATCAGGTGTCAAAATAATATGGTGATACAAAGAAAAAAACTGCAACCATAAATAGGAACTTGCACACACCAGCAGGAGTGGATCCCTCTGGGCTGCATGAATAGGTCAAAGCAACTCTGCTTTTTGAAGACTATCTTTTTTTTTTTTTTTAACAAAGATGCTGCAGGGGGGTTACATGAAGGTTGGATGTGTCACAGAGGCTTCTTCAGCTGCTAGTGGTGGTTCTGCGCTGTACACAGAGACCACATATAAAGCTGGCGTCAGCCGTCACCAGGTGATATGGCATTCCACTTGCCACAAAATGTAGTGCTCCGCTGCCACATAATTCCAGTGGCCCTTCATCTTATATAGAGACCATTAATTAAACAAGCATGTTAATCAGTGTGTAGGAAATATTACAAAAGATGTGGGCTACAAGGTATAGGAGTCACGTCATCCATACTGCTGGCCATTATATGTTAAGAGTGTCTGGCCTGGAGAAACAAAGGGGCCGATTGGCTGCGTTTTCACACAGAGCAGTAACTAAAGTTACTGCGTTGCATGAAATTGAGACAGTACAATGGCGGCATACCTCTGAGATCTGTCTCTGCTGCTCTATCCCTAGCGGTGGAACACATTAGGCTGCCTTGCACCAGTGCACACAACTTTGCGCTACAGTGCAATTGTGTGCTTGTGAAGCATAAGTTTTGTATTGGAAGGGTCTCCCGTCCAGTACAAAATATTATTCTTTGACAAAGTAAAATACTTTTCCCACTAGAGATTACCATCAAAATCCATGGGTGATTGCATTGAACCCCCTTGATGCAAAGTAGCGTTTACCGCTATTTTACTTTATGGATACTTTCAAATGCAAATCAGGATTCGCGATGGAAAGTAAAACCCAAGGGAACTGTTTGCGCTGCGATTGCGTCACTTTTGTGACAAAGTTTACAGTCAATAAAAGACCTCTCATTTGTCGTCCTTAATTCTTCATCTGTGTATGTTGAGGGGGCTGTCATTGTAATCAATAAATCAATCATGTCACTTATAAAGCGCACTACATACCCGCGAGGGTCTCAAGGCGCTGGGGGAAGAGGGGGGTGGTGCGGCTACTGATCGAAGAGCCAGGTCTTGAGGAGTCTTCTGAAGGCCAGTAGGTCTTGGGTCTGTCGGAGGTTGGTGGGGAGGGTGTTCCAGGTCTTGGCTGCGAGGTGGGAGAAGGATCTGCCGGCGGCGGTCGTTTTCCGGATGCGGGGGACTGTGGCGAGGGCGAGGCTGGTCGAGCGGAGCTGGCGGGTGGGGGTGTAGAAGCTGAGTCGTCTGTTGAGGTAGGCTGGTCCGGAGTTGTGGAGTGCTTTGTGTGCGTGGGTGAGGAGCTTGAAGGTTATCCTCTTGTTGACAGGGAGCCAGTGCAGGTCTCTCAGGTGGGGTGTGATGTGGCTGCGTCGGGGGATGTCGAGGATAAGACGTGCAGAGGCGTTCTGGATGCGTTGCAGCCGTCTCAGGAGCTTAGCCGTCGTTCCTGCGTAGAGGGCGTTTCCGTAGTCCAGCCTGCTGGTGACGAGGGCCTGGGTGACTGTTTTTCTTGTTTCGGTGGGGATCCACTTTGAAGATCCTGCGGAGCATTCGGAGGATGTTGAAGCAGGATGAGGAAACGGCGTTGACCTGCTTAGTCATGGAGAGGGTGGGGTCGAGGATGACCCCTAGGTTGCATACGTGGTCGGTGGGTGGCGGGGCTGTTCCCAGTGATGTTGGCCACCAGGAGTCGTCCCAGGCTGAAGGGTTGGAACCAAGGATGAGGACCTCCGTCTTGTCCGAGTTCAGCTTCAGGCGGCTGGTCCTCATCCATTCGGCGACGGCCTTCATTCCTTCGTGGAGGTGGGCTTTGGCGGTGTGAGGGTCTTTGGTGAGGGAGAGGATCAGCTGGGTGTCGTCGGCGTAGGAGATGATGTTGAGGTTGTGCTGTCGGGCGACGTGGGCGAGGGGTGCCATGTAGATGTTGAACAGCGTTGGGCTGAGGGAGGAGCCTTGGGGTACGCCGCAGATGATCTTGGTGGCCTTGGATCGGAAGGGGCGAGGCGGACGCTTTGTGTTCTGCCGGAAAGGAAGGATGTGGTCCAGTCCAGGGCCTTCTCTTGGATCCCGGCGTCGTGAAGGCGTGTTCGTAGTGTGTGGTGGCAGACCGTGTCGAAGGCGGCTGATAGGTCCAGGAGGATGAGGGCTGCTGTTTCTCCGTTGTCTAGCAGGGTCCTGATGTCATCGGTGGCGGCGATGAGGGCGGTTTCGGTGCTGTGGTTGCTGCGGAAGCCGGATTGGGAAGGGTCCAGGATGTTGTTCTCCTCGAGGTAGCGGGTCAGTTGTTTGTTGACGATTTTCTCGGTGACCTTCGCGGGGAACGGGAGCAGAGAGATGGGTCGGAAGTTCTTGAGGTCCTTGGGGTCTGCCTTGGGTTTCTTGAGTAAGGCGGTGATCTCGGCGTGCTTCCAGCTTTCCGGGAAGGTTGCTGTCTCGAAGGAGATGTTGATTATTTTCCGGAGATGGGGCGCGATGGCTGTACTGGCTTTGTTGAAGATGTGGTGAGGGCACGGGTCTAGCGGTGAACCGGAGTGGATGGTGTTCATGATCTCGCTGGTGTCCTCGTTGTTGATGTTGGTCCAGGAGAGCAGGCGGTTGGTGGTTGTGGGGGCAGTGGTCTCTGTGGTTGCCGGGGCGGTCGTGGTGTTGAAGCTGTCGTGGATGTCGGCGATTTTGCGGTGGAAGGAGGTGGCCAGTGAGTCGCACAGGTCTTGCGACGGCTGGATGTCGTTGGTGTTGGAGCTGGGGTTGGAGAGTTCCTTCACGATGTTGTAGTCCTTTTTCTATGTCTATGACAGCTGTCAAATAGTCCTACTTTTATGTCGAAGGTTGCTGCAAACTGTAGTCCTACTTCTATGTCTATGACCTGTCCCGGTTTTTTGTTTTGAGAATCTGGTCACCCTAAGCTATGGGATGCAAGCCGAGTCGCTATTAAACGATGCAAAAGTCGGGAAAGTGTAAGTGCGCATGGCGCACAGAATGTAAGGAAAGCACGTCCTGCCTGCAGTAGGGCAAAAGCCATTAAGTAAATAGTGCATACAGACTAAATAATACGAACGGTGTATCATCAAAAGTAAAATGGTCAGTCGCACTGGGAGGTTTCAAACGAAGACAAGGCAGTACTAAGGAGGGACTAACAAGGCAATGAAGGAATCAGAAGCCAGCATTTAAGAAGTACAACGACACAAGCCAATTAAAAGTGGGCGGAGCTTTACATCCCTAAGTCAATACTACATGCATCGCAGAGCAGCATATGCACGCTGCTCAGGCTCGACCTAAAAATATTTTGAGTGATAATGATTAATATCGTTCCCTCTTACAGTTTCCTGGCATAGCCTTTCTAAGATTTGTTATGTTCTCTATTCTGTTTTTGAGTCCCATATTGTTTCTATTTCAGATTTGTTGGCCATGCCCGGGGGCTCTCATATTTGCTATCAAATATGTTGCTTAAGGGGGCTCCACAACTTGTCATTTGCCAAATGTAGCCCACTGACATAATAGGCTCGGCCACCCTGCCGTATATGGTAGGGGTTATTCGCCCGGGTACTCCCTGCCCTCAGGGATGATTCCTATTCAAGTGCTTAAGTTATGGGAGTTTTGGGAGGGTGGGAAATGGTACACAACCAAGTTTGAGGGTTGGTGTGGGTTGTGGGTGGGATATTCCATTTCACTGTTTATCATGGACTTCCACTTATTTTGATACTTTCAAGGCTAACCATATGATTTGGAAACTCTGAATGTGGGCAGTGGACCAAAACACAAACCAGCACCCAAACCATTAGTCACCTATGCTATTTGTGATGGTATAGTATGTCCTTGTGTGCAATCCTCCACATGCACCCCCTGCCCGAGGATGCCTCCCTTCCCAAGGGAGTAGAGAACAACAAAACGCAATTGGAGCTGCACCACAAAAGAGCGCACACATGAATTGAAACACTATCACAATATTACAATCTAATATGACACTTCCTTGTAAATAACAGTATCTATATTATCCATAAGTTTTTGTTTCTTCCTTTATTCTGGTATATTCCATTCATAAAAAACCATTAGCCAACGCGTTTCGTTCATTAAAACATTGGACTTTTTCAGGGCAGCTAAGATGTAAATCGTATATGTCAGTCCAAAGATGCGCACCAAAGGTCAAGGCGCAGTTTCCAGTACAGGTGCCAGTATATGGCATCTGTATGGGAGTATAAAAATAGTGGTCCAAGTGATGTAGACCGGATCAAGATACTTCTCAAAAAGGCGATATGTTGCTGTTGGGCATGTAGAGGTTGTGTTTAAATGAAACAATCAGAAAAGAAATGCAAAACACGATACGCAATGCACTTCGTGGTGGGGATTATCCACCAAGTCGTATGCACTTGTAATAGATGTGCGTCCGGTCGCAGTGACGAATCTCTAAAAAGTTGTCGAACGGAAGTGTCATATTAGATTGTGATATTGTTTTAATTCATAGGTGCGCTCTTTTGTGGTGCAGCTCCAATTGCGTTTTGTTATCCATATGATTTGTAGGCTGGCACTCACCGTCACAGCACCCTTGCATTAAGCTTACATGGGTCAACTTAATTTGCTAACATGAAAAATCCGTGGCCTTAATGATCACTGCAAGACAATGCAGGTGTTTGCAACTTTACTGAGGCACTACATAGATATTTGCTTACTACAGGAACTTCAACTCATGGAAGGGACTACTACTCAGCTGCAATCTGGTTGGATTGGGCAAAAGTATGTTGCTACCTATTCCAATTATGGGCATGGAGTGGAGATCCTCATAAGAAAGGCGTTGAACTGGCGCATGCGCAGAGTTCAGTGTGACACACAGGGCAGATATGTTTTGCTTTCAGGAGTCCTTCAAGATTATCTCGCTCTATGGTCCTAATATGGATAACCTCCAGTACTTTGCAGAGTTATGGCGGCTGGCCGAGATGCTGGGACCTGGGGCAACTGTGTGGGGTGAAGATTTTAATGTCATTCTTAATCCTGAGATGGGCGGGTCAAGTGATTCCAGATGCCCCCATACACAGGCTACAGCCCACCTGCGCCTCATTTTGGATGACTTTGGCATGACTGACCTTTGGCGCTATTGCCGTTCAGACCAAAGGGAGGGTACCTGAATAAACACAGCCCACGCCTCGTGGTCGAGGATAGATTATTCGCTGGTGTTGCGAAACGTTCTGGCATGGAAGGCCCAAGCATCCCACTTACCACAAACGCTCTCTGATCATGCTCCTGTCCTTCTAGAGTTAGCACTTCTTGGCGGTCTCACCCGAGCCTTTACTTGGAAACTCCAGCTGGGCGCCCGGAGAGATGAGTTATTTAGGGAAGATGTTAGAGCAGCAATTTTGGATTACTTGGAGGACAATGATAAGGAGGCTATATCGAGGGCTTCTCTTTGGGAGGCCTTCAAGGTGATCATTAGGGGAGCGTGCATCGCCAAGCAGGCAGGCGTCCTCCGTGCGCTACGGGGAGAACTGGTGCGCCTTGAGAACGAGATTAGAGATCTCGAATTGCAGTTCTATAGTGATCGCGATGTTCCCAGACTAGCAACTATACAAAGTCAACTTTCTGAATATGATCAGGCTGCCCAGCGGGAATCACACTATTTGGGAAGTGAGACCCACGCCAGGCGATTCGGAGAGGGAGATAGACCGGGCAAGTCCTTTGCTCAGCTGCTTGGTAAGCCCTAGGCAAGTGACTACATAACTGAACTGCAGGATGACAATTCACACGTACACATCGGCACAGAAGCCATCCAAAGGATCATGGTCGACTTTTTGTTCCTCACTATACTGAACTAGACAGAATTCCTCTCCTGCGGACCTATCGGACTACCTGGACTCGATGCAACTTTTGTGGCTTGAAGAAGGCCACAGACGATATTTGGTTGAACCATTCACAACTGAGGAAATTATTAGAGTGATCGTAGCTCTGCCTTGATGGCTTCACTGTCGCATTCTATAAAGAATATGCATCCTTGCTTAGCCCGCATCTATGAGCAGTGTATACGGAGTCTATCTCTTCGGGTACTCTGCCCCACTCTTTGCGCAAGGCTCTCATTATTACCATACTTAAGCCTGGTAAAGACCCCTGCCGCTGTGATTCATACCATCCTCTCTCACTAATCAATACAGCCAATAAAATCCTTGCCAAACTCATTGCCTCGCGCATCCTCCCTTTACTTCCAACCATGGTGAGACCTGACCAGGCCGGCTTAGTGCCAGACAGGGCCACCTCTCATAATTTCCGCACTTTTTTTGCGCTGCTCCACACCATTGACCCCACCTTACACACAGTGGGCTTTTTTTTTTAGATGCCACCAAGGAGTTCAATTCCCTTGAATGGCCCTATTTCTTTGCCCTGCTGAAGCGCCTAGGCTTGAGTACCACCTTCATTAAATCTATCAGCCTGCTCTACTCCCCGCCTATGGCCCACTTGAGAATTAATGGTAGCACCTTAGACCCCTTTGTAGTCCCTAGGGGTACCTGCAGGGTGCTGGCGGCTTGTCTTCGTCAGCATCATGCACATCCGGGACTGGCATTCACCCCTTGCAGAACATTAGTGTTGTTGTACGTGGATGGTGTAACTTTATATGTCAGGGACCGCATGTTAATTTGAGCCTCTTATTAAGGGATTCACTAGATTAGGCGGGTTGTCAGGGATTGAAATAAACTTGGCAATCTATTGTCTTCCCCTTGGCGAATGAGACTCTCAAAACTGACTCGGAGTTCCCCCCTAGTCTGGACCGATGGCCCTGTTGAGTATATCTGGCTGTGGCTTAAGAAATGCTGATGAGCTGCGGAGGAAAAATTACGGCCGTCTGTTAGCTTGGCTGAATGACAGACTTGAGGGCTGGAAACTACTTCCTTAGTCCCTGATTGGCCGCCCGGCCATTGGAAAATGTTAATTCTCCCCAAATTTCTCTACCATCTCATTAATTTACCACTTCCTGTGCACCTTCACTTTCGTCGACAAATTAGATCTCGCCTTATCTCCCTAGCTTGAGCAGGTGGACAGCCACGTATAGCTTGGTAGATCATGGCACTCCCCTTTAAACAGAGTGGCCTAGGTGCCCCTGATATGGACTTATATTATCTCAGTGCACAGGCCCCGTTTTCCCATTATTGGCTGTTTCACTTTCAATTCAGGCCCACACTGCCCCAGATTGTGATTGCGTGGCCCCTTGCCCTTTGCAGATGGCTCTATTCCTGCCTCCTGAGAGCCCGCAGGGGCTGTGGCGTGTACGGTATGGGAGTGGGAGTGGGATGAGCTGAGGCGAAGGGCTCATGTTGAGAATCTCTTTGTTCCATCCGTGCCACTTATTGAACACCCCCTACTTCCCATTATGAGCGACTCTGGGACATGTGCTCAATTGTGTAAGCTAAGCTTCACACCTACGGGTGTGATCTACCCTGATGGCACCTTTCCTCCACCACAGGAGGCCTTACAGGGCGGCAATACTACACTAATAGAAACATTTACATACTATCCAGTGCGCGTCATCATACAAGTGCTTCAAACTTCGTTTCCTGAGGCCCTGCCTATTTTTCAAGCACTAAAGATCTTTCTGACCTCCCCATCTCCTCGGAGACTTGTTACGAAATTATATACTGCCATGCACACTTCAGCCCCAATACGCATTCCTGTGAGCAAAAGCACTTGGGATACAGATATTACGCCCCCCCAACAGATTAACAGTGGCACTACTGTTGCGAACATTCATGCGCATTATCCCCGATCGCCTCCATCATATTAATTTTAAATTCATACACCAACTATATCACACCCCTGTGAGATTGTTTCAAATGGGCCAGGGCACAGACACACGATGTAACTGCTGTCACTTCCCAACAGCCGTTTTTTTTTTTTTGTTTTTACACCTTGCTTGGGACTGCCCAGGTATCTCCGATTATTGGGATTACATTTTGACTATCCTACCTGATATTATCGGTTGCTCCCTTGAACCTTTCTCCCATGTGGCGCTATTGGGATATGTTCAGGAGGTGCCGCCTGGGAGGCGCAAACTGGCGGCACTCCTCCTTTTGCTTGCCAGGTGCAGGGTAGCAATTAGGTGAGGGCGACATGCATTACTGCTTGCAGCAAACTGGCTCAAGGATGCTACTTATTGTCAGCGGCAGTTTACCGCCTTTTGGGAACTCATGCCTGTACGATCCCGGCTTAAAGACATTTTGCTACTACTAGAGGACTATATACGTGCCTGTGCAGACACGACTGAGGCAGCTGCTATAGAGTCTGAACCATTGCCCTTGTCTGTTGAAACTTGAATGAAACATATATATCGCAGCACCCCTCTGCTATAAGGCCGCAGTGATTTAATTGTTGGATGTGAACATTACAGAAATAGCCACTGTTAGACCTGGCATCCTTGGCGTGGGTCTCCCTTCCATTTTTTTATGATGCCTCCTATGTTACCGATCCATTTTTGCTGGTGTTAGATGCTTTGGGCACTGTGCCACTGCTATTCAGTGCCACCGTGCAAGTGCTCCCTATGATAAATTGCGTTATGTATTAGTGACTCCATGATTGGATGATTGGTTTACTTGTCAGTCCCTAGTACAGTGCACTTAGCGTGCCCAGGGCTTGTAAATCCAATGCCGCTGGTGGGCTTGCAGCACTGGTTGTTCCACCCACAGAAGCGGCTTGTAAAATATGCCTCAGGCCTGCCATTGCAGAGCCTGTGTGCAGCCTAGGGCTGCCATGTCGACTTGGTGAGTACACCCACTTACCAGTCCCTAAACCTTCCCTTTACTGCATGTTGGTCACCCCTAAAGTAGGCCCTAGGGCAGGGTGCATTGTAGGTACAAGGTAGGACATGCCCGGGTGTGTGTGGCATGTCCTAATAGTGAATTACAGCCATTTTCGTTTTTCACTATTGCAAGGCTACCTGCTCCCCATAGGCCAGAATGGGCAGACTGACTATTACACCTTATAGTCAGAACTGACCCAGGGAACATGGTAGAAAAACGAATTTAGTATGCCTGAACTCAGAATGCTAAAATACATCTTTTAGTGAAGTTGGTTTTAACATTCTGTGTTTGAAAATACCCCTTTTAGAAAGTGGGTATTTTCTTGCCTAAACTTCCAAGCCTGCCTCTGCTAGGTTGTGTATTCCTTGTCTGGAGATTGAGTGACAGGGGCTGGGGGTGGCTACAGGAGACAGGGTGAGTCAGCACAGGGCTGAATAGAAAGATCTGCATCCAGAGTGGAGGGAGGAGTTGCACCTGGGTCTGAATAGGGCTGTGCCTGCCTTCCACAATGCTGGCTCCACCTCCTGCCGGGCGGCTGAGCACCCTGCCCCACATTCTGAAAGGAAAGAAGGAGACAGAAAAACAAAGTGCTCCAGGACTGACCAGAACTGGTTTTGGGCTGGGCAGAGGCCTCTCTGCCTTCAGAGAACAAAGGAAAAGTGTGTATAAAAAGGGGACCCAGACCCCTAGGAAATTAGATCACTTTGGGAAAACAAGAAGAAGCCTTTGCTGAGGAGCGGAACCAAGAAGGAACTGAGGAGGAGACTATCCCTAAGCTAGAGGGATCTGCCTGCAGTGGTTGCCTGACTGCCAAAGGAAGGAGAAAGGACTTTGTGTGCACTTTTATTCAACTTGTAAAGTATCTCCAAGGGCTTGAGAAAAGAGCTTGCCTCCTGCTGAAGTCTCAGGGACAACAGACTTCAACCACCAGCTCCCCAAGAATCCTTTGGAAGTGCCTGCTGCTGTTTTGGGCCTTCTGAAGGGACTGCGTGTCGCAAGGAGCTGGAAGCGCGACTCAAGAGGAAGAAGCCTGTCGCCGTCGCTGCTGCTGCCGTCGCAACTCCGAAGGAGGGTGTCGCCGCTGTAGCTGTCGTATTGCACCGCATCGAGAGAAGCGTCCCGCAACGAAGAGGAAGCGCGTCGCCGTCGCTGCTGCTGCCGTCGCAACTCCGAAGGAGGGTGTCGCCGCTGTAGCTGTCGCATTGCACCGCATCAAGAGAAGAGTCTCGCATCGAGGAAGAAGCGTGTCGCCGTCGCAGCCGCTGCCGTCGCAACTCCGAAGGAGGGTGTCGCCGCTGTAGCTGTCGCATTGCACCGCATCAAGAGAAGCGCCTCGCATCCACGGAGAAGCGTGCCGCCGTCGGAGCTGCTGCCGTCGCATCACGAAACAAGGGTGTCGCCGCTGCAGTTGTCGCATCGAGCGGAAGCGTCTCGCAACATCGGAGAAGAGGGTCGCCGCAGCCGCTGTCGTCGCATCGCTGAACAAGGGTGTCGCCGCTGTAGCTGACGCATCGAGTCGAGACTTCTCGCAACCTCGGAGAAGCGTGCCGCATCAGGAAGAACTTGACGTCTTTATTTCTTTGCACCAGAACTTTGTCGCATTTCCATCGCTGCAACATTGCTTGTTGTGGAAGCGTCCCGCATCGTAAGGTACATTGACTTAACGTGTCGCATCTTAAGAACTGAACTGAACTAAGCTAAAACTACCATTTTAAGTACAGTATTGTGGATTTTTGTCGTTTATGGTCTTGTGTTAAAACTATATAAAGAATACTTATTTTTGATATAAAACCTTGTGTGGTGTCCATCTGTAGTGTGTCACTAGATTACTGTATGTGTTCACAAATGCTTTACACACTGCCTCTGAGATAAGCCTGTCTGCTCGTGCCAAGCTACCAAGGGGGTGAGCAGGGGTTATTTTAGGAGTGTACCCCTTTACCCTGACTAGAGGCGAGGGTCCCTATTTGTCACAAGTACCTACCTGTGCCAACTAGAGACCCCCAATTCTAACATTGGTGGTCAGCGGTGAGGATTCTGGACTTGCATTTGTGACTCATGTACAGTGATTGGTGAACACTACTAGTGAGTGCAGACCAAAACGCGACCACATACTGTTGGTAGATTTGTTTTTCTAGGACGTTCCATTTTTGCCAAGTTTAACCATCATGGAAGACACAGCATCCATAGCATCTGTTGGTTCTGAGTGGGAAGAGGAGAAACTGGAATGCTACAAAGTGAGGCAGCTGAAGCACTTCTGCAAAAGTTTAATGTTGCAATTACCGGGCTCACCAGGAGGGAGGAGTTCTACAAGGCGCTGAGGGCCTGGGTAGAAGCAAGGAAAACCCCTGAGATTGAGGAAGGGGAGAATAATGCAGATGTGCAGCTGGAAGGGCCAGTGGGTCCAGGGAAAGGAAAGCACCTTCCCTAATAGGTAGCAGTGTTTCTGCCAAAGGCCTGTCCCCAGGAGAGCTGGAGGACAGGGAGAGAAATAGGATGCATGAGTTAGAGCTGGCCAAAATGAATGGGCAATTGGAAATTAAGAAACTGGCCCTAGAAGAAGAGAAAATGCAGCTTGAGCATGATAGAAGTTTGAGGGAGTTGGATTTGAAAGCTAGGAGCTTAGAAATTACTCCCTCTGGTGGCAGCACACCGTCAATACCTGTGGAATCTAGAGTATATATTCCTAAAGATGTGGTCAGGGAGTTTTTAAAAATGATGACATTGGGCAGTGGTTCAAGGCCTATGAGGTAGCCATGTCTTCCCACCGGGTCCCTGAGAAGGATTGGGGAGCGGGGTTGTGGGGACGGTTCCTTAGTGAGGGGCGGGACACACTGCTGGATCTGCCTTCTGATGTCCATAATTCATATCGCCACATGAAGGATGCTTTAATGTCTAGGTATGGTTTAACTCCTGAATTGTATAGGCAGAGGTTCAGGGGTTGCACAAAGATAGAGAACAGTACCTGGGTTGAATATGTCACTTTTTTCTGCAGAGCATTGGATGGTTGGGTGAAGGGTAGCAAAGTTGATGATTTTCAGGGGCTCCTTGATTTGATTGCATGGGAGCACTTGTCAAGTAACTGTTTTCCAGAGATACGCCAGCACCTGATAGATAGCAAGCTGACTATCCCTAGGAAGCTTGCTGAGGAGGCGGACCGCTGGGTCAGTACCAGGGTCCACAAGGGTCACGTGGGAGACTCAGCCAAGGGTGGGCAGGGTCCCCAGCAGAAGAGTGGGGGACAAGGGTAAACAGAGGGAGTTCCAAAGAAGGCCCCAAAGTAGTCCCCAAGGGAACCAAGGGAAAGGTTCCCAGCCTCCCCCCAGAAACCCACAGGGGCCCCGACAGGTCCACCTGTTCAAAGGGGACCCCTGAGATGCTACAAATGTGGGGACCTGGGTCACATAGCGAGTGATCCCAAGTGCCGCCAGTTTGGAAAAACCGCACCCCTGGTGCAGCCCCCGGCAGATGGCTAGTGTAGCCCTGGGGGAGGAGATGGATGCCCCAGAGGGGTGGGGCCCCGCACAGATGTCCCTTGTCTCATTAGGAGACTGTGAGATGGTCCCCAAGACCCAGCTGCCTGATAACACTAAAAAATACAGGCAGTGGGTGACCATCAATGGCCATAGGGTGGAGGCTCTTAGAGATACAGGAGCCAGTGTGACAGCTGTCAAGTGTCACCTGGTGTCTCAAGAGCAGGTTGTCCCCCATGCATTCTATCCAGTTGTTGCCGCTGACAACACAGAGAGTCACTGCAAAGTGGCTCAGGTTCCCTTTGGAGTGGGGGTCTCTGGTACTCTTCAGGTAGCTGTGAGGCCCGCCATGCCTGTTGACTGTTTGTTAGGGAATGACTTGGAGAGCTCACCTTGGGCGAAGGTGGAGCGAAGTGCTCATTTGGAGGTGTTGGGTCTGCCTGACTGGGCGTGTGTGACCACCCGGTCCATGGCAGCAAGTAAAGGTGCTCAAGAGGACCTGGAGCCTGAGAGGGAGGCCCAGGTACCTGCCGTCACGAGAAGAGGCAGGGGGCGCGGGAAACCGGCCCCGAAGTTCCCACGGTCCAGGAGGAGGCAGACCCTGAGGGGGATGCCCTGGAGCCTACAGGGGAACAGGTAGCTGAACTGGGGGACCTGCCTGAGCTGACCCATTGGCAGCAAGAAGGAGGACCCTCCAGGGAAGAATTCTGCAAGGAGCAGAAAGAATGCCCTTCTCTGGTGGGTCTGCGGCAACAGGCTGCAGACCAGGCAACAGGTGATCAGTCTGGGTCACATTGGGTCTATTGGGAGAATGATCTCCTGTATACTGAGCCTAAGGTTGCTGAGCCTGGGTCAGCCCGTGTGCTGGTGGTACCCCAGTGCTTCAGAGCCTTCCTACTGGGGCTGGCTCATGATGTTCCATTGGCAGGACATTTGGGGCAGGACAAGACCTTTGAGAGGCTTGTCACCCACTTCTATTGGCCCCAAATGCGCAGGAGTTCAGGCACTCACTGCAGCACGTGTCAGACTTGCCAGGCAAGTGGAAAGAGTGGGAGGAAGCGCAAGGCTCCTCTCCAGCCATTCCCTGTAGTCAGCACCCCCTTTGAACGGGTGGGTATTGACATTGTGGGGCCACTGGACCCCAAGACAGCCATGGGCAACAGGTTCATCCTGGTCTTGGTGGACCATGCCACCCGGTACCCGGAAGCCATACCTCTGAGGACAGTGACGGCCCCCGTGGTGGGACGAGCACTGATGGGAATTTTCTCCCGAGTGGGATTCCCTAGCGAGGTAGTGTCTGACCGGGGACCAACTTCATTTCCAAGTATATGAAGTCCCTGTGGCAGGAGTGTGGGGTAACCTACAAGTTTACCACTCCTTACCACCCCCAAGGAAATGGGTTGGTTGAAAGGTTCAACCGAACCCTCAAAGGCATGATTATGGGTCTTGAGGAACCTATGAGGCGTAAGTGGGACGTCCTCTTACCATGCCTGCTCTTTGCTTACCGTGAGGTGCCACAGAAATCTCTAGGGTTCAGCCCCTTTGAGCTTCTCTATGGACACCCCGTGAGAGGACCTCTAAGTTTGGTCAAAGAAGGCTGGGAGCAATCTCCCAGGAAACCTCCCCAGGATGTATACAGTTACATGCTGGCCTTTAGGAACCAAACTAGGCGTTTCAGGCAACTCGCTGAGGCGAATCTGGAAGCCAGCCAGGAGGAGATGAAGCGGTGGTACGACCAGAATGCCACTCTGGTAGAGCTTCAGCCTGGCCAGAAAGTATGGGTCATGGCCCCAGTGGAGCCCTGCGCGCTCCAGGATAAGTGGACCGGACCCTTTGAGGTTGTAGAGCGCAAAAGTCCGGTTACCTACTTGGTGGACTTGCGGTCTCCCAGGAACCCCTTGAGGGTCCTGCATGTCAACCGCCTGAAGCCCCACTTGGAGAGGTCCCAAGTGGGCATGCTCTTAGCGACGGATGCTGGGATGGAGGAGGAGACCGAGCCTCTTCCTGACCTCCTGTCAGCAACAGAGCAAGATGGGTCAGTGGATGGTGTCAACCTCTCTTCCACCCTGACCCCTGAGCAACAGAATGACTGCCGCCAGTTGCTGGGACAGTTTTCTGATCTGTTCTCCCTGGTTCCCGGTGTCACAGATTGGTGCATCCATGATGTGGACACTGGGGACAGTACACCTGTGAAGCACAAATCTTACAGGGTGACTGACAGGGTGAGAGCTTGCATCAAGGAGGAGGTCTCCAAAATGCTTGCGTTAGGGGTGATTGAGTCCTCTAACAGTCCTTGGGCCAGCCCAGTGGTCTTGGTCCCAAAGGTTGCCGCACCGGGTGCCACACCAGAACTCCGGTTCTGTGTGGACTACCGAGGACTCAATTCAGTCACCAGGACTGACGCGCACCCCATCCCCAGAGCTGATGAGCTCATAGATCGGCTAGGGGCTGCACGGTACCTCAGCACGTTTGACTTAACGTCTGGGTACTGGCAGATCGCCTTGACTGATGGGGCAAGAGAGAGGTCCGCATTCTCCACACCAGATGGGCACTACCAGTTCCGGGTGATGCCCTTTGGGATGAAGAATGCCCCTGCCACCTTCCAGAGGTTGGTCAACCAGGTGTTGGCTGGACTGGACTCGTTCAGTGCCGCCTACCTGGATGACATCGCGGTGTTCAGCGCCAGTTGGGAAGAACACCTGCGCCACCTCTGGGAAGTGTTGATGGCGCTGCGGAGGGCAGGCCTCACGATCAAGGCGAGTAAGTGCCAGATCGGGCAGGGTTCTGTGGTGTACTTGGGACACCAAGTGGGGAGCGGCCAGGTGGCGCCCCTACAACCCAAAATTGAAACCATCCTGAATTGGGAACCCCCCAAAACCCAGACAGAGGTGAGAGCCTTCTTAGGACTCACGGGTTACTACAGGAGGTTTGTCAAGGGGTATGGCAGCATCGTTGCGCCCCTGACAGGGCTGACTTCCAAGAAGCAGCCCAGGAAAGTGATTTGGACTGACACCTGTCAGAAAGCGTTCGAGGCCCTGAAAACTGCCATGTGCACGGCGCCCGTGCTCCTGGCACCCAACTTCTCCAGAGAGTTCGTAGTACAAACAGACGCTTCAGAGCATGGTGTGGGGGCTGTTCTGTCACAGATGAATGAGGAGGGCCTAGATCAACCCGTAGCCTTCATCAGTAGGAGGTTACTACCACGGGAACAGAGGTGGAGTGCTATTGAGCGTGAGGCATTTGCTGTGGTCTGGGCACTGAAGAAGCTGAGACCATACCTGTTTGGGACTCACTTCCGGGTTCAGACGGACCACAGGCCCCTCAGATGGTTGATGCAGATGAGGGGTGAGAATCCAAAGCTGTTGAGGTGGTCCATTTCCCTACAGGGGATGGATTTCACGGTGGAACACCGCCCTGGTACAGAACACGCCAATGCTGATGGTCTGTCCAGATTTTTCCGCCTTAGTGAAGAGAGCTCCCCTGAGGTAGGGTAGTTCTCCCCACATTTCAGCTGGAGGGGACACGTGTTAGACCTGGCATCCTTGGCGTGGGTCTCCTTCCATTTTTTATGATGCCTCCTATGTTACCGATCCATTTTTGCTGGTGTTAGATGCTTTGGGCACTGTGCCACTGCTATTCAGTGCCACCGTGCAAGTGCTCCCTATGATAAATTGCGTTATGTATTAGTGACTCCATGATTGGATGATTGGTTTACTTGTCAGTCCCTAGTACAGTGCACTTAGCGTGCCCAGGGCTTGTAAATCCAATGCCGCTGGTGGGCTTGCAGCACTGGTTGTGCCACCCACAGAAGCGGCTTGTAAAATATGCCTCAGGCCTGCCATTGCAGAGCCTGTGTGCAGCCTAGGGCTGCCATGTCGACTTGGTGAGTACACCCACTTACCAGTCCCTAAACCTTCCCTTTACTGCATGTTGGTCACCCCTAAAGTAGGCCCTAGGGCAGGGTGCATTGTAGGTACAAGGTAGGACATGCCCGGGTGTGTGTGGCATGTCCTAATAGTGAATTACAGCCATTTTCGTTTTTCACTATTGCAAGGCTACCTGCTCCCCATAGGCCAGAATGGGCAGACTGACTATTACACCTTATAGTCAGAACTGACCCAGGGAACATGGTAGAAAAACGAATTTAGTATGCCTGAACTCAGAATGCTAAAATACATCTTTTAGTGAAGTTGGTTTTAACATTCTGTGTTTGAAAATACCCCTTTTAGAAAGTGGGTATTTTCTTGCCTAAACTTCCAAGCCTGCCTCTGCTAGGTTGTGTATTCCTTGTCTGGAGATTGAGTGACAGGGACTGGGGGTGGCTACAGGAGACAGGGTGAGTCAGCACAGGGCTGAATAGAAAGATCTGCATCCAGAGTGGAGGGAGGAGTTGCACCTGGGTCTGAATAGGGCTGTGCCTGCCTTCCACAATGCTGGCTCCACCTCCTGCCGGGCGGCTGAGCACCCTGCCCCACATTCTGAAAGGAAAGAAGGAGACAGAAAAACAAAGTGCTCCAGGACTGACCAGAACTGGTTTTGGGCTGGGCAGAGGCCTCTCTGCCTTCAGAGAACAAAGGAAAACTGTGTATAAAAAGGGGACCCAGACCCCTAGGAAATTAGATCACTTTGGGAAAACAAGAAGAAGCCTTTGCTGAGGAGCGGAACCAAGAAGGAACTGAGGAGGAGACTATCCCTAAGCTAGAGGGATCTGCCTGCAGTGGTTGCCTGACTGCCAAAGGAAGGAGAAAGGACTTTGTGTGCACTTTTATTCAACTTGTAAAGTATCTCCAAGGGCTTGAGAAAAGAGCTTGCCTCCTGCTGAAGTCTCAGGGACAACAGACTTCAACCACCAGCTCCCCAAGAATCCTTTGGAAGTGCCTGCTGCTGTTTTGGGCCTTCTGAAGGGACTGCGTGTCGCAAGGAGCTGGAAGCGCGACTCAAGAGGAAGAAGCGTGTCGCCGTCGCTGCTGCTGCCGTCGCAACTCCGAAGGAGGGTGTCGCCGCTGTAGCTGTCGTGATTGCACCGCATCGAGAGAAGCGTCCCGCAACGAAGAGGAAGCGCGTCGCCGTCGCTGCTGCTGCCGCCGCAACTCCGAAGGGAGGGTGTCGCCGCTGTAGCTGTCGCATTGCACCGCATCAAGAGAAGAGTCTCGCATCGAGGAAGAAGCGTGTCGCCGCCGCAGCCGCTGCCGCCGCAACTCCGAAGGAGGGTGTCGCCGCTGTAGCTGTCGCATTGCACCGCATCAAGAGAAGCGCCTCGCATCCACGGAGAAGCGTGCCGCCGTCGGAGCTGCTGCCGCCGCATCACGAAACAAGGGTGTCGCCGCTGCAGTTGTCGCATCGAGCGGAAGCGTCTCGCAACATCGGAGAAGAGGGTCGCCGCAGCCGCTGTCGTCGCATCGCTGAACAAGGGTGTCGCCGCTGTAGCTGACGCATCGAGTCGAGACTTCTCGCAACCTCGGAGAAGCGTGCCGCATCAGGAAGAACTTGACGTCTTTATTTCTTTGCACCAGAACTTTGTCGCATTTCCATCGCTGCAACATTGCTTGTTGTGGAAGCGTCCCGCATCGTAAGGTACATTGACTTAACGTGTCGCATCTTAAGAACTGAACTGAACTAAGCTAAAACTACCATTTTAAGTACAGTATTGTGGATTTTTGTCGTTTATGGTCTTGTGTTAAAACTATATAAAGAATACTTATTTTTGATATAAAACCTTGTGTGGTGTCCATCTGTAGTGTGTCACTAGATTACTGTATGTGTTCACAAATGCTTTACACACTGCCTCTGAGATAAGCCTGTCTGCTCGTGCCAAGCTACCAAGGGGGTGAGCAGGGGTTATTTTAGGAGTGTACCCCTTTACCCTGACTAGAGGCGAGGGTCCCTATTTGTCACAAGTACCTACCTGTGCCAACTAGAGACCCCCAATTCTAACAGCCACCCAAATTGTGAATACTGATGTATGATTTACTGAGTGGCTGTCCTTTTCTGTTTGCTTTCTGCTATTTTTTCCCCTTTTTCTTGTATTTATTATGCAGTGAACTGTGGTGAACAATGTCTCCTTAACTGCACTGCGACATTATACGGTAAGCAAAAGTATACTTTCTGTTACCGACTACTGTAACCACCGTATTGGTTTATAAACTCAATAAAAAGAATTTAAAAAAAATACAATTGTGAGTCTCTCGTCTGAGTCAGGTCTGTTGGAATGTATGCATTTGGCGTGGCACCAATTTGCACCCAGAGTACCACGATGAGACATCACTGTGGTCAAAACAATCTTCAAACCACGGGATAGGAGCAGCTGATAAAATACGTGACAATTTACTTAAGCCATTGGCGCATGCTCAGTTAGGACAGGAATGGCTAGAATAGCAGGCAAAGGCAGCTGACACTAATGACATGAACAGCCGGTGCCAGCTCTGGATTAACTAATATTCCTTGTGACTCAAGGAACACTTAGAAGTCACTTATTTCTGTAGAATGACTGTATTTTGAGACAGCTGCAACGTAAAGCTGTATATGCCTTGCACAAACCCATATGTTCATCTGCCAGGATTTACTAAACCCGGAGATTATTAATAATTGTGCTGTATGTTTTAGTGATTATAACGTGATCATGATTTAGCAAGTATAGCTTGATCATATACATGCACATCCGTAACATAATACTAAAAGTGCAAAGATTCTTGTTGTTGCACATTCAGATTTGGACGCACCCCTGTGGTTATTATTTATAGTTCAAGTACAAGTGGCTAATATAGTTTACCACTTCTAGTTTGAGTCTGAAGCAGCATGATTTAAAAAATCATATTACACAACATGTTTATACCCAGAAAATACGAAAGGTTGAAAGTACACGTTGCACACATTAGACACAGTGACACATGATACAGACACAAGTGTATTAGAAGCATCGTAAAAGCGGGCTTTAAAATGTGAAGAGAAAGAAAACCCTTTTATAAGACAACACTGATAAATATAAACGAGTTGCAATAATAATCTTTAATGCACATGTTGCTTAATAACATATATTGATGAAAATTGTGATGCTAAATGAAGTGGCCTAGTGTTTTCCATGCTTTTTGCTGAGAAGGCACCATTTAGAAAGTCGGTGCAAAAATGTGTAGCAATGAAGTAGAAGCTTGAGATTTTGTAATATGATACTAGAGATTCTATAGTTTATAAAAAGGAACTTTGTAGGAGGAAATTAGAACTGATTTAATTTCATTTTATTTGAAGCAAAGTTAGAGCTCATTTCATTTAAACTTGCATTGCTAACTTAAAGGCCTTCATGAAAATGCCTTTTCTCTAGTTCTGACTTTCCCCCCCCGATTTAATACAATGGATCGTTCTTTGCAAGTAAAATGTTACTTATTTGTCCCGTATATGTTCCCCCTGACATTCCCGAAAGTTTCTTCTATGTTTACAGTGAAATATTCCTGTGGGAATAGAATTTCAGCTATGGCTATGTCGCAACTTTGTATTTCTTTTCGATCAGTTAGGCCTGTGAGGACTCATTTTTCATGACTAGCTTGGGAAACCAACTTGATGTTTCAACTATCTCAGGAGACATGATGCATACATGGACATGTGGTAGTCTTTCGATGGTAGTGTGATGCCGCGCCACTGGGCATTGCTAAAAACTCTATAAAAGAAGAAACCACAAAGGAGAGGCATCGAGCTAAAACCATTGATTTTTGTTTCTTGAGACCCGGATGCTATGGTGATCGATCTTTTACTTTGGACGGTTTGTTGATGCTACTATCTTAGATGATGGGCTGAGACCTTCTTTGCTGAATAATCAGCAATTTCATGAGCAATTTCTTAAGGACTTCAGTCAAGAATATCACAGCTTGCAATAAGGCAACAAACATTTAGGCAAATCTTTATTGAATGGTCATTTATAATCAGTTTGCAAAGTTACAAAGTCCCACTACCTTTTAAGGCAGAAGGATGGTTCAAATTTCTAACAGCTCGGGTCCTACAAAAGGGGGGGAGTTCAGACTCCAAGTCCATTAGGGTGCGCGCCTATTAATTCAGAGCTAAAGTTGGGGCTAAAAAATAGAAATTTTAATGAATTAAGATCCGTTAATACAATAACCAAATTAATCTAAATCTTGTCTGATTCTATTATTGAGCCCTGTTGGTTCTTTCATTTAAACTGTGCTACTGTACTGATGTTTTAAATGCGTTGCAGGGAGAATCAGCGAGCCTTATCAGAACATCTGGTTTTACTTCTTTTGTTCTGTGTTGCAATTGCAGAACTTTTGGTTTGCATTATCCTCACTCGACTTAACTTCTTGACGAGGTTGGGTCTTCCAGTTGCTATTCTTTATTTCTACAGTATGGTCTTAAGAGTGGTGTACCTATATTTGATTTCTAACTTGTGAGATGGCTGTCAATTAATGGCCCTCATTCGACAGATAACATGGAGTTTAGTCACCCTACTTTCCACCCTACCTATCGGCAGAGAAAGATTCATTAGAGGATCATTGCCTTTGTGGTAATGGAAACGCTTCAGACTGCCTAATCGTAGAGGGCTCAGTACGGTTAGAGTAGTAAGGAAAGTAAGCGTATGAAATAGTACAAGAAGAAACTTTTCACGCACGCTTCACGCTGCAACAAGTCAATTGAGGGCCTGGTCAGAAATGAACGGGTAATATGGTACACCAATACCACGCATTGGATTGCCGAGTGCTGTAAGTGGGCCATGGCCTGTGTCCAGGCAAATAAAAAAAAATACATTGAATCAGGGCCTCATGAGGCCCTCTATTTCGGTCACTCACTGGCTAAGGAAAAAACATCCTTCCTTCCTTTCTATCACATGGCAATGTCATTAGAAATCCATTTTGTGACACAGGGAAATAATTGTCAGGTGGCTACTGTTGTTTGTCACTAATGTTCCAGGGCATAAGGCACTCTTTTATTGCAACCAAATAACTAATGCATTGGCACTTGCTTTTAAACTTTTGTTATTGTTTTGTTTTTAAATTGGTTTTGGCTCGGGAAAAAGGTGATTTATAAGCTGTTAAATAAAATATCCTGCTGCTTTGATTTATGATTAGTTTGGTGTGACCTCATTTAAGAGTTTGTCAAACACAAGATGTTAATCCACATGTATTAATTATGCAGGCCATGCCTTGTGTAAAGGATTCTCAAGCCACACTCGGTTTAGGGCCTCACCACCTTTTTCATCCCATTTAAATTACGCAGATTACCAATACGGGTTTCAGGGGATACCTTTACAAGGATATTAAGAGTTCCAACATTTGAAAAGGGGAATAGCATGCAAAAACTGAGTTCTCACACGGTTTTCCACATGTTTTCTCAAATTTTGGCACTTTTTACCAGGCATAATTCCACCTAATTTTTGTATGTGCATATGTGCTTGGATTTACAGGGCCAGAAGTTTTCTCCAGAGACAGAATTTTTGGGCTGTAAACTTTACATTTGACGCGGTAGTGATAAACATGTTATGTACTTCAAAAATGTTCCAGTTCCCATCTAAAAGCAAAATAGACTCAAAAGATGACAGTTCACAGTTTATTGAAGGCCCATATTTTGAAGGGGAAGCAGAAAGATGACTTGAAAATTAGACAGCAGTAGGTTTCTTTAGGAGTGGAAGAGCATTAGCTCTTAAATGCACATGGGTATACGAAAGAAGAAAATTAAAATGATAGTAAATGACAGACACAACTATGACAAGCTGAAGGAACCCGTCACATATACATTTAGAATATTTTTCATTTTGTTGTGAAAAGCAATAATAGATAGCGCCGGGACACTCCCTGGAGTAGCCGCGCGCTCAACAAATACCCTATAACATAACATATTAAAGGAAATGCAATGGGAAAAGGGTGTTTCGTTGCAAACTTCGCAAATTAGTTGCTCGGTGATGACAAAGATTACCTGTAGGAAACTGGATTAAATGTTAGGAAATAGAGAGGCTACAGTAAGTATTCAAGCATTGGCAGAATTTCCACACAACTAAATACCCTAATACCTAAAAGTAAAAGCAGGATTCTGTCAGGAATCCTGGAATCATTCCTGGTAGCTTGGTACCAGCAGAGAGATTTCCATCAGAGAAAACACATTTTATTTAACGGCATCAAAATATATAAAACGAGGAACTAAATCAATCTGAAACGGTTAGACCTGGCATCTTTTGGCATGGTTTCCCCTAACATTTTGCCTTCTAACCTGTTTTTGACTGTGTGCCGAGCTTCCTTTTTGTTGACTTTAGGACTTTGTGCACTTTTTCACTGCTGACCAGTGCTAATGTGCATGTGCTCTGTGTCTAAAATGTAATGGCATTTGATTCCTCCAAGATTGGCATATTCGATTTACAGATAAGTCTCTAGTACAGTGAACTACATGTGCACAGGGCCTGTTAATCAAATGCTACTAGTGGGCCTGCAGCACTGATTGTGCCATCCACATGAGTAGCCCTTCAAACAAGTCTCAGGCCTGCCACTGCAGAAGCTGTGTGTGCAGTTTTAAACTGCCATTTCAACCTGGCAAGTTCATCTACTTGCCAGGCTCAAACATTCCCTTTTATTACATGTATGTCACCCCTAAGGTAGGCCCTAGGTAGCCCCATGGGCAGGGTGCAGTGTATTTAAAAGGTAGGGCATGTACTTTGGAGTTTTACATGTCCTGGTAGTGAAAAACAGCTAAATTCATTTTTCACTACAGCAAGGCCTATATCTCCCATAGTTTAGCATTTCAGCTGCCTTGTAACACTTTACAAGTATAACTTCCAATTGGGAAAGATGGGTAGAGTAAGTTTGGGGGCTATAAACTCACAATTTTAAAACACATCTTTTTGTGAAGCTGGTTTTTACATTGCAGGTCTAAAAAAGCAGCTTTTAGAAACTTGGCATTTTCTTACTATAACTATTCTGTGCATCTGCCTGTTTTTGGAATACACGTCTGGGTTTGGTGACAGTTAGGCTTTTTGCATTCCCTCTAGACAGCCACACACAAAGGAAGCTGAGGTATGCCCTGCATATCCTGATGGCCCATCACCAGGCTTATGGGTCTTCCTGAGCTAGAGTGAGAGGAAGCAGCTGACACTTGCACCAGAGTAGGACTGTGCCTGTCCCCATACAAAGAGCCGCATACCCCCCTGCAGTGTGTCTGGAATCAGTGCAGGAAACGGCAGGGTCTTGTGCACTAAAAAGACCTTTCTTTGATTTCTCCCTACTTCAAAGGCTAAATAGGTATAGGTACTGGACCTCTGATACCATATACTCAGAACACTTCTGGAACTGAGCACATTCTACCAGGAAGAAGAGATGTTGTGCTGCCAGGAGGGACCGCCACTTTGTAGCTTGCTTTGCTGTTTTAGTGTGAGAAGTTGGCCTGGTATATGCTGTCCACTAATTAAAGGGGGCACCCTGTAACAGTCCAAACAACCTTTATGGTGATTTAAGAGGTTAAAGATAACCTTAGAAAGCTATCCAAGTGGTAGCTGTGGAGAGCAGCCTTCAGGCTTAGTCTTGAAGGAATGTTAAGCAGCTTGTTTTACTAGAATGCAACCTTATAGTATTGGTTAAATGAAAGGAGAACTACACAGTAGTTATAAAAATATGTATTTATTATTATAACACTATCTAGTACGACACAGTATCTCCTACACAGAGATAATCACAAAGCACACAATACGGTAGCACAGAAATGAAAGTAAATATACAAATACACAGTGGGCCCCGGGGGGGACCAAACCATGTACTAAAATAGTGGAATAAGAACCATAAATCGAGTCAAGACAGTGTCGAGAGGACGTAGAATCGCTGGGACCCCAATGAACCACCCAAGGTGAGTAAGTAGGGACCCCACGGAGGACGGGTGCAGTGTGGGAACACGACTGTGTGCTCCGTACAATTCTATGGGAAAGTCGTGGTTGAAGTTTTAGTGTTTAAGGACCCTTCCCAGTGGACTTCGAAGAAACCCCGTGGAAGACAGAAGATTGGAGAGCCACCCCACCCGTGGATACCGAGGTCCCCAGGTTACCTATCCCAGAGAAGGTGCATAGGTCTGGAGTAGTGTCGGAAACCAACATCGAACTCAATGAAGGACTTCAAAGAAGAGCCGCTGCTGGAAGGAAGAAAAGTGTCCGTTGGAATCCAAAGTGGATTCTTGTCGAGAAGAACCTGAAAGCAGAGGGAACAGAGGCTGGGTCACTCAGGAGTGACAAAGCGGCTCGGTAGTCGAATGCCCACCGATGTCGGGTGCTTCAGGTGCGTTGAGGGAGTCCTTGACTCTGCAGCTACCGGGAGCAGGAGATTTCGGGGACGACCAGGAGCCGGATATGAGCTGTCCCACGAAGGATGTCGAGTGCTGAGGGGTCATGTCCGGCGGGAGCACCAACAAGCCTTGGCAACGGCAACCCACGCAGAAGGTCAAAGATGGTTACGGTTCGGACCAGCAAGGACCAGGAGACTCACCACAGCAAGGGGAGTCAGGGCAGGCCTGGAGCAACCAGGGAAGCCCAAGGAAAGCAAAGTTTACCCTCAAATGGACTCACAGGCCGGAGGCACAGGAGTCACAAGAGGACCTCGAGCAATTTCACAAAGCAGCAGTCCACAGAGCACTCAGTGCGAGGAGGCCGAAGTTCTTTGTAGGAAATGGTGCCAGAGGTTGGGGCTACTTCGAGCCCAATGCACTTGTTCGGGAAACGCCAACAAGCATATGCACTTGCAAATGTAAGCGGTGCACAGGGATTCGGGCATTGCAGCCCCCACGAGGGATTCTGACCTCAAGCTTGGGGAGAGGGCAGCTCGGACCTCGAGGGACATAGAAACCCACCTCCTATGTTGCTGAAGTCTTCAGAGTCCGTAGGAGCTCGGGGGTCAGCAGACCGGACAGCAGTGTTGCGGTGCCTGCGAATGAGGTGTAGTGACTCCTTCGCTCCAAGGGAGATATCTTCAGTTGTCCCTGGTGCTCCACAGGTCCTACACGGATTCTGTACAGTGCACGGGCACAGACGATGCAGCAGACTGAGTGGGAGACAAAGTCGGGCCCAACCGAAGTCCAGTGAAGTCGAGAGTGTCCAGACGGTCTAAGTTCAGTGGCTTCTGGCTCAGAATCTTGTCCATGTCGAATCTAGGGTCCTACAGTCAGGTAAGCCCTTTTGTACCCACGGGAGAGGGTTGGACAGATTCAGGGGACCCTCCCAGGGGAGGGTCTGGACAGTGGGGAGGTTACTCCCATGTCCTTTGTCCAGTTTCGCGCCAGAGCAGGAGCCAACGGCTCCCAAGACTGATATGAACTGGACTATGCACAGGGACACCAAATATGCCCCTCATGCAGACGTTCGGTCGCTGGCAAGCGCACCCACCCAGCCCTAATACACTAAATCCTGTCTGGGAGGTGGTCACACCTCCCTGTGACAGGATGCCTATTGTTCTGCCTTCCCCTGCTCGAGCTTGGCTCAGCAGCAGGAGGGCAGAAATGAGTCTCTGGTCGGCGGCAATAATTTTGTGCTGTCCAGGACTAGAAGGTTGGTACCGGGAACACCAGGGACCCAACGAAGCTCGCTTCTGAGGGGTGGAATCATACCGGTTACCGGTGTGGGGGTATGATTCCACAATGTTTGACACCAAACACGATAGGGTTTGTTTCAGCTGTTTTAGAGTTGGTCATCACGCGGTCGCATAATGCCACTCTATATGTCGTAAATGGCTGATGCACTGACAACCCGGGAGAATTGTCTCTGTAGGCTGCAGGGGTGTTCTGCTCATGCAGTGGCACCCTCTCACTTAGAACCAAGCACCCTGCCTTCATGATTGTTAAGGCCTGCTATAGGGGTGACTGATAGGTTTTAAGTGCAGTGACCCTTAGATATAGTAAACCTATATCTTAGGTAAGTGGTGCATGCACCAACTTACACAGGCTGCAATGGCAGGCCTGTAGGTTCCATTTTGCATGGCCTCTCATGGGTGGCATAATACATGCTTCAGCCCATGGGAGGCCTCTGGGGTACCTATGCCCTGGGTACATGGGTACCATATACTAGGGACTGACAAGGGTACCCCAGTATCCAATCTGGAGTGTACCTAGTACAAAGCAATACAGTTTAAAGAGAACGCAGATAGACTGGGGTCCTGATTAGCAGGATCCCAGTCAGACTAGTCAAAAACCAGCTGAGCACCAGGCAAAAAGTGGGGGTAACTTTGCAGAAAGATCCTACCTTCCTACAGTTAGCCTGCTGCTTCTTGCCTGGGAGTGAAAGGACTGGATTTTATTCTCTATATCGTGCATCTCTAAAGGTTCTTAAAGGGCTTGTTGGGCATGCCTCCTGTTTCTGAAGTCTCAGGCATATCAAAGACTTCACCTGCATCTTGCTACCAGCACCTGGGCTCCTCTGCTGTGAGTCCTGCTTTGCCAAGGGGTGCCAGAGTTTGACGGTGCGGCGGCGGTAAACATTTAGGGTCCAATTCAGTGTTTGATGGTGCGGGGGCGGGCCCGCCCGCCGCCGCACCTCCAACCCAGCATGAGGACCTCCCGCCCTATAATTACTTTTTTAGTCATTGGCAGGCATGTTCTTTGCCGTTCCCACACTGGGAACGTCAGAGGAAGTTCCAGCACGGCATGGGCTGAAAAGTCCATGCTGTGCTGGAACTTCTGTGCATTCACACGGGGGGGGCACATGCTGTGCTCCCTGTGTACATCCACAAGGCGTTAGGCACAAAGGGGTCCCGCAGGGCCTCTTTCTTTCCTCACCACCACTGTTTTCATGGAGGTAAGACCTCCATGAAATCAGTGGCAGTGATGAAAGTCGTTATATGCTTGGCTGGATCCCGATGGTCCCGCAAAGCATATAGATACCTCTGGACCGCCGCCCCACCGCCAAGGAAAGGCGGTTCCCTGGCAGAGTCTGTGGTCCCAGGGCAGCACGACCACTAGGGTCGCAATGTGGTGGTCGCAAGACCGCCGCCGTCGCGCAACCACAAGTCTGGCGGTCCTCTTGCCGCCAGACTGGTAATCAAGTCCTTAGTGTCTACTACACCTACCCTGACTAGGATTGTGGTTCCTGCTTGGACAGGGTGCATACCGCTGCCAACCAGAAACCCAATTTCTAACGGAAACCACCTTAGCAAAAATAAATCAAAAGTCATGATTAGAATGATCCCACAATGACAAATTCGTTAGTGCATTAGAAGTTATGATTTGTTTTTAAAAAAACAAAGGGAAATCTATGAGTCAGGGCTTTCCTATGGGACCAAGGCAACTTTTCTGGCAGACCTCAATGTAGCAAGGATTGTGTATGGCCTAGAAATGCATTCACAGCTAAAAATCATTTGGTGTGGCAAAGCTGAATTCTGGAGCCAACAAGAGTTCAGCAAGGTTGGATGTCTTCTTTTCGTGGTACTGCTGTAGCATCAGCCTTCATTCTCAAAAGCTGCATGCAGAACAACATGGAAAAAGAGAGCACTATTACATTTTTTCCCGGGTAAGCTTGCCCTTGTCCTTCAGAGGCTGTAAAATTTTAAAGTACCAGCTTTATCAATAACTTCTTTCTCGATGCTCCAATTGTCTTCAAATTTCCATGATCAGTTCTTAGAATACCAGCCAAGACAGTTCAATGAGAGACATGCTTCTTAATCACTCTCTTCAGAACTACAGACAAACATACAGTTCATTCCATTCTGGTCTTGTTGGTGTTCTACAGGTCAGTGTAGAATACTGGTCCTTGGAACTTTCCCTTCTTCACATTCCTGCAAAAAGTAGTACACATAGTGGGTACTCCTGCTTGAGTTCCGAAAACACCTTTCTCCTTGTAGGGTGCACTGGCCCTCAGAGTAGTTCTTTGAAAGTGATTCAAGAGAAAACTTAAGTCAGTCACTTGACAGTCCTTTCCAGGGATCCAGAATCCCTCCACCAAGGTTTTTTCTATCTGTCTCTGTTCGAGAAGCATTCTGGGACTCTTCATATATAGTTGTCACTCGCTAGTGATCGGAGCCTTACTCCACGTCTATCAAAGTAGAATTTTCACACAGTCTTCACTTGGCTTTGCAGTACTTCCTTATGGCAAAAAGCACTGTTCCTGGGTTTTCTAAGGAGGGTGCAAAGAAGAATAGTCAGGCTCCCCTCCTACAGCTCTCTAAGCCCATCTCCAAAATCACCCCTACTAATCAAGGACAGGCCTCTCATGATCAAAGCCAAACATGTCACTCTAGTGTCACTTTTCAGCAATAACCTCCTTGCAGTGAGGTATCAGCATAACTCTGGGAGGGCCTTCTTCAAAGTGATTCCCAATAAAAATTAGAGAGAGACACGTGATATTAAACATATGTGTTGGACCAAATATCTTTGGCGTGGTTTTTCACCTACCTACTTTTTGCCTTCAATCCTCCTGTTTTTGCTGGCCTTAGGACTCTGCGCACTTTACACCTGCTAACCACTGTGCTCGCTCCCTAAAACATGGCAACATTGGCTTACACCTAACAGGCACATTTAATTTATCGGCAAGACCTTAGTAAAGTGGTACTACACATGTCCAAGGCCTGTCAATTAAATCCTACTAGTGGGCATGCAGCACTGATTGCGCCACCCACCTATATAGCCCTTTGAACATGCATCCGCCGGTCTGCCATTGCAGCCTGTGTGTGCAGTTTTAAACTGCCATTTCGACCTGTCAAAATAAGCCTTTAGCCAGGCCCAAACCTTCTTTTTTATTACATATAAGTCACCCCTAGGGTAGGCCCTAAAGAGAGCATAGGGCAATGTGCAGTGTATTTAAAAAGTTGGACATCTACTTTTAAATGTCCTGGCAGTGAAAAACTCTTAAATGCGTTTTCCACTACTGCAAGGACTGCCTCTCCCATAGCATAACATTGGATTACCTTATTTCACTTAATAAGTGATACCTTTCAATTGGGAGCAGGTAGGAATATCAAGTTTGGTATCTAAACAATTGCAATTTAAAACCCTCTTTAATGTAAAGTTGGATTTTAAGTCACAATTCTGGAAAAGCCACTTTTAGGAAGTTGTCATTTTTTTGTCCCAACCATTTGGTGCCTGCAGTCGGTATCCTGGGTCACATGACTAGGTGTAGCTGGCAGTTGCTCTTTGTGCATTTTTTCCAGACAGTTATACTATAATATTCAGTCCATTTTTGTAATCGCCTGCTTGCTTCCTAGCAGTGTCTACGTAGAATCAAAATACTACCAATCTGGCCAAACGGGAGCAGAGTAATAAGTTCAGAAAAATGATTGCCCAAGTGCACACAATTTGGCCAAAAGGCAAGCTGGGATTACAAAACATGTCTCCTGGTTCCATATTTCCAAATAGTCCACTAGACCACATCTGAGATGCCAGTGATTCTGATGGCAAGGCCAAGGGAAAATGTCACTCTCTTATGGGCCCTGCCCAGCTGTAGAACATAGTGTTTATTTCCATCATATTTAAGTGAAATAGTAAAGCTGAGATTAGAAGTCAAATATACTAGTTCCATGGCTAAAACGTACCTACTGGACCAGGACCTGTGGCAGTGGGTACTTATTGGACAGTATGCATGGTAGATACTGATATTTACTACTGGTGTTTTAAAGCTTACAAATGTCATTCCATTTGCACATCAGAATCCATTTTCTAAACATGCTGTTCAAAATTTGCAATAGAGAACAGTAGATGGTAAAGAGATTACAGCTCAAATATATTATGAATAGCAATCACAATCGATAAACTCATTGTCCTGCCGAGTTATATTTTAAGATGGCATGCTTCAAAGGCTAGGGATTTAGAATGAAACACCCAAAATCTGCTACGTGACTCACAGTTCCTCTGCTCCCCAACAAACATCTTCTAATGCCTTCTGCCTATGCAATGTGTCTCCACATATACAACATGTCTCCAAAGGCACCAAATAACCTGTGAAGTGATAATGCAAAGTCGTCCTTGCAGCACTAAACCATGGCTTTGAGGCCCAGGGGAGGGGGCACCCCTCACCTGAATCCCACAGTGATTAGTCATATCTGTGTGGCCCAGGGTAGGGGACTCTCTTCTCCTGGACCTTAAAGAGCTAGACCATGGATATGAGGCCCAGGGCAATTGGACCCCCTCCCATGGGCCTTGCAGCAATAGACCAGAGCTGTGAGGCGCAGGAGATGGGACCACACCTACCCTGGGCCTCGCAGCGCTATAACATGGCTAGGGGCACAGGGAAATGGCCCACATGCCCTGGGCCTCACAGAACTAGCCACTAGTTATGAAGCCCAGGGGGAACTGCCTACCTCTCCCCCAGCCCTCGCAGCTCTGGGTCATGATGGGAAGGTGCAGGGGAAGGAAGCCCCTTCACCGGTGCTTGCACCACTAAGCCACTGCTGCGAAGCCCAGGAAATAGGGCTCCCCTACCCTGGGGCCTGCTCTCCTGGGCCTCACAATTCTAGTCCATGGTTGTGGGGGCCCTATCCTAGGCCTTGTAGTCATGGTCCAGTGTTATGAGACTCAGGGGAGATGAGCTCCCTCTCCCACACCTACGCCAAACCTTTCCACCCAGTGCAACTAATATGTGTATATATATATATATATATATATTACCTACCGGTGGTCGCCGGTAGGTAGTTAGAACCTAGTTTTCATAGGAAGAGGGTTTTTTGATTTGCCAAGAACGTTGGCGTCGCTTGATGAATCTTCACGAAATTTTCAGAACTTATACTTTAGTCAATTCAGCTGCTGTGTTGAAAGTTTTGGGGTAATCTGTCAAGCAGGGGCCAAAAAAGGGGGGTCCCAAAACGTGTTTTCCCAATGTTAATTCCCATAGGACCTTTGAACTAACCCTGGGCGGGTAATTCCGCTCCACCAGCGAAGTTTGTAGAGATTTGCCTACTCAGCGCTCCAATGCGAAAGCGGAGGTAGGCAAAACTCCGACTCCATGGCGGAGCGGAATTAACCAGCCCCTCCACCCTCCCAAATTATTTAAAATTTTAAAAAGAAGGCACCTACCTGCGTGGCTGCCTCCTCCCCTGCCTGGCCGCTCTCCTTCCAGCTCCTCGCGTCCTTCTTCAATGAAAAAACCCTACAGGAAGGAGAGCGGCCAGGCAGGGGAGGAGGCAGCCACGCAGGTAAGTGCCTTCTTTTTTAAATTTTAAATAATTTGGGAGGGGGGAGGGAGCGGAGCTCCACAGAGTTTTTTTCAAACTCCGTGGAGCTCCGCATAGAGGCACTACGCCAGCTCTGCCCACCCTTACTTTGAACACACCTACAGCCTGAACTGCTGGACGGAATTACACAAAATTTGTCAGAAAACTAGATCTTGGGCCGCAGACCGTGTTTATTGTAATTTGGTGTAAATCCATTCAGTAGTTTTAAAGATATTAAAGGGGGACAAAATATAGATATCTTGGGGACGTGGATCCAAAATTAAGGACTTGTGGATCCGAGCGCCAAAGAAAGATTGGGATTGGCTGGCTGCAACGTGACAGAAATGTTGCTGCCACTATTTTGTTTCCTTGCATCGGACCAGTGCAGGGAAAATACATCCAAAAACATATATAAGACATCAGGATACAGGTATCCTGACCCCAGAGAACACATAGAGGGGTTCCTTAGAGACCCCTAATGGGCAAAAAATGCCCCATTTTTTTTTTTTTCAGGCCCATACGTGGATTTGCGGTGCTCAGCGCTGGCCCCCCTTGTAAACTCGTGGAGGATCCGCGGAGCCAGAGAAAAATTGGAAAAAAACCAATGCATCTAACCCCATGCAGCATGCTAAAAAAAATAGAAATTCACTGAAAAAAACCCATGCTGCGTGCTAAAAAAAACAATAGAAATTCACTGGAAAAAAAAAAAAAGGTTACAGGGATGTTATAGTTAGGTTCTGAATTTACTCGCACAAAACCAGAGAAATTCAGAAGTTATACTTATCTGAAGAAACTATAACTCGTGCCATTAAGTAACTTAAGGCAACGATTCATAGTTTTTTAACATAAGTATAACTATAAGTATAACTATAACTTTTAATTATTCTGGTTTTGTGCGCGTAAATTAAGAAACTAACTATAATTTCCCTGTAACCTTTTTTTTCAGTGAATGTACATATATAATAGAATTTTAAAATATATGTACTTATAAGTGTTATTATTTATGTTTTAATTATTTTCCTGATATCTGCACCAGAAAAGTTGATTCTTGCAAATTTGCTTCAATAATATTTAATTGATGACCCTTCCTTGGTTGTCATTTTCTGTGATATCATTGCCTGTGATATTGTATGCAAACTAGAGGCACATTTCCTTTCTGCCTGAGGCCCCAAAAGTCCTAGAACCGGCCCTGCATGATTTAGGTACTCTTCACACGATCACCAGGTGAAGAGACAATATTAGACGGTGAGCACAATGTGATTTGGAAACCTTTCCAAAATGTAGGTTTTCAGCCTGTGTGTCGAGATTTGGTAGTTTGCTACCTCCCCAGGACATAGCGGCAGACTCTTTCTGCATGTTTTGGGGGAGGATTGGACTTGTGGCTGCTCAGGCTGTGCTAGGGGAACAGCCCCACTAATCCGCCATGGCCTTGCATGCTACAAGGCTGCTCGGGCAGTAATGGATTCAAAGTCTCTCCCACTTCTCCTTGCCCTGCCTCCTCTCTCCGTCGGCTCACATAATAAACATTTTTTCAAGGTTGACAGGTCTGATGATGCCTTGCTGAACAGGGGCCAAGTTAGGAGGGGACAGAGTGCCACCACTATTTTTTGAAAATGAACCCTGTTCACTTCACATGTAGCTGAGAGATGTCACTTTGTGCCCCAGCACTGCAGCAGCCTGAATTTCCAAATACTATGTGTGTAACCTGACCTTAAATGTTTGTAAATATCCATCCCACTGGCAGCAACACCTTTATTTGTACAAATGGCCGAAGAATGGGTTGTGTTTAATCTACTATCTGAGGAACCGAGATCCAATCCATTAACCATTGTATTGCTTAATGAACTGTAAATGTGTGACACTTCTGTGCTTTGAAGCTAGTTAAAGAACACCAGCGTGAAAGAAAACCTGTATTAACAGCAAGTTTAATGTTTAAAATAAAAAAATAAACCTACACACATTAGCACATTTTGCTTATCTAATAAAAAGAGTTTAAATATGTAATTATCAAGTGATTCTTTAAAAAAAAATTGTCACTTTTAGCTATGAAGTTTAGATACACATTGATATGTGGAAAAAATGCATGCAATTTATAAAAAGTAAAACCAAAAATGTTCTTTGTGATTATGTTAATTTATTACTTTGGTAAAATAACCCTGTTGACCTTTTTAGTCAGAATGATTACACGGGCATGACATCACTTCTTGTAACTTCACTTCCTGTGATGCATTATGAATTGCATATGATGCGTTTCTGAGGTGTGACTGATGACAGTTGTTCCGATGCATGTGGTACTGTAGTATTAGCTTGAGGCAGGAAGCAGTGTTGGGAAACTTAGATCCTCAACATTAACACTGGCACTCGTGAATGTCCTTTCTAAATAGTTAATAATACTTCTAAGCAGCTTAATATTTCTAAACAGCTGCCTGCTCTTTCCTTAGTATTTGTGATTATCCGCTGTTCTCGCACCGTGTGAAAATTTTGCAAGGGTGGTAAGTCTGAAACCTTTACTGCCAACAATGCAGGATGAAGCCGGACATAATTGTGGCTGAGTGAAGCTCTTTAGAAATGGAAAGGAGACTGCGAGCGCACTTTACAATCATTTAAGTAAACGTGGCCGCCATGGTGGAATTAGACAAAGTCGTGTCTCCTGGAACAATAAATATGAAGGTTGGCGCGTTCACAGAGATATCGGCCCCTCTTTCTGATTTGAAACAAATTACTTTATACAAAGAACAAGATCCTGTCCTTTTTCAAGACCTGACGACATCCAAAAATACTTACTTCGTAAAAGATTAGTACTTGAAAATCGGCTACATTATTTGGTGATATTGGCATAGAATAGAAAGAAATACACCTTCTGAATAACATTTTTCTCTTTTGTGTCTATTTTTAAGCTTCAATTAACTACATCGAATATTTCGAATTAAAATATGGCTTCTGCAATAGCGAGCAATTTATAGAGGGGTTACTTGCGGATCATTCAGAACCCTTCTTCCATTTCAATGCAATTAAATAGGGTTACACCAAAAGCAATGGGAAACATTACGACACTTACCAAAAACCCCACCGCATATAGACAGGTTATGAAGCGGTTACGCTTTCCTGCTGGAGTGAAAACGATCGCTGAAACCTTGGTATCCATTCAAAGAATGTGTGTTCTTTACTGCAACAGCGACATTCTGCAGCTGTGGTTAAGTAGCCGGATATCAGCAATCCAAATGCCTTTGGCAATAGCAACAGAAGCTGCTCATGACTTGGCTAGGAAGCAGCAGGGATGGACGCTTGTTGTTCCGCCCACAAAGATCCTGTAAACTAGACCGCACTTGCTTTACATTTCTGTGGTCGGCGTGCTAGTTGAAAGAGGCTGCTGCGCATTCTAGTGTTTACCACACTCTACCGGCGCTATTACAGAACCCAGCAGCAGTAGCACTGGCGCCCCCTTCGCAGTGTCGGGGTAGCACACGCTGCAAGTGCTGCACTTATTATGCTGGGAGTATAATTTATGTAAAACAGTTTCCCTACTTTTTTGAGAAACGAGAAACGTCCTGGGACGGTTAACCTTTTCCTGCCAGGCCTCCCCCTCCCCCCCTGGCTATTTGGGGTAGTTCGCACTAAGGCCCCCTTAACTTTTTGTCCACATAAGCTATCCATGCCAAATTTGCATCCTGTTTTTTTTAACATCTTGAGGATTCTAAAGGTACCCAGGGTTTGTGGATTCTCCTGGGAAGGGACTGAGAAATTAGCCAAAATACAGCTACATTTTGGGTTTTTGGGGAAAAAAGTGCTGCAGAAGAAAGTGTCTGGGTTTTCCCTGCAAATGGTACCAACGAAAGATTTGTGGTGCTAAAATCACCATCTGCCCAGTTTTCAGGAGCAGGCAAACTTTTGTCAGAAAACCAACATTTTCTACACAGTTTTGGCATTTTACTGGGACATAGCTTATTTTTCCTTTTTCTTTTTGTGCTTCCAACCTCCTTCCAGTTAGTGGTAAAAATGAGTATAAAACCAATAATGGATCCCGGAAAGCTATACATTTCTGAAAAGTAGATCGCTGGGGGGGGTAGGGGGGTTTGGGGTGATAGTGGAATTGCTTCCGCTGCCACCCCCGCTGGGGGCATGTAGGTTGGCAGCCCATGGAGGGAGCGCCAGCGCTTCCCCCGTGGGCCGGTGCCAAGACGTAATGGTTACGTCCTCAGCACAGCAGCACCGCTGCAGAGGACGTAACCATTACGTCCACGGTACAGAAGGGGTTATTCCAAGAGTTGAAAGCATCGGCAGAAGAGTAAAGCAAGGAATCTCCTGTGCTTTGAAACCGAGTGAGAGGCAACAGCTAAACAAGTCCTCTTGCCATGGTGCCTGCTTACCTGATCGAAATGTAAATGTGCTCAACTGGTTAATCTGCAAATGTAAAGGGTTCTTAGAAGCGGGTAATGGCTGTAATAGATGTAATCACTTGAAGCTTCCTGATGACAGTTTTATTGCAAGAGAGTTACCACCTGAGTTTTTAAGTGTGTGTGCTTTTAATGGACAGTTACAAAAAATGTCACTGTGTACAGTCTGGGTATTATTAAAATCTGTATTTTGTAACCTTTTTTCACATTTTGTTTCAGCCTATCTTATGCTGTGTGTAAGGCAAGTTTAATATAATGACACGTACTCCCAGTGCTTTTTTTTATCACAGACTGGGAACTTGTAGCACTAAACATACATAAAACACTATTATCCACTGAACCAACCTGGATTCAGTTCTGTGGCTCTCTAGTTACAGACACATATCTCTGCAATGCATTAACTAACAGAGGTTTCATAATGTGCGATAGTGCAGTTTTTACCACCATTTAAATTAGCTTGCATTTATTTTTATTTAATCTGTGCCTTAATTTATATGTAGTTACCTGAATGTGAAAGATGGAAAAAAGTTACAGAATATTTTGTTTTGTTAGCCACGCATGACTCTGCCCCACGCTCACTCATCCCGCCCTCTTTGCGCACAGCATCATAGTTCCCACACTTTTTTAAATCAACTTCGACCACTGCCCTTGATGATTTATAAATAAACCTAAAAATATAAAAATAATTCACTTTAAATGTGTTCCAGACCTGGCTTAATGACCCCTGACTGATAAAGTAAGCAAAATCAGAAGGAAATGAAAACAGACAATTTTATGTAAAGTTCTATTTATGTATGATGTCCAGGCCTTTGCAGAATTCTAAAACATAAACAAATGGCCGGTATTTTCTGTGGGAAAGGTAACCCCAGTGGTAGCCCATTAGCCATGAGATGCTTACATCTACATTTGAAAGGCTATCTCTTCCCTCTTACTCACTGTGCTGTGTTTCCTTTGATTGCCTGAGTCATGAAATATGATTCAGTCCACAGGGCATTATGGGGTGCTCCAGTCGGAGCAGTGAATATTATAACAGCGGGTCTTCCGCTGTGCTGGGAGACCACATGTATTTTTATTTTTGTGTTTCCTTTTTTAGGTCGAGCCTGAGCCAGCGCGCAAGTGCTGCTCTGGCAATCTGTTGTAGGTAGAGTACGGAGGAGAAGCCCTGCCCATATTTTTCATTGGCTTGTGTTTTTGTCCTTCGTAAATGCTGGCGACTGATCCTTAATAGGTTTGTTAGTCCCTCTTTTTTACGGCCATGTCGTCATTTGTATCCTCCCATGCCTACTGGCCCCTTTACTTCGGTTCTTACACGGTAAGCACTATATTCTTTATTGAGTTTGTCCTACTTGAGGCAGGACGCCGTGCTTTATTTACATTCAGCGCGCTGTGCGCGCTTTCACTTTCGGAGCTGCCGGGACACTTGCGACCACTTGTTTTACTGGGGGTGGCTTTTAATGCCTCATTGTTTTCCCAGTCTGAAGTGAGCCGATGTGAAGCGCGAGGTGAGGCACCTGGGTGTGCTTCCAGGGCACGGATGTGTGCGGACGGCGAGAGCTGGGCAGGCCTAGCCCAGCCGGTAACAGGAACCCGAGCAGCATCGGACACTGCAAGAAAGTGGCCTTTGTACCTCAGGTGCTGCCGCCGGCAGCATCCTCTCCCGCTGCCTTTTGTCTCTCCTCTCCCTCCTGTCTGACAATCGATACCTCGGTGAGGCCTTGCACGGGGCTGAGTGTATTCAGGTTTGGTGCTTGAGGGTGTGTGTTCTAGTGCTCCTTTCCAGGAGGGCGCGTGAGCTCTTTCTGCAATTATATCGGTGCCTGTGTTTAATGTGGATGTTTGTACACAGCATGTATTAATTATGTGTCCACATGCATATGGATGTTTGTACTTTCTCTTTGTTCTGTGTGTTTGGCACTTTCTTTGTTTTGCCTCTGTTGTGTGTATGTTAAGGACATTCTGCTTTTCGTAGCATAATTCAGTATTTCTGTCAATGCTGGGGCACCAGTCGTTTATTTTTTGCACCAAATATGGAAAAAGAGACATGTAGGCAATCAGTGGGTGTGCCGGAAACCCCACGCATGGAAGCGCCAATACACCCTGATAAGTTAGTTATTTTCCATTGCTAGATATTAGACTGAAAGGTTTGATTTTTTTATATATTCCCTCGGAGCCACAACAGAGCGTGACTGCTCTAATATATCAGAAACTGTTTCTGTGGCTTTGACGTTAGTGTGGTGCTGCACTATGCCACTTTCTCTCAGGTTACTCTGATTGTCCTGCCCTGTCACTGTGGCCGCTTTAGAAACACTGGGCACTAGAGTGGGGTAGCAATGTTGCCATGGGGCCCAATGCAAGTTAGACTAATGGACAGTCTGAGAGCAGCATAAGGCAAAATGTGGTAACATTTGTGACCGACCATTGTAAAAATATTTTGCTAGACCTTTTTAGGTCGACCCTGGGCAGCGCATGCGCTGCTCTGCAGCATGCTGTATTGGAGGTTGGAATAGAAGCCCTGCCAACTCTCCACCCATATTTGTCATTGGCTTGTGTCATTGTTCTTCGTAAATGCTGGCTTCTGATTCGTTAGTAGGCTTGTTAGTCCCTTCTTAGTACTGCCTTGTTTGATTTCCATGTCGTTACATCATAGTTCTTGAAGTACCAGCGAGATTCCCCTTCAATGTTCCAAAGGGCATGATATGCCTGGAAAAAGCACATGTACGGCTATTTTCTTGAGCTCCAAGTCATTTTTCTCAGCTAAGATGTGTTTATTCTGGTTTTCTAGCAAAAGGATGTTCATGATTCCTAGACAGCATAACATAAATGTTCTAATGTTGGGAAACATTTTTGCAGGAGCAGCATATAAGTATAAGCTATATATTGTGGGCTAATCTGTTCTGCAAGGCAATGTTGAAAACATTTTAAAAATTTTTTTTTATGCCAGAGTCCCTTTTGTCACAGGTGTCCAAAAAACAACATTCGATCATTTGTGTTATTATCTGGGTGGGCCGAAGTCTGCCACACTCTGCAAATTGTATGTGCACATGAAACCGGCAGTATTTCTTGGGTAAAAGTACAGGAGTATGCTGCACAAACCCCTGCTGCCATGCACCGACTTCTGTCACAGCCAGCAGGCAGGATTATTGGGGCAGTTCTGGATTTCTCTGGAAAAATAAAGACAAGCCCAGCTCTTATCTGAGCGCATATTTGCAATCTTGAGTAGTGCTGCGCTTGCTTGCCTTGCACTAAGTGAACAGCTTACAATTAAATGTACCTGGCATGCTTTCAAAGTGCCACCGGGATGCACAGAGCATGTGACCTGCGCGGTAATATTCATTTGCGCTTTGGGAGCACAGCACACGTGGTGCTACATAAAACACAACTTTCTCAGCGCAAGTAGGTAAAGGCACTGCTCAGCACCCTCTTACTTATTAGCAGATGCCCCGCCTCGCCCAGATGTCCAGCTAACACGCAAAAAACTTGCACCACCCCTTGTCCAATCCTGCCACCCAATGGCCGTATATAGTATCACTTCTTAGTACTGCTGCAATACATTTAATGGGAGAGTACTTGCACTTCTCAGGAGCAATCCGGTACTCTGAATAGTGCGTATCTGTACTTCTATATTTCCAATTCAAGCACTGGGAACAGCAACATGTTTCATCTTCAGAATAAAATGCATTGGATTATGTTATGTTACTGGTCCTTTTCTTCTTTTGTTTTTTAAGCTGTGTGTGTGGCATGGCTCTGAGCTGTCTGAAATATGTTTTGCAGCGGTACTCTGTGCTGCCTGGACTAAGGGTTGCTGCATAGTTCTGGAATGCACACACCACAATATTGGGGATCAGTGTGCTAGGGTTATGGTTGTGGAGTTGTACCTGTAATATGTGTGCTTTTGTATGCGTATGTTCTTCAATACTTGCTGTTTGGCTTAGGTCATCTTGCGTGATTGTTAAACGTGGTTGCTTCTATGGTGTGCTGCTTTTGACAAGTTAGTGCTCATTATCTACACAGTTCCATGCCACACACTTCAACTCCAAACATTGGCAATCCACACCACAGAATTCAAGACCAGGCAAAATAATTCAACTCAGCAACACAATTACACAACACACCACATACATCCAATCTACACCACAGAATTCCATATCATGCCACAAAATTCGACAGCACACCACATAATTAAACACCACTACATACCACTCCACAACACAAAATACCATTCCACATAATTACACTCCATAACACACATTAACACTCCACATAATTCCAGTACACTCAATACCACATAATTACTATCTACATAGTTCCACTGCAGGCCATGCAGCGTAGTCCCACTACACAAATCCGCTCCATACAACACAATTCCACCACACACAATTCCACTACTAACCATTCCAATCCAGCCCACATAATTCCACTACACACCACATACATCGACTCCACTGCAGTCCAAAAGACATATGTAAAAAACATTATCATTTACAACTCCAATACCTCTAACTCTCACAAATGCGAGACCAATTTGCATTGCAAATGCTTGTTTTAGGGGGGTGCCCAGTCCCACCTGGGCACCCCCAGGCCTCCATTGCGTTAGGGGCAGTCGAGGGAGCCCCCCCCCCTCCCTTGCTGCCTCACTGGCTCCAGCGAAGCCTGCACCTCCATGTGCGGCCGTGAGCTGGCAACGTCTCTCTCCCTGCCCACATGCAGCCTCTTGTTTCTTAGCTTCTCCCTCTCAAACTCTCTGACCTTCTCCTCTTTATGAACTTTATGTTTCTGAACCACCAACTGCAAGCTAAGGGTCTCAGCTAGACTCAACCCACGTAAGGGATTTACTCCTGGAACTGATGACAGTAGTGCCATAGAAATTAGAGGTGGTGTGCATACCTGGTGCATTCTAGAAACTCAAGGTTGTGAGTATCTTGGTGAAACTCTGGAAAATGCTTTAGAGGACACACTCTGCATGTGTCTTAGATAGATCTGTCCTAAGGGGATACTAGAGCCTTAATTCACAGTGCTCTCTTCCTGGGTTCCTACCATGTTTCCCTCCCCAGCGTCAACTACAGACTTGTCCCTTTCACCCAGTCTCAAATGGTCCCTAATATAGATAGTAAGGACCTCTCTGTCCCTACTTTTGGGAAACCTCCTTCCTCTATCCGTGCATAAGTCCTTCATCTAATCTATGGACATGGTGCTGAGGTCTATTCCCAAACCTGTGTTCATCAATCTGTATGTGTGCAGACTCTGTGCGTAAAACTGGACTTATTGTACTACTGGTGCAAATTAGAAATGGCCAATGCCACACCTGTATCCAAGGCTCCAAAACATTAGGCGCCCCAATGCTTGCTGCCAGTTGTCAGAACCCCATTCATAGGGCCACGAGGCAAGCAGGAACTACTGGGCTCAACCGTAGGGGTTGAGGCCGTTTATGCCTGATGTTCCGGGGCCCACCCTACTTTGTATGCTTAGCAACCGGGCCAAGTACCCCTTCAGCACTTGACTCTCAGTGGTAGCGCAGGTCAAGCAATCCAAGGCTTCTCAGGGGGAGGGAGACAAAGGAGGTGAACACATGCGCACAACTCAAAATACATTAAGCAGCAGCAATAAGTGTCCAGTCAAATGCCTGCTTTTATGGAGTATTTATATACATACACAAAGTAAAATTCGAAATTCACAAACATTATACACAGTCCCATGAGGTCAGGTTTCCAGTGTTTAATAGGGGGCCCCTAAGTCCCACTCCCCTCTGTTTAGCGATAGTGGTTATCCCCCATTCACTATAGGCGACTTTTATTTTAAGCCCCACTAGTGGTCCGAGTTCCAGGAGTCCCACTCCGACTTTTTATTAAAGTTGAAAGTATTCCATTGCTAAAGCACTATAGGGCAGTTGAGTTCCCACGGGGCCCATAAATCTGTTCTAACCTCACCAGCAGGATCTGAGTGACCGGAGTCTTCGAGCGCTCCCCCTTCTCAGCCACCTAAGTGAGGGAGAATGGAGAAAAGGTTTGTCTTAGAAAAACAACGAGGACCTTGGTAGCAAAAAGCTGCTGATTAGTTCTTCCTAAGCACTGCCATTTGGTAGGTGGTAGGGGGTGATGGGCGGGACTGCAGTTTTTGTTGTCAGTGGTGAGGAATCTTTGAAATCTCAGGCCAACTAACTTTAATGTCTATGAGACCTTTTGTACCAAATTATTTTCTATGAGTTTCAGAACTTATGTAGAAATGTCTATGAAGTTTAATATTTGTACCCCTGTTTCCCTATCTAATCTTCAATCTTAATTTAAGAGTGGAGCTGTAATTTTTCCATATAAGCTTTCTAGTTATAGACACCTATTTCTTTAATTCACTGCATGACCTAATCATATATAGCACAGCTTATGTAAAAGAAACACACCGGGGGGGGCACAACATAAATGTGCAAGTGGGGTTGTGTGGCTAGCCGGTCAACATGGCAGCTGCTTAACTCTGAAGCTCCGTGCGACTACTGCATCTTCTGCCAGCATCTGTCTCTGCCGTGCCCCCGTTTAGTTGGCGTGCAGTGCTCCCTGTGCCCCTTGAGAGCTGCAGTGAGGTGACGTAGCAGGAAGATCGGTGTGGGGCGCAAAACCTGGCTGCCGAGAAAGATGGCGGCTGCTGCCAGATGCGACTGTGCTCCTAAGCCCACGTGGGGCGCCTCGTGTGGCTGATTTAGTCTCCTGGCCTGCCGCTCTCCTGGAGATTTGCAAAGCGAGAGTTGGTGATAGGTGGGACCCCCACTGTGTCCGGCCCTGGTGAGTGGTTACTGGGGCCATGTGTGGCGGTCGCTGGGCAGGCGGCAGGTTCCAGTGGTGGCCTTGCGGACCCGCGGCCCTCTGAGACTGTGCCTGGCCGTGGGGGGTCTGCTGGCATGCATGCGGGGTGCTGATTGCCATGGGGGCAAAAGACTCGCTCATTGGGTTGGTTGCCTCACGGTGACCTTCATGTCAGCACTGCTTCAGGAGGGCCCCATGAGGCGTAATTTGAAGACACTGTCCCAAGGCACTGCCAGCTGCTTGTGTCCCCCCTCCCTCGCTTTTTGAACCTATGCTTGGGGGGAGAGTGAGGCGGGCCCGGTACCTGAAGGAACTGCAGATCACACTCATGCTCCGGCCTGAACTATTGGATTAGCTTGTGGGGGGCACACCTGGAACACACTGGTGAAGCTGCACAGCCCCTGCTTGTTAGGTGCCCCTGGCTGTTCGTGCCTTCCCTCACCTTCTGGCCTGCTATCAGGGAGGAGCGATGTGGGCCAGTTGACAGTTCTTGAAATAGTGCATTTGCTGCCTACATTCAGCTTCTGCTTGCTGCACTCTGCTGCTCCTCCAATTGACACATTGCAGCAGAGCCAGCCTTGATGGGTCTTAATAGGGGAACTGTTGGCCACAAACTTTGTGCTACCAACGTGGGATTAACGGACCCCGTGCCCGTGCCCAGTGGACAGTCGGAACCTGCTGGACCTACCCTTCCAGTCCGGTAACTGGACTAAGACAAATTAGATCTGATCCTGCTTTCTATTGCGGAGAGCCGTTCTGCTTTGTAAAAAAGGTGGATGCAGACGTGCAGGATATGGGCATCCTGCAGGAAATCAGACCACAAAATCAATGGACGATCTCCAAGGTGGGGAACTAGAAGCTTAGGGCCTCAAGGGTGAGCCAGCCTCCAATGTAATCCTGTTTCACACAAAGGCCACCCGAGTTAGATTAGGTTTTTGCAATTTATTATTGTTTCATCTTTACAAGTCTATTTATAAACACACAGAAAAAGTTTGATGGGATGTCCTCACATGCCTACCAGGTGTCATGCTTCATCATAGGACATCCCCACGCTCTCCAAAATATTTGGTTTGATGGAGAGTGGGCCTGCACCCTGGAATCAGGGAGGCACTTTTCTGACCTATGATCCATAAAATAAGTTAAAAACCAGTGCGGTAATCCAGTCTGGCTTTTACTTTGTTGGGCACCACTTGGTATTAAAAACTGGGCGTGGGGTATAGGCGAGTAAGTACCCCGACCCATTAGAGTTTCGACATGTTTCTGCCAGGCAGCTCGTAAGAGTCCATGACATTCATCAGGACATGCATGGGGTCCTCTACAAGTATACACCCTTTGCATACACAAATGAAAAGTGAAATAATATTTGCTACTAGCTTTTGTTCTTAGGTTCTCTAGTTACCTGTTAGAGAATAATATAGCAAGTGTGTCATATACTTGTGTACAAATAAACTGATAAACCGACACACAAAGTCCACCAAACCCATTTCCTACAACCACATGCAGTGTGATTGTGTCACTGCACTTGTGTATCACACCCATTCCGTATTGTATAGTATCATACTGTGAGATATTACTCACACTACTATTACCCTAACTGAGGGTCATCTGAACCCCATGGAGGAAGGCCCCAGGAACCCCTGTAGTCACACTCTTGGTAGGGAAATGAAATAGTTGTCACCGCTTTGCTGTAAAGCTCCTTGATAAAAGTTACTATTCCCTCCTTTACCCACTTACTACACCAAGGTGCATTCCTCTCCGTTCACCTACTGCTCCTGGCTCTTCCTCCAGACAATAGCAAGCATCTCTTTGTGTTTCCCTTATATATCCAAAATTAATCGCACCTGTTCGTAATTCTCTTGTACTTCTGGGAGCTGTGTTTTGGTCTGTGGGTTTTTGTTAACCCCTTGACCGCGATCGGAATTTCGCTCGTGTGCTGGACATTCCGATCGCGGCTGGGGTCGTGACGAGCTCAGCTCGTCATGCGCACAGCGCTACTGCGCAGCATGACGAGCTGAGCTCGTCATGAGCACGGAAGGGGTTAATGAACGACTCATCCTGGAACCCACCCCTCAGCCTGGGACGACTCCTGGTGGCCCGCCACACTGGGAACCTCTCCCACCCTAAGGACCACGCACGCAATCTCGGCATCATACTGGACTTCTAGCTCACAATGAACCTCCAAATCAACGCAGTATCCTATCCTGCTTCCACACGCTCCACCTGCTTCGAAAGACATTCAGATGGATCCCCACATAATCCATAAAGATGGTCACCCACGCACTCATAACCAGCAGACTTGACTACAGCAACGTACTCTATGCCGGCGTAACCCAGAAACAGCTCAGGAAACTACAGAACGTCCAAAATGCCGCAGCCAGACTGGTCCTCAAAATCCCAAGCTGCGGCCACATACCACAACACCTCCGACAACTCTGCTGGCTCCCAATCAACAAGAGAATCACCTTCAAGCTCCTCACACATGCCTACAAAGCTCTCCATGAGGCAGGACCAGAATATCTGAACCACCACCTCACATTCCACACACCCGCCAGACAACTCCGCTCCGCCCAACTCGCCCTGGCTTCCGTCCCACAGATCCAGAAGACCAGAACCGGAGGAAGATCCTTCTCCTACCTCGCCGCCAAGACCTGGAACACCCTGCCAAACACCTCAGGCAATTCAGGAAGGACTTCAACACCTGGCTCTTCGACTGAACCTCCACACCCAGATGGATCAGCAGCTCCCCCCACCCCCAGAGCCTTGAGACTCTCGCAGGTGAGTAGCCATGCTGTATAAACTCCTGATTAATTCATTGATTGAGCGACAGTTGCTGTTTCCTCTGCAGCGTGCTCCGGAGATGTTACAGGTGGGCGCAGTGCAGGTGTTTGTGTTAATCAGTGACACTTCTGTTTTCTCTGTAGCGTGCTGAGAGAATTTCCCAGGTGGGTATGGTGAAGATAACCTGCGCATGCTCTGTGTTGTGAAAGAAGAATGTGTTACACAAAGGCAAGCGCAGTGCAAGTGTTACCTGCGCATGCTCAGATCACTGTATAGATGTTTCAGGAAATGTCGTACTTTGTGAGGCAGCCGCAGTGTTCCTACGTGCTATTAATGCAGCGTGCTCCACAGTAGTGCCTGGGGTGATGTAGCCTAGGGGATGTAATTTTTTCAAACAGACGATGGCTGCTAGGGGACCTAACATTTAAAATTTAAAACATTGCACAACCTCCTTCAGCCTACTGATTTTACTGTTAGTTTCTAGCTGCCATAGAAAGGGAAGAGGCAGTGAGGAAAAACATTTTTTGCTATTGATTGATATGCTATATATGCCTTTTGTATCAGTAGATGAGACTGCACCTCATCTTATGCTGAGATCAATGGTAATTCTATCCACATACACTGAAGTTGTACTTACATGAATGCTATATATGTCATAATCATAGGTGCATGTGCAACCCCCCCCCTGAGGTGACATGTTCTGAAACCCTGGTTGGTGGTACCCAGGAGGAAGGGAGGAACAACCTCTTCACAATTGCAGCCATGGTATCTCATTATTAAGACCCATATGAGATGTTTTCAGAATGATATATTCATCTCTGCTCGCAGATGAACAATTTCTTTGCCGTGTCTGGTACATTTGTCGCCATTTTCTCCAATATAACCTACAATAATTCTTTGTCAGTGTGGTTGGATTCCAGAAAGTGACGCGTCAGTTTAGTGGTACTCCTTCTACATTGTATTGTGCTGAAATACTCATTAATTTTGATTTTGATTTTTCTCGTTGTCATTCCCACATAAAATAAGCCGCATGAACAAGTGATAAGGTATATCATATTCTCACTATTGCAATTGATGAGTGATTTCAGTCCCCATAGTTTCCCAGTTTTAATATCCACCACCTTGGTTTGTGTGGTAAATGTGCACCCTAAGCAGTTACCGCATGGGTAGTGTCCAACCAGGGCTTCATAACCCCAGAGAGTGATCTGCTGCGGTATTGGAGTGGCCCTGGCCTTGGTGTGTACCAGCTTCTCTCACATACTGGTATTGCATTTGTGGAAAAACAGAGGGGATGGCCATTGTTTGTTCCCACTGTTCAGTATCCTCTAATGTTTTCGAACAATGTTTTGTACTTTATTTGAGATAGGAGTGTATGTGGTTCCACACGCTATGCTGTCTGTTTGTTTTTTAATTTGTCTCCAGAAGGGAGTCTCTGTAATTGTTCTTGGCCCGTTTATGGGCTCTTAGTAAAGTCTTCCTAGGGTAATTGCGTGCAATCAATTTTGCTTCCCGGGGTGTTGCCTGTGTTTCAAAAGTTTTAAGAGTTTCAAGAGTGGAGCAATTACGTCTGACTCTAAGGAATTGCCCTACCCGCAGATTCTAATGGAGGGCCCTCGGGTGAAAACTGTCATACAGTAGCAAGCTGTTCTTGTCCATAATCTTGTGTACCTTAGTTTCTTTCTATGCCTGTGTTATAAATGGTCAGGACCCGGTCCAGAAAGACTGCCTCATTCTTATTGATTACAGTTGTGAAACTGAGGTACTTATCTCTGGTGTGTACCCACTGCCATGCCATATTACTAAGACGTCATCAAAATACTGGCACCAGGGTATAATGTTGTCTTTATATGGGTTATTGGGGACAAAGATATGGTCAGCCTCGAATTGGTGTACGTAGAGGCAGGTCATACTCGGGGCAAAGGTACTGCCCATTGAGTTGCCATGTATCTGATGGTAAAGTACATCCTCAAATTCGAAAAAGTTCTCAATGAGGGTTAGTGCAGCCCATTCTATCACAAACCGTCTAGGGGTCACGAAATCCCACTCTGTGTTGAAGGATCCCTTCAGTCACATCAATTGTGTGTCTTTGCTGGATGCTTGTGTACAGTGCCTCAATGTCCATAGTGATAATCATGTCCTCTGCGTCATTGATCTCCAAATCATTCAATAAACATAGGACATTTTTTGTGTCGCGTAAGTATGATGTTGATTTTTGGACTATGGGTTTTAGGAACCTGTCACAGAACTGTGACAAAGGTTTGAGCAGTGACCCAATACCTGAGTCTAAATGTCTCCCCGGGGAGGGGGATGTGATCTGTGTGCGTATCTTTGGTAAAGTGTAGAGCCTAGGGGTTCTTGTTTTTTTTTTGCTATGAGAAGATCTGACCCGTGTTTTGTAATCCAGTCATGAAGTGGCTTCTTCCACGATTATTTTGATTTTATTGCTTAACCGTGGGGTGGGATATATTTCATAACTGCCTCTATCAGCAAACACCAGGCGGTGGCACCCGGTGTCATACATGATTTTGTCCATAACTACAATTGCCCCTCCCTTGTCGGCAGGTTTCATCACCAAGTTGTGGTTATTTCGCGAAATTGTCAGAGCCTGGCATTCACTTTTTGTTAGATTACAGAAGGTATTCCTTTCCTTGTGATCAATATCTTCAATTTTCCTCAGGACCGCCTGCTCAAAAGCAAGGACTTCACACGGTAATTAATGATTGTGTCATAGGCTGGAAAGTGGACTTTCTTCTGAGGCCTGTGTTTGAGTCGCCCTCTGGGCCTGACTCGTGTTCACCAAAAATTGCTTCAGTGCAGAGTGTGAACATATCAGCATTGGGGGTGGGGACAAATCCTAGTCCTTTAGTTAAGACTTCCTGTTCTTCAATAGTAAGGTTGACACTGCTCAGATTTACTATGATGTTGTGTCCCTGCTTGTTGATGGGTTGGGTTCACTCCCGTTGCTCCCTGTGACCAACTGTGCTGGTTGTTCATCTTCCCTTGTACCCTGGGTGCCTGTTTTTGTTGTGGCTTTGGTTTTCCTCTGCCCTGGCCTCTGCCTCTGTATGAAAAAGGGGGCCATCCCTGCATGAAAGCCAATGTAAACTATCTGAGAAGTTACAAACTAACAGTGCTCTCCTCCAAACTCTCCACTCACAAGTTGTGGACCAGGCCAAGATCATGTCTGACCTCTCAGAACATGTGCGGTACCTTGAAGGCAAAGCTGAAGACGATGAAGAGCATGCGCGCTGCAATAACATTGCGTATTGTGGGCTTGCTGGAAGGCGTTGAAGGGTGGGACCTGATGACATACATTGAAAATTGGCTCCAAAAAGAAGTCGCCCATCAGGGCTGTTCACCCTTCTTTGCAGCGGAGGGCACCCATAGAGTCCCTGAGTACTGGCCTCCCCCTGATAGCGCACCCTGACCAATGGTGGCGCGTATTCTAAATTATAGAGATCATGGTATGGTGCTGCAAGCAGCGAGAACTGTGAGTCGATTCCAGATAGAGAATGTTAGCATAATGATATTTCCAGATATCGCTTTGGCGATGCAACATAAACGCTCTTCATTCCTCCAGGTTAAGAAGAAGCTCAGAGAAATAGGTCTCCGGTACGCCCTTCTGTTCCCTGTTAAACTGCGCATAACAGCTGAGCAGTGTTCACACTTCGTCCTGGAACTTGAAGTTGCCTGGGATTGGATTGAACAGTACCAAGCCCATCGCCAGGCTAAGGAGGCAGAATGCTCACCACATGCCACTGGGACAGGATCATGACAGAGCAGCAGGGCATTGTCAACCAGGTGCCCCCCATGGCATGGACTCATGGCACATGCCTGCGGTCATCGACAAGCTCTTGAAGTGACTTTGTCTATTACCGGGGGTCGCGGCTTCCCTGGTCACTTCTAAAAGTACTTCATCCTCATCCTTGGAGGGCATGTCAACAGATGATTGCGATGACCTCTGTGATTCTCCATGCCTTCCCCTGGAAACATCACAAAAAGCTGACGACCTACCTTGATCCTTGGTTTTAGGGCTGCTTACTGGCTGGGGCACTGGTTTGTATCTTTGTGGCACTGCCCACCATTGCAAGGGAGGGGTTGGAGAAGAGACTTGGGCTTGGGGGATATAGCCCCCAGACTGACATCACCACAAATGAGCGCATTGTGGCATTTCATGAGCGATTGGAACTTTCATGAGGGCACATTAGTTGCCTTAATGTACCCATCAAACACTACAAAGTCAATCCTCACTGAAATGGTGGGGGGCACAGATTGTGTTCCTACATGAGAATCATCGTGCACACAAGGGAGGAGCCTAATTGTGGTGACACTGGAGGAGCCAGGACTACTCCACCACGTATTCTGCTTTTGCCATGGGGACTCTGGTATGGGTGAGGACTAGAGTCCCTTCACGGTAAAGGATGTCTTGATTGATCCTGAGGGCAGATATATTTTCCTTTATGGTAAACTTGATGGGTTGTCATTAGTGCTCAGTAGCATCTATGCGCCAATATGGTTCACTCTAAATTCTGAATGCTCTTATCAAAGCCATGGCCCAATGGCACAGCGTGCCGCGGATATTGGGAAGGGACTTTAATAGTATTCTCGATACATCATTGACAGATCTGTGACACCACTGCCGCACGCTTTGCCAGCGCAGAATGCTGGTGAGCTGCACAGGTGGCTTGGCAGCTGAGTGTAGGTGGATGTCTGGTGGCAGCGTCACCCTCTTAAGCAGGACTATTCTGTTTGCTCCCCAATGTCATGCACTCACCTGGTCCCAACCGCGGAGATGATTCTGGAGCTGATGCTGTACCTTCTATCCCTCCCGAGAACAGCAAATGCCTAGGAACTGAAACATTAGAACACATACTGTCCCCCAGAGGGAAGGATGGTTGGGATAAAATAAGAAAAGAGAGACTTGTGGTATTGGATCTGCTCTGCGGCTGTGCGGCACTGCGCAACAGGATCTGTCACTTCTGATACATTCTGCGTTTGTGAGGTAGATGTGCACTGGACCAGAACCTCTGGTTTTGCGATGACGCAATGCACTGGAAATAACAATCGGAGGCAGTTACCATCTGTACACTAACAGGTCTCTGAATACAATCACTATACATTGACTTCAGTGACATGCACTTACAGGTTTCATCAGCACCACATGAAAGTAGAAAGTTTGGAGTTTGGGACACTCCCAAGGATTAAACTCGGAACACAGATTTCGGTACATACATATATCAAAGACTCTGAAGTGCTTTCTCTAGGCACTATGTTCATCAGAGAAACACGGAGCTCAAGTCTTTAATCCTTGTGCGATAACAGTTCTAGTGCCAAGGTTCCTGGAATGGTAAAGAGTGCAAAACACACAAGAAGCACTGGAGAAAATCAGAGAGAGGGCATGGAGGAAAAGTCTTTAGTCTTTGAAGATGTGGATACTCTGTCCTGCGTATTGCTATAGGAGGTTAGGTGTGCACTTACCTGATATCAAGTACTTAGCCTTGTTCTTCAACTTGACTGAAGTTCGAAGAAGATCTCAAGGCTTTGACTCAGGGAGTCGTGGGGGGGTCCGGAGTAGCTGTGTAGGAGGGAGCGAGGAGGAAGATGTCACAGGAGCTGGAGCAATGGAACCACAGGTTCAGATGGACTTGAAGGAGACTGGAGCACTTCTTGGTTCTGGCAGGATTCTTCAGGTGAGTGGGGAGCGTGAAGCTTGTTCCGCATGGAGCAAGGCCAAGTCACGATTCAGGATTGGGCGAGGGTTATATACCCTCTCGAAAGCTCAACGGATATAGCTATATCACATGGGGCACATAGCCATCTGGAAGGTTCTCGAACCTTGGAGAAAACATGTGCAAGTACACTCTCTTTGACCTTCCAGAATGGGCAGGTGCAACTTGATGATCAGAATCAAATAACAGGAAACAAATGTATCATTTTTGCTCGAACGTATATAATGGAAAACAACATCAAGGCCCCAGTAACAGCAGAAATAAGGCTTGCCATTAGCTCACGGGATTCGGGGGGAAGCTTGCAGGGATTTAATGGAAAACCATACCAAGGCCCTAGTAACAGTGGGTGCAGATAATCTACTGGTTCACTGGTTCTGGGGGGCGCTTGCAGGGATTCAAGCGCAAAGGAATTACGGGCCTTGGGGAGTATCAGGCATGGTATCATAGCTCACCATAAAGTGACACAGGGGTAACGCAACATGAGCCCTGTGCGCTAGGCCCACCACACAGAGGGCCATGAGGGAGTCAGACACCGACACATAATATTTCCCACTCTGTTCCAGACTGTGGTACATGCATCAAAGAATATAGCTTACCATAACCATGTCAAGGCCACTATACAATATGGTAGGCTCCTCTCACCCAAGTTTATGTGGCGCATGCAAACTACGATGCTCAACAATCTACCATTTAGACAGGACATGGAGACACTTATTGAGCAGTTCTTCACAGAGCACGAGAATACGGCTTCCTCACATTTAATAGAGAAGGGAGTCATTTAAGGTCTGGATTAGAGGAATGTGTATCCAGATAACTGTGAGGGCTTGCTGATCCTTATTGGACACATTACACAACATAGAGACTGAGCTTTGCACCACAGAGATAAACACTGTGGTAGGACTCAAGCCCTTAGAACACCAATCGCAACTCTTACAACAACACGCAGAAGGCTTGGAAAAGCTACGGTGCCTAGACCATGCTGCATAACTGGCCAAACATGCAAAGAAGGGGATAAGACGCGAAGACTCTTGGCACCACTGCGCACTCCCTTTCCAGGGCGCTCTGCGATCACCTCCATTGGTGATCAAAATAGGCGGCTTCTCCACACACAATTGGACATTAACACAGCGTTTTTTCAATACTACTGGAATTTAAATAAGCACGCTGCCCTGTACCCCATAGCTAATATTGATGACGTCTTACTGCCTATCAAACGCTGGACTAATGGATGGCCATAGAAGCATTTATTACTGAGCAAAAAATCAAAGGGGGCTTACGGGACTTAGCGAAGGGCAAGGTCCCTGGCACAGATGGGATACCCTCTGAGTTCTATTCAATGTTTCCGCTGACTGCCGTGGCATTTTAGTGGGGGGGGCAGTGAAGGAAGGGCAGTGCGGGGGGCAGCGCAAGGGAAGGCAGCACAGAGAAGGGCAGTGAGGGGGGCACGTGAGGGGGGAAAGAATTTAGAAAAATAATGCTTACCTGTATTTTGCAGCATCGATGCTCTTCTGTGCTCTGCTCCTCCTCGACCACAACTCCCGGCATGCCACAGGGTCCCCTACACCAATCCAGACGTGGCTCTCATGCTGGTATTACCCAGCATGAGAGCAGCACAGTGATTAGTGCCATAGTTAGGTGCTCACTAAGGCTCAACGACCCTCTGCTTGTTCTCCACCTGAGCTGTAAAGCACAGCTCGGGTGGAGAGATCGAAGTCCGCATGACGGTTTGGCTGACCTTAGACGGCTTGCTAAAGTGTCATGCGCATTTGAAGCAGTGCCACCACTCCTCCTCCTTCCTGCAGCTGTGTCGACATGTGGGAATGGATGGCCCGCACTCTGCTCAGCTGCAGGAAGTAAGCGATGAAAAATAAACTGATAATAACCTTTGTTATTATCATTTTATTTTTCATGTTTCACTGCTCAAAAGCAGTGGGCGGCGCTCCTCTGCCTTAGTGGAGGAGCCGCCGCTGGTTTTTGCTCCAGTTGGCTCCTCGCCTGATGAAGCTTTTTAACAGCGTACTAGCGGAGGGTAGTCTCCCTCCCTCTGCCCGTGAAGCCTTGATTGCTTCCATAATGAAGCTTGGCTGTGAAGCTGAGGCCATGGCTGCCTCTCGTCCCCTTCCTATTCTCAATGTGGATTATAAGATCGTCAGAAAGCTGCTGGCAACCAGGATATTGCCGGAGCTACCATCTTTAATCCACCTGGATCAGAGTGGATTATTTTCGTGCCACCAAACCTCCTTGACTATTCAGAGACTATTCTCGATCTTAGCCTATGCACCCTTACTCGGCTTGCCTCGTCTTTGACGTGGAGAAGGTGTTTGAGTCCCTTGACTGGACATATATGTGCTTAGTTCTTCAGTTCTCCATAAAAATGGGCTTGGGCATCGCATAGCTGCTTGTGTGCAGATCTGGTATGATGCACCCACAGCCAGAGTGAAGACCGGTCGCTGTATCTCCAACTCCTTCAGGATATATAGAGGTACGCTAGAGGGATGCCCACTTTCCCCTTACTATTTGCACCTGCTATTGAGCAACTAGTGAAGATTCTCCGGTGGGTAGGGGCAGAGCTGGGCATTCCTATAGCCGGGTCCAATCATGTGGTCTCGCTTACGAGGATGACTTACTAGTCTATGTACGGGTTGTTAGGGCGGACCTGACTGGGGTTGAGGAGGTTTTGCATCGGTTCTACTTGGTGTCCAGACTGAAGGTTAACTGTGGCAAATCGTGCATCTTCCCGTTGTTGTAGGACACTCCTCCTAGAGTGCTGCCTGAGGGATTGGAGACCTTACGCTGATGCGAATAATATTGACGGTAACCTGGGGGCAGCAGTGCGTTCCCTAAAAGCACAATGCAAATTCTGGATCACCTTACCCATATCAATGATGGGCAGAGCAGCAATAGCGATAATGGTCGTGTTGCCCCAACTTTTTGTATTATTTCATAAATGTCCCTGCAATCTTTCCCAGATCCTTTTTTTGCTAACTAGATGTGATCCTGTGGGAGCTACTATGGGGCACAGGGTGGAGACAGGCCTCTCTTTAAACTCTACAGCTACCTGTTGAAAGGGGAGGGCTGAGGGTTGCCAACTTTGAGAAGTACTATGCTGTGGCTCAGCTAAAATGGCCCACCATGTGGCTTGCTGGTCACTCCCTAGAGGACACAGCTTTGTCCCAATCGGAATTAGAAGTGGGGGTGCTGGATCACCTGCTGTTCCTAACCTCTGGTATCACAGCTGGAGTATACATATTAATGGCAGTTGCTGCTGGTGCATTGAAGAGAGGCTTATTGCTCACCCAGCCTCACCCCCCTTATGCCCTGGCATTATCTCTCTCCGGCATCCCTGTACGCGTCAGCAGGTTGACACCTACATCCTTAACACAATGGTCACCTGGCTCAGTTACTCAAAGAGGTGAATTATGCAATGCAGGATCTTTAGTGAGTTTCCAGGAACTTCAAGAACAGTACAACGTGCACGAAGGACAGTTCATACAATATAAACGCATAAAAGCAGCACTTCGCACCCAGTGGCAAGCTGACCCTACTGAACCTACCACTCATAAGCTTTTGCAAACCTTGAACACCTTCCGCTTCGGTCGTAGGCTTGACCGCTAGTTGTATTGTGTCCAATTACAGCCAGTTAAGACAGAGTTGCATCTACTTTAGGAGCGTTGGGAGATGGATATAGGAAGAGCATTTAATGATTAGGAATAGCAAAAATTGGTCAGATACCCCCACAGAGTATCACATAACTCCAGCTTCCAAGTAATACAGTTCTATATTCTCTACAGAGCATACCACACACCAACCAGGTTAAGGACATTTTCATGAATATCCCTACATTGCCCCCGATGTTCAACATCGGATGCTGACTTTTTCAACATGCTGTGGGCATGTCCCAATCGGAATTAGAAGCGGGGGTGCTGGATCACCTGCTGTTCCTGACCTCTGGTAGCACAGCTGGAGTATCCATATTAATGGCAGTTGCTGCTGGTGCATTGAAGAGAGGCTTAGTGCTTACTCGGCCTCACCCCCCTTATGCCCTGGCATTATCTCTCTCCGGTATCCCTGTACGCGTCGGCAGATTGACACCTACATCCTTAACACAATGGTCAGCTGGCTCAGTTACTCAAAGAGGTGAATTATGCAATGCAGGATCTTTAGTGAGTTTCCAGGAACTTCAAGAACAGTACAACGTGCACGAAGGACAGTTCATACAATATAAACGCATAAAAGCAGCACTTCGCGCCCAGTGGCAAGCTGACCCTACTGAATCTACCACACATAAGCTTTTGCAAACCTTGAACACCTTCCGCTTCGGTCTTAGGCTTGACTGCTAGTTGTATTGTGTCCAATTACAGCCAGTTGAGACAGAGTTGCATCTACTTTAGGAACGTTGGGAGAAGAATATAGGAAGAGCATTTAATGATTAGGAATAGCAAAAATTGGTCAGATACCCCCACAGAGTATCACATAACTCCAGCTTCCAAGTAATACAGTTCTATATTCTCTACAGAACATACCACACACCAGCCAGGTTAAGGAAATTTTTCATGAATATCCCTATATTGCCCCCGATGTGCAACATCGGATGCTGTCTTTTTCAACATGCTGTGGGCATGCCGTGGATTGGCCAATATTGGTATCGGATGACTGGTGTGTTGACTACCGTGCTTGGGTCGCCCAACCTATACACTCCTGAGATTTGTACATTCGGTCAGTTTAAGAGATCCAGGACCGACTGAGCAAAGTCTAGAGTCTAGACTGACTCACTTGGCTCTCTTGTTAGCTCAAAGCACGTAACCATGACATGGACGAGTGCCATGTCTCTCTCCTTAACCAAACAGCAGAATGCACTGCAATGATGGTTTGCCGCCGAACACCAGGCATTAAATACGGAAGAGCTGAGAAGGCTGCGCACATTTCCCGTTGCGCACAGGTGCAGGCTCACCATAAAAACATCAATAAACCTCCGAAAGTGCCCGGCACAAACTAAACGCCAAGACCGTTTAACATACTCACAGTTCTCCCGCCCCTGCCCCCCTTGGCCGGAGGCTCAGATATATACACCAAGAGGGTGCAACTGCCCCCCTCTGCTGTTGCAGCAGAAGACAACGGTAGCAGGGAAGAGCTCTGTAATAGTTGGGGGGTAATCCCTGGGGGTGCGGTCGGGGCATCAACCGTCTTCTCGGGTGGGGGCAAAAGGGGTAGGCCTAACTGGATACGGCGGAGCACACTAAGACACTCTGACTCCGTTGCTTGCTTCACGCCGTCAGCCACGTGCGCTGACGTCGTCATTTATTTATACCCCCCTGGACCGAGCCCGGCCCAGGGAGTTGCATTTGCAACTAACTAATGCAGTGGCCGGGTGGCTCACTACATCCCAACCAACCCACGGAATTTGGGCAACCAATAACCACAACAATTCACACATAACATATGACAATCATTTGAAAATGTGATAAGTGTTCTCCAAGGGCGACTCCTCTTTCCAGCTTCTTAACACAGAAAGTCTCGCAGCCTTGAACTCGGCTCGGGATTACTACGTAGTCGATAATGTTGATTTCCTCGGCTATGGCCCTCGCCACCGTCACGGGGCTCCACAGGTCTTACACTTATCTCCCCTTGCTCCTCTGAATTCACCTCCTGTCCGCTCGCGGGAATTTCCTCATCTCGGGGACTTTCTCCTACCGGTGCTTCCTCTGCTTCGCCCCCTTCCGGGACCTCGGATTCCATCCTTCTCTCCACCTGATTCTGGGCCTTCCGGAACCACGACACTTTCCGGGCTAACACCTGTCTGCCCCTTCTGGCTGTGATCATGGTCCCTTTTACCTGCACCACCTGCCACAGTTCCCTCTCAAACGGTGTCCGAAACTTTGATCCCGGATGTCGGTCCTTCACCACCACGTAGTCTCCCAGGTTCAGAGCTCCTTGGTATCTTCCCTTCTTCCGGCTAGCCACCTCGTTGTTATGCTGACGACGAGCCTGAGACTGCCCGACATCTAGCACATCCGGAATCCACTGGTCGCTGGTAGGGATACTGTCCCGCACCACTCGTCGCATAAGTAGATCACTGGGCGCACACCTGGTGGTGCAATGAGGTGTGTGTCGATAAGCTCGGAGGAACTGGTGCAAACAGTTTTCCAAATGGCCCCCTTGATCCACCGCGATCCTCAGTGTCTTATTCAGAGTCCTCATAAATCTTTCTACATCCCCATTGGCCTGGGGCCACTGGGAGGTGATCCTCCGGTGCTTGATACCATGTTGGCTCATATAGTCCTTGAAGTCTTGGCCCTGAAACGGTGGCCCATTATCCGTTCGTATTTCCTCCGGCATCCCCAGGAGTGCAAACACCTTTTCCAACACCGGACCGATGTGATCAAATGCTGTGGATGCGACTACCTCCACCACCGGAAATTTTGAGTGACTATCCACCAACACTACTGTGTGTCGTCCGTCAGGAAAACTGCCAAAGTCCAAACTCACATGAGCCCACGGTGTCCGGCTCGGCCCTTCTGTAATTATCGGTGCCGCCGGCGGGTCAGCTCTCGTTATTAGACAGGCATGGCATCCTCGCACCTTCTGCTCCACCAATCGGTCCATTCCGGGAAACCACACCTTTGACCTCAACCGCGCTTTCGTTTTCTCCACCCCCTGGTGACCTTGGTGGGCAAGATCTATGGTTCTCTTCCGCAGGGCTGCTGGTATCACAATCCGGGTGCCTCTGATAATTATGCCGTTGTCAGCTTCACTTAGTTCCTCGCGGCATCTCCACACGCTTTCCCAGTACTCCTTCTCGTCATCGGTCCGCTGGCCCTTGACTTGCAGAAACCACTTCCATTGATTACCACGGAGTGTCCGCTGCACGGCTTGTAAACACACATCCTGACTCGTAGCCTCCTGAATCTCTTCCAACAGCAACGCTTGGGGGCACGCATCCTCTACCACCTGCCGCACAAAGGATTCGGTGCCATCATCCACCTCCTCCGCATCTCCCGCTCACAGGGCCATGGGGTGCCTTGACAGGTAGTCCGTCGGATTAGATGCCCCCGGACGATACACCACCTCAAACTTGTAGTTTTGTATCTGTACCGCCCAGCGTTCAATCCGCGGGGGACCATTCCGGGCTGTGCCACTGAAAAGAGGCACCAGCGGCTTGTGGTCGGTGACCACTGTGAACGTGTGTCCACACAGATAAATGTCAAAATGCTGACACGCCCATCGAATCGCCAACGCTTCCCGCTCGATCTGGGCGTATCGTGTCTCCACTGCGGTGAGCGCTCGGCTGGCGTAGGCGATTGGTACCCACTCCTCCTGCCTGGTCTTCTGGAGCAGCACCGCCCCTAGCCCTACGGGACTTGCATCAACAATGAGCTCCGTAGCTACTCCCGGCCGAAAATACGCTACCGTGGCACCTTTCAGCAACGCGTTCTTGATGCTGTTGAACGCCTGTGCCTCCACATCCGTCCACTGCCACTGCACCTCCTTCTTCGTCAGTTTCCTGAGTGGTTCGGAAAGCGTCGCCAAATGGGGGATGAAACGGCCGCAATAATTCGCCATGCCCAGAAAGCTCCTTACCGCTGCTTGTGTCTGGGGAATGGCCGCCGCTCTGATGGCCTCCACCTTCGCAGGGTCGACTTGTAGGCCTTTTTCTGAGAAGCGGTACCCAAAGAATTCCACCTCTTTGGCATAGAAGTCGCATTTGGCTCTGTGTAACGTCAAACCCTGTTCCGCTAACCTCTGGAGGGTCGCCCTCAGCCGTGTGTGGTGATCTTCCAGGGACTTCGAGAAGATGAGGATGTCATCACTCACGTTGATCACCCCCACCAGTCCCGACAGCGCATCCCGCACTGCGTCCTGGAATACCTCCGCCGCCGACGATACGCCGAAACTCAATCTCTTGAATCGGCGTAGCCCCACATGCGTCGAGAATGTCGTAATGTAACGACTTTTCGGCCAACATTAGCTGATGGTACCCTGAATTGAGGTCCACTTTGGAGAACCATTGCGCCCCATTAATGTCTGCCACAATCTCATCGATTGTGGGGTGATGTGTCTTTCCTTCGTATTGCTTTATTTGGCAGCCGCATGTCCACACATAGCCTGATAGCCCCGGTTGCTTAGGTTTTGGCGCTATCACCAATGGAGACACCCACGGCGTTGGTCCAGTCACTTTCTCAATCACCCCCTCCTTCTCTAAGCGCTCCAGTTCGGCTTCCACCAACGGCCTGAGGTGGAAAGGTACCCTCCGATGTCTGAGAGCAATCGGCTGGACGGTTTCATCGATGTGGAGTTGAACTTCGACACCCTTCAAACATCCTAGACCCTTAAAAAGCTCCGGAAACTCCATCAATACCTTGTCCGCCTGCGACTGGTGGACATGCCTGGCAAACATGACTAATCCCAGGTCCTCCGCCGTGTGGCAACTCAACCATGACCCCGCCCGGTCACAGGTGACGTAGAACCTCGTAGGCGTAACTCTATCTTTGTGCCTGACTTCCACGTCCATTGCTCCTTGGAGTTGAAGCGGCGTGTGCCCCCCATAGGTGAGAATCTTGGCTGACGTGGGCATCAGTCTCGGTCGTGGCCGTAGGACATTGTACTGTGCCGCGTCCAATAAATTTACCGACGCCCCCGTGTCGATGAGCGTTTGAACACAATTATCCCCAATCCACACTTGGCAGAGTGGGGGAGGTCTCTTGGTGGAGTTGGCCCCTCTGACATTCGAGACCACGAACACGTTGTCCTCGTCATCGTCCTCCGCCACGTCTAGCTTCTGGCACTGCCTATCCAGCTCTCCCACCTCCCGTACCGCTTTGGCGGTACTCTGGAACCTGTTGCTTTTTGGCCTGGACGGGCCGGCTTTGTCCGCGCTCTGGTATACCTTTGCGAAATGTCCATATTTGTTACACCTCAGGCACTGTTTCCCTTGTGCCGGGCATCCTCTCTGGGAATGGGTAGCCAACCCACAGTTCCGGCACCCTTGCTTCGTCCGCCGCTCCTCCGGAGTGGCGTAATTACTTGCCCCGCGGCTGTATGTCTTCCGGATGGCATCCACCCTCTCTTCTTTGATTGGCACGGGATACATCGGCTGTGTGTTCACCGGTCTCCTGGCCAAAGCCACCTCCATCTCTCCAGCCCGGACGTCTGCCAGCTCGTGCGACCTCCCCAGGACAAGTATGTCGTCCAACGATATTCCCGGCTGCCTCAGGATCAGTTTGCGCAGTTCCAACGATTTTCACCCCACTATTAGCTGTGCCCTCGTCTCAAACTGCCGATCCACCCCCACGCACGTGCTCACTAGCTTCCTCAGGCGTGCAAAGAACATGTCGATGGATTCGTCCTCTTTCTGCTTGGCCTGTCGGAGCTTGAAGTGCTCGAAATCCGGGTTGACCTGTGGGTCAAAATGGCGGTTCAGGGCTCTCACCGCCTTGTCGTAGTCGTTGCCGTCTCCCGTGTCCGGTAAGTCCTGGAATAAATCATACAGTTCATCACCTCCCATTAAGAGCATGGTGGACCGTTTCACGGCGTTATCCGTTTCCCTGGTGGCCACAAAGTAATTGTCCAATTGGCCCAGCCATTTCCGCCAACGCGGTGCCGCCGTCGCCGGGTCCGCCAGCTGGCTGAACTCTGGGAGGGCCTTCACTGCCATGCGCCCCGGTCTCACCACCGCCGCTCCTGCGTCCAGCGGCGCCGCGGCCGCCTGCTGCTGTAGCGACATTCGGGATCTGCCACCCACCTGCTCGGGGCTTGCAGGACACACGGGCGCACTCCTGTCGTCCGCTCCCCTGAATATGACACCGCCTTCACAGGCAACTGGGTATGGGCACTGCTGGCCCGATCGTTACCACCCAGCTCCCAGCAATGCCAGCGCTGCAGGCAATTCCCCTGTATAACCAGCACTACGGCCTGGCCAGAGGTACACACTGAGGCCTCGCGCTCTGCCAGCGCCGATGTGCTCCTTCCTACACCGTGCCTCCTGCAGGTGTCCCGCACACACCAACCACCTGACAACGGGCCTCAGCACTCCGATCGGGCGGCCGCGCCCTCGGCGTGCGTCACTCTACAGCCTCCTCTCGGCCGCACACGAGCGTAGACGCTCCTATTGCCTCCGCGGCCAATGCCAACAACGCGGTTGCGGGATACTCCCGCGGCCGTCAGGGACGCCTCACGCCCTCGCAGCCCCCTCGCGCCGGCACCTTACCGCGTTCACTGATGCCAACGGGCATCCGCTCCGTCCGCGTCACCGAGAGTGCAGCGGCAGCCACAGCACACAGCCGCGTGTCACAGCGGCCGCTCTCAATGCCGCCGCCGCGCGTTCCCCTCGATCGACGATGTTGCACATGCGGGTCCGGACCCTCGTCGCCAGTGTAATAGTTGGGGGGTAATCCCTGGGGGTGCGGTCGGGCATCAACCGTCTTCTCGGGTGGGGGAAAAAGGGGTAGGCCTAACTGGATACGGCGGAGCACACTAAGACACTCTGACTCCGTTGCTTGCTTCACGCCGTCAGCCACGTGCGCTGACGTCGTCATTTATTTATACCCCCCTGGACCGAGCCCGGCCCAGGGAGTTGCATTTGCAACAAACTAATGCAGTGGCCGGGTGGCTCACTACAAGCTCTTAGCTGGATGTAAAGGGGTGTAAATGACTCGCAGGTTGTTATCCTGTCACGTGGGACTGCATTAAAAGTGACCCCTGCATGTGACTTCCTACTGCCCCCCTACTGTTGTCCATCCCTCCCGTTATATGGTGTCTCCCCTCCTGCAGTCATGCTTTAGGCGCGGACTCCAATGACAGTGTATTTTTCCACTACTGTATAGAAGTGAGGTCAGATGATGTTTTCTTTAACTGTTACTTTATATTTAGTGGTGACGCCTGATTGGTGGGCTGGCTTTGGTCATTGCTATTGTTTGTTCCTACTGGTGGGGTGCAAATCCATTACGACATTCTCTGAATACGCTATTATAACAAAGGTGATATAATATTTAGTAGATTATACTCATGCGCTGCCTTGTCTGTAGATCATCAATGTGTACTCTCAATACATCGCCAGACTAACTGTATAACCTGATGCCAATAAAAATATTGTATTAAAAAACATAAACATGCAGGTGCAAAAAGGAAATGTGTGTCTGTGTCAGAATGCAATTACACTGCCTGCACCCCATCCAAAAACATAGTAACTCTCTGAGTTAACACATAAGTTGCAGACTGCAAAGCTCAGAAAAACAGTACCAACTAGAGCTGTGTGTGCAAGATGTGCTGTTTGCAGCTCATTCACTTGTACAGTTGCAAAGTTACTGCATGGCAATAAACCCAGCCCGATATTTCTTCAATATAGTGCACCCAACTGCACCAGGGCACAGTGTTTATGATACAGACCCTGGTTTCTAAAAAGGGCCTTGGTTTATTAGATTCCAGCCATCTGTAAATCCCCGTACTGTGTTTGCTGTCAGGTGAAGAGCTTCTTATTGCAGATGTAGTTCCTCAACCCGTGTGTATTGTAATAACAGTAGCAATGACTATAGATCCTACATCACAAGCTGAGTTGTCTGTGGGCACTTGAATAATAGGTGCCCACAGACAAACGTCAAAAGATGGAGGCTTTCAGCATGACTTCTTCATCCATTGGTCTGTTATTGTATCATTAACATTTTCTTCTGCTCGCTACGGCATGCTATATGGGCAGTGGATCAGCCCACTTATGACATTGGCTAACTACAGAGTGAGTGATGGCATTCTGCTCTTTCACAAGGAGCACATCCACACACTAAGGGCCTCATTACGATGTCGGTCAGAAAGCATACCGACCGACTCCTTGTCGGAATCGGTTCCGACCGACTCGGGTTCGGCGAGTCCGACCAACCGATTGCGATGTTTCCGAACACCATTCGGTCGGACTCCCATTGACTTCAATTGGAGCCTGTTTTCCAACCGACAACACAGGCTCCCATTGAAAAAAGGCGTGGTTGCAGAAAACCTTGCACCCTGTCACAGGCACCCCTTGGTGCCTGCCACACTGTGCATGGTTGTAAAGAGGGATCCCATGGGTACCGCCACGGGCCCCAACCGGAGGCCTCCGGGTGAAGGGGGGGGCCTGCTATGGGTCCCAAAGTCAGTTTCCAACAGCCGTTCTGTGTCGGACAGACCGATTAGGAAAGGCTGTCCGAATCCGACCTCGTAATATGTCGGTCGGAAACGCGGTCCGTAGAGCTGTACGATTCAGCTCCAACTGACTCGTAGTCTCTGAATGCCGGTCGGAACCAAGTCAGAAAGACCGAACGGTTACCTTCTTTTGTAACCGGTCGGTCGGAAATGTTTCCGAGCCAGTCAGAAACATGGGTTCAGACAGGGGTTTGGAAAATCTGAATGCCGTTCGGAGCCTTTCCGACCGACATCGTAATGAGGCCCTAAGTGGTTCATCTAAGTGCCAGGAACTACTGTGAGAAATTGGATTATTGGTCGATGGGGATGAAACCCGACTCAAGCATCAACCACAATGCTTGCCTGGGTGACCCACAAAAGTCACTAAATTAACCTGTGCTTAACCCTCTGGTAGCTTGGCACAAAAGCAGTCAGGCTTAATTTTGAGGCAATGTGTAAAATATTTAGGCAGCACACAAATAATAATAAAGTAAAAGCACAACACAAGAAAAATCCCACACCAAATTAGAAAAATATAGTAAAATTTAATAAAGTACTTGACACCAAAATGCCAAAATCCAATTGGTAGATCCAGAGATATGCAATTTCAAAGATTAAGGTAAGCATAGTGCTCAAAAGCACAAAGTGCCACTCTTGGTCATCTGCTCATGCTAGACCGGGGGAAAGTCACAAGTTCAGGCTGACCACGATGGAGCGCAGGCCGGATACAGCCAAACTAGTCCCGCTGAAAATGTTACCTTCTCAAAGGCTGGCGTGAAGAGTCCGGTTCACGGTGGAGGAGGCCAACAGGAACAGGGAGAGTGTTGCTGAGGGTCATCCCTGTAGCGCAAACAACAGGCCGGGCATTGCAGACGGTCTTCTCTGTACTGCGCAGATCCTGTCGGACACCACAGACGGTCGTTGCTGGAGCTTCGCGTTGGCAGTTACCGCAGGCTATCAATGCTGTAGTACAAAGTGCAGATCTCACTTTTCTGGTCGTCGCTAGCAGACACTGTAGTGCAAAGAGTCGGGCGGTCAGCACTGAGGGCAAGATCTTGGCTTGGACAGGCCCATTTGCAGTCGCAAAAAGCCCAAAACTTCGGGATTTTCTCCTTTTCTTCAGAGGAGCGTACTCTGATGCCAATCAAGGACCAAGGACCTGGGGAGGTGCCTCTTGGGGCTCAGGGGCTCACTCTCGCAGAGCCCAGAAGGGCTCAGACAGGTTCAATTGCACGTCCAGGTTGGTCCAGTTGCAGCAGGTCAGCTGGACAATACCAGGTAGGTCTCTGGAGCCTGTTATGTCCCTGTAACTCTGAACTGGAGCTCAGTCAGATTACCTTTGAAGTCACTTCAGGTAGTCTGGAATGAAGGGAGCAGGTCCAGTCTTCCTTCTCAGACAGCAGGGCAGGCCTCGGGCAGCAGGAACCAATATTTATACCTGGTGCCAGCTTTGAAGTGGGAGAAACTTCTAGACTTCCCCACACCTGATGTTGGAATCTCCTTCCTCCTTGCCTTGGTCCCAGGATGTTTGAAGTGACAAAAGGCTAGGATGAAGTTCTTCGTGTGTGTGTGTAGAAGCAGTTCCTTTGCAGTGCAAGTGGCGTTGTCTGGGAGGAATACACAGAGGTCAACTGCCAACTACACCTAGTCATGTGACCCAGAATACATGCTGCAGGCACCAAAGAGTGAGGACACGAAAATGGCAACTTTCTAAAAGTGACATTCAGAATTGTGACATAAAATCTGACTTTACAATAAAAGAGTGGTTTACATTAAAATTCATTTGAGTGCAATCATGACATTCCTACCTGCTCCCAATTAAAAGTTAACACTTATTAAATGTAATGAGGTAGCCCAGTGTTGTGAATGGGAGAGATAGGCCTTGCAGTAGTGAAAAGTGAATTTAAGAGTTTTCCACTACCAGGAAATGTAAAACTTAAAAGCATATTTCGAATACAATGCATCTTGCCATATGGGCTTTTAGGGGCCTACTCTAGGGGGACTTATATGTATAAAAAGGAAGGTTTAGCACTGGCAAAATATTTATTTTGCCAGGTCGAAATGGCAGTTTAAAACTGCACACAGGCATCAATGGCAGGCCTGAGACATGTTTGAAGAGGCTACATAAGTGAGTGGCACAAAAAGTGCTGGAGGCCCACTAGTAGAATTTACGTTACAGGTCCTGGGTACACGTAGTACCACTTTACCAGGGACTTAAAAGTAAATTAAGTGTGCCAATCGGGTATAAACTAGTTGTACCATGTTTAGAGGAGCAAGCACAAGCACTTTAGCACTTGTAAGCAGTGGTAAAGTGTGCAGAGTCCTAAGGCAAACAAAAACAGATTCTGCAAAACAGGAGGAGGGAAGGCAAATTGTTTGGGGGAACACCACACCAAGGATGTCAGATCTAACAACTGCTGTGGCAATGTGTGCTTTTTGAGACCCCAAAAATATTTTTGTTTCCAGTCAACGTTTTTTTTAGATTGACGAAGACTTAAGGCCTGATTTAGGTCTTGGCAGGACTCCCCTCATCGCTCTGTGGCGGCGGTTACGAGTACTCCGTCAAGTTGACGGATTCCTGCCCTTCATATTTAGATGTGGGCTGGCTGAACCTACATCTGTATCAACAGACTGCTTTCTGTTACATAAGCGGCACACCTTTGTCGACGAGGTGGCTCCTCTGCTGGCAAAGAGTACTCCGTCGCCGTCAGGCCAGAGGGTTTGTGCCGAGCCAATATAGATTTCCACGTTGTGCTGGTGTTGTCCTAGCCTGATGGAGTGAGTCTCTGGTGGAATGAAGACTGGTAGGTACTACTTATTTATGTGTCCCTACACATATATGTTGTGTTTGTTTTAAAAATATATGTAGGTAATCTGTTATACCCCTTTTTTACATTTAGCATGGCACACAAACAACATACACACTATTGAATGCACACCCACAGGCACCACAAGCACAACAAAATATTTTTTTAAGTATCAATACAGGTGTGTTCATTTTACCTTGACAAGTTGTGAAATGAACACTAATAAATTATACATAAGAAATAAATTGCATGTAAGAGCAAATTAAAAATACACGAGGCTAAACCAAATGTTAACACACAATTCATAGTATGACAAGTGTAAAAGAAGCTTACCTTAGATACTGGTGACAACGGAGCTGAATAGCATTGTGGTCAAATAGAAGCAGCAAAGAAGGACCTGAACAATGGTGTTCAAGACGGAAACGCAAGTAGGAAACAGAAAAAAAGGTGCGTTTCTATCTCATCTCCTTCGATTCTGCCAACTCAAGTTAGGAGGTATCTCCGCCACAGTTTCCTCAATGAAAAGGCACATCGTGATTGGCCCTGCGGTAACCATGGCTGGACTCCCTCTGACAGTCGCTGGAGAAAAATTCTGGTGGAGACGGGGGCACTCGGACGGACTTTCGTCCATAGACCTGACAACATCTAAATAGAGCGGACGGACTGCCAAGTAGGAGGGCGGTCAAACCGTCAGAAAATTGACGGTGGGACCAAATCCGCCAAGATCTATATCACGCCAGAAGTAACTTCCCCAACAATATAGTTTTGACAATCAATGACAAAACAAGCATGGACAAAACCAATGCCAGACCTATTGGCTTTGCCATTGCTAGATACTTACAGTGGAGGGACAGCAAGGGGATATAATGACACTAAAAGGCAATTACTTGGGAACAGGTAAATCTCTTGGAATTTGAGGGAATTATTTTCCGTCTCCCAGCATGAAGGATGGCTTCAACTCTTCCATTGTTAAACTCAGTCAAACTAACTCGGTGGGAAGCTCTTGCAATTCTCTTAGCAGTGCACCATTCCTAGGTGTAGTATTAAGATGTACGTTTGGGTTAAACGTAGGTCATTGTTCTGCTTGAGAGCTGCATGGGCGGGAAGTATGAGGAACTCAATTTGTACCAAACGATCCCCCAAATCCCGCTACATTCTCTTGTGCATGGGTTGCTCCGATTACATTTTTAGTTGAAATACACACATCCACACTCCAGCGAATGACTTTTCATCACCATAAATTTAATTGTTCCACACAGTTTATCTAGTTTTACATCATGCAAATAATTCATTATAAATGTTTCATATTATGGCCTGTCACATGATAGAATATGAAGCTTTTATTGCGCACAGAAAAAGAATGCTCTGATTGAAACCTAAATAGAAATACATTTCAATTTTTCATTGTTTATTCATTCAGTCCCTAATATTTGTACCTTTTTACTGGGCATGGTGTTTTTTTTTCTTCCGAATCTGTACTAGTTTTTGTACGGGGGCTTTGCTCTGCATATCAATCTCCCTTTAAGTCTTACATTTTACTTTTGACTAATACAGATTTCATGTATGGTCCACTTCTTATTTGGTCTGGCTAGAAGCAGCTTTATCTGTTTGCAAGAGCCTTTATTGCACAAAATAATCTGTAAATAGAGAGGTGAAAAGGGTCCATCCCATTTGACGACGGTCATTGTAGATGTTATTAATATCTGGATCATCCTACATTTGTTACCTGCATTTCCTTTTTACCGAGGGTGACTAGATCTTCAGAACCAAAAACCGGGACATTTTGCACAAATAGAAGAAGGACTACAATTTTACATCAACTGGTGCTGCGCAGAATGACAACTCTTATCAACAGAAGAAGCACTAGGAAAATAAATAAAATGTAATTTCTAAAACCAGCATCATACCTGTTAATTAAATTGCTTCCTTTTAACAGCTGCTAACTAGCACAACTCAAGAAAAAACAAAACAAGTGCCTCTCACTGGTTTCAGTCGACCCCCTCTAAAAACCAGGACATAAGCCAAAATTGCCGAAATTTGCCGGGACTGCTGGTGAAAACCAGGAACTGTCCGGGCAAATCCGGGACGCCTGGTCACCCTATCTTTACTACGCAGATTATGACTCCAGTTAGAGATGGACAAGCACCACGCAGCAAGGGATGAAAGAAGGATGAAAGGAGAAGGTGAAAGAATGGGGAGGATTACAGGAAAAGGTGACAGAATGGGAGAAGGAAATAAGGTTGAGCGAGAAAGAGAAAGGGGATAAGGATGAGCAAAGCGGCATGGGAAAAGGAAGAAAAAGAAGCCAGAAATAAGGAGTAAAGGAGAAGAGGATCAGTGAGAGACAAAAGAAGGAGAAGCGAGAAATTGAGGAAGGGGATAGAGAGGAGAGCTTTAAATGGACAAAGGAGAGGAGAGCGGGATGGAGATAGAGAGGAGAGAAGGAAAGACTATCAGAATGAGGAAATTGGAGACCTGTAAATTGCATTAATGAAGCAGGTGCAGTGACACCATGGTCCAGGTGTGTGATGGGCAATCTGCACTTCATTTATAGGACTATTTTAATACCGGATTTGGGGGGGGGCTAGTTTCATTACTTGCACTAGAGCCCATGACCAGCAGGCTACGCCACTGGACACAGCCACATGGTCCGCACACAGGCTCTCAATGGTAGGTGTAGCATCTGTGTGACTCTCCAGCCCTATGCACCGTCCATCCTCAACATACATCACAAAGTTAGCACAGCGTCAGAGCCAGTTCTTAGACAATGTTTAGGAACTAGCTAAAGCCTTCCCTCCAATGCAGGATCCCTTTGTTGAGAAATCTTAACGGGATACCCTGAGTACAAAAAGCACACTCCATTCCATGCTGACTCAGACACCGACAAGGAACAGATTTTACAGTAGGGCAATGGAGAAGAAAATAGCTGATGGCCAGATTTACAAAACTTTTTCTATCAGTTGTATCTTACTCCTGTCTTAAACGTGAATTTATGTTTACAGTTTTGTGGAGTAGAATCATATTGTATTTCCATTCAAAGTATTGAACTTTTTGGCAAAACTTAAGTAGGCCCCAGTATGTATAAAAATATTTTGCAGCAACATTTGTTTCCAAAAGTGAGATGATGTATTTTTGCATATTTAATATCAGCCTTGTAACCAATAAAATGGATTTTAATTCAGAAATGAAAACATTCATTTATTTTAGATTTTTCTTTATTCTCTACCTTAATTACAGTGTTTAAAGTTACCCTATAAAATGACAAGAAGATTTGTTGGCGTCAGCAAAACCTTTGAGGTCCAAGTCCTCTTCCAGTGACTCTTGCCTCGTGCTTCCACTTTTGAACGTGCCATGGACACAGTACAGGGTTTGAGTAACACATCAGTGTTGCAAATATCAATAGCTGTGAAATAGACACGTGGAAGCCACTTATTAAGACAGTGTATTCAATCAAATGCAGTGTATAGATTTGCAGTATACACCTATGCCTTCCTCCTTGTAGAGATCAGTCTGATGACAGATGAAAGAGGTGGGTGGAAAGAGGAGAGGAGTGTGATAATCACAAGCTCAAAGTTCCAAACTATACTTCTTTTTGAGACAAACTAAAAATATCAAACTGTATTGTGTCCGAGTATGACACTAAAGACACCAGCATCTCGCATTTGTAAAGAACAAAGGGCAAGTGTACAAAGAATTGATTGGCAAAAAGCAGCCAAAAACGCGAACTGACTTTTTGCATTTTGATTCAGATTTTGAGAACTAGCCTATGTACTATCTGTTAGTTTGCAAAATAAGGAATCATGGTTAGTCACAGATCAAATTGCAATTTGGAAGGGAGTCCCACTACACGCCCCTTCCAAACTGCGATTCGTAATCCATTTCTAAACCCATATACTGATTCAGAAAGACTTTTCTGAATTGGTAAATGGGTTTAGTAAATCAAAAACAAAAATTTTGCAGTCACAAACACTGTGATTTAGCGACTCAAAGGATTGCAGCCATTAAGTAGTTTCATGCATCTGTTCCAAAGTTACTTGTCAGTGTCGACTCTCAGAATACTTGTTATGACAGCAGAGCAAGCAACCCTTCTCATGTATATTGCAGTTTTCTAAAGTAGTTATGATGAGATACACAAACATTGAACATTCAATAGTTTTGATTAACTTGTTTTGTTGCTCTTTTTGAAGGTGATGGCAATAAACGGTAGCTCCATCTAAGCTATTTGTATGTACGTGGGTGGCATAAAGTAAGACAGATATGGAAAAATGGACAGCTCTTGACATTGAAAACAAAGTTCATATATTGAAATATTTCAGGGATGGAGCTATAATGGAGAATGTGGAAAGGTAGCATCTGTGTACATTACAGTTGTGTCCAGGGTCTCAAGCATCGTTTCAGAATATATGTCTGTGAACGAGTTTTGCAAAAATGTATTAGGAAAGCTGCCTGACCTGCTCCAAAGTACACTTCTTAATTTAGGCATACATATGTAAAACAAAACAGATTTTATACATAAAAACTTTCCAGATGATGATAAGACTTTATCTTACTCATTTTAGGTAAGGCTCAATAAAGCCTTAGTTTTATCTCTCAGCTTACATCATGAATATAACATAAAAATAAAATTGCACACATCGAATAATTAAAACATTCCTTGCATCATAGCAATATTTAATAGGAATAGATAAAAGTACCAAAAATATAGTTATAGAACTTTAACTGTAATACAAAATATGGTAACACAAGTCATTTATTTCCAAGTAAAAAATTAAAGTTGTTTCTTCACGTCAAATTAATAGAACTTAGAGAAAACCATTAACATAATTTCTCTTGTTACCCTTAGGTATGTCAAGTAATTGATTGTTGTCGGTTGTGTGGGTAAATTGGAAGTACTGAGGAGCTTCCCTTTTGGAGTTGCAGTTATTATTATTCTTCAGATGTTTTTTAAAGAAAATGTGCTGGAATGTTTTGTTTTCCAATTTTGTTCAACATTTCCTTTTAATTCTTGGTCTACCAGACATTTTTTTAAATACTTTTGGAGGCTATCAGCTTATTTGTGTATCTTGTTTTAGAAAGAGTTTCTGCATTTATTGGCTATAGCGTTTGGATATTATGCTTTGGAAAAATAACCTGCTTGGATTTTCCAAAGCAATATAATTGTTTGTTAATTTATTTTATAAACAAAAATTCACATCTTTTGGTGTTAAATAAACTTTTTTACTTTTTCCTATGCTTTATCATAATGAGACTACGTCGTTGGGGTGGAGATCTCTATATGGTCAAGTATAGGGAAATGCAAAAACTTTTGTACTTTTGATAATAAATTATTAAAATATTTTTTATGTTAAATATTATTGTAAATGTATTTTTAGGTGAGGCTCAATTAAGCATTATTTTCTTTCTCAGCCTACACCATGAATATAACATAAAAATAGAAATTCACACATTCAGTAAATAAAAACTTGACTAACAGTAACAATATTTTTCTAGGACCTATAAAAATTCAAAAATATAGCTATATAATTTTAACTGCAATAAACAAATATGGTACCACAATTGCATTTATTACAAAGCAAATACATAAAGTTGTTTATTCACATCAAAATATTAGAACTTAGAGAAAAACATTAACACAATTACTATTGCTACCCTTAGATATGCTGAATAACTGTAGATATTTTATCACCTTTTTTAAACAGTTACACACATTTTAGAAATATTTTTCTATTTCAAGTCTCTTACCCTTGTTTTTTAAAGCACCATTTTTGCAAATAACTATTTTGTTAGTTGTTTTCTGTACGTCGTTGTCCAGTGCACAACAAGGGATGTGCTTAGGGGTCCCTTTTCATTGGATTACTTAAGAAAACTTTCATTTCGTATGTATTTGGATTAAATTGCCTGGCTACGTTTAGTTTTATTTACTTTACAAAACTGCAAAAACAAATACTGCTGGGGCACAACCCCAAGTCAGGTGACTTGTTAGACCTGTAAGGAGAAGAGGGACAGCAGAAACCGAAAATAGAGGAGGCATAGACCTGACCCCGGAGAGGCAGCCACAACGCTGTCCGGAAGTGTATTGTTCAAATGGTGATCCATAACCTGGAAGAAAAGGTGCCACACTGCATAGCATCAACCAAACAGCAACAAATAAGGGCAGCTGCTCTTTGCCACTATTCATCCAAGGCAAGGTAAGCATGGACAAGAAGACCCTGGGCAGACCCAGCCAACGGAAATAGCTTCTGAGACCTAAAGCCCTAAAATGACAGTCTACATCGCTCCCTCCCTGTGCACATTGATTAGGGTGTTGAACCAGGGGAGGAATTGCAACGAGGAACACCAGCCCGACAGAGGCCAAAATATAGGACCAAGGGGATAGAAGCAACACAACAAAAGGGCCAATATTAACCACCTAATGCATGGTGAAGAGTGACCAAATCAAAAATGTAGTGAGAAATCAAGGCCTACCCTGCAGAAACAAACAGATCAGCCAAATCTACTGAGGAGACCACACCAAAAGGAGATATCTCCAGGCAGGAAGGACCAGACTCAAGTACACAGATGCAGACTGTGGGACCAAGAGCCAACAAGAGAGAGTGGGAGGAAGTCTAGGCCCCAGGATAAATAGAATAGCCTGAGGAGGGAGCAAACCAGAAGGGATAAGGCCATGGTAGAAGATGAGACCGGTCCTGCAAAACTTGATGAAATACCAGACAAGAAGGCAAAGTGCCCAAACCTGCTCCTGACACCACCAGCCCAGCAAAGCAACCAAGGAGTCAGGACAGAGCAACAGTGAGGAACTGCTAAAGCAAGCAGCCTGTTACATCTCAGGCTGAGGGCAAACCGTGCACCCGCACTATAACAGCCAGGGAACGCCAGACATCCCAGTGGGCTTAGGAAGCCCTTGCCAACATTTCTCCAAGAGCATACTCAATCAGAGCCCTGCATCTAAGAAAAAGTGGAAAGAGAAGGTGTAAGTGAAGGTTGGTGGCTGCTGCGGAGCACGGCTGCTTGAAAACCCTCAGTAAACAAGGCTTGTCCTGCACCAGCTACAGCTAAGCCACATAGCCTCAAAGGACCATGAAGTGCAAAACCACTACTTGCTAAAGTGGAGCAAACCTTGTATCAAAGAAAATACATCAGAACTCAAGCTCCATAGCCAACAGACTGAAGAAGCAAACATGTCTGTTAACTGGAGAGACGACACAGGAAGAAGGGGCGGAACCATCTAGTAAAGCACTTTTTTTCTGGGGCAGCAAGGAAGCTACATGCCTTCATGGTGAGGCGCTCCCTCATAACGTAAGGACTGGGACGAGGAAGACGCGTGAGAAGGTAATGATAGTTTTCAGTGTTGCATCAGTCCTTATTGACATACCGGGCACCATAAAAAACCTGAAATGTGCCACACGGTATATAGTGATGTGGCAACATGGGACAAGCTTCGATGGAAGAGGCTATGGAGCACTGGTACAGTGAGAGTGGATGGTAAAATAGAATTATGAAAATTAATTCATTTCAGTTCAACAAAATATTTTTAACTAGAAGTGTTTCCAAGATATTTTAAATAGAGAGGATGGGAGACAAATGGGCTCTATTATAGCCCTTCCATTGGGTTATTTTTATCCTCCTGAGAGGGCTCATGTAGAAGCAAGGCAGTATGGATGGGTTCAGGGACATGAAAATAGGAGTCACTATAAAGCACCTATAGATTACAGCTGGCCCAGGCAACAACTGTATAACATACCTACTGCTAATAGGTTTAGTAGCCTAGAAGGAGTGGATTGACTTGAGGCACAAACCATTGACCACGGAGTGCAGTTGGGTGAAACTTTATTGAGAATTGACCATCTCAAGAATGGCGAAGGGGATTGTACAACTTCGGGGGAATGGGAATCCCGTAGGTGCATGAGCGGCCCTCCATGGAATAATCAAGAAACCCTAAACCTGACCCTCGCCATGGAACCATCCCAGCAACCCTGTGGGCCCACCCTTCACTCCTCCCATTTAGAAACAATGAAAACTATACCCCTAGACCATCCAAGGCTGCGTATCCTAACCTGGAATGTAGCAGGCTTGAACAGGAAGATGGAAGACCCCGAGTGGGGCAGTTTCATTGACCCATACGAGATCTGCATGTTCCAGGAGACATGGGTTAGAGGTGATGTTACAAGATTGGGCTATGCCACATTTAGTATTCCTGCAATATCGGGGGAAAGGAGACCTTCGGGAGGTTTAAGTACATGGGTAGCAGTCCACACAGGCTGCTCGGTAGAGCGGATAGAAACTTTTTCAAATGATATCCTGTGTGTTCTGCTGCACTTCTCCCATAAGATTTGTATTGCCCTTCTAAATGTGTACTCCAGACCCGTTAATCAGGGCCAGACGTCTAAAACCCTCAAGGAATTAACTTTTTTTAACTACCATAATAGACAATTGTATTTTAATTGTAGGAGGAGATTTTAATTGTCAGTATGAGCCACTAGATGGTTTGCATATGGATGGCCTTTGTGAAGAAGACAAATATTGGGCTATCCCAGAGTCATCGTGCCCTCTAGTGAAAATCTGGTCTCCCCTGGTGGTTCAGATGAATTGTCTTGTTTTAAAACATTCTTTAAGGGCTTGTAATGGGAGAACCCAATCAGACTCCTCTATAATTCTACCTTTATTAGAAATGGGAGAGGTTCTATATTGGACTACTTTTTAATTGACTGCAAATCCTGGTATAAGGTTATGGATTTTAAAGTAATGGCTCGTCAAGATAGCGATCATAATGCTCTTATCTTAGAATTACACGGGCCAAACCTTGGGACAGAAATCAGCATTAATTTCCCGCCTGATGATAGGCTGGCGCTCTCTAACTGTAGGAGGAGAGTACGCTGGCTGGATATTGTCCAGACGCCGGAGAAGCTGGGCTCCCTGTATGAGGCTCTTATTCCGGTGCTCCAGGCTGCAACTAACTCAGTATTGACTAATGGAAACAGGATCGATTTTATAAAGGCCACTGAGAATCATAAGTGGCTCCTGGATATCACTTTAGACTTTTTTTCCCCCCTTAAAAAATCAAGGCCGAATAATAAATCTTTCCACTCTTGGTATAGTGACGAATGTCGCGAGGCCAAAAAGCTCTGATCGCATCTATTAAGGCTAACGACCGCCCTTTAATTAAAACATCTAGAGGGGCCTATAAGACCTGTATCAGTCAGGCTAAAAAAGGTGGGAAAGCAATAGGTGGGACATCTTGAGAAGCTCTTTGGGCAGTAGGGATATGAGAACTTTCTGGAAAGTGGTTAACACAGGTAGTCTGGAGGTAAAATCCCCGCTAGAGCCAAATCTGGAGGAATGTGTATGGAGGGACCATTTTGAGTCCCTATACTCAGGGCTTGAGATATCGGCTGAACAAGTTGAAAACACATGTCACGTGGGAGGGGGCCTCTTGTCCCCCCGATAATTCCAGCTGACACCCCGCTGATATCCCTCAAAGAAATAACCTATGCTCTTTCTAGAATACCACCAGGTAAAGCCCCTGGCCTGGATAAGATCCCAGGGGATCTTTTCGCAGCAAACCCACTGTTTGGACCCCATACCTTTGGGTATTATTTAATGCTATACTACAGGGTATGGAGATCCCTCCAAGTTGGGCAGGAGCAGAAATAATCCCTATTTATAAAAGGGTTCACCATTGTTGCCAATTAATTATAGGCCAATTAGCCTTATAGATATTACGCAAAAGATCTTTGCGCTGGGTGTTGTTGCTCTGATTGCAGAGCTGGATGGAGGAGCATGACATTCTTACTATTTTCCAGGCAGGGTTCAGGGAAAAACTGTCCACACTGGACCAGATTCTCAGGCTACAAATGCTATACTGGAAGATCGTGTGTTTGGAGGGTGGCAGCCTCTACCTGATCTTCGTAGACCTGAGATCTGCATTCGATCTGCTCCCTAGAGAGAAGTTGTGGGCAGTTTTACATGAGCTAGGGGTCCCATTATATTTGGCTCAAGCCATAAAGCGCCTATATGAGGGAAACTTCGCCCAGGTTAGGTATGGTAAGGAGGGGTGTTTAACGGCTCCTATCCCCGTAAATAGAGGCGTGCGGCAGGGCTGTGTACTTGCCCCGACTCTATTTAGCTTATATATAAATGGGCTAGTGGACTATCTACTCAGTGGAAAAGATCTGGACATCCCTAAGCTGGCAAACCGTAAAATTCCAGCTTTAATGTTTGCTGACGATACTCTACTAGTATCCAAATCACCTATGGGGATACAGAGGGTTTTAAACAGATTTGATTTATTTTGTAGGGAAAGAGGGTTAGAAATTAACCTCCAAAAAACCAAATTTATGGTGTTTAATTCCCCGAGAAGCAACCGACCTAATCCATCCCTTTATGGTAAACCCCTGGAAAAAGTATCCTCTTTTGATTACTTAGGCATTACAATTACAGATTCCATGGGTTGGGGGGCCCAGATCAAGAAATCAGCACTTAAGCTCTCGCAATCAGCTGGAGGCTTAATGAAGGTTTTTGTAAATCAAGCTATAAACCTATAAGCCCAGCTATAGAAATTTATAAGGTCCAAGCAAGGGGAGGAGCACTATATGGGGCAGAATTGTGGGGCCACTGTAGCTCTGATAATTTAACGTTGACAGAAAACTGTTTCTTTAGACAATTGCTTAATCTCCCCCAGAGTACCCCTCTTACGCCACTACGCCTAGATCTGGGGGTAAGACCCATAGTGGATGAATCTAACCTTAGACCCCTTTTATATTGGCGGCGTTTGTGGGTTACGCCTGAACTTGCAGCATATAGAGATGAGTTGAGAGAGATTTTGAATTTACCAGGGGCAGGCAAATTACCTTAGCTGTCTTATGTGCGTCGCACATTAATCAGTCAGGGATGGGGCAACCTGTGGGATGACCCAGAGGTTGCCTGTGTCTTGATCTCTAAAAGGGCGATGAGGGATTCCTACGGGGAATTTAAATTGGCTCAGTTTCACTCTAACCCCATTGTAGGTAAACTTACTCTCGCCTTTTTGGAGTTTAAGGATAGGTACTGCTTAGAACTAATTTTAAATGATATCAAGCCTCCCACTGCTAGAAAACTCTGGTTGCAGTTCAGATATGGGGTTCTGCCCCTTCGATCTTTTACAAACACTTGGGGCAGCCTACAAACTCTGGGGTGCCCGGCATGTGATTGCCCAACAGAATCTGTACTCCATGTATTTTTTAGTTGCCCTGGATATCATAGAGCTAGAAAACGCTGGTTGGCCCAGATCTGTAGGAATTTAGGGTTTAGACGTTGTTCCGAGGCCTTTAGGATACTGAAACAGGATACTAGCCTCCCGATACTTTATTCGGTAGCAGGCTTTTTACTCTCTATGTGAAGTGTACGTAGGGCCCTCCTGGAATCAAACCAGCAGTAATAAATGAGGGTTCCACCCATTCTCATGTACAATGAAGTTTTTTCTCTGTAGGGTATCAACCTGTATTTTCTATCTTTAGATATATCTGCTATGAAATATTAAAATGTATAGATGTAAGCGGTGTACTCTGTATGTTTTACTAAAATTATGCTGTTTTGCGGACTTATCCGTATCTTATTCTCTTTCTTTTTAGTTTTTTAAAATTGATGTAATGAATTGTGCATAATTTTAAACTGTACTTTTTAAGGTCAAATTGATCGAAATAAAGTTGTTATTGACTTGAGAAGTGTTTTCTTGTACACATTTTCCATCAAAGGAAAGTCATATTCCCTACAAAATTTCCAGTCTTCGCCCTTTTAGTTCTTCACTCGCTTTCCCTCTTTTCCCTTTTTCCGCAGTCCAACTTCTTTGGAGAATTCTACGGCCTTTAATCTTTGACAAGTTAACTCAGTGATGAGACTGCAACACTTAAATAAAAGTGAAACAATGAAAGCAAGTTTAACATTCTAACACGTATTTCGTACAGGTATTTCGTACACTTATTTCGTACAGCAGCTGCACGTCAGAGATACCGGTACATGTGTGTTTGGCAGCTTCCTAAAACGTAAATAGTGAGAGAGAATTCTAGCCAGTTTGCCTTAGTAAACATAGCATAGTAATGCAGGAAAGCTGGTGGGCAGTATTGGGGCGACCACCTTGTAAGTATTGTAAATAGTAACACTGCAAACCAGCCCCTCGGGATGCTTTGGGGGTAAGGTCAGTTATTTCCAACTGGACACTCCCTGAAAGAGCAATAGAAAGAGGGAGGGACAGCTGGTCTCCTAAACTAGGGTCCTAAAATAGAAAGGCAGTCCCGGGCCTGACACTGCAAGTTGCCAAGCACAGAGGGCAGGACACGGAGCCAAGCTTTGAGAGGCACGCGACAGGAGGCGGCGGAGAACTCTGAGGAGACACCGTCGAGTCGTCGTCCGAACTGCCTTCTGAGTTAAAGGATTGGTTTTGGGGTTTCCCTTTGGGAACAGAAGAATATCTCAGCAATGAAATTGAGCGTGGGCATTTTCTTTGGCGGGCTTTTTGGTGCCCTGGGAATTTTGATCTTTTTGGTGGCCTTCGGAACAGACTACTGGCTGCTTGCAACAGAGACTGGGAAATGCCCGGACAATGAAAACACAACTTGGGTTGGTATGAGTACTTATAATATAAGCAGAGTGCTAGCGTTGCCTCCGATACCGGATGGCTTTGGCACACCTACATTCCATACTGAGGAGTAAAAACATTTACGAAGGGTGAAGCCCTTTGTTAATTCAAAGAATCGGGAATGCCCGACTTTTATCCTTACATATGTGATCCGCTAATGGATCATGTGATTTATGCTGGAATGTACTCAAATTAAGGGTTGGATGATGCTTGTGTGCAGTGGCGCTGGAATAATGTTCAGAGTGGGGGTGCTGCTGCCATCAGTGTTACATCACAGAAGTCCTGGGGTTTGTGAAAAATCCAAGCGTCTCAAAAGGAGGAATGTAGCAAATGAGCCACGTCCATTCAGCAGGAGAATAGTAAGGGTGTGGTGTGTCGGGACCACACTCTTGCAAATAAATATATCAATATAGCATGGTATAGTAGCACACTGTCATTTACAGACACATTTCCATTGAAATGGCAACTAAATTTTCACAGACATTCAGTTTTATGATAAAATTATATAGCGCGCTCACAGCAATGTGTGGAAATCGAGTGTCAGCAACTATCATTGGTATATCATCACTTAGTTAGGTGTCTTGAGTTGTTTTCATCCTAATAAAAATCTTTGCTTCCACCACACATCAGAATTACAGAAACAGTGCTTAATTTGTGCTTTCTTAACTGCTGGTGTATTTTGAAATATTTGTACGTACAATACATTAGATTCTATTGTGTTAGACAAAAGTAAAATCCCACAGCGTTTTCTTTAACACTTGTACTCTGCAAGTTTGCCACAAAGTTCACTTTGTAGTCAGAAAAAGAAAAGTTAACACCAATCTCCATGTTGAAGGAATAAGCAGCAATTTGTCATAAGACATAGCCTGACATTTCACCTCTGGTTTTGAACAAACAGCAAATGTAACAAGATAAACACAACATTTCAAGGCATCTTTATTGTTCATTCACCCTCAAACGCTAGCATGATTATTTCTGGCGGTGCTGCCCGCCCGCACCACTACTTCCAGTGCCTATGGTTGTGCGGGCATTCATGGGTTGGGGTTTATTAAAAAGTTGCTGCACCACCACAGACTTGTATATTTCTGGGTATTCACCAAGCACTGTATGTGGTTTTCTACTGTGGCGACACAAAGCAAATGTATTTTGTCAAGGGCAATTTGAGGTTTGGAATGTTGAGTGATCACTACCAAAATTTACAGTAGTTTAGGGGAAGGGTTTCTCTTTGGGGATGTTATTCTCCATGGAAAAAAGAGAGTTACATTTTCAAATTCACGTTCAAGTGCTGCAAGTAGAATTGAATATCTGTTACTTATAATTACTACTACATAACCATTTGAGTACTCACTGAAATATATGTCTGACAGCGTTTATTTCTTTTTAATGCAGAATGAAGGAATTCAGGGGGTTATTCACCACCATGAAGGATTTTTCTGGAGGTGCTGGTTTGAAGGAGAGGCTAGAAACGGTGCAAACAGAATGTCGACGTTTTGGTTCAGTAAGTGAAGTTCCCCTGTGATCAGACTTTCAAAGTTCATGAGTACAGACTATATGCATATTTAGCCAGCTGCGGCCTGTGCAGGTAAGAGCAGTGGGGCCGGGGTTGAGGGGGGCTGGGGGGAGGGGGCATTCAACACACGACCACCTGGGAAAATTAAATAAATAATAATTTTTTCTCGTATGTCGAAATCCCCCCCCCCCCCTTACCCCACCGCCCCACCGCTCTTACCTGCACTGGCCGTGTCTGTATTTATCCAACGCGAATGTGTCCTACTGTCATTATTTCCAGGCTTTAATATAATAGCAGCTGTTAGGGTGCGCCGTTCAAGTGACTTGACTTGGTAATACATCATTATTATCAGAGTGAGTGTCGCTCATTTTATAAACAGAAAAAAATAGATCTGAAGACCAACGGAAATACATTTATGTTCATGTATGTCCAACATATGCATTACATATCTCTGTATGTAGGAAGAATGCACATTTTGTAGATATTATTGTGCTTCACACATTGTTACAGTGTACATGACGTTGCTGACTTTCAGAATTACAAAGAAAGTGTGTGGGATGGGGTGTCTAAACTAGCAACCAGAGTTGAAAGAGAAAGTGACTGGGTATGAATACAGGAATTTGCAGCTGCTCTGTAACATTGAAAATTTAAAGTTTATGAGATTAAACCTTTTGCCAAAAAATGTTTAGAACCAAAAACAGCTGGGGTTAGCAGTGGACCTTATTCTCGGAAGCCATTTTTGGGAACTAAAGTATTTATACTTAACATACTATTAAATACAATTCACAAACATCTCACTGGAGTTCTCCGCCTCTTCCATATTTTTTGAGCCGAGAACTCCGCCTTAACCTCTCCTGTCTTTTCTGTATGGAGATATCGGTTCTAGTGGTGGAGATCTCCACAGATATTTGTCTAAAATTTAGTAATAAATGTGGAAGGGACATAGGTGAGTGGTACATGGGAGAAATGGGAAATAATTGCTACAAAAATGATGAGGTTTAGGGAAATTTAAGGAAGGGTTCAGAGAGGAACGCGCAAATACAAAAATACATTCTAAAAAAAATATATTCACAAAATACTCTTCTAATTATACTACAACTCTACAACCGACATGCTCAAATGTACTTCAGTCAAGCCCTGGAGTAAGGTAATCATCACGCATGGGAGTAAGGTAATCACCAAGCATGGGAGTAAGGTAATCAGCACACATGGGAGTAAGGTAATCACCAGCATGGGAGTAAGGTAATCAGCACACATGGGAGTAAGGTAATCACCAGCATGGGAGTAAGGTAATCAGCACACATGGCCAATCACTTGTACTGTAACACACTCTAATAGAAATACGAGGAGGCAAGGAATGACCATAGCAACACATAGGGAAAACATTTTAAAATTACTTTACCTTCTTACAAATATGTTAATATATTTGTATCATTTATACATCGAGTTAGCATAACATTAATGTACAATGAACTTTCATAAATATATATTTCAACAAAGTTCACGTCATGCAACATACCTGCTAATATAAGGAAAAAGGGAGTGAATATTCAGGACTGCACCGCTCATCTACAGGTGCAAGACATTGCAACATAAACTAATCACCTTATAGGCTGCCTCAAAAGTAAATTAAATTGCACACCAAAATATATTTTTAGTCAGAGAATGTGTTTGTAGCTTTGCTCCTCTTTTGCAGGTACAAATAATTGTGGAGGAGAGAGACGGTTTATAAAGGATGAATATCTTTGGCAGTCATTGACAAATACTGCTTCTCAACTGAAGTGATCCTTGACATGATTGCTGACTGAAAGCAGGACCTTGGACCACCTAGAGCCCACTTCCAGTCAATTACATCCCATGTGAAAATACTAGCTGCACTCCATTTCATGGCTACTGGTGTCTTCCAGATAGTCCTAGAAGACACTGTGTTCATCTCACAGACAAGCCAATCTCGCTCCTTGTGAGAGGTACTGAGATGCATCACCAGCCTGGTGCACACGTTTATCACTATGCCACAGTCACGGACGGAAAGACAAAGAGTGGCAAGGAAAATGTATGGTATTGCCTAAAAGCTCAGGTATTTGGTGCATTGATTGCACCCGCGTGGCACTTCAGCCACATTGTCACAGGAAAAAACAGGGAAAAATAATTCTGTATCAGACGTCACTTACACTCCAGCAAAGTGCCAATTGTTTATGATGCGATGGGCTGCTTCACTGATAAGTGTGCTGTGTCCTGGAAGCACCAACAACAGCTACATCTTCTCACCTCTTGCAATTTAGATGGTTGCTGGGGATCTCAATGGCACATGGCTAATTGGTAAGTCATAATAACACACTAAGGGCCCGATTACGATGCAGGCAGGAAGTGCTCTGACCGACGGTAGGAGCCCTTCCTGCCCGCATCGTAATCACCGATTCGGATTCCCTTCTGACTGAGCCATTTTGATGGGCTCGGTCGTAACGGAATACGAATCTGTCTTCCGAATGGCTTACGACGGGCTCGGAGAGCCCGTCTGCCATTTGGAAGGCCCACAGTAATCCCCCGGCCGCCTCTTTCTGGCTGAGGGATTACGATGGCAGTTTCCCACTGCCTTTTTGTGCCGGCCTTTCCATCACAAATAGGCATTGGGAAACAGCTTTGGGGGCCCCCAGCAGGGCCCCCATGGATGCAAGGCCGCCGAATGGCACCTATGGTGCCCCCCCCGATCCCTGCACCCGGTGGCAGGCACCTTGAGGTGCCTGCCTCGGGGTGCAGGGATGAACTGCACCTTAGCATTTTGCTATGAGAGCATGCATTCCATTCAGAATGCATGCTCTCATAGCAAAGTATAGGATTAGCATCCTAATTCCTGGGCTGGAACCGCTGACTGGAGGTCATTCTATGGCATACCAAACATACTCACTTATTACCTCAATATATCATGCTAGGCAATAATATTCATAACAGTGACTGCACATATATGTAGCTGATGTACTACGTTTATGATGGGTCTACCCTATAACACATTTCACAGTTGTTTGTTACAGGGGAGGGAGGGCATGACCTTCTCCCCATTTCTTCACTCCCTTCAGATGCCCAACCACACAACCTCAACTGAGGTACAGCAGGGCACACATAAGTACATGAGCCATAATTTAAAGCACTTTCAGGATTCTTAAGTCACATTTCAAAAGTCTTGGCTGCCAGGGGTGGTGCTCCTGTTCTCTCCTGACGTTGTGCCCAAGAAAGTAAGTAGTAGCTTGTATGTATGTTGAACAACATTGTCATGTGACAGAGCTTACATGTAGACATACACCTTTATCTATAGCCACATCTAGGTTTGTGAGATGTTAACTTGGTTACTTAATTATTGTGGAGTCAGGATTTGCAGGTGCATGATCCACTACTGGCCTCATTTTCTCAAGTGTGATGCTAATTTGGTTGCTGCATTAATGTAGTTTGACCGTGTTCTATTAATGATGAATGGCCGACTATTACACTGTCCACATATACCACCCTAAGCAGTTAGGAGACGTCCATACCAGGGGTAGAAACCTCAGTTCTCAGGGAAAAGATCTCTACAAACAAGGCATGACATACAGAAAGTCAGCCATTTTCTGACCCATTCAGATCCGTCCTTTTACCGCAACAGCATCCTCCTCCATCCCTCTTCTCCTTTGCCCATGAAAACCCACTAAATAGCTAAGGGGCAAGAAGAGAGGGCATGCAGCCCAGGCCCAGATATTGACCAACATCACCATCTGCTGCAGTGCAGTGGATGTATTCACCCACAAGCGCTGAGAAGACCTTCAGCACTGTGCTCATCCAAAGGTAGGAGATTCACTGCGGCCTGGGTATTGTCCCTGCCACATTTGTAGTACCACCAATTGACACCAATGCACAGCAGGGTCCTGCAAACAGCATGGTTGACCTGTATGCTCAGCTGAGAGAATTTGTGCAGCAGAAAGATGGTAGGTCTAATATGTATCTGATAATAAAGGCATGTTTATGTTTTGTAAGCAGTGTCCAGTCATGTCTCCAGTTTACTCTCTTTCTATAATATCCGTCTTGTCTGTTCTATATGGTGTTCTATCAAACACATAAACTGAATGATTGTTTTATTGCTTTTGTAATGTAAAAGCAAAAACGTTTTGATTCAAAAGTAATCTTATGGTGGCCCAATGGAAATATACTTTGGAAAAAAAATATTTGTTTTAACTTTTTTTAAATTACAGTGATTTTTTTCCAGTCTACTTAAATTAACTTTGTCATTCTTTTGTAATTCATCATTAAGGTATGTGCACTTCAAGTGCGCATCTGTCTGCCCTATTGACATAGTATGATACTCAAAATGTCATTTTAAATTACAAAACTTAAAATGACCACTTAAATTATAGAAGTCATGTTTAAAGATGTATCTATGTTTACATGTAGCATCAGATTACAATTGCAATATTTTCTCATGTACATTTTATCTTTTCCCTCTGTAAGAGTATGCAAGTCTGGCATTGGATAAGTTATTCTTCCTATAAAACATGCAATGGTATTGTTTTGCCATGTCTGCAATATTTTAAAACTTTTTGGGATACTATAACTTGTCCTTAGGGCATATGTTCCTTATTAATGTAAAAGCTAAATTAGACAGTCGTTGCTTTCTTTCTAACATTACCATGGTAGCAACCAGACTATGGGGACTGTTGCCTAAGTTGGGAAGGCTGCCATGCCTAGTCATACATATGTATTATTGGCTGTGGCAGACAACCTGCAATGAAAAGCTAGTGTTATATTTCAGTTGATGGCCGAAGATGTTTTCGGCTATTGGACAACAGCAAACCACTGTAAAAAAATATGGGTTTTGTAACAATATCATGGCAAGAAGGCATTGAATGCTTGACAACAGCAGTCTTTGCCTTATGCCAAGTTGATTTTGTCATGTAAAGGTATTGTATGTTGTAGGAAATGTGGTTATTAGTTGTGTGGCCTGCACAAGTAATAGGCCCACCATTCCTCTTACTGGGAACCAAGCACCCCATTGCAGTGCTTGTCTTTCTCAGGGCAGCGAGGCAGAACAGTCCAAGGCCTACTCAGGGGAGGTGATGTGGGCTAGTAATCACCATTCACTGGCACACAATAATAATACTCAATAAATGATTGTCCAGTCAATATATTTTCTTTAGAAAAAGAAGTACATGTATTATACACACACTACTAAATACTATGTAGTGATTTACATACTTGTACATTGGCAGGTGGAAAATATCATAGATGGCATTGCATCTTTGTCAACATTATTAAGCCAATATAACATTTAAAGTGAGCAAAAGATGTGTTTGTGTATGATTTATATAAATTTTCCAACAATAAAAATGCAATTTTAAAAGCAGCCCCTAGAGGACATCACAAAGTAATTACATTGCATTGCAATCATAGACTTGGTCCCTGGAGGGTGCTTCAAGACACATATCTCCCTTAACCACTTTTAGGCCACAATAACTATAACTATAACCATAACCATAAATACAACACCTAGAGAACGCAGCACTCCTAGCTATAGAGCTGGGAGTGCTTGAAAATATTAAAGAAATCCTGGAGAGGTCATGGATTCAATGACCCAGCAAACTTAGGGTCAGTACTTACAAAAAATCCTTGGGGGGGACTGCTGTGCTCCTGCAGCCCCCCCAGGCCTCCTTGGTAATGGTGGTGCCCCTTGTCTATATTGGGGGCCATCACAAGCAGACATGTGTGTAAACAGCAAAGCCCTGAAGGGCATTACTGGGCACTCCTCCAGCAGCAGTGAAAACTCGAGTAGTGGCTCTCCCACTCTGCCGGGGAGAGCAGCATAGCTTTTCCTGTTTTTTGTTTTTTACTTTTGGGGGGGGTGGTCGGTCCCACCTGAGCACCCCTCCTGCATCCTTGGATGGGGGCAGCCCAGGGAGCCCACCCCTGGCTGCTCCTGCCAGCTCCCCGCAGGGGCAGCATCTCCTTTGCTGCCCACAGGAGCTGGCAGCTCTTCTCTGGATCTCCTTGTGTGCGGTGGCCACCCGCTCCCCCAGTCAGGTCACGGGGAGCGGGGCAGGTCCACCACGACTGGGGGGTGCGATGGTGCTCCCCCTGATCTTCTGCGCTTCGGGGGAGCCGGGGATGGAGTCCCGATCCCATTTTTAAATAAGAATGCCCCAGGGGTTGGGTCCCAGGTCAGAATAGAGTCCGGGGAGGGGGTTCTACGCACACCCCCTCCCTGTAATGATTATTAGATATAGAATCCTGTGCTGAACCCCACGCCCTGGCCCGCCCCGGGGGTAACAAGTGAAATGGCATTGGAGCCCCATGCGCTCTGTCACCGAGCAAAAAGGTCAAAGGTCTCCAAACTTTAAAATGTCATAACTCGGGCCCCTTTGGGCCGATTTGGACACTCCTGTGCTCATTTTACTCCTGGTGGCGAGCTCTACCCACCAGGGACAGTTGCAGCAGACCTCCTCACCTCCAAAGCAGTGCCGTCCTCAGGGAGCTGGTTCTCCTGGCCCCTGGCACCAGCCTGCTTCCTGGTATTTGTCTGTGGGAGCAGAAGTTCAGGGCTTTCTCTCAACTGGTCCTCTGGGGATGGAAGAGGGCCAGCTTCACAGGCCCATTGGAAGACCCACTGGTCTTGGGGTCAACTGGGCAGAGTCTTTGGTCCTTTCTGGGCATCAGGGGGTTCTTTCTACTACTTGTCCAAGGCGGTCCCAGGGTCCAGCATTGAAGTCCAGAAAAATCACCAGGAAAGAGAGGGTCTCCCACTTGTGCAAGAGTTTTTAGAGTGGAGAGGAAGGATCCAGAAACCAGGCACCCCTGGCCAAGCCTTGGTTGTCACCTCTCCACCCCTGTCCCAACCCTCCTGAACAGCATGCTAAGACAGTTCAAAATTGTGTCACCTAGGAGTCACTGGTTACATCTGCTCCTGGGGTCTCCACTCCGCCCCCTCGCTGACATCACTGCCAGGGCCTTTTCACACCAAAAGTTCAAAGAGAAGCTCCCTCCTGGGTTGGCTTCAGTTGTCTGGGCTTCCTCCTTTGTTCAGTGGGATTGGGCATGCCCATCTCTGTTACAGTGTGACAGCTGATTGACTGATGCAGAAAATTCCGCCCCACCCCTTTCCTCCTCAGGAGCTGGGTGAAGTACTGCTAATTTCCCCCTTTGTGTGAAGAGGCCGTTGATCCATCAGCTGGGGAGAAATGTAATCAACTGGACACAGCAAGGTGACAAAAGACCTGGGCTCTGATCCTGTGCGGAGCCAGGGAAATAGGACAAATCCGGATGACCCATAATATGTTCAGATATCCTTTTGGACATTCTAGAATTAATTTCCCCACACAGCTTACGTCCCAATTCGATGTGTCAATGGTTTCCGTAGGCCAAAGGGAAGTGAAACTGCACTCTAAGGCAGTTCTCTCCCTATGTGTATAATAAAGTGTTACTACAGACAAAACAGTAAATTATACTGACTTTCTTTATTAGTGTACACTAACATTACAAGGCCTACCCCAGGTCAATAACTAATCCTACAGAGTCCCCATTGTGCCAGGCTACCTGTGCACAGTTACTGGGCTGCGCACAACAGTAGTCTCCCAATCGCAGCTGGCACACATGCACACGCATGTGCACACGTGTTCACGATTTACCAGCCAAGTGCTCCTTACCCTTGGTGCGTTGCATCGCAGCGGCCTTATCTTACAAGGCGGACACTGGTGGTAAACAGGCAGTCTCTTTGCCATATGATTACCATGGGAGAGACGCATGTAGTGGTGATCCAGCGGGTTACTAGCAACAAGCATTCATACACCGAATACTCACCTGGGCCCATTCATTCATACTACGCTAGTAATTTCCGCTGGTGGGTCAGTTGTACTCTTTATCAATATCCCTGCTACCAATTACTGTTCTGATTGAAGAGTAATGACTTACTAATGGACCCTTTGATAATTGGGAAATTTAAAATGAGTAACATTCATTACAGTTCATAAACTCTGAAATAATCACTGAGTCAGGAAGTTTTAAAATGTTTATCTAAAGATTTAGCAGAGTAAATTACAGAACCCACATAGTACTTAATCGTATATCAAGGATGAAGCATATTAATAATCAATTATCGATCAATGACGGTTCCTCAGAAAGAAGAAGATAGAGACAGCAGCACAGCTAAAGGTTGCATTTATATTTACCTAAAGGTGCGAGAAACTAACCCCCTTGGCCAAGGAGTTGGAAAGATAGGTCCCAAGAAGGATGAAGACCAAAAACCTCCGGACCAGGTTCAGGACAGGACAGGTGACCTCTCTATCAACGACGCCTGCGTCGTTCCCCTCTCTGACACTTCGCTCCTCCTCGAGTTCTTCCGTGTCTTCCTTCTAATGGACTCCGCCGCCCCCACTTCAGGACCTCTCTGGACAGCGGTTCAGTCTGCAGTCGATCAGCTCGTCGAGCACCAAAAACCTGATCTCTCGTGTCTGAGCTCGTGCGTCCTAATGCCAATGCCTGTTCTGTCTAATTAGCTAATTCTATATCTATTATACCCTTCTATACCCAGGTACCTCCCATTAATGTTTCCAAATTATGGGCCCACTACTTCTGATTGGACGGGGACAGGGGGTTGATCCTCACACCATGTCAATTTAGTTCAATTTCTTTATGCCCATTGTTTTAAAATACCGCCCCTCACAATTAATACATTTGCTTTATTTCCCACCCGTTTCCCATTGATTCTTTAATACATTTTGTATACATTTGTTGCGACTTCAGGTACATTTCAGATGAACTTGTGAACCAGGCTTTGCGACCTTGGAGGGCTTCCAAGTTGACTTCATCGCTTCCTCTGGTCAGCCTTGCAGGGCGCATGCGCAGAACCAATGTCTCTCGAGCCCGCCTCAACCAACCCAGGCCCATTTATGAACTAATAAAAGTCAAAGAAGAAAATATTAAAATCACAAATAAATTTTTTCACTGTATACCCACTATGTCTACTCTATTCCCATTTATTTATAAATCTATCCCGCATTAATAGCATTAAAATACCACAGTTTTAATTGCAGCGTATGCGCAAGCTTTTGCACGTGAAAACATTAAGCAGCCATTTTAATACACACTGCACAGAAGCAAAGATTTCCCTCCAAGCAAAGAAAGACGTCATACCACGTGATATGGTTGACACATGCGCAATGAAATTCCCGCGCATTAGCGGGCATTTTGGATTTAGACAAGCGTTACTTATTAGTTTAAACACATAGGCAAGCTTCACTAGTATAGTGTTTATGTGTGCATTTATTAGTAGAGACATTACAAAGTTTTAATAAATTAATACTGTGAGAGGATTGCTTACTGAGCAAGTCTCATTGTGAGTTCTTGCTCCATCAATCCCCTCTCTGATGGCGTTTCTGAGCCATCAAAATACTACCCACAACCAGATGCCAACTTTAGCATAAAATTGTCTCAGCTTCATTTTTACACTTTCTATTTTTATCATCTCCTTTCAGTTTCTTGTATAATTCACTTTTCAGATCTTCTAGTTCAATTTCATCAAACTTTCGTTTCTTTCCTTTTCCTGTCACTCTATACGTCTCATTCTTTTTACAACATTTGCACCATATTATTATTGACAATACTATTATTGCTATCCCTACTAAGGGTACTAATATTTGACCTAAAAGTCCTTTTCCTACATAAGCAAACCAGGTACCAATTGACGCAATACTACTGGTCAATCTTCCCCATACACTATCAACTTCCAGTGGTTTTAGTTCATTCTCAAGCTTTGTTATATTCTGTATATACGTTCCAATTTCTGCACCTTTGTCAGGTATGTACGTGCAACAGTGTTTCGTTTTCAATAATTTACAGACTCCGCCCTCTTTTGCTAATATTATATCAAGAGCAAGTCGATTTTGCATAACCATTGATCTAATCGCAACCATCTCCGCATTAATCATTAGAAATCCTCCAGCAGTGTCCGTTGATAAGCGATCAACCACTGTAGATAATTTACATATTTTCCTTGAGTTCAGAATTATTCCCACTGAAGGTATCAATGCACCAAATATATCACCTACAATTTCCGAAAAACTAGCTCTTTTACTACGTGTTAATTCACTATTATTTTCATTGCTCCCAGTGTTCCTCTTTACGTGGTATATTTTTGGAAAAACTATTCCAAAATAACAACTTCCATACCATCGTGCAGGAAGCCTAAAGTTAGCCTTATTCCCACACACATAATAGATTCCAGGAAAAACTGAATCTGTTCCTCCTTTTAGTCCCCAACCTCCAAGAATTAGGAAATTATGTTCACATTCACTGGTACCAATGAAAATATTGTTATACTCCGTCTTTAACCTATGTAGGCAAATTTTCCCTGTCTTTACAAAATCCAGAGCCATAGCAGCTTGAGCCTTGCCAGGTGTGTAACTACCCTCTTTCTCAGCCCAAGGTGGCAGATGAGCCTTATGCTCAGATGCTTTCTTTTGGAAATCTTGTCTTCTATTCTCTACTAAATTCAAAAATATCTTTTCTTCTTCATGTAACGAACATGTTAGATTGCTTCTATGTGCATGCGTTATATCTATCAATTTCATTGTTAAGAAAAATTCTCCCATAAACTGTGCATCTTGACTACTAAGCACTGGATTCATATTCTTTCGAATCGGAACCTCAGAAAATATCACATCTATATTTGAATAATAATACTGAAGTCTCCCTGTTTTATAAAATAAGCTAGTCAATACACTACATGATATGCCATAAGTTAATGGTAAATGATGATATGTTAATCCTTCCGCTACTGATTCGGGTAACTTCATACAGACATAACAATTACTAACTTCCATGGTATCTACATATTGAAACAATAATTTTGTGAAAACATTCAAACTAGTGTCATTATCTGTTACCTCATGATGAAACTCTGGTTCATCTTCTGCCTTTAATTCTACTCTATTACCTCTCAAGTTATCTATCCTTCCTTTCATTTCGTTGTTAATCTTTTTATCCATTATCAGAAGGTAAGGAATTGCTACAATCACAACTAACCATACTATAAGCACCACTACCAGACTACATATGCATATAGCACAGCATCTTTTACAACATTTCTGTTTCGGTCTCCCAGAAACTCTATCGTCAGGCATTTTGACAAGGAAGATTTCTCTTCTTATCTTTTTCTTTCAAGACTTAACGTTTATCAAGGTGGTTTTATTTCTTTCTCATAAATCAGTTCCGCACTTGTTCCTTCGTCACCACTTTCACTTGACTCTGAACTCTCGTAGTCTTCAAGGATTATATAAGTCCAATCAGGACCTTTAAATTTATTGTTCACAAGTTTCAGTCTTTTGCTTTTTCGTTTTGCAGTTCCACTTGTTTGTCCAGTTAGGCTTGTTACTTCATTTACTTGTTCTGGATCTTCACTTCTGGTTTCTATATGGTATTTCACTCTTTTAATGACACTAGGCCAATGATCACCTTTCCTGACCTTCTTTGTTTGCACTGTCTCTTCACTTCTTATTTCTTCTTCAGAAGTTCTTTTATTTTCAAGTTGTGGCACAGTTTGTTTTTCTTCGTTCTCAGTTTCTTCTTCTATTTGTTCTTTTTCAGGTCTTATTGGTTTTTCTTCAATTGCTCCAATGTGAGTTTCTAGCAACTGACCTTGTTCAGGATTTACGTCTTCAGGCTTGAGGTTCTCGTGATCTTCTTCTTCTTGAAAGTATTTTCCTAGTTCTAACTGGTTCTGATCAGGGCTTATTGCACTTTGTACTTCTGCAGCCTGACCGCGTTCTTCTAAACCTGTCTGTCCCTGCTCAAATTTTGTTGTTTCGTTGTCGATTTGAGCCCAATTTCTTCTCCCTATCTGGTCCTGCTCAGGTTTTCTTATTGTTTCATTTTCCTCATCCTGAGCTGCTTCTTCTTCACCTATCTGGTCTTCCCTAATTTCTTCTAATTTTGATCGGCTTCTTGTTCTGTTGTAAACTTCTGGTATATCAACCACTGGTATCCAGTCCTGACTTGTGCTCGGTTGTTCTTCTTCAGCTTCTCTTGAATCTCTCACCTGGGATTCTTCCGCTGGCCAACCTTCAGCTTCCTCAGTTATAGGTGCTGTCTGAGGATTTTGTCCTTCAGGCTCTGGTACCCTTTTGGTGTGGCTTACATGAATCCAATGAGGCAATCCTGCACATTTCACTGCTGTGTTCGTGACTAGTATAACCTGACAAGGTTCGCCCCACCTGGGTGATAGACACGTTTCTCTGGTGTGATGCTTCACAACCACCCAGTCTCCGGGATTCAGATCATGCTCTTGCTCAGGCTGCCTGGAAACTGCGTCTTCTCCAACCTGATGAGAGACAGAACGCACTAGGTCAGCCAATCCTTTGCAATAATCCAGAACCATATCATCAGTTATGTTCAGCAGTTTATTTGTAGGTACATGTGCTTGTCTCATTGCTCTTCCCATGATTATTTTGTGCGGACTCAATCCTGTATTTCTATCAGGAATGCTTCTGAGTCCCATTAAAACAAGAGGCAATGCATCTGGCCAATTTAACGATGTTGATGCACACATCTTTGCCAGTCTTGATTTTATTGTGCCATTCATTTGTTCAACCACTCCAGAAGCTTCTGGGCGGTACGCACAGTGCAATTTTTGTTCAATTTGGAATGCTTCACAGATTATTCTGATCACATCGTTGTTGAAGTGACTTCCTCTATCTGATTCCAAAGTTACTGGGAAACCGAACCTAGGAATGAGTTCTCGTAGCAACAGCTTTGCGACTGTAATACTGTCATTCCTTCTGGTAGGGTAAGCCTCCACCCACCTTGAAAACAGACACACTATGACAAGTACATATTTCAGTCCTTTACATGGTGGTAACTGTATGAAATCTAGCTGTAATCTCACAAAGGGACCCTCAGCCTTTCCAATTTTTCCCAAACCAATTACTGTTTTTCTTCCTGGATTATTCATTTGGCAAGTTAAACACCTTTGGCAAAGACTCTCTGCTGCAGCCCTAAACTTTGGATTATACCAACTTTGTCTGAAGAGTCTAATCATGGCATCTCTCCCTACATGTGTGTCTCCATGATACATTCTGGCCATTTGTGAAATCAGACAGTCGGGCATGACTGGTCTGCCGTCAGCATAAACCCACACATCGTCGTCTGCCCTTCGAGAACATCCTATTTTTATCCATGCATCTCTTTCACTCTCGTCAGCATCATCTTGCAGTCTTTTCACATCATTCCATGTTTCAGGTGGTGCATATAGCATAAGTTGGCAGCTGATTCCCATCCTTTCAACCTTTTTATTTACTGACAACCTGTTTTTGGCACAATGTTGAGCCACCAGATCTGCATATCTGTTACCGACTACCACCCAGTCATCTCCTGACTGGTGTGCGGCACATTTCACCACTGCCAATTCCTTTGGTGATTGTATTGCTTCCAATAGTTCTTTTACAAACTGTCCATTTTTGATTGGGGATCCTGAAGAAGTCATGAAATCCCTCTGCATCCACAGTTGGCCAAAGTCATGCACAACCCCGTACCCATATTGACTGTCCGTAAATATGGTTACTCTTAAATTTTCCCAATTTTGGAAGCTTTAATCAGAGCAATTAATTCAGCTACTTGTGCAGACTTGACTCCTGGTAAATAGGATGCCTCGACTATTCCAGTTAGTTCACATACAGCATAGGCTGCACTCAATTTACCATCCTCATGCCTTAAGCATGAGCCGTCCCTAAACAGCTCCCTATCTGGATTTCTTAGGGGCGTCTCCTGTATGTCGGGTCTCGGTTTTGTACATAATTCTGTGACCTTTAGACAATCATGTTCTGGATCATCTTTAACTTCTTCAAAAACTGGATCTGGTAATAACGTGGCAGGATTCACAATAGTGCACCTAACTATGGTCACATTTTCAGCACCAAGAATAATTCTTTCATACCTTGTCATCCGACTAGGTGTGAGATGCTGAGTTCGAGTTCTTGTCAATAGGATCACAACTGCATGTGGGACAAATACTGTTACAGGATATCCCATTACTATTGACTCACTTTGTTCAATGCTCATACAGGTAGCAGCGACTGCTTTCAAACAGCCTGGCAATGCTGCCGCCACTGGGTCCAATGTAGCAGAAAAATATGCTATAGGACGTCTATCTGTTCCATGTCTCTGAGTTAACACTGCAAGTGCACAATTTTCTCTTTCATAGCAAAATAGTGCGAATTCTCTTGTATAGTCAGGCATACCCAAAGCAGGTGCCTCACATAGTGCATTCCTCAATTTTACAAATGCACCAGCACTTTCATCATCCCATTCAACTGGATCTTTGGCTTTCTTTTTTGTTAACTGAATTAAAGGCTTTGCTAGTAATGAAAACCCTACTATCCATTGTTGACAGTAACCTACTATTCCAAGGAACATTCTCACTTCTCTTTGCGTTTCTGGCATTTTCATTTTCTTGATTATCTTTATTCTATCAGATGTTATTCTTCTTGTTCCTTTTTCAATCTGGTGTCCTAAATACTTAACTGCTGTGGTACAGAACTGCAGTTTTTCAGGAGACACTTTATGTCCTTCCTCAGCCAAATGGTTAAGTAATGCAATTGAATCTTCAACACAATCATCATGAGTGCTGGATGCTACCAGTAAGTCGTCTATATACTGTACCAAGACTGAACTTCTGGGTAGCACTAATTTCTCCAAACACCCCTTCAGTATTTGATTAAAAATGGAGGGACTTTCTGTGTATCCTTGAGGAACACGATTCCACACATAGACTTTGTTTTCAAATTTAAATGAAAAGAGATACTGGCTATCTGGGTGCAATGGTATTGAAAAGAATGCTTGGCATAAATCAATCACAGTAAACCATTCTGCACTCCAGGGGATCTGGTATAGGATTACTGCAGGATTTGGCACTATAGGACAACAAGGTACCACAATCTTATTAATTTTGCGTAAATCCTGAACAATCCTATACTTTCCACTAGGCTTCTTCAAACCCATGATTGGTGAATTACAAGGGCTACTCATAACTTCTTTTAATATGCCTTGTTTTACCATTCTGTTAATTTCCTCAACAACTCCTGCTTTTACTTCTGCACTCATTTTGTACTGTCTGGTATTTGGGAAAATTGCACCTTCCTTTACAGTGATTTTTACTGGGTCTATTTTGGCCATAAGTCCTACTTCTTTCCCGGTGAAATCCCATACTTTGGAATTTACTGTAGTTCTTAATTCTTCTGGTAATTCGTTTTTCGTTATCAAAGAGAACATCTCGTCTATTTCTGTACCTTGCTTGGCTATCATGAACTTATAAACATGATCTTCGTCCGGGGTCTGTATAGCAACACCATCCGGCGTGCAGAAAATAGTACAATTCATTTTGCACAACAAGTCTCTACCCAATAGGTTTACTGGACTAGAATCACACACTACAAATTGGTGCATTTCTCGGAAGTTTCCTATTTTTACTTCCATTGGTTTAGTGAGAGGTGTTCTGATCTTTTGATTAGCTACGCCTACAACTTGGATAGCTTCTCCAGAGAGAGGAAGGTCTGGGATGTCTGCTGTTCTCACAGTAGAACGGGTAGCACCAGTGTCCAAAAGGAAAGTGATATCATTACCTCTTACTTTCCCTTCAACATATGGACCTGACTGGTCTACCGGCAAGGATGCGCCAAGTACGCACTCCTTCTCCCTCTCTCTCAGGCACCGTCATTGGTTACATGGATAAAAATCATCCTGTAAAAGAAACTGTGAAGTTACATAGTCATTCTTACCACTTCCTCCTTGATATCCGACGTCTGTACCGTGCTTTGCTCTGCTTACATTACCCTGTATAGGAGCAGGTGGCAACTGACTCTGAGGATTTACACCCTGCTGTGAGTCATTCTGCGTCTGTGGATTTAAATTATGATTTGGGCCATTATTATTTTGAATCTTTTTACATTCGTTCTTCCAATGCCCCAACTTTCCGCATCCATGACAAGGAAATTTCTTTTTAGCTTCTTCTCTACTCATTCGTCCCCTCACTTTACCACTATTTCCTGTGTCACCATTCGTTCCAGAATCTTTTCCCTGATTATCACTTGGATTATCCAAATTAATTCCCTGTCGCTCAGCCATTTTCACCTGAGCCCACATCACTTTCTCTTGTAGTTTCTTGTGCCTATCCTCAATATCGTCTCCACAATATTTGGCATATTTCAAAATTTCGTCTATGGGTTTCCCTTGCCAGCACAACATGTGCTGCTTAATCATTTGACAAATCTCTGGCTTTAAACCATAAACAAATCGATTGACAAACTGACTCATATTTTTATCTCCAATGTCCTCAAATCCACAATACTGTTTGAATACCTGCAATAGGCGTTCATAATAGGCATGTACCGATTCACTTGCCTCTTGGGTAGTCCTGTCTATTTTCACCCAATCCGTTTCTTTCGGTGGTATTTTCCCTTTCAGGTAAGTTATTACCTGTTGATACTTTTCATCACATCACTTGATGGAGCACCTGTCTTTGGATCTCTAGGATACTCTTCACTCGGCCAGTCAACCGTAATTTTACAATCTGTCCACAAATCGGCAGGTACCACTATGTCGAACAAACCATCCAAGTCCTTCAACAATACCTTTGACACTTTCACAAACCTCTCAACCTGCTTGTACCATTCAATTGGCATTTCTCTCAACTTTGGGAAATCATTCGTAAATGACAAAATATCCTGTCTACTCCATGGGACATGAACATAACCTCCTCCAGGTACTTCTCGCATCGGGTACATCTGATCTGCTTTCCCTGTTTCTTTCAATAAATATTCAGAAGTTGTTCTACTGTACCGTGCCTCTTCCTTTTTCTTTGTCCATCTAGCTTTCCATTTATCTAGATCTCCCCATTTCTGTAATACTGACATTAATTCTTTTACTTGTAGTTTTCGGCCAGAGGCATTCATATTTTCTAGATCTTTGTCAGAAAAATCTGCTCTATAGGGCTTCTGTAACACTTTTGACTTCCCTATTTCAATCCCCATCTGTAAGGCCAAATCTGATAATTTCTCATGAAATATCTTTACATTTCTAGTTATGCTTCTACATACGAACAATAGTTCTTCTTCATCGTAAGTATTTAGACGATCTACTCCTACATTTCCTGCTATCATTTCTTCTAACTCGACTTTTAATTTGTAGATGTCCATGATCTTTGGGGGTGAACTCTGTCTGTCTGATCCTTGTGCCCACCTTTCTAAGTCTTCTGGCGTTACTACTGTGGCACTCTTAGTTCCAGATGACATTACTATATTTACATCTTTGGAGCAACCAGGTGTTATCCTCCTAGGAGTGCTATTTACAGATCCTCGAATCGGTAAATCCATTAAGGATATCATAGATTCACAATCACTGATATGGTCATCAATTATTAAAGTTTCAGGTTTGGGAATCTCTACAGGTGTAGGCATGACTAGAGGTTTCGGATAATTTAATTGGTCACCATATAAAGGAACCACTGGACCAATTGTTACCGGTATGGTCAGGGAATCAGGATGTACATTCAGCTGTGTTATTTTCTGTATCAATTCTGCTCTGTTTCTGTCTACAGCCTCCTTTTCTTTATCCTGAAGTACCCTATTAACTGGTGGATTATGCAATACTTGCGGTACCAATGGTGTTTTTAAAAGTGGTGCGCTTGGGGTACATCCACTTGTCCCTTCCTGATATGGTGGCGGGTTCTTTAATATTTCTTCCATAAATTCATCTTCAGAATCTCCAAACCCTGTCAAGTGTTTTGTATTTTCTGTGCATTTGCCCCCTAATGACTCTTCTGTCATAAATACTGGATACAAACCCTCTGTAAGCATCGGTCTTCTCCACTGCTTCATCTGACCATCTCTTGACTCATTTTGGTATCTAGGAAAAAATCCCCGATAACCCCTACTGCTTCTTGCTCGGTCACGTTCGAATGCCTCGGTTTCCCACTCTTCTAAGGCTTCGTATTGAGTTAATCTTGGTCTGGGTTCTAAGTCATTCATCCTCAATCTTAAATTTTGAAGAATTCTCCCATTGAAAGTACCATTCTCTGGGAATGCTAATATTCCGTCATTTCTGGTATATTCTATCCAATTTTCTAACCATACGCAAGTATGATAACCTCTCTCCATCATCATGAATGAAGCGGGCGTTTTTGCTGGTGGAATGATAATTCCTTCTCTAGTTTTGATGGGTTTATCCTTCTTAAAATAATTCTTAACCTTTTGTAGAAATGACAATTTTCTCTTTTCTCCATACATTTTGGGAAAATATCTATGTATCGAATTATATTCTGCGAAACCTAAGAATCTCTTGTCTGGACGTGTTCCTGTTAACGTCGGATCACGTTTCCACATATATTCTCCACTATCCACAAGGATTTCGACTTCTATGCTATCAACCAATTAAATTCCAGCTAACAATTATCTCGGACCAATCCTAGCGCGGCTTTTCTGTGACGTCTGTCTAACGACTCCTCCTTTACAATCTGCGCCTCTCTGTCCTTCGCTGTTTCAATCAATCCCAGCGCGGCGTTTTGTGACGTCAGCTTCGTCTCCGGCAGCTGACCCTCCCTTTACAAAATCGTACGCAAAACTTTATTTTCTTTCTACTTCTTATTAAAATTCAGTAACAACATAAAACATTCGCTATCGTGTCAGTTTCGCTAAATTGAAAAGGATAGTTTCTCTTACACTTTAGTAAAACCTTTCCATTTACTAAACATACACTACGAGTAAAACCCTTCCGTTTACTCTTCATGTAAGCTTCAGAAATACCTGCTACTTCTTCAATGTTACCCTTTCTAGGTGATATAACATCAAATTTTCACCAGCGTATTCATTTGCTGTCACTCACACGCACAGAGTCCCTAACAAGTACTGATAGCCCTGCTTAACTTTTCAGTACTATTTCTGCCTGACAGATAACCTCACTGCAGTATGGCTTCCACTTACCATCCGCTATTAAATTTTCCCCGGGGAATTCTGGACAACATAAAACAAAACTTTTGAACAAACGGATGTTAGTTTATAAAAATAAAATTCTCATTACCCAATTAACAAAGTACAACCATCCTCTGATAACCAGAAAACTGATCCAGCGGGTTACTAGCAACAAGCATTCATACACCGAATACTCACCTGGGCCCATTCATTCATACTACGCTAGTAATTTCCGCTGGTGGGTCAGTTGTACTCTTTATCAATATCCCTGCTACCAATTACTGTTCTGATTGAAGAGTAATGACTTACTAATGGACCCTTTGATAATTGGGAAATTTAAAATGAGTAACATTCATTACAGTTCATAAACTCTGAAATAATCACGGAGTCAGGAAGTTTTAAATGTTTATCTAAAGATTTAGCAGAGTAAATTACAAACCCACATAGTACTTAATCGTATATCAAGGATGAAGCATATTAATAATCAATTATCGATCAATGACGGTTCCTCAGAAAGAAGAAGATAGAGACAGCAGCACAGCTAAAGGTTGCATTTATATTTTCCTAAAGGTGCGAGAAACCAACCCCCTTGGCCAAAGAGTTGGAAAGATAGGTCCTAAGAAGGATGAAGACCAAAAACCTCCGGACCAGGATCAGGACAGGACAGGTGACCTCTCTATCAACGACGCCTGCGTCATTCCCCTCTCTGACACTTCGCTCCTCCTCGAGTTCTTCCGTGTCTTCCTTCTAATGGACTCCGCCGCCCCCACTTCAGGACCTCTCTGGACAGCGGTTCAGTCTACAGTCGATCAGCTCGTCGAGCACCAAAAACCTGATCTCTCGTGTCTGAGCTCGTGCGTCCTAATGCCAATGCGTGTTCTGTCTAATTAGCTAATTCTATATCTATTATACCCTTCTACACCCAGGTACCTCCCATTAATGTTTCCAAATTATGGGCCCACTACTTCTGATTGGACGGGGACAGGGGGTTGATCCTCACACCATGTCAATTTAGTTCAATTTCTTTATGCCCATTGTTTTAAAATACCGCCCCTCACAATTAATACATTTGCTTTATTTCCCACCCGTTTCCCATTGATTCTTTAATACATTTTGTATACATTTGTTGCGACTTCAGGTACATTTCAGATGAACTTGTGAACCAGGCTTTGCGACCTTGGAGGGCTTCCAAGTTGACTTCATCGCTTCCTCTGGTCAGCCTTGCAGGGCGCATGCGCAGAACCAATGTCTCTCAAACTGCAGTTCAACCAACCCAGGTCCATTTACGAACTAATAAAAGTCAAAGAAGAAAATATTAAAATCACAAATAAATGTTTTCACTGTATACCCACTATGTCTACTCTATTCCCATTTATTTATAAATCTATCCCGCATTAATAGCATTAAAATACCACAGTTTTAATTGCAGCGTATGCGCAAGCTTTAGCACGTGAAAACATTAAGCAGCCATTTTTATACACACTGCGCAGAAGCAAAGATTTCCCTCCAAGCAAAGAAAGACGTCATACCACGTGATATGGTTGACACATGCGCAATGAAATTCCCGCGCATTAGCGGCCATTTTGGATTTAGACAAGCGTTACTTATTAGTTTAAACACATAGGCAAGCTTCACTAGTATAGTGTTTATGTGTGCATTTATTAGTAGAGACATTACAAAGTTTTAATAAATTAATACTGTGAGAGGATTGCTTACGAGCAAGTCTCATTGTGAGTTCTTGCTCCATCAGTGGGACTCACCCACAGTAAAAAGTCCATAACCGGGTGCTCAAAAAAGCAAACTAATCTGGGTGTACTGAATGGGCAAAATCCAATTGCAACATATGTGCATAACATTTTAGACCTATGCATTCGTTATGCCTTTCTTTTGTCTGCGTTCCTCTTTAGCAGACAGAGCTTGTTAAACATCCCAAGAGCAGGACTCAGGTGAAAAAGGACAAGGCCCTTGTTGGATACATGAACTTTCAAACACAGTGAGGAGTAGTTTACTTATACCATCATGTAGAGTGCACCCACTAAGAGAGTAACCCGCTCTTTAACAGAAATAGTCTAGGCAGAGGCTGTAGAGCCCACTGAAAGGGTGGAAGAATGTACAGCACATGACAGGAGAAGGTGTAAAATGTTGCTCCTCCTGGCCGAGAGGAAATACAAACAGTGGTGTCCAAGGAGCAGGCCTCATCATCATCTGAACCTGCTGCCATCCCGTCCATCATGCCAAAGGCCCCCATAACAGTGCTACTCTGTCCCTTCATCCTCTACCAAGTATTTGCCAGGAACACCAGCATCCAAGGGAGGCATTTGCCCCGGAGACTCCTGAGACCTCATCTGTTAAACTCACCAGACCCAGACAATATGTAACAATTGCTGATCTCAAGAAAGCCATGAGTGGCAAAGTCAATGGTCAAATGGTGCTCTCTCTGGATGAGCGGGAGATGACCGGTCATAATAGAAAATGCTAACTGATTAATAAATAGAACAATATTCCATCTTTACCTCCTTGACAGAAAGCATTTAGTTTTGTCTGCATCCTAAACCCTCTCCACTTGCTGTTGTCACATCTCCCTGTTCGTCTATCCAACTTATTTACTCCACTACCCCAGTGTATCAGATTTCTCATGGGGTGTCACATCCTGCCCCAATCTGCCACATGTTTGCATCTGAGGAAGACATCAATGTTGTGGTGAAACCAGAACCCCAGGTTTTACCCACAATTCTATGCACACTCTAACATTTTATCTGGGCTGGGAGACCGACTTTCTTTATTATTTGGACAATTGACTGTGTTTTATACATTTACTTCGGTTTTTGACCTTTTACTGTGTGTTAGGACTGTTGAGGTTGGGCAAACTTTTTGGATATTTTTAATTGATTTTCCCCTTATAAATAGACTTTTTCCCTGATCTTCCGGGCCTGTTCTAATGCTTTTCCCATCCCCCAAAATTCTATTCACCTATCTGTAGAAAATATTTTTAGCTCATTTGGCCTAATTCAAAGGATTGTCCCCAAAACTTTCACATTTCATAGAATTTTTCCAAAATCTAATATAAAACATTTCATGGACGATGTGTAGATTGTCTTTTCTTAGTAAGTGGGTGTGCCCTTGCTGTTGCATGCAATCGTATGCCATTAGTACAATAAGGCAAGATATATGGATAATTTTAGATATTACTTTCATACTTGTAACTCACACTAGCACTTTACATTGCAACACGCACATTACAGCACACACAAAAGAAAGGTAAGTGCTATAAACATTTATTCACAAAGGTGCTCACAGGTAAGAGTGTTAGAATAAATGATTTGGGAAAGGTGCTTGCAAAATGAGTTTTATAATAGAAGTATAGCAATTCTGGAAATGGTGTGATGGGCAGTTATGTTGTCAGCTACACACAACTAGTTGCAATGGAGGTTGTGATGGCGGAGGCCGGGGTAAAGGTTGTGGGTTTGTGCGTGGTTCAGGTGGATTCCCATTAGTTATTTTGGGTGGTGTGGGACTGACAGTTTGTTGTGGTACATAAGATGGGTGCGGTGTATGACTTGGCTCTCCAGATTGACACTGGCATGCTTGTTATTGCCTTTAGCATGTGCATGGTCAAGGCATATTGCCTTGCACTCTCCTCCTTTAAAAAACAAAGATGTTAGTGGTGCAATGTTGCCTTGTCTTAGTAATATTTATTAGGTACGTAACATCAAAGGGATTCTCTTGAGGTGGTCCACAATCTCATGCAGGGTTGCACTCCTGGCACTAATATCCTGTTGGACAGTTGATTGCTGTCTTAAAAAGTGATCCTCACAGAGGACAGGATTTGGCCATGCCATGACTTCTGCATGTGTGTCTGTCTGCCATGGCCAGCAGGTTGTCCTTCACTGAGAGGGTTGCCATCTGGGAGGTTGGAGGGGGGGTGATGCATGGGGATGAGCAGCTCCTCAACAGGGTTGTTATAGCTCTCAAATGACTAAGAGTAGACTGGACTTACACTTGCCTGGAAAGAGCATGTAGGTGAGTCAACTGAAGTACCTATAGATTGAGGGCTGTGTGGAACTGCATATCTGGAACAAGCATCCATGGTGTGTTAGGTGGTGGCAGGGGACAACCAATCCTTAGGAGAGATCTTGGAGAAAAACTTATGGGAGGCCATGAGTTGGTCTTTAATGGTTTCTGAGTGGGCCAACAATGACCTCCTCTCCTCCCCATCTTTTTCCTCTGCAATGGAGGCGACTGAGATAGCTCCTGGGGTGTGTATAGGATTTTCTCCTGGGATTCCCCCCACTATCCTCTCGTACATAGTGCAGCATGATTGTCTGTCTCACTGTCCACATGACCTACAAGAGTAAGATGAAAAATGTTGTAAGTTAAAAATAACTTTGGTGCTCAATAATTCACCAGATATGTTTCACTAAAGGTTTCTGAAGCAAGTCACATTATAACCTAGTCACATGACAGCATAATGAAACATATGAATGTGATGGGTGATCTGTCCATGGAATTACTACTGAAATAAATGGCACCTCATCTTCTACTGCCGTGGATGCTTGCTTTGTGGATTAACCCCTTGATATCAGCTGCTGACCTAGTGTTCTTGAAGACATTGATGTTTATGCATTCCCACACCTCGCAACTACAGAGAAGAGTAATGTGAAAGTCATTGTTGACAAAAATAAGGTCAATACAGATAGATGGACATGAAACATGTACTGTATTCCATTTAAGAGTATTAAAAGGTCTAACAATATACACTCTAAAGAAATGTGAACTGACGCGGAGGAAGGGGAAGCGAAAACATAGAGTACTGGAAGTAAGTTGGTCAAAAACGTATCCGACGATGAATGGCAGAGGATTGAATTGTTGCTGTCAGGATGTCTCCTGAGGTCATCTGTGGTGTTGGTTACAAAGTGGGCACCAGGGGCTGTTGTCATACAGTAGCTGACAATAGAGGTATAGGCAGAGCAATGAGACATCCAAACACCAACATTATAAAGGTCTATTGACATGTTAGAAACATAGGACATCAACAAAACATTCCCATGTTCTGATTGTTAACAACTGGAAGCAATATGACATTATTGTACTGATATTGCAGTAACATGTCACAGGGTTTAGTGACAAAGCATAACACATTCAGTGTTTGAGTACATCAAGAATATGACTGGATGGTGTGACAGGAGACATAAACATATACTTGCACATGAAGTAATAAAAATTATGGAATCATATGCTGTCATGAACACACAGACATGTGGCTTAATAGTTTGTCCTTAGACCTGTTATTAAAATATGAAGAAATTCTTGTGCACATTAAGTTACATTAATATTATCAATACATATCATAACACATATATAGCAAGATATGGTTAAACCAAACACAAACGAGCTGGTAGTATACTTTCTAGTCTCTACCATCAATTTCTGGCATCCATGTTGGCACTGTTCTTGGTGTAGCATCATGAAGGATGGTAGTGGATGGGAGCACAACCCAGAACCTAGAAAGTAAAGTAGGCAAATTGTTAAAAAATATGTTTAGTTCCGTTACTTAACATTTTAAGGTCAAGTTGAATAGTTTGTGAAAGCTAAGTATCATCCAGGAGGCTATCTGAAATCTTATTTTATAAGTAATAAAAATGTAAAAATAAGACATTTTTGTACTGACATATAGCATTATAACATAACCAACCGTGTGTGTATTACTCCCACGTGGATAGAACTGCTCTTGCCCCAACTCTAACAACCAAAGCAACAGGGCTACATAAAGGAAAGGATGTGTGAAGATTAATATAGACAGATTACTGTTTTAAGAATAGGGATTTTTGTGCCTGTGTATAGGATATGTGTGTGATATGTTCTTATCTGTTTAGAGTAGGGCATAACAAAGTAGCTTGAGTGGTTAAATGAGAGCTAGTTGGAACACAGTTATGTAGGTTCCTTAGCTGGCCTGACTTTGGGGTTCTGAGGAGCAGGCAGCCAGCCCATATATTGGATCAGAACGCATGGTGGAGAGGACACACTTCTCAAGGGCGATGAGATGGAAATAGGATCTAGGTACACCTCCAGGAATGTCATATAAGAATAGATATCTGCTTCCCAAAACCTTGTGATCGCAATGAAATCTTTTAAACCTAAGCGAGGGAAAGCATTTGCTCCTTGGTTCAATGAAGATCTAAAAAGACTAAAAAGTGAAGAAAAGAGATAGGAAAGTATGCGGTGAAAACACTATACGCTTTAAAGCAAACAAGAATATTCTGCCCATCCACATAAATATCACAAAATCATTAAAAAATATAAAGCCAGCTTTTTCTAAGTACAAATTTTAGAATCCAAAAACCCTATCAGAGAAACCTTCCAGTTGTTTAAAAAGATATCTTACCCAGAAACAGACAACAACCTTCCAAAAGCATCTCAATTTCTTTGCGATAACCTTTCTAACCTTTTTCATAAAAAAGTATTGACCTAGTTGGAAACATATGGCCTGCCATCGTGGAAAAGGTCATGGACCGTAAACCCAGCAAGGAAACCAGCTCAAAAGTGTTCTCTCCTATCTCAGAACATAGGTCCCTAAAACTTTTTAATAGAATACATTCCATACCTTCACAAAATATTCCATCTAGCAACTAAAGAAAACTACCAACACTATTTTGCCATACCTTACCAGAACATTTATTTCTTTCCTTTCCTCAGGAAAAGTTCTGGATAAGTGGAAGGCAGTGATGGTCCCCCCCTGTTAAAGAAACCACTGCTTGATCCAACTATTGCAACAAATTTTCGTCCTATCTCCCTCTTACCTCTGTTTGAAAAGATGAGGGAAATTGAAGTACCCCCAGCTCTCAAGTCATTTCAAGTCACATATGTTGTTGCACAAAGCCCAATGGGATTTCCAGAAAGGACTCTCAATGGAGGTGGTGGCAGTGAAAGCTCTGCAGGACTTTAGGCCTATTTTAGGATGGTAATGGAGTGACTGCCTTGATATTGTTGGATCTATCAGCAACCTTTGACACCATCTATCATACCATCCCATTATAGAGGCTCGAGGACGCTGGGGTTTCCGGGACAGTTCTAGATTGGTTCACGTAATTTCTCCAAGGCCAGACACAAACCGTCACTATAGGAAACTTTAAATCTTTGCCCAAACCCATCATGGGTGGGGTCTCCCAGGGTTCTGTACTGAGCCCCACACTTGTTAACCTTTATATGACACCTTTTGCAGCTGTCATTGAGCCTTTTGGAATAGTCTTTCACACCTATGCTGACAACACCCAGTTGATTATCAGACTTGTTCAAAGACCATCTGAGGCTGTGTCTAATCTCAAAGAACACCTCAGTGGCATCGCCAAATGGATGAACTCTAATTCTCTTGTCCTTAATTGTAATAAGAGTGAATCAGTCCATTTTGGCTCTTCGGGGTAATGTTCCTACGACTGGTGTCCCAGTAAACTTAGTAAAGAGCCTCTTCATTGTCTTTAGAAGCATGAAATCCCTGGGTCATAATTGATTCAAATCTATCCTTCATGGCCCATATTAATAAACTATGCTCAACTGGTTTTGGTCCCCTGAGAATTATCAGAAAGATCTGTCCTTGTATTGTGACCAAGGTCTAAAAAAGTCCTGATTCAAGCCTTGATCCTTTCAAGGATAGATTATTGCAACTCTTTGCTGCTGGTTCTCCCCGGATATTTTCTCTGAAAGATTCAAGTCTTACAAAATATGGCAGCCGGACTGCTTCTATGACTGGGCAAAGCCTCTCCTATGCCACAGAAGTTAAAAGTATTACATTAGCTTCCAGTTTACAAAAGATGTCTGTTCAAAGCAGTATGCCTCCGTCATAAATTCATTTAAAACAAGAAGTCAAATTCTTCATGGAATGCTTCTTTTCGTTATGCCAGCTGACTGGGGCCTTGAGATCACAAAATGTCTGCTGGGTGAAAGGCCCAACCTTCAGGAAAGTGATAACGGGGGTACGTTCCATTGCTAGCTCCTGGAATAAACTCCCTCTAGAGCTACGATCACAGATAAAATTATTGCCTTTTAGACACCAACGAAAAACCTTCCTTACTTTTATTTTTTTTCAATATCCACCACCTGCATCGTGATTTGCTTTTTCCCCTAGCGCCGGGGCACTTCCTTCTGGATGTAACTGAGTTTGCACTTTATAAAAGCATTAATCAATCAATGATTCAGGAATAACCTTTGCCATCTAAATCCTGGAGAACTATGTCTTCACCCGCCTCCTCTCATGCTGCCATTTCTTTTTGTCTCCCACGGTGCATGCCTCCTCCGTCAATGCGTAAAATGAATCAGTAACTTTGTGCCACAAGGCTGCCTTCTATGCTTCTCTGAGGTTGTAGGGAAGCAGACCATGTAGTTCCCTGTAGTGATTTACTACAAAATTATCTTCAAGGCCTGTCTCCTGGTCAATAGAGTTCCGCTTTCTCTTGAGTAAGGCTGGCTACATCATAGAGTGTGGGGTTCTGGAAGTGAGGCAGTCCACTAGTAAAAGGGCAGAGCTTAGGCTAGAGGTGCTATTTATGTGCCCGCTGTGCGAATGCGTGTCAGATGTTTGATGTACTCCAGCTGCAGACTATTTCCCTATTCACATCCATTCAGAGGTGCCCACCTAGTGGCAGAGATGAGCGTGAGCTTTCCCTAGGTGGATATGAAAGATGAGTGTATAGCTACTAATATCAGTTCTACAGTTGTAAAATACTCAACCCACATTGAGGGGTTGGAGACTTGTAAGTCTACATCTCGGTGCAAATGTGTACATGGAAATGGTGAATTCCATCAGTGAGACTTACACCTAAGTGTAGAACTACACCTGAGGAGATCTACACATGCAAACTTACCTTTGTGAATAGGGCACAGTAGTGTATCTGATTCACAAGCCTATTTTCACAAGTGAGTCAGACATGTCCAAATTTGATTCTAATTGAAAAAGGCTTGATTAAAATATTTTTTCGTGCAAAGATGACCCTTGCAATTGCAGAATTTCCACTATGTAAGCAGATTGTTTTGCAGTCCAAGTGGTTCTTCAGGTAACAGCAGTGGGTCTTCCCATTGAAACTCAAGAGAAATGATAATAATAATAATAATTAATAATAATAATAATAATAATAATAATAATAATGATAATAACAATAATAATAGTAATAGTTATAGTTATAGTAATAATAATATGATTATTGTTGTTTTTATTTTTATTTGTAAAGGACTTTGAACTCCAAAGAGCATCTTTGCGATAATCATCAGAAAGGAAACCATTAAAGAAAAGAGAAAGTCTTGCTACAGCAAAATATTAGCGATTTCAGGGCTCATTTAAAGGGCAGATGCCTTTGTATATAATGTAGATGAAAATGTAGTCTATTCCCCTCCCTGCTTGCCTAATCTGAGGGACACTAAGCAGTAAGGCAACATTGGAATGCAGAACCTTCCCAACTGCTCCTTGAATCTTTCCCTAAAACATACGTGATCTCGATTGTGGAAGAGCTTTGTGCATAAATTGCGCAGTATTGAATAGAATGAGATGAACTTCCTTAAATTCAATACATTAAATTCAATATTTGTAATACCTTTTGAAAGTGATATGCACTTTAGAACTTACACCTACACAGACCAGGCATATGCCTGACAGCTGAGGCCCGTGCAGGTAAGAGCGGCGGGGCGGTGGGCGGTGGGGCGGTGGGGCCGGGTGGGGTGTTGGGGCCGGGTGGGGTGGATTTCGACAGACGACGACGAGGGAAAATTAATTATTTATTTAATTTTCCCTCCTGGTCATCTGTCGAACCCCCCACCCAGCCCCACCGCCCTACCGCTCTTACCTTCACGGTCCGGGGCTGATGCCTGATGTAAGAGTGGGCAGATGTACAAAAGATAACATTTTTTTCAAACGTGTGTGAAGAAAAAAAGGCATCATTTCGAAATATCGCCATGACTATTTTCTGCAAGATACAGAAATCACGCGTGCTAATAAAAAAAAGTACACAAGGCAAGTGTGTTTTAAAGATTTTGAAGATGGCCAGAATTTGCAACACATCCTTTGAAGAGGGCAGGAATTGCTCACAAAGGTTCCATACATAAAAGAACTGATAGCAAGCACATTGCATCGGTTTGATGTCTTTTTTAAATCGGAGAGCCAAATTCATTAAGAACTAACGTTTCTTTGACATCTCAGTAAAATGCACTTCATATTTAGTGTTGAGCAATCTCATAATTGGCTCTGGCAATTTGTGTTCTACTGTGTGTGCCCCTCACAGTTCTGTCACTGAACATCACTCTTTTCCATTTATTTTTCAACACAATTCCATGTTATTTGCGTTAGCCTTGAGGCAATATTTAAAGATATGTAGTGGGGAGACAATACATGTTTCTTGGTTTTTAGTACATACATTTAATTTTAGAGCAATTTAATATTTTATATAGAGGCAATAAATTGCCTGTTAATGTGTAAACAGTTTTGCACATGGTACAACTACCTCACTAATAACTGACATTTATTCCTAATTTAGAAGTTTGTTATATCATTGTCTATATGCACATTTCTTTGGCCATTTGTAGGGCTGGTCTTGACACAGGTTTAGTTGTTTCATCAGCCTCATGTAGTCAAACGTCCTTAAAGAAGAATAAAACATAAATCTATACATACATATAGGGGCTTGAGTCAGCCCTCTTCATCCATTGGCCTGCTCACGTCATACGCATTTCGCTTTTGCACACTACATCATACAGAATAGGGCAGTAGGCCATCCCACTTCAACCGCTGAATTGCTTGCATTGTGAATGATAGAATTTTTCTTCATTACATGTGCACATCTGCCTAAAAAGAAGTGCACTTCATGCCTGGGATGGTGGCCAATAATTTACTTTGCTAAAGCTTTTTTCTTTCCATCCATTGTCCTTTTATATTTTTCATTTATTTTATGCTTTGAAAACATTTCTTCAGCGTGCAGTAATTTAAAACCAATATTATCATTTGTCTGCACCAAGCAGAATCATATTTTCCTGTGATGTGCTTTAAAGCACAAAATGTTTTCTGTGCTTGTTTTCATTAAACCTAAGCGCAAGGAAGCACCCTTAACATTCTATTAAAATTGTATGCAATGGATTTTTTTTATTAAACTTTTTTATTGCAAATGTAGGAAAATGCCTCTTTTTCCAAGACCACCACCCCCTTTATTTGGGCTGATGCTGCTGGTGTATTGACTCGTGCACTGGAACTCTGCTAACCAGGCCTCAGTGCATATGCTCTGACCCCTAAAACATGTTGAAAATGGCTATACACCTTATTGACAATTTAATGTACCTACAAGTCCCTAGTATGTGGTACAAATTGTACCCAGGACTTGTAAGTTAAATGTCACAAGTGGGCTGCAGTACCTCTTGTACCACCTTCTATAGTGACAGTGTAAACATGACTGCAGGCCTACCATTGTAGCCTGTTAAGAATAAGTTGAGTGTGTCCTCCTAAATTATATTTGTAATTTCAATTTATTGATGTCGTATATAGACAGACACTTTAGGTCTTGTATTGTTTGCACTGATTTTCTGTTTTATTTTCAAGTTAAAATTATCATCACACTTCCAATGTTTACATTGTCGATGGGTAACTTTTGGCAGCTGACACGTGTTTCACCACCCAGTGGCTTGTTGGCCTGGGGCTTTCTCAAGGCTCCGAAGAATGATGAATATCATGAATCTCAAAGTCAGATTAGGGTTAAGGTGACCACCACCAGGTGTAGTTAGATCTTCGGGATCAGTGTTAAACAACAAGACATCTGTTGTTAAAAAGTTAAAGATTTTTTTTAGTTTGCTGTGGTATAGTGGAGATTATTAAAAGGATTAGTAATTCATGCTTGAGATGAATGAGCGTGCGGAAGAGAAACAAAAACGCAAAAGTACAAACGTATACAAGAATATAAACCTATGAAGTGAGCGTGCTGGCATAGGCAGGAACATACTATATGTGTGGTGAATACACTTTACTGCATTTCCTTCATGCACAGTGTATTAAATTGGTGAAAATAAGGGATAACTGTAGATGTATAGATTTACATAGTCATTCTTAGCTCCTTATACATCCGGTTAAAGTTAAGTGCATTTTCACATCATCAGTGCACATTGCCCGTATCTGAGTATGTGAACATTGTTAGTGAATTTATGAGCATACAAGCGTGGGAAATACATTTTTTTTAACATATTTACAAACTTATTTTAAGGCGACAGAATACCTTTAGTAATCTTTGAAACATCATTGTTGTAGTGTGATACATAAAATGACATTCAGCAAAAAAAGTTTCCACAGGAAGATTGAAAGAGCAAAGCTTATCTGAGTAAAGAAAAGGCAGAGTAACATTCCATATTATTCAGTTAAATTGGTCAGAAATGAATAGTCATAGTTTAAGATGACTAATAGTTATAAACTAATGCATATGCGGGCTCTGATAGTGCTGTTTTGTTGTAAACTTTCAGAAACTATCTTTGCATGCCAGTTTGGAAATTATTTGCCCTTAAAAAATAAGACGATAACTATGTACGGGTAATCGGTTCTGAGAACGAGTGCTCGAACAGGATAATCAGATTAATGAGGAAAGAGTCCACTGAATTTAAAGGATAGAAAGTTTAGAAGAAATATTTGACCTTGTGGAGCATAAAGTAATTTGCGAGCGACAGTCAGCTATATTTGAGCAACGTTTTAATGGTCAGACCAAGGTTAACGTTAAGGATCCAAATTATTTAAAATGCTTAAAATAATTTAGTATGTGTAATCCTAGTGGATGCATGAATTTAACTTTATAAGATTCCTTACTCAGTTAGACGTCGTGTTGGAACAGGTCCTGGGATAAATCCTGTGTTCTCGATCTGCGCTGTAGATTGTCGGCATCTCGAATGAGCGCCATATTTATTCGAGAGAGGACAAGCGAGAATCAGGCCCTGGTCTGGATTGCATAAAACTGGCCACCATTTTGTAATGGTTATTTGTAAACTCAGTTCTAAATATTGTGAAATAGGGATTGTGTTTGGCAATTCAGGATGTTACCGATTTGATGCTATTAATTGCCAAAGTAACGATTAATTATTACGTATTTTGTGTTAGAGATGCATTATCTTCATAAAGGCGTAGCTCTTTGTGGTAAACTTGCTTATTGTCACATCGCCTGATAAGCTGCTGAGATTAATTTTGACGGTATTAGAATCATATGTGCCTTAATGTCATTATAGTTAGTTACGAGACTTACGATTTTAATTGCAATCCATGCCATAAATATCTGTGCGAAGACAGGCTAGTTTCAAGTCAAGATTTTAGGTACTAGATTCAGGTTGCCATATTGCAATGGCTTAATATTAAGCTCTAGTTTTGATTTTATTCTTGGGGTTATCTGCTGAAGATATACCTGTTTGTTCATGGAAGTTAAAAAGGATGAGAAAAAAGAAAGAAAAATTTGAGAATCATTAGAAAGGACCAATAAAAAGCAAGACAACAATAAACAATTGCAAGAGGTAAGTCAATATTATAAAGAATGTATAGAAGAAGCACTAATTGTACAGAGAGATATATAAAAGGTTAAACTCCAAAAAAGAAAAGAAATAGAGTGATAATGAGATCTTTATAAGCGAACAACGGTCCCATAGCTTCTGGTTGATAGGTCCCTTCATTTGGACTTTCAAAGCCAATAATGCCACTCATTGTCTTTGTTTAGACCTTTGGCTACAGTTCCGAATCGCATTATAAGGGAAATCTCTTTTTGTCTTAGTTTTAACTCTAAGTTGCCCCCTCTGGCATGTTGCTTTAATCTTTTCAGACCGCAGAAAGAAAAATTACGTTGGTGTGGATGATGTTTTTCAAAATGCTCTACCAGAATATTTCTACCATTGTAGCCTGCCTGTGCAGTTTTAAAACTGCAAATTTTGTCCTCCCAAATATAATCCCTTTTTGACAGGCCTAAACCCACCTTTTAAATATTATTCAGTCACCCCTAAGTAGGCCTTACTGCCATAAGGCAGTGGGCATGACATTTAAAAGTAGAACATGTCAATGTTTAATGTTAAACATGCCCTTACAGTGAAAAGACCCAAAAAGCTATTTTCACTGTAGCAGGGTTAGTTGTTCCACAGGAAAGAATTGCGATGCAATATTAAACTCAATAATGTTATCTCTAGCTAGGTAACAGCTACAAATTCATTCTTGGAATTTTACAAATATTTATTTCAAGCCAAATTCACTGGTAAAAGCAGATTAGTAATAAATATTTTAGAAGGGTAGTTTTGGAAAGTTACCTTTTCCCTGCCGAAAGCCTCTAGAGGACGTTTTACATGAGCTCCAACTGTCAGCCAGTGGCTGAAAAGCCAACTTGATGAGCTGTGAACTTGCTCCTAGAGCTGAGACAAAGGCCTTGGGTGTAGGGAGGTGTTCTGTTCCTCTGGAGGGTGGCCATCAAAGAGGACTAACCTTCCAGTGGCAAATGTTAGCTGACACCTGGGCATTGCCCTCTTTTGTCCACTTGATCAGGCAAAATGGAGATAAAATTCAACTTTAAAGCCATCAGGTGCTTTCCCTTTATGAAAAGACCGTACGACCGAGTAGAGTTCTTCAATTTGAAGCAGTTGTTATAAAAGTGAGAAATCAGTTAGTGGTGAAGCTCTAGGTTTGATATTGGAGAAATAAGTATTAAGGGATTCCTCCAATGGGGTAGTATCTGGAGTATATAAATCCTTGTAATAGGAGGCAAAGCACGCCACAATATCATCATCCCTGAACAACTTTTGCCAGAGTTATTAATAATGGATTTAATAGCTGGATTTTCCTTTCTGCATTTTAAATAGCGAGCCAGAAGGGAACTGGCATTATTACTACCACCTTAGTATTTAGGACCTTATTACGAGTTCAGCGGTCCATGGACAGCCGTCCAGTTGGTGGCGGTCCAATGGTGGTGAGCCGTCCACCATATTATGAGTTGGGCAGATTGGCTTGGCGAAGACTGTGGCTGGACCGCTGGCACTGCCAGCACACTGCCGACCGCCGAGGTCACGGTCAGGGGAAGGCAGCCTCCATTGGATGGTACAGAGGTGCAGCACCCCTGTCCGTATTACGAGTTGACTTCCCGTTGAGCCATCAGACCGCCACCTCAAGGTCAGCAGAATTAAAGGATTTGTGGTGAATACTCACCCCTTTCCAGTTCCTCCCAGCAGATTTCTACGTGGATACTTTTCTCCAGGTCCCCCTACCCAGGAGCATCTTTACCCCAAGGAATAATACCCCTGCTTCTGCAAAATACAGGTAAGTGCTTTGGTACCATGTTCCCATTACTGGGACAGCCCACATATGGGTTGGACTCCGGCAATGGGTAGGTGGTATTTTTCCACATATATCATGCATATGTGTTCTTTTGACACATATGCAGTTGGAATGTACACACAGGCATTGATATGTATGGAAATACGTTACCCTTCGCCACACGACCGCCGCAGCCACACCTCCGGCTCATCAGGAAACTCATAATACGGCGGTCTGAAGGCCACAGGCGCAGCGTTCTCCTAGTGGTCGCGTCTGCGGTCCTTTGGCGGTTGTACCGCCAAACTTGTAATAAGGCCCTTAGCGTTTAATTTAAGGAGTGTACCTTGTTCAATCGTTTATTTGTTGAACTCAATCTTAGCTGTATCTAAGGCTTTGTTAGTTTTACTTGTATAATAATTATTTTTGAGGGACTTGATGGGTGCCAGAAAAGAAGCAGATTTTTGTTGTGCGCATGTTTTTTTGAAGTGTACAAAACCTACAATTAAACCCCTGGAAGCTGGCTTAAAGGCATCCCAAACAAAATGTCATTGAACTGGAAAAATTCTTTAATGAAGGTGGTATAGAAAGCAAGAAATGAGGCATCCGATAGTAACAAGTTGTTGAACGTCCACGAAGAATTGTTAGTCCCACTGACAAGAAAACAGCATCCTGGACCCATCCCAATCAGGGTTCCGCAGCAACCACAGCACTGAGACTGCCCTCATCGCCGCCACCGACGACATCAGGACCCTGCTGGACAACAGTGAGACCGCAGCCCTCATCCTGCTGGACCTCTCCGCCGCCTTCGACACTGTCTGCCACCGCACTCTACGCGCACGCCTCCACGACGCAGGGATCCGAGACAAGGCCCTGGAATGGGCCACCTCCTTCCTCGCCGGCAGAACCCAGAGAGTCCGCCTCCCACCATTCCCATCTGAAGCCTCCGAGATCATCTGCGGGTTACCCCAGGGATCATCCCTCAGCCCAACACTGTTCAACATCTACATGGCCCCGCTCGCACGCATCGCCAGACAGCACGACCTCAACATAATCTCCTACGCCGACGACACTCAACTGATCCTCTCCTCACCAAGGACCCCCTCGCCGCCAAATCCAACCTCCATGAAGGAATGAAGGCCGTCGCCGATTGGATGAAGATCAGCCGACTAAAGCTGAACACGGACAAGACAGAGGTCCTCATCCTCGGCTCCAACCCCTCAGCCTGGGACGACTCCTGGTGGCCAACGACACTGGGAGCAGCCCCGACACCCACCGACCACGCACGCAACCTGGGAGTCATCCTCGACTCAATGCTCTCCATGGCCAAGCAAGTCAACGCAGTCTCCTCCTCCTGCTTCAACACCCTCCGCATGCTTCGCAAGATCTACAGGTGGATCCCGACAGATACAAGAAGAACAGTCACCCAGGCCCTCGTCAGTAGCAGACTTGACTATGGGAACGCCCTCTACGCGGGAGCCCCGGCCAAGCTCATCAAGCGACTGCAACGCATTCAAAACGCCTCCGCACGCCTGATCCTCGACGTACCACGCCACAGCCACATCACCCCCCACCTGAGGAACCTGCACTGGCTCCCCGTCGACAGGAGAATCTCCTTCAAACTCCTCATCCACGCACACAAGGCACTCCACAAGACTGGCCCAGCCTACCTCAACAGACGACTCTTCTTCTACGTCCCCAACCGCCAGCTCCGCTCTGCCGACCTCTCCCTCGCCACCGTCCCTCGCATTCGAAGAACAACCACCGGCGGCAGATCCTTCTCACACCTCGCCGCCAAGACCTGGAACACCCTTCCACTAAGCCTACGACAGACCCAAGACCTGCTGACCTTCAGGAGGCTACTCAAGACCTGGCTGTTCGACCAGTAGCAGCACCCCCCCCCCTTTTTTTTCTCCCCAGCACCTTGAGACCCTCGCGGGTAAGTAGTGCGCTCTACAAATTCTGTGATTGATTGATTGATTGATTGGGGGGATGTCTAAATCAGTTAGTACTGGGGCATGATCCAATATAAGTATAGAACCAATCTCTGAGTTAACCACATGTTTCAATAAACTTTTACTAAGGAAAATATAATCCAATCTAGATTGGGAGTGTTTAGTGAGGGAGTAAAAAGAGTATTCTAACAGGTTGGGATTGTGTAATTTCAGAGAATCAGAGAGTGAGCATTGAGAAATGAGTTTTTTTTTTTTTTTTTAAATCTCTTTTATTGAATTTGTACGCAATCAAAAGGAAGAACATTAACAATCACCAGGTAGTAAGCAATAAGAGGCAGATCTTAGCAGGCAAGATGCAGAGTATATATCGTTAGTCCACAGTAGTGAGGCTATAAGATATGGTGCACAGAACATAGCCATAGGATACAGCGCAAAAGACCAGTTGAATTCGACATAATAGAAGGTATACTAGCGACCCCCACCCTACGTTGTAACAACAGTATGAATCAAACAGACAGGGTTCTCATGGATACCTGTGGCTAAGCTATTCTGAACTAACACAATCGCATCCCCTACAGACCTATATGGGGTAGAAGGTGCAGAGTACTAAAAAACTACCAAACAATAGGAGACCCCTAAGGAGTGAGTGTACTAAACGTGTAAAAGCCCCTAGATAACACTATTAACTACCCCAGTAAGGGTAACCCGGCTTTGGGTTAAGACTGTAAGCCCTAGTAGAATGTAACACCTCATTAAGGTCTGTCCAGACTTGGCCCCGTCCGGCTACGATCATCTTACCAAGGACCAATGGCTTATAAAGTTGCCAAATACTGCCAGCACCTAAAGGTCAGGGGGAGGTCCCCCAGTTCTGCTGGCCTGTGAAGAAATGAGGAAAGCAAAGAACAGAACACCAATACCCAAAGACTTAGAGGGAGAAAAATGAGAAAAAGAAAGAGAAGAAGAGGAGGGAAGAGGCGCCAGGAGAACGTGTGGATGACTGCGGAGATCCCCGCCTCCGTCTAGCCTCAGGTGACCGATGCTCCTCCCCTCTGGAATGGAATCCGCCGAGTACTGAACGCCGAGATGCCGAAGCTTTGTAACTCCCTACGCGCACCTGGCAAGTGAAAGTGCAAGAGTGGAACAGAACGGCAGAGCCGGGCGCCGGAAAGTGAAATGCGTCCAGCCGGCAGTAGGGAAGGTTTCTCTCGCATAAACAAGAATTTGGGTGTCCGCTGAATTGGGATTGGGATTTGGTTTCGGCGCAGGGCAAGGCGGATGGCGAGAGGCGAGACCCAGCGGAGACTTGGACGCTGACCTCGGCAAGGGATTAAGCAGAGCGGAGTGGAGTGAAATTGAACAGCTGCGGTTACGAGGTGAGGCGGTGCTTGACATTCAGAGGAAATGCAGTGGGCTGAATTGAAGGCAGTTGAGAAAGTGTAAAACCAGCACTGGGAGCAGTGGTAAAACTCGAGGCTTGGCGCAATTGGTGCATAACTAAATTAACCTTTGACAGTAACGAAGACTTGGGTCACATAGGTTCCTGGACTGAAGAAGAGATGGGGAAACACTTAAAACAAGGAAATGTGGTAGCCAAAGTTGATGCGGTGGCTGGGCTGAAAGCCAAAGAACGTTTAGCCCAAGCAAGAGTAAATCAGTCTTCGAATAGAGTGGGGAATAAAGTAACCAGTTCGGGTTTGAACTCAAGCCTCGAGAGCTCCGAAGAGGATTTGTCTGAGCTACTGCAAGGGGGGGAGGACCCCTCTGGTTCGATTTCCATTGAGGGTCCCATCATCCATGAGAAGGAGCAGACGAGCGAATCTACCATAGTGCCAGTGATAAGGAAAAAAGCTGAGGTAAAAAACTCGAGAGATTTTCCACTATTCGCGAAAAAAAATACTCAGCCCACTACTGCTCAATTTCAAGCTTCTCTACAACTAAATGCAGCTTTAGCAGTAGCACCAGATGATGCGACAGTTGATTCGATACAGACGTCGTATATATCATCACCTCTAAGGGCTCCGCTTCCGGCCCCAGCACCCTTGGCCAACACATGGATTTTACCAGAGGAGGGCTGTCCGGCGCACGGCCAAACAAGTCCATTAGCGCCATTAGTCCGGCTCTCGTTCTTAGATCAGTCGCCCACTGTTGAAACCACCCTAAAACAGCAGCTGGAGGGTAGGCCACAGTCTCAGATACCATCGCGGACACCGAATAAGGGCAGCCTAGAACCATCAGGGCAAACGGCTAGGTTGGATAGCCAAAGGCAACAAGCAGAGCCCAAACCTCTAATTAGTGGAGCCAATGTGCAGATTGAGATTAAGACAATGCTTAATCTCATATTGGATGAGATTAGAGACATGAAGAAATCTCAAGAGACTGAGATAGCTGCCCTACATCTTCGGCTCGGAAAAATCGAAGAGGCAGTGGCTGGCTTCCCTTTAAGAATTCAAGAAGCCGAATCGAGGATTTCTCAAATAGAGGACCAGATGAATGCCATGCTCCAGAAAGTTAACTCCGCAGCGGAAGATAAAATAACTCTTGAGAATAAACTTGAAGAATTGGAAAACCATTCACGCCGTTCAAATCTTCGGATTGTTGGGGTACCTGAGGGGAGCGAGGGAGTAAACATATTACAATGGGTTGAAACATTTATTAAGCAAAAGGTGCTCCCTGAATTTTCTGGAGATTTAACATTGACCAGGGCACATCGGGTTCCAGCTCACCTCCCACCTAATTCTAAGTTCCCTCGTACTATTTTGACAAACTTTGCTGATTATCGTGTGAAAGAGAACATTTTGGCTAAGGCAATTCAGCAGAGACAGTTTGCAATTAACAAGGGGACTAAATGTCGGATTTTTGCAGATATGTCTGTGGTGGCGGCACGCAGGCGTAAAGAGTTTGTGAAACTTTTGTATCTCTTCAAAGCTCAAGGGGCACAGGCTTCTATTGCGCAGCAATCAAAGCTTAGGGTGCTGGTGAAAGGGAAATTCCATATGTTCTCACGCATTGAGGAAGCCCAGGAATTGTTGAAAGAGATTTCTATTTTAAAATGAAGTTATGGGTTTTCTTTGACTTTCATGGTGTTCAGGGTTTTTCACTGTTTTGGGGGGTGGGGGGTAGGTCACCCATGGTGCAGGTCCAGGGCACCACATTGTGAAGTAGAGGGAGAGATGCGGATTGCGGGGACGACCACATTTCTCAGGGGCTGGGGGTTCACGGGGCTTGGGGTGGGGGTGTGGGATTATGGCAGTCAAAAGAGCAGATGCAATCAGGGCTTAGATGATTGGAATAGGAATTTACTATAGATATTGGAAACATGCATACAGCTAGAAGGTGTTGTATTATGTCGTTAAATGCTAATGGTATATTGAATAGACAAAAATACGGGGGGGCTTATAAGATGGCTCGCTACGTTAAGACCTCAAGTCCTCTTCATCCAAGAAACCCACTTAAAAACAAATCAACCAAGGCTTTTTATCCCGGGGGTGTTTTCTAGAGCCTTCTTTGCCTCAGCCGGGGTGGCAATGAGAAGGGTTGCCATTTATTTTTGTAGAGATATGGCCTGGGAATTTGTCCAAGTAAAGAGAGATCCCCAGGGAAGATGGATATGGGTCATGGTGAGGATTAATGGGAGCATACTGAATTTTATTAATTACTATGGTTCCATTATGGACGATCCATCTGTATTATCAACGTTACATGAACTTCTTATTGGGGTCCCCGGTCAGATTATTTGGGGGGGGATTTTAACTACATACAAGACCTAAGAGAAGACACCTCAAACAAAAACAAGAAACAGCTGAAGCCAAAGACTAAAAAAGTCTTTGACACTTTAATACAAGATCTTCAGCTAATTGACTCCTGGCGAAAAGTTAATCATGGTATTCGTGAGTATACCTGCTTCTCTCGCCAATTTCAGACAGCTTCACGAATAGATTATTTTTTAACATCTCGTTCACTAGATCTCGTAGAAGCAGAAATTGGGGTGAATGCATTCTCGGACCACTCCTATGTTAGAGTGGAACTAGAAATCGAGGATGTGAGGAGGAGGAGGTCCAGGTGGCAGATGGACCGCCTCCTTCTCCAAGACCTTCAATGGGTTGAAGGATTTAGAGAATGGATACTTGATTTTTTTAAAAGGAACGAGGGGTCGGCTGAACTTTTCTCTGTATGGGGTGGATTCAAGGCGGCAGTTCGTGGACAAATGATTGCGGTCTCAGCAGCGCAGGCGAAAAGTCGACGTGAGAAAATTGCGGAATTACACCTATCCCTTGAAAGTGCCTCAAGGTTGCGAAATTCCCCCTTACGGGGTCAATGGGAAAAAGCGAAGAGGGCGCTGAGGGACTATTTTATTGTGGAGGAAATTAACAGTTCTCGGACCTATCAACAACGGGTTTATGAGGAAAGCCAGATGGTGGGAAAACTTTTAGCGTGGTCCACTAAGACACAACAAGAAACGGCATTTATCATGGAGGTAATAGATCCTAAGACCAGTTTAGTAGTGACTGATAGGGAAGGGATCGCTCGTGTTTTTGTTGAACACTATCAACAGCTTTATACTACTAAATATATGGTCAGCCAGGAAGCGCTACATGAATATTTTGCAGGGGTAGAACTTCCAAGGCTATCTAAAAGTTTAGTTGGTCAGGTGCAATGGGATATACTACCAGCAGAGATTTTGGCAGTCTTAAAGTCTATTGCTGGTGCGAAAGCTTGTGGTGAAGACGGACTGCCTATTGAATTTTATAAAGTATTTGCTAACAAGCTGATCCCCTTCCTGATGAAATTGTTTAATTATGTAAAGGTTGGAGGTATTGTTCCCCCTGAGTTTAAGAGGGCGATTGTGGTTAGCTTTGTGAAAAAGGGTAAGAAGCCCAACAATGTTAATTCATATAGGCCAATTAGTCTGTTAAAAGCTGACTACAAGATTTTGATGAAGATCTGGGCACAGCAATTCACCCCACTAGCCCAGGAAGTAATTCATGGGGACCAGTCGGGGTTTGTTGCTGGGAGAACAATGTCATCCAATACAGGGTTTCTGATTTAAGCGCTTGATTATTTTAGTATCAACAAGACGCCGGCTTGTATTATGATGGTTGACGCGGAAAAAGCGTTTGACTTGGTTAATTGGGACACCCTATTCTATGGTTTAGGAAGGTTCGGTGTTCCGGCTCAAGTCATTACTATGCTTCGGAACATCTATCAGGGGGCTCAGGCTCAGTTGGTAATTAATGCAAACCAAGTAGGGTCAGTAGATATTAATCGAGGGACCAGACAAGGGTGTCCGCTTTCGTCCCTGTTATTTACGTTCTTTATAGAACCTTTGGCTATTAAAATTCAAGCTAACATGGATATCCAAGCCCCGATTCAGGGTAAGGCAGAATTAAAGCTGTTTGCTGATGATGCTATTCTATATCTTAGCCCCGAAAAGCACAACTTAGACGGGACCCTAGCCGAATTTAGCCAATTTGAACTTATTGGGGGCTATAAAATCAACCAAAACAAAACTGAGATTTTAACGCTGAGCACCGGTATGGATTTTCTCCCGGCAAATCTAAAACAGCAGGCTCTAAGATCAGATCCTATACGGTATCTGGGGATCTTTGTTACAGGTCAATATGGGGAGCTTTTTAAGCTGAACTACGAGGCAACAAGTAAAAAAATTCAGAAATTATTGGAAAATTGGTCACGCCTTCCGTTAACCTTGATATGTCGTGTTGCGCTTATTAAGATGTCTATACTTCCTCTTTTAATTTTTTTGTTTACTAACATACCTATTAAGATCAACGTCAGCTACTTTAAAGGGCTTGAATCCATGATCAGGTCGTTTGTATGGAATAAGAAGGCTTCCAGAGTCAGACTCTCAGTGTTACAACTTGACACGAACTTAGGCGGGCTGGCATTACCGCATATTCGAACATACTATGAGTCAGCGATTTTGGATTTAACAGCATGTTTATTGACCAGTACAGGGTGATTAGACAATTTCTTCTTTGATAGGATGATACAAGAAGCTGGCTCGCAGACCCCAACATTTCTTAAAACTTCAAAACTCCCCCAAAAAACTAGATATAAAACTCTCCTGGAATTTTCTAGTAGATTACAGTTTTTTTTTAAACAAAGTGGCTTTTCTGGGGTTCACGTACTAAGGTTAAGCCAGTGTAAAAGTTTGGGCCTTCATATTCATTCCAGTCATCTTAAGATCTGGAAGGATTGCGGATTGGAAGTATTGGGGCGTTTTATTATTCAGGAAAGAGTGATTACTTGGGAAGAAGTACAGAGTAGATGTCGTGATCGCAACAAGCCGGTCTTTTTTGAATATTTACAAATTGTACATTTTATGAACAAATATAATCTTTTATCTTGTTGTGTTCCAACTAAATTGGCGACTGCATTATTTACTGCAAATGTTAGAGGGGTGGGCAACTGGTATCGGCTGCTGCGCTCCCAAAGCGAATCGCCATTGGTAGAGAAATTTTTGGAGAGAGTAACCCAGGAGACCCAATGCTCCTTTTCTAGTCGGGAGTGGCAGGCCTTATCCCTAACAGGCAGTAGGGCTTTAAGAGCTGCCAATTTTAAAAGAATGGTGTTCTTGTCCCGGTGGATGGCTTACTTTACCCCCAAGGCGTTGAATAAAATCTATTCTGAGGTGGAGAATAGGTGTTTTCGTTGTTTGGCTGACGGTGAAGGGGGGTGGAGACACACATTCTTCACCTGTCCAAATCTAGGGGTGTTTTGGGATAGGATCTTTGGGGTCATAAGTCGGGCATTCCAGAAACCGTATGATCCAACAGCGGAGGCGGCCCTCTTTGGTATAACGGGCCGGGGGGTTAATCTGTCAAAATCAGAGGGGACATTTTTAGCTATCTCGACTCTTGTTGCTCGCTCCCTAGTTTTACAAAATTGGAGATTGGCAGAAGCGCCTTTAACCACTTAACGTCGGCGGCAATTCCGCAGCGGTGCGGCGGTTTAGCGGAGTGGGCGGGGCCGCGTCGGCCAACGGACGTGCGCAGCACTACAGAGGTAGTGTTCGCGACGGCCGTTGGCCGACAGAAGCACGCAACGGGTTATATGAGAAATGGCTAAATAAAATGAAGCGCACCAGGACTTTTGAAGAAGCTTATGCAAGGCGTGTGGGGGCAACTAAAAAGTTTACTGCGACTTGGAAATATTTTGTTGCTCTCGAAACTTAAGTCAGGACGTTTGTGGCACTTTAGCACTTTAGAAACCCAGAAGATTTTATTCTAGATAGCTATTTGTAAGATAGGGAGAGAACAAAAAAATCTTAAACTGAATGTAAATGTATATGGGAAGAGCATTGCTGGCCGGCTTGTGACAAAAATTTGCTTTTAATTTGTATTTTATGGCTATAATACATCAATTGAAAAATTTGTCAATGTCTATTTATGCTTTGTTATCATGTATTTAATGAGATTGTTAAGCAAAATTTTATTCTAATTAATATGTTTCTTGATTATTGGTTTATTATCCTTGATGCTCTGCTCAATAAAAAATATTTAAAATAAAATAAAAAAGAAGAGGAGGGAAGAGAGGATTGTGCAGCGTATCCTTGGTGTAGAGAAGCCCTGGGAAAGGGTGAGCAGGTTCCCCGGACATGGGGCCATATTCAGTCTCTTCAGAGGAAAGGGTAGGTATCCCCCCTCTGCTATCCCGCCTCATCCTCACAGGGTTCTCCCCTTGGAAGTAAGGGGTCGGTAAAGAGTTGGAGGGCTCTCAAGCGAGGAGGAACTGATCAGGCATGTTCCAGTTTAGAGAGGTGTGAGACTAGGGGCTGCCAAGTGCGCTCAAATTTAGCATTGGTGTGGGTTAGTCTATGAGAGAGGAGCTCCATCGCCATGACATGCCATAGACGAGTGAGCCATACCGAGGACGGGGGGGTAAAAGCCTTCTTCCAATGAAGCGCTATAACCTGTTTCGCTGCAGTAAGCATGTGAAAGATCAAGCGCCAGTCCGAGTGTGTCATGGCTTTAAGGGACCTCGGACGGAGCCCTAGAATCGTTATCCCCGGGTCACTCGGTATAGGAAACTCCACCACCTCCCTAATGTGGCTCAGGATTTCTTTCCCAAAAATATTAATGAGAGGACAAGACCACCATATGTGCATGAATGAACCCTGGAAGGCCTGACTGCGCCAGCAGAGAGGAGCGAAGCCGGGGAACATCTTTTGCAGCCTAAGGGGGGTATAGTACCAACGGGTCATGATTTTATACGCCGTCTCCTGCTGTGCAACGCTTTTAAAAATGCGTGGAATATTCCGCCATAGCTGTTCCCACTGGTCAGGGAGAATATCTTCCTCGAGATCCCTCTGCCAGTTGTGTTGGTAGGTGTGAGGGGGGCCCTGCATGTGAGTGTTGAAGAACCTTGTAAGTCTTGGAAATCAGCCCTCGGGAGCCAATAAAAGAGCGGACTAAGGTTTCAAAAGGAGTAAGTTGGCATGTTGCGCCCTCTGTGAAGGAAGGGGTGTGGAGCCAGTGGCGAATTTGAAAATATTCTAAGCACGCTGTTTTAGGAAGGCTAAAGTCCGTCCTCAATTGCTCAAAGGATTTAAAAAGTCCCCCTTCAAAGAGTTGTGCTATGACACGGCACTCACCAGCTGCCCATGCAGGGTAGGAGGCGGGGTGCAGGGCCGGGGGAAACTCCTGATTACGCGCCAGGGGTGTGTTGGGGGAGGGGAAGGTGGTAAGGCCACGGGTCACTGCTATTTTGTCCCAGATCTCCAAAACAGTTTTCGTCGGGGTGGCAATATAAGCGCTACGGTGTCTGGCACCTCTCGGCAGCCAGGCTAGGTCCCACAGCGGGCGACAAGCCACCGCCCTGTCCATGTGGAACCAGTGCTTTTCGCTTTCGCGAACCGCCCACTCCGAAATATAGCGCAGGTGTGACGCCCAGTAGTAGACAAGGAAGTCGGGGCACGCCAGCCCTCCCCGGTCTTGAGGTAGCATTAAGACTTTTGTAGAAAAGCGCGGCCTCCCCCCACCCCAGATGAAGGTAGTAACGTCCCGCTGTAGGCTCTGGATGCCCCTTTGGGGGATAGGCGTCGGGAGCGCCTCAAAAAGGTAGAGCACCTTAGGAAGAAGTGACATCTTGACCGCATTAAGGCGGCCCAGCCAGGAGATGGGAAGCGATTTCCAATGACGGAGGTCATCCCGTACGGAATTTCTACAAGCCGGCCAATTCGCCTGTGTCCACGAGTCTAGAGTAGCTGTGACATTAATGCCTAGATAGCGGATAGATCGTGGGGCCCATTGGAAGGGGATAGCATCCCTCAGGTCCTCTAGCTGTTGTGGGGGGAGGGTAAGGTTAAGCACCTGTGATTTAGCGAGATTGATTTTGAGCCCCGAGATCAATTCAAATTGGGAGAGTACATCAAGTAGTGCGGGTAGCGAGCTCGCAGGGTCAGTAAGTGTCAAGAGGAGGTCATCGGTGAAGAGGGCGATCTTTTATTCAACCCCCCCCGAGCCGTAGGCCTTGTATATCCGCCGATTGACGAATGGCAATCGCCAGGGGCTCCACAGCAAGGGCAAAAAGGAGGGGTGACAATGGACACCCCTGGCGCGTGCCCCGATGAATGAAGAAGGGTGGGGTCAGGAGAACGTTGACTCTAATCCGCGCCGATGGCACCGCATAGGGGGCCATGATTCACGCAATCATGACCGGGCCCAGTCCTATCCGCTGCAGTACTGCCCTGAGAAAGGACCAGTCGACCCGGTCGAAAGCCTTCTCGGCATCAAGGGAGAGGAGGAAAGCCGGGATATTCCGGCGTTGAGCTTTTTCCACTAAGTGGGCCACTCAACGGAGATTATCCGCCCCCTGGCGCTCCTGGATGAAACCTACCTGGTCGGTCTCAATTAGGCCAGGGAGATGAGGGGCGAGACGTTGGGCCAAAATTTTATGATAAAGTTTAACGTCAACATTTAACACCGAAATAGGACGGTATGACGCGCACGAGGTTGGGTCTTTCCCTGGCTTGGGGATGAGCGCTATCAGCTCCTGCCATCGTCGGTGTGACAGACATCGTGTCTGCAAAGGAGTTAAAAAGTCGCAGCAACGGGGCCTGTAGCTCCGGGAGAAAAAGACGGTAGAATGATAGTGTAAGGCCATCAGGGCCTGGAGACTTCCCAGTAGGAAAGCTTTTTAATGCTTTTTGGATCTCCTCAGCTGTGATGGGTTCCTCCAGTTGTTGCTCAAAAAAAGGGTCGAGCGGCATCCAAGGGCAGGAAATGAGGTTTTTGAAGGCTTTGTGGGAGGCATGGGGAACAAAACTTGAGGTGGAACGCCTATCCAGAAAGGGATCAGGACTTGATTAAAGTCCCATCTACTATTAAATTATTGGAGGCATGTTCAGATATAGTGCATAAGAGCAACTGCCAAAAATGTGGGTAGGGCAGGGTTAAGCCATAAAGGTTTAGGATGGTGAGAGTGGTATCATCAATTGTAAGGTTGAGGAGTAACCAACAACCCTCTGTATCGTGATGTTGAGAGTGCATAGCAATGCGGAGAGACTTATAACACCGTTTTTGTTGGCTGTGGAGGGTGAGGAGAAGATTTCACCAACCCATTGTTTTTTAGATTTGGCAGTCTCCAGTTCATTGAGATGCGTCTCTTGTAACAAAGGTATTTGACATTTCAAACAAGCTAAATGAGCTAAGACACGCTGTTGTTTGATGGGGTTTTCACTACACACACCTTTCAGCACAAGCACCAAAAAAGTAAATAAATAAAATGCCCAGACCTGCAGTTGGCCATATAAATTAAGTACTAACACCCAACTGGGGATTAAGACATATTACGTAGCTTTAATTTATATAGAAAGTGACTAAAGACATTTTATGATTGTTTGTATGTTTGTTTGAATGGATTTTATAAAGTGAGAATATAGCTAGAAAGCAATCACTGTACATGAGAGGGGCTTTACAATAAGTGTGCAAATAAAATGACAGTGTGTGCAGTACTCATTCGAACTATGAAATTTCTGGAGGGGTGGGCTATAAAAAGGTGTAGAACTGTGATATGTGGCAACCTGTCGGGGAGGGGGTTTCCAGAGAGAAAGGAGACAGGTAGACATAAACAATATTGGAGATAGTGGTCAGGTTGCAGAATAGAGAGGACTAGCCGGTGCTGTATGATGAGGTGAGTTGTACATTGATGAGCTGAGGTTTGAAGATATGAGTTTTCATTTCTTTCCAGAATTTGAGAAGGGAAGGGAACTAGCTTATTCGGACTCAGATGGTGGTCCCATCCCTAGAAACCTTTATCAAGATAACGCTCAATGTCTTGTCTTTGCTGCATTTTGTTTTACAGTCTGACTACTCTGCTACTGCAAATCTTCTGATTTCTCCCAGATGTTTTGTTCTCAAGATACCATTGGGTAAATTAGTTACTACTTTGTAGACAATGCACTAGATGTGTGGGCTGATAACTGGAGCCAACAGAGTTGTGTAGTTGTCAGTATGATTCTGTTATACTTTTAAGACCTGTGATGAGACAGGCTGCTGCATACAGGTTGCTTTGTTTCTGCATGAAAGTTAAATGTTTATCACATATGAATTGTTGTATGTAAGATTGTATCTTCTATTTTCTAGCCAACCAGTCACCTACAAAGAACTGTACACACGCGTACCTCTCACCATTTCCTTTGAACCGGGATGCCAACAATACTGCAGCTTATGATTCTGCCATCAGTAAGTGCATTTTCTTATTCGAAAAATGTACATAAATAAAAACTGTGTACATTCAATGGCTAGTGGTAGGTGATACTGGCGATCAGAACTAAAAGGGGGTTGGGGGGGTTCTACAGCATTCTTTTCAAAATAGAATAGTCTTTAGGGCACTTTATATCGTTCCTAGGGCAAACTATAACTAAAACACTAATAAAACATTTACTATTGTGCTGTTCCACAGCCTCAGTAATCTCCCAAATCGCCTCACACCTTTAGATTAAAAGACTTTTGAAACAAGCATTTGCAATGCAATAGGTCTCGCATTTATGCCAGTTTGAGCTATTGGCATTGTAAATGACAATGCCTTTAATTTTGTTTTGGTTTTTGAAAACATAAATAAAACGCAGTGTCATTTACAATGCCGATAGCTTAAACTTGCGTAAATGCGAGACCTATTGCATTGCAAATGCTTGTTATTAATGAGGTGGCCATTTTGTATTCCCATAGTTGACCTGAGGGTGTATATGTAAAGTACAGACGGTGAATGAGAAGCAGTACACATGACGGCAGAGGATTGGACTTGTATTTTATTACATAAGCCGCGCATATATTCGTTTGAATTCGTTGAACCTCAGTGAGAGCAAATTGGAGTTTGTTCCTTGCCCTTCCCTGACCTCTTACGTGTGTGTGTGTGTGTGTGTGTGTGTGTGTACCACCCTTTCCTCACAGCGACTAGTCTATTCTAAATGACTAACTTACTGATTTGAGTGCCTCCTACGTTTTTGTTCGCATATGTTGAAAAGCAAATATGAACAGGAAACTTGTACGTAAGCACGTAAGACACAAAAGGAGCAGAATTCGAAAAGGTAGTTTAAGGGCGTATAGTTCCTTTTACGTTACATTGTATTTGTGCAACGCTTGGGTCTTTATAATTGGTATGTGTTTCGGAAAGAGCTGTGACTGTATCAAACTGTAGTTACTAGAGTTGGCGAGTCAACCATCGTCTGGCTTACAGACTTGCCGGTACCAAGAAACACACAAGCCGCTTTATACCTTACCGAGCTGGAGGTAAGCCACAAAGCACCGCTGTCACGTCCACGGCCATGCCCACAGATGGCCGGAAGGGGCGCTGTGGGACAGGCGCTCTCTCCTCTCTGCCTGCTCCCGACTCTATGGTGAGGGAAGAGTGACTCGGACAGCGCACGCGGGAAAACTGTGAGCAGTCAAACTCTACACTCAGCCTCCAACGCTAGCAGCGTTCTGGCGGTGCCCTACCTTCTTCGGCAGGTAAGTGGTGAACCGATCGCTGTCACTACGGATAGGCATCCAGCGCCCGCAGGGAATCTCGGGTACCGGCTGCACGGGGCTTATGAAGCGAATAACTCAGAAGTGATGATCAGTCTGACCCCCGGGCACTGCAGGGTCAGCCGGCCACAGCAGTGTTTCCGGCGTACACCAGAGGGTTGATGTCCCACCACCATGAGTCTGGGAAGTGAAACACTCTACAGCTCAGCTGAGGGAAACATCGCTATAAAAGTTGAACCCCCAGTTTGAAACCTAATTCTAGTAAGAGATCTCTGAAGTTCCCCAATTCTGAAAAGAGCTTCTCCCCAGCTAAGTAGTTTCCTTATGGAGGATGCCACCTGCTCTAAGACTTTATCCTCAATGCTAAAATCGCCTGTACTGTAGGGCGCAGGGTACCAAACGCCGTACACTGGTGCTTCAACGTGACTGCCCCATTCAACAAAAAATCCCCTCATGCACTTGTGTAGCCCACAGCCCTCCTAGCATGCCTGCGTACACACCATGAAGCCTACAAATTCTTGTCGTTTTGTCCACCCGACTGCCCCTTTTCTTGTCTGCCATGGTATAAGTATAGGAATGATGGTTGTGCAACTGGAACCTCGTTGAGTAATGTTTCACAGATTCGTGCCAGTGTGATTCATTTACCCAAATACATACAGACACACGGAGCTGGGATACGTTTCACGAGAGATCTCCGTTGCATGATCACATTTTTCACATTTGGATGGCAACCTGCCACTTTATAGCTGAGATGTTATAAGCAAGTAGTCGGAAAATGGATGGATCTCCAGACGAAAATAAAAATGCACTTTCGGTTTTGTTCTGCGGTTACTGCAACAAAAACAAGCACGGAATCGAAACCTGTGGTGCGCGCGCACCACAGAGGAGCCGAACGCGGGAATCGAAACCGAGCGGGGGGGCGAGGGAGCCTGTCGTCTGTGCCACGCGCTGATGCGCGTCCTAGACACGGACGGGAATGGGCGGAGCAAAGGCGGGACATGCGCCCGCCTTTGCCCAATTGCGTGCCGTTTAAAAAAAAAAAAAAAGCACGCTACAGCCAATGCCAGCCTGCGAAAGCAAAACCACACGCACAAGCGTGTGGTTAGCTTTCTGAAGCCCATACAAGAGGTCTCGCGCTGCGCGAGCAGGGCTGCGCACTGCAACGCTAGGTGCGAGACCTAAAAAATGAGGGCCCAAACTTTTACTGCTATACCAGTTGGAAAGCAGGGGCTAACAAGGGCCACTGGGTCCCCTGTGTGACTGATCATCCACACTGGTTGCGAAAGAAGTCTCATTCACAGCAGTATCCTTATTTTAAACCCCATCAGAGAATTAATGGGGTTATTTAGAGTTTGGTGGATGTGGAACAGCAGCGAAGTATGGCTGCCTGTTTATAGTGTATACCTGACAAACCCCACTCGTGGGGCTGCGCAGTATGCAGGGGCTACTGGACTTCAGCCGTGGGGGCTGGAGTCATTTGTTATTGATTTCCTGGGGTCCGTTGTACTGTGGCTCTGTAAACTGGGCCAAGTATGAGCACTTTAGCACTTGACTGTCAGTGGTAGTGGCGGCGAACAGTCTCAGGTTTCAGAGTGGTAGTGTGGGTTGCTTCAAGCTCAGAAAGCAACAATAACCAGCAGTGGAATAACTGAAAGTCCAGCCCACTGCTTACCTTTTATAAAAAAAAATGAAGTACTTTAATACATTAAAAAAACACTGCCAAAATAAAGTGGTGTGACAGTGCGGGGGCAAATAATTTTTTTTAAACGCACTTACCTGCTTCTCTCACTGCCACTGCGTCTGCCGGCTGCCTCGGTGCTCCTCTCTCCCGGAAGTCCCTGGGCCAGCACAGGCTTCCAGACTCCCCACCTAATCCAGACACTGCTCTCATGCTGTGAGAGCAGAGCCTGGATTGGTCTGAGCAGCTTGGCTAGGCTCTCACGAAGGGACTGGGAGCCTGTGCCATTTCTCCACCAAGCTGTACAATACAGCTGGGTGGAGAAATTCTAAGTGTGTATGTCTGGCCGGACTAAGACGGCCGGCCAAAGTGACATGTGCACTTACAAGTGTCCTCCACTCCTCCTCCCAGTCCCTGGATTGTGAACAGAGGATTGCCTAGCCCCTCCCTAGACTCGACAGCATCACTACCAGTAAAAAAAAACAATAATAAAATTGTTTTATTATCATTTTTTTTTCTTCATTTTGAAGTGAGGCGACGCTCCTCCGCCATTGCGGAGGAGCCGCTGCTGTCAAAAAATGAAATACTACACACTGCAATATGCAGGTACACATCCTGCTGGCGCTGGGCCCCAGTACCAGGGATCAGGGTCAACCCCTTCACGCCTTTGCCTATCTCCTATACTCAGGGTAGTATCTGGTGTGGCAGGTTTCAGATACAGGTGTAATGCTAGAGTTTATGTGTCCAGCTAAAAATCCCATTGTTCAGATCTCACTATTACAAGCTTTTCAGAAACGCTGTTCACTGTTTAGTGCTGGATCATACATCTGATTCTTCCTTCCTCCTCTGTGAGTAAATGCGCTGGTTGCGAGTGTTTCAGCACGCTGGGTCAGTCCTCAGAAGTTCGCATTGGCTACCACTTCAAGACTTTCAGCGGATTAGTCTGCTTTGCCACAATGTTCAGTTACACAGCAGGACACAATCCACTCAAGCACTCTTCAGGGCAGTGCAATGGTGCAGGATGGGTCAGGATCACAGTGGCACGGTCGGCTTGTGCACACTCCAGGGCAGTGCCATGGTGCAGGTAGCTTAGGTACAACTTCAAGGTTACAGTGACAATGTTCGAGGCATGCTTTGGGGCAGTGTACACTGCAGACCTCTTGGGCAAGAGAATCTGCATTCCAGACCTGGGAGCAACACAGATCACTGTCTCTCAAGTCTCACCTCTGAAGTAAGTTGCTTCTGCTCGCCCTGGGTGGTTGCTCTTCCTGCAGGGTCAGCACACTCCATCCCTTTCTTCTCAGGCAGGTCAGCCTCCAGGTGCTTCAGGAAAGGGCAATAGCTCTTCCTTTCAGGTCAGACTCCATGTGATGTCCTCTCAACTCTGGGAAGCTAGCTGCTATATGGACACCAGATTTCTGAATACTCTGTGGAGCACTCCCGTCCTTGGTCACAGAGAACTTTGAACTGGAACCACAAGTGGGTAAGCAGCTCCTTTTTTTATACAGTCAAAGTAGAAGACTGTCTGCACTCTCTGAGCTGGTTGGAGTTGGTTCCTCTTTCACTAATCTCTAAATAACATCTTAAGATCCTGCATTGCCCTGATCAAAATATTGATCTACAAAAATATTGCAACTACAATCCTGGCTACACTATATCGTCGCAGTAAGTAGATGTAAAACAGTAAATCTATATTTTCATACACTTACCTTTATTATATAGTTGTAGTCGATATTATGGATGCAATATTGTTGTTGGTTAATATTTTGACCTCAATATTGTGGCACATAATTGTCGGTAGCCATTTTGAATGTTTACATTATTGTTTAGACGTAACCATGGCTTTGAATGATATTATTTTTCTTAATTACCAGTAGGAGTGCAACAGTATCAAAGTCCATAAACTGGATTAATTAGAGTGATAGAGGCATTGCAATTACTCTGTGAAGCTGAGGTACTTGTTAGCCTTTTATTAAAGCTAGTTAAAACCACCCACCTTCTGCTGCATCAGATTACAAATAATACGCAAGCGCCAAACTCCTACATTCTTGAATCTCATGCCTAAGGCTGAACTGGAGTGTCCCATTGGATATCGCCGCCATCCAGATATACATATTGTCACCCGGTGACAAATTAGTACTGCCTGACTTCCTGGTTGTAGGAAATAAACCTTGCAGCCAAGTATGGTGCTGTTCTACAGGTGGATGGCTTGTTCTGCTGCACAAAGCAAAACCAAAGGGGACGATGGACGGAGTGTTGAACATTGCAAGCACTCACCCCCAGTCAACTGATCTGGGTTTAATCCATCATCATTCTTTAGCTCACTCCGCCACCCCAGTTCAGACATGGCCATATGCAAATCAGTCTGACCCTGTGCCTCATGGGAACAGTCCAGCCCAAACTGCCAAGCCATGTCTTCCCTGGACCGGAAACAAGCATCCTAGGACCGGTTTCGGGCTCACAGCCCTCATCAGCCAGGCTATCTTGAATCCAGTGGCAAAGTGAGCAAGGGACCCACGTCTGGGCAAACCCAGCCAACTTAGGGCGAACAAAGCAAAACCAAAGGGGACGATGGACGGAGTGTTGAACATTGCAAGCACTCACCCCCAGTCAACTGATCTGGGTTTTATCCATCATCATTCTTTAGCTCACTCCACCACCCCAGTTCAGACATGGCCATATGCAAATCAGTCTGACCCTGTGCCTCATGGGAACAGTCCAGCCCGAACTGCCAAGCCATGTCTTCCCTGGACCGGAAACAAGCATCCTGGGACCGGTTTCGGGCTCACAGCCCTCATCAGCCAGGCTATCTTGAATCCAGTGGCAAAGTGAGCAAGGGATCCACGTCTGGGCATACCCTGCCAACTTAGGGCGAACAAAGCAAAACCAAAGGGGACGATGGACGGAGTGTTGAACATTGCAAGCACTCACCCCCAGTCAACTGATCTGGTTTGCTTTGTTCTGCTGCACGCCATCACAGCTCAGATAATCAGACCCCCGGCATTCCCATGTAGAACAGAGCACCAGGAGGCCAGTGTGCAGCAGCGATGTACAGAGCATGACATGTGTGACGTCAGCACGCTGCTGCCTATAGCCGGCGTGCTGCCGAGGCAGGTGCCATGCATGAATTGGATAATATGCTGTTAGGGGCATTCTAATATATTGTACAGCACTCCAAGTTGTAGTTTGTACCGAGTGGGGGACACGTCTTCAAAATAGACCTTTATGGCAAATTGTGATCTAGTTGCATTTGCGTCAGTCACAACAGTACCATTTACTGGCGTTTTGTTGGAGGAGCACACAGCCCTTCTGGAAAGACCACTTTCACCCAGATTATGCCTCTGCGCTCCCTCGCTGAAGCTGGAATGTATTGCTTCATTTGCTAAATTAAGGTCTTTGAAAATGCCCAGCAGTTTTTTAGGTCGAGCTTTAGCGGCAGCGCGCATGCGCTGCTCGCTCTGTGAGGCATGCAGTAGTAGAGTATGGGGAGACAAGCTGCCCTCACTCTCCACCCATATTTTTCATTGACTTTGTCCTTTGTAAATTCTTTCTTCTGATTGATTATGAGGCTTGTTAGTCCCGCCTTATTATGGCCATATTGTCATTTGTACCCTCCCATGGCTATTGGCCCCTTTACTTCGAGTGTTACACTGTACGGTACGTGTTATTTAGAGCACTATTTTCTTGCAACCCCCACCCCCCGCCCGCACTCCCGCTGTCCCTGCCTTCTCGCCTCCCCACTTATGCCGCACGCCTGCACTCCCGTTTGCAATGCAATAGGTCTCGCGTAAATGTGAGTCCTATTGCATTGCAAATGCTTGTCTACCATTTCCTCCCGTCTTTAGTTTGCCCCTGTCGCAGGGGTTAGTACTGCTTGTTTGCTTTGCTAGGGCCTGGCACACTGAGAGCACTGGTGTTTAATCTTCCGAGGGTGGGGTGGGGTCAGAGGTGGCTCGGAGGCTCACGGAGGGCTGAAAACACCGCAGGCATCACCAGCAGGCTTTCAGAAATGTATATGTGCAATTAGACTGGCTCCCGCTTGCCACAAGCTGAGATACTTGTAAAGGGAATACTGTAGCATCAGTCATTTAATTGTAAAGCTGCTTCATCTCAAGCCACCCGAGAGTAATGATCATGGACCAATGCTTGTCCCTAGTCCTGTCCATATTCCTTCAGCAGCAGGAGCACCTCTACGTTGGAGAGGGCCAGTCTGCTTGTGTCCGGCATCGAGAGAAGGCCTGGCTCATGGCTGAGCCTGCACAGGGAACACACCGACCGAACCATATCTTCCACCAGCTTCCAAATCGTACCATAATCAGTTGCCACCCACCCAGCAGTACTACTGCAGCAGCCCGGTGAGAAGTTAAAAATATGATGAAACCCTGACGGCTTTGTGTATAGTCCTCCTCATAGGCATCCGGATACATGTGAGACTTGACAGAGGGGAGTAGCTTCCATTGATGCAGCCCTGGGCGGGGGGAGGGTCACCGAACCCTGATTCGTGCTGTGTTCTATCATTCAAATAACAGCGAGGAGAGGCATTTTCTTTCCCTGCACTAAGGCCCATGACACACTGGCTACACTACTGTTGGCACGGGAAGATTTATGAATAGTTTAAGCACACAGTGGTGGAACTAATAGAGAGGTGCCAAGGGCCATCGACACAACTGTTCACTTTGTTGTTCCAGAGGAGCCCTCTGCCTGGTAAAATCAGGATGATTTCTTGCATCTTGTAATTAAAATACAATCACTTTGTTTGCTTAAGAAGCACACCATCTGTCTAATTTACAAATGAATTATTAGCATTTAAAAAATAAACAATATAGTGATGCCAGAGTTCCTTGAAGGTGACCGGTGGTGTTAGCTGTACAGTTTTTGCATCCTTGGATTGCACCGTCGGGTTTTGAGGTGGAAAAGCTGTGAGTTCCATCACAGCACTGCAAGCAGGGATTGCTTTCAGCCCAAGAACCAGGCCCACGTAGGTCTCACCTTGCTGTACTAGGGCAAAGAGGGCAACAAGCTTGTGAAAATCTTCCATTGAAGTTGTTTAATATTTATTTCAGGAATGAACGTTAAGTGCACGTCTTTGTAAGACAAAAGATGACCTGCTGAGGGGTCTCTCTGGATTAACAAATCCAGTCTTATGGCAATTGTTTCAAACTAGAAACTACTTCACTGTGCAGGAGTTTCAGTGTCACCAGGGCCCAATTAAAACTGTTTCTTTTGGGATTGTGGGATGGGTGCCTACTTTTCTTGCTTGCATTACAGCCCATGATGCTCCACTGACCATTAGGCAGAGAACAACCAACTTTTAGTCCCCTTTTGGTTCTTTTTTCACTGGAGCTGCCCCTCCCAAATGTGGTGGAAGACCTGCATTACCAAAAATAAATGTTCAGGGCCTCATTTATGAAAATTGTCGCATCACTGGGCAAAAACAGCGATGCAACACTTTTTATAGCACCATCCTTGCAACACCATGGATGCGCCGTATTTACACTAGAGCGCTCCATGACGCAAGCATTGAGCATAGCAGACTACTTCTTTGTTATTAGCTCTGTCACGGTGACAAATACTGTATTGTACAAACATTTATTCATGCAACAGTATGCACCCCCACCCCCCAAATTCTCGTGGTATGTTGCTGTGTGCGACCAGGAAGCACAATCATTTTTTTTTTTAGCTCTGACAAGCTTTAAGTCCAGCTCCAGATAAATTGCATTCAAAACGTGCTGTACTTGGTTCAACATGGCTTTTTTATTTCTTGTTTGACAGCGCAGTGCAATAGGTCTCGCATTTACGCGAGTTTGAGCTATTGGCATTGTAAATGACAATGCCTTTTTTATGTTTTGGTTTCTAAAACATAAATAAAAGGCATTGTCATTTACAATGCCAATAGCTTAAACTCTCGTAAATGCGAGACCTATTCCATTGCAAATGCTTGTTTCATCTAGCAAATGCTATCAAACACGTCAGTCTCCAGTGTTGCGGTGAATATTGGAAAAAAGATTAGTACATTTATCGTAGAAATTGTACTTGATGTTTGTTGCTTTAAATGTATGTACACGGTCACTTATCAATATCACAACATTTTCGTAAATCTGCCCAACGTATCAATTGCAACATTATATTACATTTACTGTGGAGATGTAGCTTTTTTTTTTAGCATATTCATGATTGTATATGGCAGAACACAGCTGTTCCAACCCACTCTCTGATGGCTGCACAAAGCCAGCCGCGTCGCCTAGCAAGAAACAGGTGGCCTACGGTTCCGCTGGCACGAGCCGACCAGAATGGCATACTGTAATGGAAAAGGGATCAACCGCGGCAAGCAACTGACATAACTCTTTTAGAGCTCCTGAAGTGGTACATATTTTAAAGTGCTCTGGGAAATCCTCAGGAGAACTTCATCTCTTCGTGTATTCTGTTCCTTAGCTTACTGAGGCACATTGTCAGGACGTGGCGTCGCACTATTCGTCAGGGGCGTGCGTGCGTGCGTGTCGCGGCTCGCAAGATTCGTCACCCGCATTCTTCGTCGAGAAGCTGGTGTTGTGTTACACTGGGGCCCCATGTGTCGTAGGCAGCGTGTTGACTCTATATATATATATTGCACTGTAAATCATATGAAGACTGCCCAGTCCATGACGCCTCAAACATTATCCATTAACAGGCCAAACCCTGCTACTGCTCCTCTTCTGATGAAAATGCACACACTAAATAAAATCCAGAAAAATCTCACCAATATCTCTTGTCATCTAGTATATGTTTAAGAAACACAGCAACCAAAAGACAATGCTCATGAAAAATGCATAGGAAATATAACATGATGCACATTTTAGAACATGGTCGGAATTGGGAAATTGGGGTATTTTCTCGGGATTAAACGTTTTGTTGTGAAATTCTTTATGTTTTCATTTTCTACCCGGCTCATTTACAGTAAAGTAGCCTTAATCGGGACAACATGTTAAGGGATCTGGTCTAATGACTAACTTTCGGACTGTTGCACCAGGAGACCTGGCACCGAAATATGAACCTGGAAATGGCACAAAATGGAAGTGAACTAACCAGTTGCGACTGGTGTCCGGGAAAGGGGGAGGGGGGGAATGCTGGGTGGCGAAAGGATGGCAGGCAGTAACAAAATAAACAACAACAAAAAATTACCTGCTGCTCGCCGCTCTTCTGCTCCTCTGGGGGAAGGACAGGCGGGTCTGAGGCTCCCAGAATCCCGTACAGCCAAACAAGACGCTGCTCTCGTGGTGATAATACCCATGAGAGCAGCGTCAGGATTGGGTGGAGCAGGCTGGTTTTGCACTTCATCGGGGGCTGGGAGCCTGTGCCTGCTGTTGTTCGCCACCAAGCAACGCAGTTGGGTTGGAGAGATGTCAGTGCGCATGTCGGTTTGGACGCCCTAAGACGGCTGGCCAAACCGACATGCGCACTGACAGTTGTGCCCACCACTCCTTCGCCTCCTCCTCCCTGCTGCTGTCGTCATGACGTCCCCTCCACCAAGACTCGGCGCCGTGAAGAAAAATAAAATGATAAAAAACCCTTTTATTATCATCTTATTTTTCATTTTAATCTGCGGGCAGGAGCTCAACGCTCCTCTGCCATAGCGGAGGAGCCACCGCTGGAACTAACTTTGTCATCTTGCTGGGCGGCTTGCAAATAGTGCTTGCTCCTCTACCCATGATGTAAATTGGAATGCGTGGAATGGTGTTCTCATATACTAAGCAGACAAAGGAACCCCTCATGTCTGTGTGGAAAATGTGCGCTAACTCTGGGCCTGATACAGAAAGGTGAACTTACAAATTTGTGTAACTTTACTGCTTTTTGGTATAGGAGTTTTACGACTCCACACTCCTGATACTTCTGTGCGTAGAGTTGTCCGCACCTAGAGACTCCGTAATCGGGTCGCAGAACCCTGCACACATATCTGTGCAGAGTAATAAAACTCAACACGTATTTTGTGAATAAGGAATTGCATTTTGTTGTAAGTTTTCTAGTACTACAAAATGTATTACAAAGTGCAGATTGTGAATCAGGCTCAATACGTTTTATAAACAGGTCTCACAAGCGCCTGCAACACAATATATTCCCTTGCAAGTTGCAAGTGTGTGTGTGGGGGGTACACATGTACCTCTCCCTTTGCCTTGTGGCTCTGAGTTGTAATGTTGACATTGGAAGTCGCAAAGAAATTTGCTGCCCCCAATCACAAAGCTTAATACCACTGCCCTGTACCCGGTCCAATTACATACTTTGTCTCAATCCTCAAAACATGTATCGGAAGTGGTTTAAGAACATGGAGGACATGTTGAGAACTTTTGTTGTGCTATGAAGTCTGATACCATTCCAAGTAATGTGTCATCCTACCCCTGTGCCTATGATTACTCTGCCTTTACCCTTGGTACCGGATCTGAGTTGCCCTTCTAGAACCACATCTTCATGAGTTCTTTTAGGTCCATCGGTTTTAGCATGAACCCAGAGGAGTCATTAAACCACCAACACTTGGTGGGTGGTATTTATGGTGCATGATCAATGCTAGATAACTTTGTAGCCAGGTTTCGAAAGGTGTTAATTATGGCTGGAGGACCAGCAGACTTCATCATACTTAATTTGGTCATATTCCAATGTGACTATACATTTAGTGGTCTCAGTGGGTCCGCAGATTCCCACATTACGTCTTCTCTGGTTATTGATGAGCACACCCACAGACAGTGAATGGCAGTTGCTAGACATTGTATCAGGCCACAAGGTAAGGGTGGCTCTAATAGGTTGTGTTAACCCTTTGTGATGAATTACAGCTGTACGAAATTGGTTTATTTGCTGAAGGGGATGAGAACCCAGGTGAAGAAATAATCACAACCCTTGTCAGTGTGAACCACAAATGTCAATAAATAAACCTGTGCTTAACCCTCTGGCAGCTTGACATGAAGCAGTGAAGCTAAACTTAACCCTTTCGCTGCTAGGCCTTTTCCCCCCTGTGCTAAGCCTTTTTTTTTGGTTATTTGGGGTAGTTTGCGCTTAGGCCCGTGTAACGTTTTGTCCACATAAGGTATCCATGCCAAATTTGCGTCCTTTTCTTCCAACATCATGGGGATTTTAGAGGTACCCTGGGTTTGTGGATTCCCCTGGAGGGGACCCATAAATTAGCCAAAATACAGCTAAATTTAGTTTTTTTAGGAAAAATGGGGAAAAAGTGCTGCAGAAGAAAGCGTCTGGTTTTTTCCCTGCAAATGGTATCAACAAAGGGTTTGTGGTGCTGAAATCATCATCTTCCCAGCTTTCAGGGACATGCAGACTTTTGTCAGAAAACCAAACTTTTTTATACAGTTTTGGCACTTTACTGGGGCAAAGCCTATTTTTGCTACTTTTTGTGCTTTTAACCTCCTTCCAGTTAGTGGTAGAAATGGGTTTGAAAGGAATAATGGATCCCTGAAAGCTATACATTTCTTAAAAGTAGACAAAATTCTAAATTCAACAAGGGGTTATTTTTTGTAGATCCTTCAAGGTTTTCTTATAGAAACTAACAGTTGAAAATAAGAAAAATTGAAAATGAGTTAAAAAAACAGCCATCTGTGCCAACATTTTCACCTGTAACTTCTACTAAGTATGACAGATTTTTTAAAGCAATATACTGTTACATGCGTTGCACCCTTATGATTGTGAGGATATATAGGACTTGTAGGTTCACCAAGAATGGTTTTTCATTGTGTATCGGGTATATAGCAATACATTTGGTAAAATGTAAAGAGTGAAAAATAGGTATCAAAGACACCTATGTATTTCCAAAATGGGAACAAAATATAGAGTTTAGAAATAGTAGCTATTTGCACATTTCCAAAATTTTGGGTACCCATACTAGCATGCGAATTAAAGGAAATTTTTCAAAGTGACTTCTTTTTTACATATTGTCTTACATTTGGAAGGCAAAAATGCATAGAAAGACAAAAGGTAATAACAGTTGCTCTACAGTTCTGTGTTCCCCTAAGTCTCCCGATAAAAAATGGTACCTCACTTGTGTGGGTAGGCCTAGTGCCCGCGACAGGAAGCGGCCCAAAACGCACCGTGGACAAACCACATTTTTACAGTGAAAACAGACCCTTTTTTTGCAAAGTGCCTAGCTGTGGATTTTGAACCCTAGCTCAGCCGGCACCTAGGGAAACCTAGCAAACCTATACATTTTTGAAAACTAGACACCCAGGGGAATCCAGTAGGGGGTGACTTGTGTGGCTCCCACCAGGTTCTGTTACCCAGAATCCCTTGCAAACCTCAAACTTTGTCAAAAAAACACATTTTCCTCACATGTCTGTGATGGAAAGTTCTGGAATCTGTGTGGATCCACAAAATTCCACCCACCCCGCATTCCCCAATGTCTCGTGATAAAAATGATACCCCACTTGTGTGGGTAGGCCTAGTGCCCGTGACAGCAAACAGCCCAAAACGCAACGTGGTCACACCACATATTTACAGTGAAAACTGACCCTTTTTTAAAAAAAAGTGCCTAGCTGTGGATTTTGAACCCTAGCTCTGCCGGCACCTAGGGAAACCTAGCAAAATTATACATTTTTGAAAACTAGACACCCAGGGGAATCCAGTAGGGGGTGACTTGTGTGGCTCTCACCAGGTTCTGTTACCCAGAATCCCTTGCAAACCTCAAACTTTGTCAAAAAACACATTTTCCACACATGTCTGTGATGGAAAGTTCTGTAATCTGTGTGGATCCACAAAATTCCACCCACCCTGCATTCCCCAACATCTCCCGATAAAAACGGTACCTCACTTGTGTGGTTAGACCTAGTGCCCGCTACAGGAAACGGGCCAAAACGCAACGTGGACACACTACATTTTTACAGTCAAAACTGACCCTTTTTTGAAAAGTGCCTAGCTGTGGATTTTGAACCCTAGCTCTGCCGGCACCTAAGGAAACCTAGCAAACCTATACATTTTTGAAAACTAGAAACCCAGAGTAATCCAGGAGGGCGTGACTTGTGTGGCTCCCACTAGGTTCGGTTACCTAGAATCCCTTGCAAACCTCAAACGTTGTCAAAGAAAGCACATTTCCCTCACATTTCTGTGTTGGAAAGTCCTGGAATCTGCGTGGATCCACAAAATTCCACCTACCCCGAATAAAAGTCTCCCAGTAAAAGTGGTACCTCACTTGTGTGGGTAGGCCTAGTGCCCGCAACAGGAAACGGGCCAAAACACAACGTGGACACGCCACATTTTTACAGTCAGAACGGACCCTTTTTTTGCACAGTGCCTAGCTGTAGATTTTGAACCCAGGCTCTGCCGGCACCTAGGGAAACCTAGCAATCCTATACATTTTTGAAAATTAGACACCCAGGGGAATCCAGGATGGGTTGACTTGTGTGGCTCGCACCAGGTTCTGTTACCCAGAATCCCTTGCAAATCTCAAACTTTGTAAAAAAAGACCACATTTTCCTCACATTTCTGTGATGGAAAGTTCTGGAATCTGTGTGGATCCACAAAATTCCACCCACCCTGCATTCCCCAACGTCTCCCGATAAAAACAGTACCTCACTTGTGTGGGTAGGCCTAGTGCCTGAAACAGGGAACGGGCCAAAACGCAACGTGGACACATTATTTATTATTACACACCCCATTTTTACAGTGAAAACTGACCCTTTTTTTGAAAAGTGCCTAGCTGTGGATTTTGAACCCTAGCTCTGCCGGCACCTAAGGAAACCTAGCAAACCTATACATTTTTGAAAACTAGACACCCAGAGGAATCCAGGAGGGGGTGACTTGTCTGGCTCTCTCCAGCTTCTGTTACCCAGAATCGCTTGCAAACCTCAAACTTTGTAAAAAAAAAAACACATTTTCCCAACATTTCTGTGATGTAAAGTTCTGAAATCTGTGTGGATCCACAAAGTTCCTACCACCCAGCATTCTCCAAAGTCTCCTGATACAAATGGTACCTCACTCATGTGGGTGGGCCAAGGGCCCGCGGCAGGGAAGGGCCCAAAACGTATTGTGGAGACATCAAAATTACCTATCACAAAACGACCTGGCTTTGCAAGGGGTGTCACCTGGGTTTTTGGCCCCGGGCTCGGCGGCCATCTAGGGAAACCTACCAAACCCACACATTTCTGAAAACTAGACACCCGGGGAGTTCAGGGAGGTATGGCTTGCGTGGACCCCCCAACATTTTCCTACCCAGAATCCCCCTCAAACCTCAATTTAGCTGTAAAAAACACTTTTTTCTCAAATTTCTGTGTGGGAAAGTTGTGGGATCACAGGGCTGACACAAATTTCCTACCGCCAAGCGTTGCCTCAGGTCTCCCGATAAATATGGTACCTCACTCGTGTAGGTGGCCCAAGTATCCGCGACAGGCAAGGGCCCAAAACGTATTGAGGAGACATCAAAATTACTTATCACAAAACAACCTGGTTTAACAAGGGGGGCACCTGGGTTTTTGGCCCGGGGCTCAGCGGCCACTAGGGAAACCTACCAAACCCGCACATTTCTTAAAACTAGAGACCGAGGGAAGTCCAGGGAGGTATGGCTGGCGTGGATCCCCCAACATTTTCCTACCCAGAATCCCCTGCAAACCTCAAATTTACCTGAAAAAAACAAATTTTCCACATATTTGTGCGTAGGATTACCGTGCCGGCACAAATTACCAACCACACAGCGTTCCCCTTAGTCTCCCGAGTAAAATTATAACTCACTTGTGTGTGTGGCCAATGCAGAATTGGCTAAAAATGTATTTTTTAAAAATGTAGCGCTTAGAATTTGCTGTGCTATACCCTTCATCCCTATGTTTTTGGCTCTTCACAGTCACAGGCCCTTGCCCCACCCACACAAGTGAGGTATCATTTTACTCGGTAGACTGAGGGGAACGCTGTGTGGTAGGACATTTGTGCCGGCATGGTGATCCCGCACAAAAATATGTGGAAAAGTGATTTTTCCAGCAAAATTTGAGGTTTGCAGGGGATTCGGGGTAGGAAAACGTGGGGGGGGTCCACACAAGCCATACCTCCCTGGACTCCCCCGGGTGTCTAGTTTTCAGAAAAGTGTGGGTTTGGTAGGTTTCCCTAGATGGCCGCCGAGCCCGGGGCAAAACACCCGGGTGACCCCCCTTGCAAAACCAGGCCATTTTATGATAGGTAATTTTGATGTCCCCTCAATACGTTTTTGGCCCTTGCCTGTCGCGGGTACTTGGCCCACCCACACGAGTGAGGTACCATTTTTATCGGAAGACCTGGGGGAACACTGGGTGGTAGGAAATTTGTGTCAGCTCGGTGATCCCACAACTTTCCCACACAGAAATTTGAGAAAAATTTGATTTTTTCAGCTAAATTTGAGGTTTGCAGGGGATTCTGGGTAGGGAAACGTTGGGGGGTCAACGCAAGCCATACCTCGCTGGACTTCCCCGGGTGTACAGTTTTCAGCAATGTGTGGGTTTGGTAGTTTCCCAAGATGGCCAGCCCAGCCCGGGGCCCAACACCCAGCTGACCCCCCTTGCAAAACCAGGTTGTTTTGTGACAGGTAATTTTGATGTCTCCTCAATACATTTTGAGCCCTTGCCTGTTGCAGGTACTTGGCCCACCCGCGCGAGTGAGGCATCATCAGAAGACCTGGGGGAACGCTGGGTGGTAGGAAATTTGTGTCAGCTCGGTGATCCCACAACTTTCCCCACACAGAAATTTGAGAAAAATGTGATTTTTTCAGCTAAATTTGATGTTTGCAGGGGATTCTGGGTAAGAAAACGTTGGGGGGTCCTCGCAAACCATACCTCACTGGACTCCCCCGGGTGTCTAGTTTTCAGAAATGTGTGGGTTCGGTAGTTTCCTTAGATGGCCGCTGAGCCCGGGGCCAAAGACCCAGGTGACCCCCCTTGCAAAACCAGGTTGTTTTGTGATAGGTAATTTTGATCTCTCCTCAATATGTTTTGGGCCCTTGCCTGTCACAGGTACTTGGCCCACCCACGCAAGTGAGGTACCATTTTTATCGGGAGACCTGGGGGGAATGCTGGATGGTAGGAAAATTGTGGTTTTTCTGATACCAGAATATTATGACACAGTAATGCAAGAAAAATGCGTGACTATAGTCACATTTTGAGGTTTGCATGCCATTGTAAGTAAAAAAACTTGTTGGGATCCATGAGAGGCAGACCACCCAGCACTTCCCATTTTCTTTTGGTTTACAGAAATATCTAAAGTTGGTAAATTTTCTCTAGAGACAGACTACACCTTAGCACAGAAAGACAGATGAGACAAATATGACTGCCTATCCATCTGTTCCTCAAGTACACACATATACTGGTTGGTGTTGGCACAAGGGTGAGTGAAAGGTTCAAAATGTATATTTTATTAACAAGAGATTTCACAAAAAGGAAATGCACTGTTAATAATTAAAAGGTTAAAAACCTGAACCCATGACTCATAGCTCGTGAGCTGTAAAGCCACGGCAAGGCATCAACCTCTTTACAGGCCATTCACACACCTTTCATACTTGACATGCACTTTCACACCACCAGCTGCGGCCCCATCACATTACAACACTCACATCAACCGACAATGTGGAGACATTGTACACCCTGGCAGAGAGAGACAGAAAAGACAAATATTACTTCAAAACAAACAATTCCTTAAGTACATACACATACTGGTGGGATTTGGCATGAGGGTGAGTGAAGGTTCAGAGCGTAAAATTCTATTAACAAGAGATTTCACAAAAAGGAAATGCACTGTTAATAATTAAAAAGTTAAAAACCTGAACCAATGGCTCACAGCTTGGCAAGGTACCAACCTCTTTACAGGCCATTCACACACCTTTCATACGTGACACACAAGACCTTTCACACCGCCAGCCGCGGGCCAAGCACATTACAACATTCACATCAACAGACAGCGCCATTCAAGGGCCCATCACTTTCATACGCCCACATGACTGACACAGCTATCACACCGGCTGGTGGTCGACATAGTGTGTGCAGTGGTGTTTGGCTAGCAGAGTGTGTAATGACCAGCAGCTAGTCACTACTCACATACCGTCAGCCAAATGCCAGCCCACGCACATCGCCAGCCAAGCACCAGCCCACCCACATTGCCAGCCAAGTGCCAGCCCATGCACACTGCCAGCCAAGCACTGGTCCACGCACACCGCCAGCCAAGCGCCAGCCCATGCACACCGCCAGCCAAGCACCAGCCCAGGCATGCCGCCAGCCAAGCGCCAGCCCATGCACACTGCCAGCCAAGCGCCAGCCCACACACACCACCAGCCAAGCGCCAGTCCAGGCACAATACCAGCTAAGCGCCAGTCCACGCACACTGTTACATTTTTTTTAACAAGAAAGAAAACGCAAACCAATTGGAACTAGATACAAAACTATAACTACAAACACAACAGTGGTAACTAAAGACATCATTCTAATGCCAGTCGTGAAACTGAATAACAAATAAAAAACCATACAGACCAGGCAGTACACTATTAGACTCACGGTTTCTCCCAAAATCTCTTTTGAGTGTGATATCATCTGAAACATGTGGGCACACACAGCCCAGGATTAAAAGGACAATCAGCACAGTCCATACGACTCTCCTTCCGCATACCTCTTCGCAAACAGACTCTACATCTCTTACATGGATTGTTTTTTTTTACGTGGGAGGAATTAAATCGGGAAAGTGGCGATCTTTTATTCTAGCCACATCCTCCACCACTCCAACTCTAGGAACACTTGCCTGTTTCACTACAACAAGGCTGCCTATGACAGACTCCTGAAACTGAGCAAAAGTAATCTTTGACGCTGGAGAACACTCCTTGAACAGAACAAAAGTATTAAAAGTTGCTAAATTGAAAAGATGGATGGCCAACTTCTTATACCAAATGTAAGCCTTACGAATAGCAGTGTAAGGTTCCAACCTCTGATCTACTCTATCAGCACCACCCATGTGCTTATTGTAGTCTACAATGCACACAGCTTTGCGCACTTCAGCAACCTGACCCCAAACAGCCACAGGTGAATTACTTTCATCATGGATGGTAGTCAGCATGTACACATCCCTCCTGTCCACAAATTTCACAGCTAGCAGTTCATCACTACGCAAGGCACTGCACTGTCCCCTCTGAAGCTTTTTGCAAACAAGCTCTTTTGGGTAACCTTTACACTTAGAGCGGATTGTGCCACAATCAAGAGTGTCCACTTTGAACAATTCTTTAACAATTGCACTGCAGTGTAGAAGTTATCTAGGTACAAATGGTGATCTTTGTTAAAAAGTCCTTTAGCAAGTTCCCACACAATTTTCTCTGAAACTCCTAAAGTGGACGGACAACCAGGGAGGACAATAGTGGAATCCCTACCAGTGTACACCCAGAAATTATAGACATATCCTGTCCTACTCTCAGACAACATATACATCTTAATTCCATAGCATGCCCTCTTGCTAAGAATGTACTGTCTAAAAACCAAGCGGCCCTTGAACAGGACCAAAGACTCTTCAATAGCTATTTCTTTCCCTGGATTATAAATCTCTGAAAAATGATCTACAAAGTGATCAAGAACAGGCCGAATCTTAAAAATACGGTCACAGTCAGGGAGATCTCGTGGCAACGCCGAAGCATTATCAACAAAATGCAGCATCCGAAGCACAAGTAAATACTGATCACGACTCATAATTGCAGGAAATATGGCTGTTGCCATCAATGGACTGGTAGACCAATATGAAGCTATGGACAGGTTTCTTATCAAGCCCATCAAAAAAGTAAAACCCCAAAACTTCTTCATCTCATCCAGATTTGTGGGAGTCCACCGGGTAGCTCTAGAGTGGGGCCTAAGTCTGTCACTGTTGTCCCTCAAATACTGTTCAGCATACAAATTAGTCTGCTAAAAAATCTCAGCCAAAAATACATCATCCATAAACAACTGAAAACACTGTATAGGGAAAAGATTTTCACAATTCACTCTACACCCTGCATCATCATTAAAGGCAGGCAACACAGGCTGCACCATCTTTGGATCAACCCAGAGTCCAGCACTTTCAATGGGAAGCCTTGCATCCCAAGGCTGCAATCCAGATGCCTCTTGCTGCACCATCGACACATCAGTGTCCTCCTCTAAAACAGGCACTTCATCCGCACTGAGAGTAGCTTCATCCGCACTGAGAGTAGCTTCATCATCAGATGATTCCTTGTGGACAGAAAACTCACTGCCAGAATCTTGCACTTCCTCCTCTCCCTCAGACGCACTGTCAGTCTCATAATCATGGTCAGAGGAACATTCAAAAAGCATACCAACCACCTGCTGAGCAGTAATTCTGCGGCTAGCCATAATCCTTACTAACAAAGGTGACTTGTCAAACAAGTCAACAACAACAAACACTTTGTAGAATAAGTAATAAACAAAATTTGGCTTTATCACAAAGACCTATATACTCCAAAACTATACCACTCACTTGTCAGAAGCAGACTCATCACCACCTACTCTGCACAGACACCGCAAGGACCAAAAATATTCCACTAAAAAAGAAAAAAAAATTCACATAAGACTACGCAAAAGACATCGCAAAGAATTTCACGCTCAAAACAGAAACTAAATATGCTGCTGTTATGACACCACTTACAATAAATTCACTCGTGCATGACAATAATACTCATTTGGAGTAAACACAACCAAAAATGTTTTTCTTACCAAATAAATGAAACTACGCAAAACTGCAGATCAACCACTGCTGAAACCGCAAACAAGAACAAAAAGCTTGGCACTAGAATAAAAAGGAGAAATAAAACATTACAATCACATATGCAAATAATGAACCAGTTCACACACAACCCACCAGCCAAGCTGGGCCTAAAAGCACAAGGCTGATCCGCCCCCAAGGGGGGCAGAAACAGCCACAAAATTCACCCCCGTAAAAGGGGAGCGGCCCTTGCCCAAGGGGCCGCTCCCCAACAACATTTAGAAAAAATCCTGGTGTAAAGTGGCTTCTGCCCCCCTTGGGGACAGATGGGCCTAAAAACATATGTCCTATCTGCCTCCACGGGGTGGGGGGAGAAACGGCTACAATATTCACCCCCATAAAGGGGAGCGACCCTTGCCCAAGGGGCCGCTCCCCACAAACATTTATATATAAAAAAAATCCCTAGTGGCCTAGTGGGCCATGTAAAATATTTTTGGGCCGATCTGCCCCACCCCAGGGTTTCAGAAACAGCCACACAAAATGCCCCCCAAAGGGGAGCGACCCTTGCCCAAGGGGCTGCGCCCCACAAACATTGATATAAAAAAAATCCCTGGTGGCCTAGTGGGCCATCTGAAATAATTTTAAGCCGATCTGCCCCCCCAGGGGGGCAGAAATGGCCACACACAATGCCGCCCATAGGGGAGCGACTCTTGCCCAAGGGGCCATTCCCCACCTGCATTACATATATAAAAAAAATAAACTAAAACAAAACAAAATCCCTGGTGGCCTAGTGGGCCATCTAAAATTATTTTGGGCCTATATGCCCCCCCAGGGGGGAAAAAACGGCCACACAAAATGTTCCCCAAAGGGGAGAGGCCCTTTCCCAAGGGGCCACTCCCAGCATGCATTACTAATAAAAAATAAAAAAAAGAAAAGAAAAAAAATCCCTGGTGGCCTAGTGGGCCATCTAAAATTATTTTGGGCCGATCTGCCCCCTCAGGGGGCAGAAATGGCCTCACAAAATGTCCCCCAAAGGGGAGCGACCCTTGCCCAAGGGGCCGCTCCCCGCATGCATTACAAATAAAAAAAATAACCTAAAATTTTAAAAATCCCTGGTGTCTAGTAGGCATTTCTGCTCCTCGATCGCGCGATCGTGCAGCAGGAATGCTCAAAGAGGCATCGGAATGAAGGAAAACCCTTTCCTTTCCCCCGATGCCTCTTTGATCAAAAAATCCCCCCTTCCCGAGGAGAAACTCACCTTCTCCTCTTGGGCGCGCTGGAAGCAAATGGCTTCCAGCGCGTCCAGTTTCATCTAATGATGTCGGTGCGCTGAATAACAACAATACAACTTATTAATAAAATACAGAACTGTCAAAAAAAGAACTGGGCTGGGTACCTGTCTGTGGATGGGTATCGAATCCCACTGCTGTCTGTCCCTGAGGCTGTAAGTTACTCAGCAGCAACCCCTACGTCTCCAAATCCCGCTGGGCATTTTCATCTGTACAAACTATCCACAAGCGTCTCTCCTCTGCGACTCCCCATTTACGCATATCTGCTATCAATCTGGCTAATGTGGGTGGCGCAGACTGCATTCAGTGTACCGCTATACGACGCCTAGCAAGTACCAGTCCTAAGTTTGCAAACTTATGTTGCATTCTATTACTTGTCTTTGGGGTCGGCAAAACCCCTAAGAGGCAGTGCTTAATGGTTCCCTTAACCCGAAGGCCAGTTGCCACTCGAAGCGTCTCCAACACCCTCAACCAATACTGCGGAAGTCGAGGGCAATCCCACATCACATGGGTAAACATGGCTGGCCCAAAGCCACAGCGGAGACACTCTGTGGAGCGAGTTGCATTGATACATGCTAGGACTAAAGGGGTCATATAAGTGCAATGCAAATAATGAAATTGTATAAGCTTGAAGCAGCCATTCCTGGCCACTTCTCGTACCTGTGCAAATTCTTTCTTCCATTTACTATCTGTGAGGGGAGTCGTTAGATCTGTCGACCATCTGTTTCGAATGTGGGAGACATCAACGCTACGGTCAGCTTTGAGTGCTCGGTATAGAAGGGAGATCAATCCCCTGTGGGTACCTGGATCTAGGGGCCAGATGTTCGATCCTAAATTACAGTCGCAAATGGGCAATCGGCCCGTTTGCGACTGCAATTTAGGGCATGGCCATGTACAAACCTCATTTTCCGAATCGATACATTTTACCGATTCACAAAATGAGGTTTGCGACTCGCTATTAGGAAGGGGCGTGCCAAGGGCGTCCCTTCCTAATAACGACTCGCATTTGTATGTATGAATGTTTTGTGACCGCAATTGCTGTTGCAAAACACTCGCAATTTACCACCTACTTCAAGTAGGTGGTAAACCATTCGCAAATGGGAAGGGATCCCCAGGGGACCCCTTCTCCTTTGTGAATGGGTCAAAAAATATTTTTTAAGGGCAGGCAGTGGTCCCAGGGACCACTGCCTGCCCTAAAAATTAAACTGAAAAGTTTCATATTTCTTCTTTTTAAATGCATCCCGTTTTCCTTAAAGAAAACAGGCTGCATTTAAAAAAAAAACTGTAAATCTAAAAGCAGTCACAGACATGGTGGTCTGCTGACCCCAGCAGCCCACCATCTCTGTGAGTGCTAGCCATTCCCAATGGGGTCGCAAATTGCGTCTGCCTCATTAATATTAATGGGACATGCAATTTGCGACCCCATTAGGAATCGTAAACAGTGTCTGAGACACTGTTGTACATCCCAATTTGCGAGTCGCAAATTGGTTGGTCGTACATCTGGCCCCAAAATCACCATCAATGTGTGGGACTCTGTTGGTACCTTAGGGAATGAGATCCATATCTCTCGCGTAGTGCGGGAACGTTTTGCATATTGAAAAAATGCCCTCCTGGGATCCCGAAGCACTCCTGCGCTTCAGTAATTGTAAGGAATGACCCATTACAATATAGGTCGCCCACAGTGAGGCGCCCCCCCTCGAACCATCTCGTTAAATCCATGACGTTTTGAATATGGCAAAATTTACGCAGCATTGCAACGGTAGCACTCATGCATAAGGCGCCCTACGCAGCACTAATGTGACTGCCTGCTCCCATGCTCCCGTGACCTGACGTACCACAAATGGGTATTCCGGGGGCATCCGAGATCCCATCATGAGGCATCCTGGTAAGCTATTCTCCCGTCCCTATTCTGCCATGAGCTCTTTCTCTATGTTTGGGCCCTCTGCACACCAGAGTGCTGCATATTGGAGGAGGGCAGCCATGTAATAAAGCTGCAGGTCAGGAAGGCCCAGCCCCCCTGTTCGGTTTCCAATTTCAGAACCTCCAATTTAACCCTGCTGCTTTTTCCAGCCCAGACCAGCGATATCAGGAGGCTGTTAAGGATCACAAAGGTAGATCTAGGGATAATGCAGCAGGAATTCTGCAGGGTGTACAGGAAGCGCCATCCTGGCCGAGGCCACTTGACCCATGACAGATAGAGGGAGGTGATTCCAGAAGTTAATGGAGGACCTAAACCCTGTGATCACCACCTCCATATTCAATGTATATTGCGCCTCCGCCATTTGTGCTACCTGGATCCCCATATGGCGAAAATGGGTACATTTCCATTGAAACTCCGTTGGGGGGAGGTCGGCTGCATCCGTATTTGTTAAGGTGGCAAGTGGAAATAGGGTTGATTTTCGCTTATTGACTCTCAGTCCAGACACTGCACCAAAACACGATAGAGTGTTCAGGATAATGGGCATTGCCTCCTCTGGATGAGTTAAATACAGCAAGACGTCGTCCAGCAGTCCATGTCTGTACGTAATCTGGTCGCTAACGGTTCCGCTGCCAAGGCGAACAGGAGCGGGGACAGCATGCATCCCTGCCTCGTGCCTCGTTCAATTGGGAGCGTTTCAGAAATCACCCCACAGTTGAGCACAGGTGCAGTTGGCGAATTGTATAGAAGACGTACCCAGGAGGTATATTCCTGACCCATTCTCGTTAGCACTTCCCAGAGGTAGTCCCACAGTAAGGTGTCGAAGGCCTTTTCAATATCCAAAGCAAGTACTGTGGCCTTGAGGTCCATGTTAGCCCGGCATAAAACCACTGGACTAGATGAGTGATAACCCTACCCAATCGTATAGCAAGAGCCTTAGCTAATATTTTCGTGTCTACTCCCAGCATTGATAGTGGTTGATATGATCCCGGCATATGTGGGTCCCCACCCGGTTTAGGAAGCATAACTATCTGGGCCTCTCTCATCGATGGAGGTAAGAGACCTTCTCTCTTGGCCTCTTGTGGGGTTTCTAGGAGTCGAGGGAGCAGAATGTCCGAATATGTTTGAAAGTATTTAACAGGGAGACCATTAGGACCCGGGGATTTGGAGCGGGCTATTGCGGTCAGTGCTTCTTGCAGGTCTTCCAGTTTGACCTCCGCGTTGAGTCTCTCACGCTGGTCATCGATGAGACTAGGGAGTACAATAACTCAAAAAATGGTCCCTGGCGTCCTCTTTGTATACGGAAGACAGGTGGGCATGTAAGAGGAAGTTAATACAGTTTTGTGTGGAGGTATAGCTGCCGTATGGTTTTTGGAGCATGAGTATAATTAGGGGGGGGCGCTCGTGTGTAAGTAACCATGCTAGTAAACGACTTGACTTGTCTCCCTCATGATGGAGCAATTGACGTATTCGCGGCGGACCAAGCAATCTAGTCTGTCCCAGATCTCTCCTACTCTATGCTGGGCGTTTAGCAACGAATCCGATGCCAAGGTCCCGCCAGGCTCCGTCCTTTGTAGCCTCGCTAGGTTACTTTCTGCCTGTGTTAGCTCTTTCTCTAGTTGTCCCCTTAGGTTACCTACTCTCTTGCAGCATTCCCCACATGTCACGACTTTCAGGGCTTCCCATTCTGTCCCCCTTTTACCAGTGGATCCCCAATTAATATCAAAATAGGTGCTCAGTGCACCTCTAATTTCCCCTTTGAAAGCATCATCTTTTAATGTGTTCGGTTGTAGCCTCCAAAGCGGAACACTAGGATGGCGGCACCAGGGCCCCCACGCCAGGAGTACCGGAGCATGGTCCAAAAGATATCATCCCAGCACCTGCGTGCGGAGTGCCATCACCGCGGCTTCACCCGAGAGCAGGAAGCAGTCCAGTCTGCTAAAAACTGTATGTGCAGGAGTGTAACAGGTGTGACCCCCATCCCCCGGGTGCATCGTGCGCCACGCGTTCGTGTAACCTAATCAGTCCATGACACCCCGTGGAGTGTCAGTCATGTTTGGCTTAGAGGGGATCCTAGGGGGATGTCTAACCAAAGTATTATCCAAAACACAGTTAAAATTCACAGCCCACACCACGGTGTGCTTATAAATGGCAGAAGAATGGCTTCCGATTGCAGAAAAAAGTCGAGATCGTCTATGTTGGTAGGGTAAATATTCAGCAGGCATATCTCCCTACCATCTAGTTCTGCATGTATCCGGAAATACCTTCCCTCAATGTCTGCCTCACTGCTAAGGAGTTTGAACATTACCTGTGGGGCCACCCATGTAACTACCCCTTGGGAATATGTGGAGTATGTCACAGCAAACATTTGATCTCTCCATTTTTTGTGGAGCTTAGTTACCTCTGACTCGGACAGATGTGTTTCCTGTAGCATTGCTATATGTATGCCATGGCGCCGAAGGTAAGTGTGTATTGTTTAATGAAAGAGTTAAGGCCCTGTATATTCCATGTTACAATTTTAAACTGTGCCATCTGTCCAGTAGTAACATAACACCATTTTATTTCTCATGTGCCGCCATTGCTGCCAACAATTGTTCCTATAACAGTAACACCCCACCTTCCCCGTCCCCCGGGTAAACACTGTGTAAACAATTTGTGCCTCCCCAATCATGTGACTAACCCCAGAGAGTCTACGTAGAAAACAGACTACTACTAAAAGCACATTCAACTGTGAACCACTAATACCATACACGAAATCAATCACACCTATGCTATAGAACCCTCGGAGTCACACCAAGCAACAAACTCAATTTGGTGCAGGATGGAAGAGAGCACCCAGCGCGGCACCAAGTGACACCCCGCCTGCGCCCTCCTTCCCCTGCCACGCAGACAAGCACACACTCACACAATTACACACACACCGATGAAGGAAAAGAGAAGGAAAAAACAGAAGGGAGAGCAGAAGAATGAAAAAAGGGGGGGATTTGGCCCATTCACGCATGCCCTTGCTGCCCCTCCCGCCATGCCCCGTGAAAGTCCTGGCACCCTGCAGCCTAAGCGTGCCACTTGCACCCATGGCCAAGCATTTACACGCATGCAGCCCGAACCTCACGCCTGTTGCATTGTCATTATTGTCCATTCAAAGCCAAGAAGATGGGGCTACAATGAGTCAAGGAGCATCTGTCTGTGGCATGTCTTCCACCACTTCTCCGATGCAGTTGTCTGAGCTAGTTGCAGTCACTACCTCCACCAGTACCCTGGCCTCCTCTCGCTCAATTTGCATCCGTGTCGGGTCAATGTGGGGCAGGCGCCCCTCATCTATGTCCGAGTTGGCTCTCTCTAGGTCAAGGGATCCATCCTGCCATATCACTATTCTCTTAGATGAGCGGGAGGATTGTATGGTGTATTGTCTGCACCTGCTGGACCTGTGGGAGCACTGCTTGCCCCAGGCTGAGGCATTTGCACTTCTTGACGGCAACGGGCGCCCCTCTCCCCACACCTCGAGCCAGTCCCACACTGCCTCGGAGGTAGTGAAGAAATGAGAGCGGCCTTCGTGGATTACTTTTAGCTTGGCTGGGTAGAGCAACATGTACTGTAGTTGTATAGCCCTCAGTTTCTGTTTTACACCAGTGAATGACATCCTCTGTTGCTGGACTAGCCTCGTGTAGCCTGGGAATATACGTATAGTATGGTTCTCAAAGTGGGGATCTCCCACCCGCCGGACCTCCCGGAGAATGCAATCACGGTCTCTGTAATTTAGATTTTTGACTATGAGGGTGCGGGGTGCAGCACCAGCCGGAGGAGTCGGGGTCAATGCACGATGCGCCCTCCCGATTATAAATAGTTCAGACAGGGAGGCCTCTGGTAGCGATTTTTTAATCCAGTTTTCTAGGAACTGTTCCTGGGGTCTTCCTTCAGCCCCCTCCAGAAAACCAACGGATCACAGATTACATCTTCGCGAGCGCCCCTCTGCATCTTCGGCTCTGTGCTCCAGGGTCGCGGTCTTTGCTGTAAGTTCCAAGAAGGCTGTTTTCTAGGTCGATATTTCAGCCTGCATTTCTGTGACGGTGCGCTCCATGGCTGTAGAGCGCTCTGCAACTGTCCGAAGATCCACTCTCAGTAGGCCCACATCCAAAGAAACCGCCTCTATTTTTGCCTCTACTACTGAGCTTGAGGCCTCGATGGCTGCGAGGATTTGTGCTCTGGTGGGGTTGGTCTGCAGCGCGTCTGCTGGCTGCAGCGGGTCCTGGGGCACCTCCATTTGAGGGGGGATACCCTGAACAGTGTATTGATTAATCTTAGTTTGCGGCGCCACTCTCTGTGGCCTGTCCTTCCCCATGGCTCCTTCCGAGTGGGTCCATGGTGTCAGTCAGAGTGCGACACAGTTTTCCACATGCCATGCCTACGGTCTCTGGGCTGCTTGTTCCCTGCGAGGCTCGACCAGACAGTTGAGGGTCATTCACTCAATAACACCAAGGCGAGTTCTAAGTGGAAGGTATGGGTTGCTGCCGCAGGTCCCGGGAGGTGATCTCTCACAGCCTGCACTCGCTAGGGCAGGTTCTAAATAATTAATGATGGTGATGCATGGGTAGTCAGGTGTACTGGTCCAGTGAGTCACTCAACCCAGTGTGGGTCAGTGGTGTCAGCGTATTCACATGTATACAGCCGGTGGCGCTGGAGAGGATCCACAGAGCCCACCATACAAAACCCCAGAACGATCCAGCAGCCACATGCAAAATTGAAGGACGTGCAGCTACATCTTTCACTGTCCCTTTCAACAACTGGTTACAGGACAGGTCCCCATATGCAAGAACCATGGAAGGAAGACCCAGCAGCCACGAGGAGCAGGTACGGCCACAGCGCAGTCCCCTGCAGGGTTGTCCCAGATAGGCCCTCCTCGGCGTCGTACGCCATGCGTCGCAATCTTCCCACCACAAGGCGCCTGGTTGAACTGGCTGTCGCTCTGCCCTCCTAGCAATCAGCCATATGTGTGCAAAATACTTTTAATATAATTCCTCAAGGCTCTTGCTATGTGTTCATTAGGTGGTGTAGACAAAATGCGGTTATGGCCCTCCCTGCCCAGTCACTGAGTTCCGGCGACCTAGGTGGAGGATGCCACCCTCCCAATGAGTTAAGTGCCTATCCTGCGGCTCCCGATGTGACCACTGACCTCTGTAGGCTCTGAGACTGCGGTCTCTATATTGCAGGGTTCTCCCATCCGCAGACCCGGGACTGTAGGTGAGAGCCGCCGCCATGACCTCCAGGTCGCCAGTCCCGTGGCTCCAACCACACCACTCATTGGGGGCAGGCGCGTTTTGAGACGTTCTCCCAGTGGCAGACCGGGTCCCCTTGCTTGACGACGACCCCAGCTGGTGGGTGATGGCCGCGCCCCAGCCGGAGACCTCCTGCCTCGCAGCCAGCTTCAGGGCCTCTGTCCGGGCTCGGCGTGCTATGGCCAGTCACGAAGGGGTCAGGCCTCGCCTCTCCAGCCAACCAAGCCAATCAGTTGCTCACGGCCTTCCACCACGCAGCCTCCACAGCGCGGCTGGCTGGTCTCCAGGCACTTGAGGTCGGGGATCTTCGTTTGCGCCAGGCTGCAAACAGACGGATGAGCCGTAGGGACGCGGTCCGCACCCCCGCCACCAGCGTGACCCACAAGTGGCAGCCGTCGGCCTCCCGGAACTTGGGGAGACACTTCCACCTGCCAGTCCGGGCAGGAGGGCTAGGATAAATGCAGGCGATTATTGGGACGGCACAGAGCTCCCTAGTTAGCCTCTGCCACGGCCGCCATCTGGGCCATGCCCCCTTTACCATGGTTAAAGGGAAGAGCACACACACTTTACCACTGGTTAGCACATCCTATATTCTTTGCCAACACAAACTGGATCACCTACAGAAGGTAACAATCTGGAGGAACACCACGCAAAAAGATGGTCTTCCTAACAGCCATGTCTCCTAAATACATTAAGCCCCCAACATAGGTAAACCATTATCAATAACACTGCTTCACTCCTTTACACATATTTGTCTGAGGTATGTAAGGCTCTCTTCTTATTCCAATTAATGTTCCCAAATGTTCCTGGAGAAAGGTGAATGAAGAAGTGCAACACGTTGTACTTAATGCCGGATGACAATGTACATGCTATAAGGTATTATTACTGTGTGCTGAATCATGTCCGACTCTGGAGTACCCCCTGATATCCCGGGCTTCCTGCGCCTTGAGCACCCGGAGGCGGAGACCTTCTGTGGCAAATTGGAGGAAAGTGCAGCAGAATCCCTTCGTGCCCATTGGTTGTTTGGCCACAGCAGGCGCCCTGACGTATGGACTCATCGCTTTCCGACAGGGAAAGACCCGGCAATCCCAACTTTCAATGCGTGCCTTCATCCTGGCCCAGGGCTTCAGAGTGGCGGCCATTGGGCCAGAGGGGGAGGTGCAGCACAGACCACCAAAACTCTTGTTTAAGTGTGAAAAAGGCTGCTTTATTGAAGACAGGTGCACCTTACAAAACATTAAACGCAGCCTTTGCCTTACAAAACGAATCCTCTCTAAATATTTTCCAACTATCTTGCCTCCTCCCCCCACCCCTAAGGCTCCCCCCTCTCCAATTCTTTGCAACTGTTTCCAACCCTTACACAAACCTTAACTGTTAAACTTTTAATCCTGTAACCTCTTTACCTATTTGTAAAACCTCTACCTACCTAAACATCTCCTAATTAATTTCCCGTTATTGCCTGTTCCCGGATTAGCCTGTGGCCCACCATAAAGTTAAAATGTAAAACCTGTAAAACACTAAGAAAACACGCCTTGCACCTGCTTCCAGCGACAACCATGTACATCTTCATCCCCCGGCACACCTGTTTGCAACAAAAGAGCCTGAAATTCTTCAAAGTAAAAAACCTGCCCCATAAAACAAAAACAACATTTTTTTTGACCCTCTCTAATAAAGGGGGAGGGAGGGCGGGAATAAATTGCCCAGCAAACCATAACGGACCGGCTGCCGTGTCACCTTACCTAAAATGGTGACACGGCAGACAAAATGTCCGCATAAATACTTTCCCGCTCCCCAGCCCAAAAGCCGCACAACCCGAGCCCAATTGGGCTCTGGGCCGCACCACTGGCGCAAAATCCCCGGGGGCGCAAGCCTCCCGGTGGTCGGCTGCTCCCCCAAAGACCCCTTGGGCCAGAGGGGGAGGCGCAGCACAGACCACCAAAACTCTTGTGTAAGTGTGAAAAGGCCGCTTTATTGAAGACAGGTGAACCTTACAAAACATTAACCTTGGCCTTTGCCTTGCAAAACTAATCCTTTTTAAACATTTTCCAACTATCTTGCCTCCTCCCCTGTTAGATCTGGGGGGTCTCTAGTTGGCAGAGATTGGTACCTTTGACCAAATAGAGACCCTTGCTTCTAGTCAGGGTAAGGGGGAAACACACTGTTGATAACCCCTGCTCTCCCCCTTGGTAGCTTGGCATGAGCAGACAGGCTTATCCCCAAGGCAATGTGTAAAGTATTTGCACCAACACTCACAGTAACATAGTGAAACACCACAAATGGACGCTACACAAGTTATTTATGAAAATATAAAGCACGTTATCTTGATTAGGCAGAGTCAAAACGACATAAATCCAATGTACAAAAATAGACTCTCTTCCAATAATGGTTCTTTAGTAAAAGGTTCACTGTAGCAATGTTCTTTTGCAAAAAGTTCACTTTGGCAATGTTCCTTTGTAAAAAAAAAAAAACATACTTGTAAAAATAGAGGCACTTGTAGGCTCAGTATGGCGGTGAACCCTTGTTTCTAGCGTGTGGAAGTAACTTTAAAAATGGTGCCCTTATCGATAAATGCCCCCGCTGTAGCACGGAGTGTGTTACACTTGTTTGCTCAGCTTTAATTCAGGAAATCACCCCCTTCGCAAATGCGCGGGCGAGCGCCAGTCACCAAAAGATTTAACCACCCCTGAGGCGGCCCGCCGGCAGCGCGTTGAATCACAATTTCCCTTTGCGCAGACTCCGGTCACGGATCGGAGACGGTTACCTTAGGATGAGAAGGTGAGCTTTGCGGTCCGCGCTGATCTCCGGTGAAGTTGCTTTCTCCGATGGGATGCGCCTCGGGTTCGGCTCCGCCCTTGATGACGAGCGTGAGGAAGCCCCGGTTGCTAGGGGACGCCTCGCGCTGCCCAGGACTCGATGCGGCTCTGCCTGGACGAGCCTCCGCATTGCTGGGGTAACCCTCGACGCTGGGACCAATCCCAGCACGGCTCGGCAGTGACGATTCACGGACTCCGGGCCAGCGGCGGTGAATATCGGCAGGATGTTTTCGCGGCTCTTCTCCTCGGCGGACCCAGCCTCGGGCACACAGCTCGAGGGGCGGTGGTGATTATTAAACGCACAAACAGCAACTCTGGCAACCGGGGGCCGGTGGTGAAGAGATACCGGCCCTCGGCGTCTGTCTTGATCACGGGCCGGCGGCGGTGATGCACGTTGCGCTCTTGGTACTTGGGGAGAGCAGGCGAGTGTGCCAGCAAGTCAGGCTGAACAGTGGCACAAACGACATCCTGGGGACACACAGACAGCCCCAGAGACAGCAGGGACAGCAGAGCACGATGTAGGGCGAGTTGTAGAGGTCCTTGGCAAACTTTTATATCCCTGAGTTTCAACAGGAGGCCAGCTCTTCTCAGGCCCTTGGAGACAGGTATACTTCAGAGGGGGCAAAGCACACAGCACAGCTCCTCTTCAAGCAAGGGGGACACAGCACACAGCAGACAGTCCCTTAGTCCTCTTCCTCAGCAATAACAGCAACTGCAGGTCAGCTCCCAGACACTCAGCAATGGCAGCACTTTTCCTCAGTCTTCCTGGCTGTTCTTCTTTGGCAGGGATTCCTTCTTGATCACAAAGTTTTTCCTAATCTTGGAAACCTTTATATCCCTGTGTTTCCGCAACAGGAGGCCAGCTCTACTCAGGCCCTTGGAGACTTTCTTTTCAGGACAACAGCACACAGCAAAAGTTCTTCTTCAAGCAGGGGACAAAGCACACAGCACAGTCCTTTAGATCTCTCCTCAGTAGAAACAGCAACTGCAGGTCAGCCCCCAGACACACAGCAATGGCAGCACTTTTCCTCAGTCTTCATCAGCTGTTCTCTTTGGCAGGGATTCCTCTTGATTCCAAAGTAGTCTAAAGTTTAGGGGTTACAGCTCAGATATTTATACCCCAAAAGTCTTTGTTCTTCATGCGTGAGGGGTCCTGGACCCAGTCCAAACCAGTTCTGGGTGCACTCTGCCAGTGCACATCATCTTCCTTTGTGAGTGTGGGCCAGGGCCATCAGACGCACCGCAGGAGGTGGAGCCAGCATTGTGGAAGGCAGGCACAGCCCTATTCAGACCCAGGTGCTACTCCTCCCACCACTCTACATGCAGATAGGTCTATTCAGCCTAGTGCTGACTCACCTAGCCTCCTGGAGCCACCCCAGCCCCTGTCACTTACAAACCAGACAGTCAATTCACAAACAGGCAGAGGCACACAGAAAGGTTGAACAAGAAAATAGCCACTTTCTAAAAGTGCTATTTTCAAACACTGAATTTAAAAACCATCCTCCCTAAAAGATGTGTTATTAAATTCTGAGTTCAGGGGTACCAGACTTAAATTTTCGATCTTGCTCCTATGGGAAGATATGCAGGTACACATGGGACACAGCATTCCCCATTCTGTCCTATGGGCAAGATGGCCTTTCAATAGTGAAAAACGAAATTGGCAGTATTTCACTATCAGGACATGTTACCCACACCAGTACATGTCCTACCTTTCACATACACTGCACCCTGCCCAGGGGGGTACCTTGGGCCTACCATAGGGGTGTCCAATGTTTAACACTGTAGTGGCAGGCCTGAGACACCATTTTAGGGCTACTCAAATGGGTGGCACAATCAGTGCTGCAAGCCTACTAGTAGCATTTGAATTACCAGCCCTGGCACACTCAGTGCACTTTACTAGGGACCTACTGGTAAAACAAATATACCAATCATGGATAACCAATCACAATAACAATTTACACAGAGAGCATATGCACTTTAGCACTGATCAGCAGTGGTAAAGTGCCCAGAGTCCTATAGCCAACAACCACAGGTCAGGAAAAATAAAGGAGGAAGAAGCAAAACGTTTGGGGATAACCCTGCAAAAAGGGCCATTTCCAACACAACCCCCTTCCAGCCTAAAGCCAGGGTAGACCAAATGATACCTCGATGGGATTCCCTGCTTGGGGCGATAGAACATGGAACCTGGCCCAACCAGCAGGGGTCTATTCCCGTCCTACGCCTTCCTGAACCCAGTTGGATCCCTCTATCTATACTCTCAGGGCCCACTAGGCTAAACCATGGGGGACCCTTCTCCTCACCTGGGGACCCCATCTGTGCAGCGCCTAACCTTACTTTGCTCACAGACGGGTCCACACTGGTAGACAGTACCCACCTGGCCAACACAATGGTGTGGCCCAGTCCACCCCCAGGGTGTGACTCCTGTCCCCCTCCCAGGGGCAACTCTGTCCACCAGGACAGCCAGCCACAGTGGCCACTGACAACGGTCAGTGATGAGAGCCAGGCCTCATGCCTTTCAGGCCTCTCTAACCTTGGTGGTGCCAGAAAGTGTGGGGCAGTAGCCCCAGGTGCCTGGCACCTTTTCTCCACTCTCCCTCCTGCCAAGTCAGGTATGGCATCCTGACACTGGTCTGCCAGCCCAGGGTCTGTACCGTCCGGCTGATCAGAGGTTATGGGCGAGGCTCTCCTCCCCATACCTCTCCTTCTGGGGACCCGCACTCTCCTCCCAGGAGAGGCGCCCTCAGAACACAACTCTCCCACCAGTTCAGGACCTCTCTCCAGCAACTGGTCTCCCAACCTAGGGTCTAAACCCTCAGTTTGAACCGGGGTCAGAGGCGAGGACTCCTTCCCTCTGCACCCCCTTCCAGAGGGCTGCACCCCCTCCAACTGGGGTGGTCCCCCTGGAAGCCAAACCGGTCAGGACACTGGTTACAGATGTCCTTCCCTCCAGGTCAGGCAGATCCTGAACATGGCCTCCCAACCTTGGGGCTAAACCCTGCGGTGGAACACTTGCCTGGCACACCAGGACTTCTGGGGACTCACACAGTATCCCCCGAGGGTAACACATGACTCATGTGTCGTGTGACAGTCTGCCTGGCACAGATCTCCCGACCCCTGTCCATCTGACAGTGCGCGAAGATCCCCCAGGACAGAAGTGTTGTTACCATGGTCACTCCTGTGAGGCTCAGCCCTTCTGGCTGGTCCCTGACCCACTGGTTCTCCCACTGGGGAACACATCCCCCTCTCACCCCTCAATCTGGACTTCTGCACCATCCCAACTGGAGCGGCACCGCCAGACACCAGAACCACTGCAGCTCCGTTTACAGATGCTCCAGGTTCTCCTGACACTAGGAGATCCCTCTCAAATGCTCTACTAGAACAGCCTAGGCCCCCATCCTGGTGTTCCCTTAGGGAACCCTCCAGGCCCTGAGACTGTGTTTCGGGCACCTTGGGACACACAGTCCCACACTCACTCCTTCTCCACTGAGACAGGACGTGAGCTCCTACACCCCCCCACTACACCGGTGATCCAGCGGCGTACTAACAGCAGATACTCCACTACCATATACTCACCTGGGCCCATATACCTTTACTTCCACTAAACACCAAGTAGACCGCTGGAGTTTTTGTTTATGAATTTCATCTATCAGGATTAGTTATTTCTCATTAAACTAAACCTTTTACTGATCAAAAAGTTCTTTCCTCTGGTCAATGGACCATTAGGTGAACTAGTTGATGGCGATAATTAACATAACTTATTAAACATTTTCTATTTAAATGAAATAATCACAGACTCGGGAAGTTTTAAAATCTTTATCTAAATTAATTGAGTGTGAACCATCTCAAAGTTTCAGTACAAACACCCTCATTCGCAAGAGTGTCAATTCAATAAAATCTCATTAAAACAATTAGCAATTCAGATCCACACAATAACTATGCTCAGAAAGAAGAGGGCAGAGAGAGAAGAACATCTATCAATGCGATGAATTCATAGTTACCCAGAATGGTGTGAAGACCAAACCCTCTGGCCAAAGGGCTGGTAAGGGTCCCCAGGATAGATCAGGAGACAAAGACTTCAGGACAGGAATCAGGACAGGATACTTCACCTCTCTAAATACCGACGACTGCGTCGCACCCCTCTCTGACACTCACTTCCTCCTCGTGGTTCTTCTGCGATCTTCTTTCTAACCCAATTAAATTAAAATAGATGGTTCTGCATTCAATTTCTTCATCAGCGTCTCACAGCATCAGCACCACCCCCAGCACCAACAGCATCCCGAGCTCTGCTTCTGTGCTCCCGTGTCAATGCTCTCCCGTGCCAGCTCTCTACTAACTAACTAAAACTACCTCAATTATACCTTTCCATAGCCATGTACCACCCATTAATGTTTCAATTTGACAAAATACTAACTCTGATTGGACAGGCGAGGGGGGATGATCGTCACACCATGCTTACATTTCACTTATTTCATTAAACCATTGTTTTCAGATCCCTCCCCACAAACTTTATTAAATAATTTCCTTTCCCATACATCTCCAAACTTTATTAATACAAAATGTTGCAAGGTTATGAATAAAGCTCCTTCATATGAACTCTTCACCCTCATGTTCCCTGGGCACATCTTCGCTGGCCTTGGACGCGTGACAAGTCCTTAGTCATCTGTCCGCACTCTCTCTCGGGTGCGCATGCGTGGGGTTACGTCAGTCAGCTCAATTCAGACAAGCTGGAAAGGCCCAAATACGCACTAATAATAAAGTCAAGAGAAGAAATGTTATTCTCAAAATAAAATGATTTCACTGTATACCACCAACCTCTACTCTAACCCACTCCATTTATTATTACCCTTTCTGCATTTGCGTTAGTATAAAACTTATTTTCTATTTCAGCCAAGCAGGTGCCATGCATGTGAGTTTTCAAGCGGCCATTTTTTAATACCTTTGCCCAGGCGCAAGATTTTCCCTCCAAGCATCAGTACGTCATACTACGTAGATGCAGCAGACGCATGCGCAGTAAAGATCCCTTGTTAAGATGCGTTTTAGTCCTTCTTTCATGTTATTGCAGTTAGTAAACACATAAGCAAACTTCATTTTCTTCCGCGTGTCAAAGAAATGCGTGTTATTAATTGCACACACGTTGTTAGTAATTCGTTAGTGAGTTAAAACGAAAGGATTGCGTCCGAGCAAGTCTCATTTACGAGTCCTTGCTCCATCACCGGGACCTAGCTGGGCTACTCTGAACCTCTTCCACCACACAGGACCGGAAGATACCCGAGCCACTCCTTTCAGGATCACTCCCCAATGCCTCTTCAGACCCTCTGGAAACAATCAAGAGGTCTGCCTCCAACGCAAGCTCCCTGGAATCAGAGAACTCACACTCCACCGGGTGTTGGCATAGCTCTGGAAAACAGGGACTTAAAATATGCTCTCCAACAAATGAATCACACAGCCCCCCACAGTTGTTAACCAAGCTACCCTTTGCCTCACCCTCCAGTGTCTCACACAAGTACCCCACACCACTCTCCTGAGATTGTCAAGACAGTGTCTGACTGTCTCTGTCACTCAACCCACACTCTTCTGGGCGGTCTCCACATTCACACACCAGCCTACCATGGGGGAACCCCTCTCCCTGCACCTCTCATCTAGAGTCAGTAGAGCGTCCCTCCCACCACTAGGAATATGATCCCCTGTGTCAGTTCCCCAATCTACTTCAGGGACACTGCACACCACTGGAGTTATCTCATAAACCAGAACCCCCTGGTGTATGTCAACCCCCTCCCTCAAGTCAGGCGCCACATCTCTGGGTGTTTGTACTGCTCCCTCAGCACTAGATAACACAAACTTGCTGCCACCATCTGAGCTGGACTCCACCTCCAACTCAGCAAAGCTCACTTCCTGAGCTACACACATTTCCTTTTCCTTGGCTAAGACATTCAAGGCCTCAAGCCTCTCGAGCTCCAAATCAAGCTCCCTCATTCTTAACTCATGTGCCAAGGTCAATTTCAACTCTTCCAAAGTATAAATCTTCTTGCTCTCCTCAAGCAATCTCTTTTCTTCCACTTCAGCCTTTTGGTTCTCCATTTCCAATAGTTTCATCTCGATTCTCATGACTTCTAACTCATGATCTCTAACCCTTTGGTTTTCCTCCAACTCCTCTGGGGAAAAACTGCTAGCGGAATGGTTGCTTCCAGCCCTGGAGGCTGCTCTGGACACAGGCAGATCCTGTGATCTGAAACCATCCCCTTGTGCATCCTCATCCCCCTCTGCATCATCTGCCCCCCCAGCCTCTTTGGCCTCCCACCAGGCCCTTAAGGCCTTCTGTAGCTCCTCCTTCCTGGAGCTGCTTTTTATGGGATATCCAAAGTTCCTGCAGAACTGCTTGAGTTGACCTACTTTGTAACTACTCAACATTTCGATATCAAACTCCAGTCCTGCAAAACCACTTGCTGGTTTACCCTTCTGAGACATGATGCGTGGATGACTTTCAGGGTTACTCAAAAATAGAACCAAAAAAGAAAAACACAGTATGTGGTTGCGTAGTGGTCGGCACTAATCTAGTGATGTACACCAATCACTGTGGGTCAAGTACAAATACAAGTTCAAATCCTCACCGCTGACCACCAATGTTAGATCTGGGGGACTCTAGTTGGCAGAGGTTGGTACCTTTGACCAAATAGGGACCCTTGCTTCTAGTCAGGGTAAGGGGGAAACACACTGTTGATAACCCCTGCTCACCCCCTTGGTAGCTTGGCACGAGCAGACAGGCTTATCCCCAAGGCAATGTGTAAAGTATTTGTACCAGCACTCACAGTAACATAGTGAAACACCACAAATGGACGCTACATAAGTTATTTATGAAAATATAAAGCAATTTATCTTGATTAGGCAGAGTCAAAACGACATAAATCCAACATACAAAAATAGACTCTCTATCCAATAATGGTTCTTTAGTAAAAGGTTCACTGTAGCAATGTTCTTTTGCAAAAAGTTCACTTTGGCAATGTTCCTTTGTAAAAAAAAAAAAAAACGTACTTGTAAAAATAGAGGCACTTGTAGGCTCAGTATGGCGGTGAACCCTTGTTTCTAGCGTGTGGAAGTCACTTTAAAAATGGTGCCCTTATCAATAAATGCCCCCGCTGTAGCACGAAGTGTGCTACACTTGTTTGCTCAGCTTTAATTCAGGAAATCACCCCCTTCGCAAATGCGTGGGCACGCGCCAGTCACCAAAAGATTTAACCACCCCTGAGGCGGCCTGCCGGCAGCGCGTTGAATCACAGTTTCCCTTTGCGCAGACTCCGGTCACGGATCGGAGCCGGTTACCTTAGGATGAGAAGGGGGGCTTTGCGGTCTGCGCTGATCTCCGGTGAAGCTGCTTTCTCCGATGGGACGCGCCTCGGCCTCGGGTTCGGCTCTGCCCTTGATGACGAGCGTGAGGAAGCCCCGGATGCTAGGGGATGCCTCGCGCTGCTCAGGACTCAACGCGGCTCTGCCTGGACGAGCCTCCGCGTTGCTGGGGTAACCCTCGACGCTGGGACCAATCCCAGCGCGGCTCGGCAGTGACGATTCACGGACTCCGGGCCAGCGGCGGTGAATATCGGCAGGATGTTTTCGCGGCTCTTCTCCTCGTCGGACCCGGCCTCGGGCACACAGCTCGAGGGGCGGCGGTGATTATTAAACACACAAACAGCAACTCTGGCAATCGGGGGCCGGTGGTGAAGAGATACCGGCCCTCGGCGTCTGTCTTGATCACGGCCCAGCGGTGGTGATGCACGTTGCGCTCTCGGTACTTGGGGAGAGCAGGCGAGCATGCCAGCAAGTCGGGCTGCACAGTGGCACAAACGACATCCTGGGGACACACAGACAGCCCCAGAGACAGCAGGGACAGCAGAGCACGATGTAGGGCGAATTGTAGAGGTCCTTGGCAAACTTTTATATCCCTGAGTTTCAACAGGAGGCCAGCTCTTCTCAGGCCCTTGGAGACAGGTATACTTCAGAGGGGGCAAAGCACACAGCACAGCTCCTCTTCAAGCAAGGGGGACACAGCACACAGCAGACAGTCCCTTAGTCCTCTTCCTCAGCAATAACAGCAACTGCAGGTCAGCTCCCAGACACTCAGCAATGGCAGCACTTTTCCTCAGTCTTCCTGGCTGTTCTTCTTTGGCAGGGATTCCTTCTTGATCACAACATTTTTCCTAATCTTGGAAACCTTTATATCCCTGTGTTTCCGCAACAGGAGGCCAGCTCTACTCAGGCCCTTGGAGACTTTCTTTTCAGGACAACAGCGCACAGCAAAAGTCCTTCTTAAAGCAGGGGACAAAGCACACAGCACAGTCCTTTAGATCTCTCCTCAGTAGAAACAGCAACTGCAGGTCAGCCCCCAGACACACAGCAATGGCAGCACTTTTCCTCAGTCTTCTTCAGCTGTTCTCTTTGGCAGGGATTCCTCTTGATTCCAAAGTAGTCTAAAGTTTAGGGGTTTCAGCTCAGATATTTATACCCCAAAAGTCTTTGTTCTTCATGCGTGAGGGGTCCAGGACCCAGTCCAAACCAGTTCTGGGTGCACTCTGTCAGTGCACATCTTCTTCCTTTGTGAGTGTGGGCCAGGGCCATCAGACGCACCGCAGGAGGTGGAGCCAGCATTGTGAAAGGCAGGCACAGCCCTATTCAGACCCAGGTGCTACTCCTTCCACCACTCTACATGCAGATAGGTCTATTCAGCCTAGTGCTGACTCACCTAGCCTCCTGGAGCCACCCCAGCCCCTGTCACTTACAAACCAGACAGTCAATTCACAAACAGGCAGAGGCACACAGAAAGGTTGAACAAGAAAATAGCCACTTTCTAAAAGTGCTATTTTCAAACACTGAATTTAAAAACCATCCTCCCTAAAAGATGTGTTATTAAATTCTGAGTTCAGGGGTACCAGACTTCAATTTTCTATCTTGCTCCTATGGGAAGATATGCAGGTACACATGGGACACAGCATTCCCCATTCTGTCCTATGGGCAAGATGGCCTTTCAATAGTGAAAAACGAAATTGGCAGTATTTCACTATCAGGACATGTTACCCACACTAGTACATGTCCTACCTTTCACATACACTGCACCCTGCCCAGGGGGTACCTTGGGCCTACCATAGGGGTGTCCAATGTGTAAGAAAAGGGAAGGGTCAGGCCTGGAAAGTGTGTACACTGGCCAGGACAACATGGCAGTTAACAAACTGCGCACCGGCACTGCAGTGGCAGACCTGAGACACCATTTTAGGGCTGTGGGTGGCACAATCAGTGCTGCAAGCCCACTAGTAGCATTTGAATTACCAGCCCTGGCACACTCAGTGCACTTTACTAGGGACCTACTGGTAAAACAAATATTCCAATCATGGATAACCAATCACAATAACAATTTACACAGAGAGCATATGCACTTTAGCACTGATCAGCAGTGGTAAAGTGCCCAGAGTCCTATAGCCAACAACCACAGGTCAGGAAAAATAAAGGAGGAAGAAGCAAAAAGTTTGGGGATAACCCTGCAAAAAGGGCCATTTCCAACATCCCCCACCCCTAAGGCTCCCCCCTCTCCAATTCTTTGCAACTGTTTACAACCCTTATACAAACCTTAACCTCTTTACCTATTTGTAAAGCCTCTACCTACCTAAACATCTCCTAATTAATTTCCCGTTATTGCCTGTTCCCGGACTAACCTGTGGCCCACCATAAATTTAAACTGTAAAACCTGTAAAATACTAGGAAAACACGCCACTCAGAAAAGTCCTCCCCCTATGCTTATTTAGGGCTATTCTGACCCCCCCAACCTAGGGAGCTTCGGATATCGTCGTATATTGAATGATCTATCTATGATCTCTTTCATCTGTATCAAATACAATTCTATCTCGAAGCGTGACAAATGAACGCCATCGTCCCTGAAAAAATACACCGCCGCATACCTCAATTCTGGGTGTTCTACTCTCCCTATCGCTTCCTTGTCACAAAAATTCCTCATGTCCCTGTTAATTTTCCTCCTCGCTTTGTCAATTGCCGCTGGCCTATCTGCTCCTCTCCACTGCCTCCTCGGAATGAATTCTGACCAAATGATAAAACACCCTGACCACAGCTGTCTGATTTCTGACAAATCCCGCTTCATCTGTTTGAGCAGCGCTAAACCTTTGCACACCACCAGGTCATTCTCACCCAAGTGCACAATCAATACATCCGGACAAACGTTATTTTTGATGCATTTGTTCAAGAACGGTATGAGCTCGTGCCAGCGCATGCCTCCTTTTCCATGCCACGACACCTTAAACAATGACGGAACCAAACCAAGATTTAAACCTTTCCCTTTGTGCATTTCATGTCGCTCTGCCCATTTAACAAAGGAGTGCCCAACTATCCAGATAGACAGCTCCACCGAAGCTGGCCCGGCCACTGCACCTGAAAAGACACAAGCGTAAGAGCGGATACACTAAACATCATCATGTCCCCTCTCCCCCCCTTTTAATGTACGTTTTGAAACAATCTGACTTCCACCTCCCCAAGCGCATGATCTCCTCCTCCCTCCAACCCTGCTTTGCCACATCCGTCGCAACCCTGATCCGAAAGGAGTGGGTGCCGTACTCCCCCGGTACCTCCCCCAATAGCCTCAAAGCCCTCCGCATCACCCAGAGCAGCTGGGCGGCCGTGACCGCCCTCCCCGACACCCTTCTAAACACACCCCCATTTGCTGTCCCTGAAATACCCTTCAATAAGGCCCCCCATGTCACTGGGCATACCTCCGAGTCCTCTGAGGCTCTCAGCAATACCCCTGTTCCTCTCCCCCTTTGGTCCGTCTTTGATTGTTATAAAATCACCTCCACCCCCATTTCCGTCATGTGCACCTCCCTCCATTGGATGCCTTCTCGGCCTGCTCTGCCCACCAACTCTGAAACCCGAAACGCCCCGAAATACATCCAAGACATTAATGTCACGAATAGCACTGCTTCTTCCTTGTTCCTACAAATCCTCGGTATCCATTGTAACATGGCCGCCAATAGCGTCCTAGACACTAGCTTCCTAATTCGAGGCCTTGCCCCTTTTTCTCTTGCCCATCCTTCCAGGATTCGCCTACCTAGCTCACCTGCTGAAGGTGCACACCCCTACCACAGCTTACCCATAAAGGCGATCTCTGACAATTTGCCTGTAATTTTAACTCTGGACAGGCCCTTGTCAATAATATCTAGAATAAACTGTACTACGTCCTCTTCTCTCACCCACCCGTCATCCCGTCTCCTGGCCCCCCGGCGATGAATTCCTGCCAAGCCTGCCTATACGCCGTCGTAGTGGAAAGAGCCAACAACCCTACCACCAATTGAAGCATCCTCTGTCTCCGATGGACCACATCCCCACCGGCACCAGTGTCTTGCAATTGTCCGCCTCCGTGGCCAGACCATGGAACCTCTCCCACTGGGAACGAGACAAAGCGACTGCAATGTCATTTGCCACCCCGGGCACGTGCCTGGCTTGAAAGGTAATGTCATGTTTCAAGCAAAGCAAAACAAACACCCGCATCAACTTGAGTACCTGTGCGTCCCTAGCCGATTGCCTGTTGACTACCTGCACCACTGCCATATTGTCTATCCTGAAGACCACCTTCTTATGTGCCAGGTCCTGCCCCCATACTGTTGTTGCTACCACCAGTGGGAAAAATTCTAAAAAGGCAATGCTCCTACCCTCGTTCTTCCAATGTAGTGGCCACTCTTCCGCGCGCCATCTACCCTCCCAATACAGTCCGAAACCATGGGCCCCTGCTGCATCCGTGTATATATGCACGTCCCATTCCCATTCTTTGGGCGTCATCATTGGGATGCCGTTAAAGTCCTCTAGAAACTTTCGCCACATGCGTAGATTCTCCTTTGTCCCTGCGGACAGTCGCATGTGGTGGTGTGGGAGTGTGATGCCCGCTAGGGACCTGCCCAATCTCCTACAAAAGGTCCTCCCCGCCCGCACTACTCTACATGCAAAATTAAGGTGCCCAAGCAGCACCTGCACCTCCCTTACTGTCACTTTCCGTCTGGCCAGAATATCATCAATGAGCATCATCATGTTAAATTTTTTGTCCATCGACAGGTGTGCCTCCATGGCCACCGAGTCCAGTTCAATACCAAGAAATGACAACACCGTACTTGGACCTTGTGTCTTCTCTGGTGCCAGGGGCACTCCCAGTAAACCCATGAGCTCTTGAAAACTGTTCAACTGTTGTTGACAGTCCGTTGAACCGGGTCGACCCACCAGGAAGAAGTCGTCAAGGTAGTGTGTCACCGTCACTTTGCCTGTCTGCCATGTAAAAACCCATTGCAAAAAAGAGCTAAAACGCTCACACAGTGCGCATGAAATGGAACATCCCATAGGCAATGCCTTGTCTACAAAAATTTGTCCTTCAAACTGTATTCCCAACAATTGAAAATCTTCAGGATGTACCGGCAGTAAACGGAAGGCCAACTTCATGTCGCATTTTGCCATTTCCGCACCTCTTCCTGCCGTCTCCACTAGTGCCCTCGCTACATCTACTGACGAGTATGACACTGATGTCAAGTCCTCTGCTATGTAATCATTAACTGAGGTTCCCTCCGGCCACAATAGATGAGGAATCAATCGAAATTGCCCGGGTTCCTTCTTGGGCTCCACCCCAATTGGTGATATTATCAAGTCCGTGATAGGAAGGTGTCCAAATGTTCCCGCCATTCGCCCTTCTTCAACTTCTTTGCACAACTTGTCCCATACTATAGCTTTATGTCCTATGACTGATCTCAAGTTCTCCACCCACCTGGCTACTCTTGGCCCCTCATACCCCAACTTGAACCCTTCCCGAAAACCCTGGCTCAATAATGTAACATCCTCCCGACAAGGGTATTGAGCCAGCCAGTGCTCTAGGCACTCCAGGTTAATGGGTGTACGATCCTTTTCCCATGGACCCTTGTGCTCCCCTACCACCCCTGCCCCCGCCTGTTTGCTGTCCCTGTTGGCCCTGGAATGTGCTGGAAACCCTGGTTATACTGCTGACCTTGTCCGTTGTATCCCGGCCCAAAACATTGCACCAGCAGGTGTCGCCCTGCACACTTGGAGCATTTGTGTCTGAATATACAGTACTCCCGTGTACAGGTTCCTTTATTGTAATCCCAGCACGCCCACTGAAATCCCCCTGGGTTTTTTGCTGTGTACCACACCCCCCCTGGGTGGGGCGGCTCTGAAAGGGGCGGTAAGTCAGTGGCAGCCCGCTGGCCGTGTATGTTGTTTTCCCGAACTTTACTGCCCCCATGGTTTGCTGGTACAAATCTGCGTCAATCTCCCCCCATTTTGCCTCTGGGTCCCAAGCCAGTCTGGCTCTAAACTCATCATAAAGTGAACAACTGTAACCCCCGTATGTTACTTGAGCCCTTCTGATCACGTCCATGTATTTAAAGATCGAGACGGACCTCTCCGGGTATTTCTCACAGTACACGCTTGCAAATATTAAGAAAGCCGCCGTCCAATTTTCTATAGTCATCGGCACCTTCGGCCGCTTGGATAACTCCAGTTCCTCCTCTTTCGAACCTTCTTTTTCCCTAAGCTCCCTGTGTGGTAACTTGAGCATGTCCACGTACTCATCTTTCCAAATTCTTTCTTTAGTCGACAGCATCAGGTGCACCCCAGTGGCTTAGTCACCCCCATGTATGTCAGCTTCTGAATTTTTATCTTGTGGCTCTCTTTGGCGGCTCCTCCCTGGGCCCCTTCACTGTCCTGCCCTTCCGCTGGTGTCTTGTCCTTGCTCGACTCTGTCTCCCGTCCCTCCTCCCACCGACCGTCTGATAAGTCCCCCTCTGCCTTCCCCACAACTGCTGCCTGTCCCTCTGTGCCTACCCCTGTATCCTTGACATATCTGCCTTTGCGCAATCGCACTGCCCCCTCAGCCTCCCCGCCGATGGCATACGTCCCCACTGATACCCTGCCCCGGGGCCTTACAGGCAGACCTCTCCCTTTTGCGCTCTTACCTGGCGTCAAGGTCGGCGTCAGCACCGGATCCAGCCACCTAACCAGTCGTGAATGGTGTTGCACTGCGTCGTCCCAGGCCGGGAGATCTCCTTGTTTCCGGACCTGCAACATACTAGGCACATCATTACTCTGCCCCCCCCGCTGCGGTCCCTGTTCGTCCTCCTCCACAATCTCCCCTTCCTCAAGGCTGTCCTCATCGTAATCTAACTGAACGTCCCCTTCCAGACCCTCAGTACCTGCCCCCTCGTGCCCCAGTGCCTCTGCACTGACCCGCCTCTTTCGTATCAGCTCCTCTAAATCCACTACTGAGGATCGCGTTGGCGCAAAAATACCTTCTGCCCTGCATGATCGTTCTCTCACTGCTGCCCGGGGGCCGCATCGACCCCACAGGGTTGTTGCACCGCCTCGGTCGCCTCTGACCGCTGTATGGCGGTGAGTTTACCATCCCATGTCGTGTTCCAGCTGGCCGCCTTTGCCTGTGCCTTCACTTCTCCTCGGGAACGCGGAGCCGCATGTGACTCACCCGAGTAAACTACCTCGCGCTCTTGCCACTCCTGAAAGGGAAAAGTAAGGTCCGGCAAGCCGGGGTTAGAAGACCCTTCCGCCTCTACCCTCTTTGGCCCTGGGCACCACTGCCAAAAACCCCTCACATCCTGCCCCATGCCTGAGGGACCCCCCGCCCCCAGATCACTGTCCCCTCCCCCCTCTACACCTGCCTGCCACACCTGCTTCCTCCCTGCCCCAGATGAGTGCCCCCCGCCATGCCGGACCCCCTACTCCCTGTGGCGTGTGAGTCCTGGCCCCGGGGGTAGCCCCGACGCCTACCCCCGCGCCTCCTGTTCTTCCTCCTTGCTCCATTCCAACATCGCCGCCATAAAGGCGGATGCTGGGCCCTGAACCCACTCCCCTGGCTCAACCCCCAGGCCGCCCCTGCCCTCCCTCTCCCTGCCCCAAGATGCCGCAGCCTCATCCCCCTGCACCCAGCCACCCTCCTCTGACCAGCGGGATCTAGGCCCCATGGGGCCCTGTCCAGCCAGCCCCCCATGTCCAGGGAGACAGGGGGGGCCCAACACGGCCTCCCCTGCGGCTCCATGTCGCCCAGCCCTTCCCCCAGCCGGGCCTTGACCTGCTTTGCCACCCTGCTCTTGGGCCCCTCCTCAATTTCCTTACGCACCCTCCCTGTCAGGCTCCCTCCGGACCTCTTGACCTTGGGGGGAGACCCCATGTCTTCCCCCCTTTGTGCAGACCCACCCCGGTCCCCCTTTGCATTGGCCGCTAGGTCCCCTGACTTTGCCCTTTCAATTTGCCCTCTATTGCTCTGCCCCTCCCCCCCCTCTGGCGTGTCACACGCGGCCTCCTTGGCCGCAGGGACCTCATGGCTGGGCCCTGCCTCCTCAGCCCCACCCCTGCACAAACTAGAGCGCGGGAAGCCGGGCGGCGCCCCGCCCCCTGCGCTTCTCCCGTGTTTTTGGAGCGGCCGCCATCTGCCCGTGACCGCCCCCACCTACCGCGTTCTTTGCCGTGGAGCGACGCTCCCGCGGGGGCGAGCAGGCCCACCCCGCTGCTGCCCCACCTCCAGCCGCACAACGCGGCGGCCGCGCCTCATGCACCGCTGGCATCACGAGATCCATGCGCCCTGCTTCGGCAAGCAGGCGCATGGCTTCCGCAACTCTAGGGTCACTCATGGCGATAACCTAACTACTAACAAACTGCCAACTATTGCCAAAAAATTTCCCAGCAAACCCTAACGGACCGGCTGCCGTGTCACCATACCTAAAATGGTGACACAGCAGACAAAATGTACGCATAAATACTTCCCCGCTCCCCCAGCCCAAAAGCCGCACAACCCGAGCCCAATTGGGCTCTGGGCCGCACCACTGGCCCAAAATCCCCGGGGGCGCAAGCCTCCCGGTGGTCGGCTGCTCCCCCAAGGACCCCTTATGGTGGGTGTTAGAAATGGGATCTCTAGTTGGCAAGGGCTTGCACCTTTGTCCAAGTAGGGACCCTTCTTCCTAGTCAGGGTAAGGGTGTTACACTTGTGAAGTAACCCCTGCTCATCCTCGTGGTAGCTTGGCACGAGCAGTCAGGCTTAATTCAGAGGCAGTGTGTAAAGCATTTGCACATAACCAACAGTAATACAGTGTAAGCACTACAAACGGACACCACACCAGTTTAGAAAAATAACCAATATTTTATATACTCAAGACAAGACCAATTACGACAAAAATCCACAATACTATACTTTACGAATGAATACTTGATACGGTAACTTCTTCTTTGCAGGAATAGCACAAAAGCAAAGTTCGTACGAGTCGGTAGCTCCGTCCGAGCCTACCGCGATGCTGAAAACCACAGAGTCTAACAGTTCCAGCCGACTGCGTCGATACGGGCCAGCAGAGTCGTGAACAGACTCGGTTACAGTACCTTTCTCGTTGTGGCTGGTACGGAGTGTACGAGCCGGTCGGCGTTCGTCGCGGTTGCGGTGCAAGACGGAGCGATGCAAGGTGCGGTGTCCCTCGATGCGGTGCAGGCAGCGGCTCGATGAGCGTCGTGCAGACGGAGTCGGTGAGTCCAAGGCGTGCGATGCAGGGTGAGACGATGCTCGATGCGGTGCTGACAGGTTGCGATGCAGGCGACCTAGCCGGAGTGCGGGAGCTGGCGTCGGACAGCGGTGCGAGTCGGAGCGGTGCGTCGCAGACGTGCGAGCGGTGCCCCAAATGTGGTGCGGTCACGACTCTTGAGCCAGTTGCAGCGACCGGCGTCGGTCGGGTCCGGTTGGTTCAGTGAAGCGATGCGATGCGAACTGCGGTGCCCACAGGTCACGGTGCAAGCAGCGGCTCGATGTTGGCGGCGTCGGACGTCGCCCACGGTGAGACCAGGGTTGCGATGCGAAGCGGGGCGATGCGGTCTGCGGTGCAAACAGGTCACCGGCCAGGGATGGATTCGGTTGACGGAGTCGGTTGCAGTTCCCTTCCTCTGTGGCAACTGAAACAGCGTTCCAGAAGCGGTACCCAGAGGCTTGTGAAGTCTTTGTAGTCCCTGAGACTTCTTAACAGGAGGCCAGCTCGGTTTCAGGCCCTTGGAGATACTCAGCACAAGTTTGTAGAAAGTTCAGTCCAGTCCTTTCACTGCCCAAGGCAGAAGCAGCAGCTGCAGGCCAACCCAACAAAGCAACAACACAGCAAAGGGGCAGTACTCCTCCTGGCAGCTCTTCCAGCTCTTCGTCTTGGCAGGTTCCTTGATTCCAGCGAGATCTAAATTCATGGGGTCAGGGCCCCAATATTTATATCCCAAATTCCTTTGTTCTCTGAAGGCAGAGAGGCCTTTGCCTAGTCCAAACCAGTTCTGGAGCACTTTGTTGACAAGTCTCCGTCCCTTCTTTCAGTGAGTAGGCCAGGGACATCAGACGCACCACAGGAGGTGGAGCCAGCATTGTGGAGGGAAGGCACTGTCCTATTCAGGGCCCAGGTGCGACCCCTCCCACCCATCTACATGTAGATCTTGCTATTCAGCCCTGCCTCCTGGCATCCCCCAGCCCCTGTCACTCACACTCCAGACAAGGAATACACAACCTCGCAGAGGCAGGCTTGGATGGTTAGACAAGAAAATACCCACTTTCTAAAAGTGGTATTTTCAAACACAGAATGTTAAAACCAACTTTACTAAAAGCTGCATTTTATCATTCTGAGTCCAGGCATACTAAACTCGAATTTCTACCATGTTCCCGGGGTCAGTTAGGATTATAAGCTGTAATAATCAAAACTGCCCGTTCTGGCCTAGGGGGAACAGGTAGCCTTGCAATAGTGAAAAACGAACTAGGCTGTATTTCACTATCAGGACATGCCGCACACACCCGGGCATGTCCTACCTTTCGCGTACAACGCACCCTGCCCACAGGGGTACCTTGGGCCTACCTTAGGGGTGACTAACATGTAGCAAAGGGAAGGTTTAGGGACTTGCAAGTGTGTGCACTTGCCAAGTCGTCATGGCAGCCCCAGGCTGCGCACAGGCTCTGCGGTGGCAGGCCCGAGTTACACTTTACGGGCTGTTTGCGTGGGTGGCACAATTCAGTGCTGCAGCCCACCAACAGCATTTGGTCTATAGGCCCTGGCACTCGCAGTGCACTTTACAAGGGACTGACACATAAACCAAATAGGCCAATCATGGAAACACCAATCCATAACACATTTTATACAGGAGCACTTGCACTTTCCCACTGGACAGCAGTGAGGAAAGTGCGCAGAATCATTACACCAGCAAAAACAGAGTCAAAACTGGGAGGTCAGAAAGCAAAAAGTCAGGGGAAACACGCCAAGTCTAACACATGTCCCCTCCAGCTGAAAGTAGGGAGAACTACCCAACCCCATTGGAGTTCTCTTCACTAAGGCGGAAGAACCTGGACAGACCATCTGCGTTGGCGTGTTCTGTACCAGGACGGTGTTCCACCGTAAAGTCCATTCCCTGTAAGGAGATGGACCACCTCAGCAGTTTTGGATTCTCGCCCTCATTTGCATCAACCATCTGAGGGGCCTGTGGTCTGTCTGAACCCGGAAGTGAGTCCCAAACAGGTATGGTCTCAACTTCTTCAGCGTCCAGACCACAGCAAAAGCTTCCCTTTCTATGGCACTCCACCTCTGTTCCCTGGGAAGTAGTCTCCTGCTAAGGAAGACTACAGGCTGATCCAGGCCCTCTTCGTTCAGTTGTGAGAGCACCGCTCCCACACCATGCTCTGAAGCGTCAGTCTGCACGACAAATTCTTTGGAGAAGTCAGGTGCCTTGAGCACGGGCGCCGTGCACATGGCTGCATTCAGGGCATCAAAAGCTTTCTGGCAGGACTCAGTCCAGAACACTTTCCTGGGCTGCCTCTTAGAGGTCAGCTCTGTTAAGGGGGCAACGATGGTGCCATAGCCCTTAACAAATCTCCTATAGTAACCGGTGAGACCTAAGAAGGCTCTCACCTCTGTCTGGGTCTTGGGGGTTCCCAAGCCAGAATGGTGTCAATCTTGGGTTGTAGGGCGCCACCTGGCCGCTTCCTACCTGGTGTCCCAAGTACACCACAGAACCCTGCCCGATCTGGCACTTACTGGCCTTGATCGTGAGGCCTGCACCTTGCAGAGCCCTCAACACTTTCTCAAGGTGCTGTAAATGTTCTTCCCAGCTGGAACTGAACACAGCAATGTCATCCAGGTAGGCGGCACTGAAATCCTCCAGCCTGGCCAACACCTGATTGACCAACCTCTGAAAGGTGGCAGGGGCATTCTTCAACCCAAAGGGCATCACCCGGAATTGGTAATGACCTTCTGGGGTTGAGAATGCTGATCTCTCCTTGGCCCCATCGGTTAAGGCAATCTGCCAGTACCCAGACGTCAAATCAAACGTGCTGAGGAACCGGGCAGCTCCCAACCGATCAATGAGCTCATCAGCTCTGGGGATGGGGTGCGCGTCAGTCCTGGTGACGGCATTGAGCCCACGGTAGTCCACACAAAACCGGAGTTCTGGAGTGGCACCGGGCGCCGCAGCCTTTGGGACCAAGACCACTGGGCTGGCCCAAGGACTGTGGGAGGGCTCAATCACCCCTAACGCCAACATCTTAGAAACCTCCTCCTTGATGCTGGCTCTGACCCGGTCAGTCAACCTGTAAATCTTGTGCTTCGCAGGAGGGCTGTCACCAGTGTCCACGTCATGGGTACACCAGTGAGTAACACCGGGGTCAGAGAGAACAGTGGGGCGAACTGTCCCAACAACTGGCGACAGTCCCCCTGCTGCTCCTGAGTCAGAGTAGGGGAGAGGATCACACACTCTACTGACCCATCATGCTCCTTGGTAGACAGGAGGTCAGGGAGAGGCTCACTCTCCTCTTCCACCCCATCATCTGTCGCCAAGAGCATACTCACTTCGGACCTCTCGAAGTGGGGCTTGAGGCGGTTCACGTGAAGGACCCTCAAAGGGTTCCTTGGAGCCTGCAAATCCACCAGGTAGGTGACGTCACTTTTGCGCTCCTTTACCTCATATGGCCCAGTCCACTTGTCCTGCAAGGCACAAGGTGCCACTGGGGCCATGACCCACACTTTTTGCCCAGGTTGAAATTCGACCAGAGTGGCATTCTGGTCATACCATCTCTTCATTTCTTCCTGGCTTGCTTCTAGGTTCGCCTGAGCGAGTTTCCTGAAGCGGGCAGTTTGGTTTCTAAAGGCCAGCATGTAGCTAAATACATCCTGGGGAGTTTTCCTGGGAGCTGCCTCCCAGCCTTCCTTTACCAAACTCAGAGGTCCTCTGACAGGGTGGCCATACAGGAGCTCAAAGGGGCTGTACCCAAGAGACTTCTGAGGCACCTCCCTGTATGCAAAGAGTAGGCATGGCAAGAGGACGTCCCACTTACGCCTCATGGGTTCTGTTAGACCCTTGATCATGCCTTTCAAGGTCTGGTTGAATCTCTCCACCAGACCTTTTCCTTGTGGGTGGTAAGGAGTGGTGAACTTGTAGGTTACACCACACTCCTTCCACAGGGATGTCATATACTTCGATATGAAATTGGTCCCCCTATCAGAAACCACCTCTCTGGGGAATCCCACACAGGAAAAGATCCCCATTAACGCCCGGCCCACCACTGGCGCCGTCGTTGTCCTGAGAGGGATTGCCTCCGGGTACCGGGTGGCATGGTCCACCAAGACCAGGATGTACCTGTTGCCCATGGCTGTCTTGGGATCCAGTGGCCCCACAATATCCATCCCTACCCTTTCAAAGGGTGTTCTAACAACATGAAAAGGTTGGAGAGGAGCTTTGACCTTCCTCCCACTCTTACCACTTGCTTGGCAAGTTTGGCAAGACCTACAGTGTGCATCTGACTGCCTTCGCATTTGGGGCCAAAGAAGTGGGTGACAAGCCTGTCAAAGGTCTTGTCCTGCCCCAAATGTCCTGCCAAAGGCACGTCATGAGCCAGACCCAGTAGGAAGGTCCTGAAGCGCTGGGGTACCACCAGCACACGGGCTGACCCAGGCTCAGCAACCTTAGGCTCACTGTATAGGAGACCACTCTCCCAGTAGATCAGATGTGACCCGGACTGATTACCAGCTGCCTGGTCTGCAGCCTGCCGCCGCAGACCCTCCAGAGTATGGCACTCGTTCTGCTCCCTGCAGAACTCCTCCCTGGTGGGACCCCCTTCTTGCTGCCAATGGGTCAGCTCAGAGATGTCTCCCAGTTCGGCTACCTGCTCCCCTGTAGGCACCGGGCGTCCCCTCAAGGTCCGCCTCCTCCCGGTCCGTGGGAACTTCGGGGGCCGGTTTCCCGTGCCCCCTGCCCTTTCTCTTGGCAGGGACTTGGGCCACTGTTTCAGGCTCCAAGTCCTCTTGATCACCCTTTCTGGCTGCCATTGACCGAGTAGGCACGCATGCCCACTCTGGCAACCCAAGCATCTCCAAGTGAGACCTGAGCTCAACCTCCTTCCATAAGGACTGCTCCAGGTCGTTTCCTAGCAGACAATCTACAGGCATGGTAGGGCTCACAACCACCCTCAAGGGACCTGAGACCCCCCCATTCAAAGGGAACCTGCGCCACCATACACTGGCGCTCAGAGTTGTCGACAGCAACTACTTGGTGGAATGCTCCTGGGACTACTTGCTTCTCAGATACCAGGTGACACCGGACTGAGGTCACACTGGCTCCAGTATCTCTGAGAGCTTCTACCCTGTTCCCATTAATGGTCACCCAGGTGCTATATTTCTTTGTGTTAGGGGGCACCTGGTTTCCTGGGACCATCTCACTGTCCCCTAGTGAGACAAGGGTCATTTCTGCGGGATCCCCACCCTCCTGTGGGCACCCCTCCTCCCCAAGCGCTACACTAGCCAACACTTTGGACTGTCCACCGGTGGGTGGCTGTGTCCCCTTCGGGCACTTGGGGTCCCCCTTAAAGTGACCTACCTGGTCACATGCATAACACTTGCGGGGCCGGTCTCAACAGGCTTCCCTGTAGAGACCCCTTTCTTCTTATCACCGGGGGGCTGGGAACCTTTACCCTGGGTACTAGTTTGGGGCCCTATAGAGAACTCCTGAGCTTTACCCTTGTCCCCCCCACCTTTCTGCTGGGGACCCTGCCCACCTTTGGCTGAGTCTCCCCCAAACGCTATCTTGTGGACCCTGGTACTCACCCAGCGGTCCGCTTCCATAGCAAGCTTCCTGGGGTCAGTTAGCTTACTATCAACTAGGTGCTGGCGCAGATCTGCAAAACATAGACTAGACAAGTGCTCCCATGCAATCAAGTTGTAGAGCCCCTGAAAATCTGTTACACTACTGCCCTTCACCCAACCATCCAGAGACCTGCAGAACACATCCACACATTCCAACCAAGTGTTGGCATCAGACTTCTTACTGGACCTGAACTGATCCCTGTACTTTTCAGGAGTAAGACCATACTTCGTGAGAAGGGCATCCTTCATGTCAGCATAGGTGAGGTGATACCCCTTACCCAAAGCTGTCAGAGCATCCCTTGCTTCTTCAGGGAAAAGTGGCCACAATCCTGCTCCCCAATTCTCCTCAGGGACCCCATTCATGTGTATGGCTGCCTCATAACCCTGAAACCACCTTTGTATGTCATCCCCCTTCTTGAACTCCTTGCCTACGTTCTTGGGAATGTGCACAATCCTGTCTGCCTTTCTGGACGAATTGCTGCCACCATCTGAGCCTGACTTACTCCTAAGTTCTAGCTCCTTCAGTTCTCTCTCATGCTCTAAGAGCATCTTCCTCTCCTCTATGGCCAATCTCTTCTCCTCCCGCTCACTCTCCAGCCTGAGCTTCTGCAGCTCAAACTGCCTTGCCTCCCGCCTGTCCTCCAGCTCCTCTGGGGACAGACTGCTGCTGCCTGACCTGGCGGGTTCCCCCTACCCAAAAGCACATCCACCCTGGAAATAGGCTCCTCCACCTCCTCACTGAGATTACCAGGCTGCCCATTGGCATGTCTGGCTGCTACCCAGGCCTTCAGCGCCTTCTGTAGCTCCTCCTTCCTTGTGAGGCCTTTAATTTGGACTTTCAGGTTTTTACAAATCGCTCGTAGCTCCTTTACGGCGTAGGATTCCAACCTATCCTCCTCAAAGATAACTTCCAGAGATGCAACGGATGATGCAATTGATTCAGGCATGACAAAAGTATTGAGTTGAAAACTGGCAAGATCAAAAATAGGCCAAAAGAAAAAGAACCAGTATGTGGTACGTAATGGTCTGCGATATGGTAGTAGTGCACACCAATCACTGTAAGTCAAGTGCAAACACAAGTCCTATCCTCACCGCTGACAACCAATGTTAGAAATGGGATCTCTAGTTGGCAAGGGCTTGCACCTTTGTCCAAGTAGGGACCCTTCTTCCTAGTCAGGGTAAGGGTGTTACACTCGTGAAGTAACCCCTGCTCACCCTCGTGGTAGCTTGGCACGAGCAGTCAGGCTTAATTCAGAGGCAGTGTGTAAAGCATTTGCACATAACCAACAGTAATACAGTGTAAGCACTACAAACGGACACCACACCAGTTTAGAAAAATAACCAATATTTTATATACTCAAGACAAGACCAATTACGACAAAAATCCACAATACTATACTTTACGAATGAATACTTGATACGGTAACTTCTTCTTTGCAGGAATAGCACAAAAGCAAAGTTCGTACGAGTCGGTAGCTCCGTCCGAGCCTACCGCGATGCTGAAAACCACAGAGTCTAACAGTTCCAGCCGACTGCGTCGATACGGGCCAGCAGAGTCGTGAACAGACTCGGTTACAGTACCTTTCTCGTTGTGGCTGGTACGGAGTGTACGAGCCGGTCGGGCGTTCGTCGCGGTTGCGGTGCAAGACGGAGCGATGCAAGGTGCGGTGTCCCTCGATGCGGTGCAGGCAGCGGCTCGATGAGCGTCGTGCAGACGGAGTCGGTGAGTCCAAGGCGTGCGATGCAGGGTGAGAAGATGCTCGATGCGGTGCTGACAGGTTGCGATGCAGGCGACCTAGCCGGAGTGCGGGAGCTGGCGTCGGACAGCGGTGCGAGTCGGAGCGGTGCGTCGCAGACGTGCGAGCGGTGCCCCAAATGCGGTGCGGTCACGACTCTTGAGCCAGTTGCAGCGACCGCGTCGGTCGGGTCCGGTTGGTTCAGTGAAGCGATGGGATGCGAACTGCGGTGCCCACAGGTCACGGTGCAAGCAGCGGCTCGATGTTGGCGGCGTCGGACGTCGCCCACGGTGAGACCAGGGTTGCGATGCGAAGCGGGGCGATGCGGTCTGCGGTGCAAACAGGTCACCGGCCAGGGATGGATTCGGTTGACGGAGTCGGTTGCAGTTCCCTTCCTCTGTGGCAACTGAAACAGCGTTCCAGAAGCGGTACCCAGAGGCTTGTGAAGTCTTTGTAGTCCCTGAGACTTCTTAACAGGAGGCTCGCTCGGTTTCAGGCCCTTGGAGATACTCAGCATAAGTTTGTAGAAAGTTCAGTCCAGTCCTTTCACTGCCCAAGGCAGAAGCAGCAGCTGCAGGCCAACCCAACAAAGCAACAACACAGCAAAGGGGCAGTACTCCTCCTGGCAGCTCTTCCAGCTCTTCGTCTTGGCAGGTTCCTTGATTCCAGCGAGATCTAAATTCATGGGGTCAGGGCCCCAATATTTATATCCCAAATTCCTTTGTTCTCTGAAGGCAGAGAGGCCTTTGCCTAGTCCAAACCAGTTCTGGAGCACTTTGTTGACAAGTCTCCGTCCCTTCTTTCAGTGAGTAGGCCAGGGACATCAGACGCACCACAGGAGGTGGAGCCAGCATTGTGGAGGGAAGGCACTGTCCTATTCAGGGCCCAGGTGCGACCCCTCCCACCCATCTACATGTAGATCTTGCTATTCAGCCCTGTCTCCTGGCATCCCCCAGCCCCTGTCACTCACACTCCAGACAAGGAATACACAACCTCGCAGAGGCAGGCTTGGATGGTTAGACAAGAAAATACCCACTTTCTAAAAGTGGTATTTTCAAACACAGAATGTTAAAACCAACTTTACTAAAAGCTGCATTTTATCATTCTGAGTCCAGGCATACTAAACTCGAATTTCTACCATGTTCCCGGGGTCAGTTAGGATTATAAGCTGTAATAATCAAAACTGCCCGTTCTGGCCTAGGGGTAACAGGTAGCCTTGCAATAGTGAAAAACGAACTAGGCTGTATTTCACTATCAGGACATGCCGCACACACCCGGGCATGTCCTACCTTTCGCGTACAACGCACCCTGCCCACAGGGGTACCTTGGGCCTACCTTAGGGGTGACTAACATGTAGCAAAGGGAAGGTTTAGGGACTTGCAAGTGTGTGCACTTGCCAAGTCGTCATGGCAGCCCCAGGCTGCGCACAGGCTCTGCGGTGGCAGGCCCGAGTTACACTTTACGGGCTGTTTGCGTGGGTGGCACAATTCATTGCTGCAGCCCACCAACAGCATTTGGTCTATAGGCCCTGGCACTCGCAGTGCACTTTACAAGGGACTGACACATAAACCAAATAGGCCAATCATGGAAACACCAATCCATAACACATTTTATACAGGAGCACTTGCACTTTCCCACTGGACAGCAGTGAGGAAAGTGCGCAGAATCATTACACCAGCAAAAACAGAGTCAAAACCGGGAGGTCAGAAAGCAAAAAGTCAGGGGAAACACGCCAACAGATGCCAAGTCTAACAGTGGGAGTGGTCACTGCGGCAATGAAACCCCGCCAATGATGTCACTTGTACGGAAGTCCCAGCTGCAGCCTTCAGGAAAGCACATCCTTTGAAAGCGAAGAGCTTTTTCTGACTTTTTAGCCCCTCCCGTGTTTATTTCTGCCACCGCGACCTTCTTATGGACCTTCTTTGGACATTTAAACAAGGAACACTTTTAATGCTCATTGTTTACTTATTGAAATGTTATGCATAAAAATGTAATATTAAAAAGGCACTCTGTAAATTTGATAATTAGCACTTTCAAGTGGACGTGTATATATTTTTTTCTTTAATCCAAGTGACTGGCTTCTTTCCAGGTAGCAGAGGCTTGTAAATGTAGTAGTTGTGAGTTTATTGGATGGGAATGCAGTGCTGTGGATCAAAAACGTTGGCAAATGTACCTTAACTTGCCATTACGGGACCCCATTTTAAAATAAAAATTGATTCTGTGTGCTCATTTTTTAAAGATCTTGGTTAAATTAATTTTTGTTTTTCATAAAATCGCATTCAACATCTTTAAATTATCATTTCTGTTTCAAATTTTACATGGTATTGGTTATTTATAGGTGGCTGGTTAAAAAATTAACCCGACGTCATTAGATGCTAAGTTGGCGTTTGTGCCAGAACACCCACCGCCAAGAAGAAGAGGTTGCAGAAATCATTTAAAATGACTGTTCAGTGCATGTATCACCGCTATTCAAGGGGCACACTCGCAATATTACTATGTGCATATAACAATAGCATCACAGGGTGTTGCAACAATCCTAAAGATGATTCACACATCCCTCTAATATTACCACTTTACTGTGCCAGTACTACTGGCTATGCTTTTAGGTGTCTTGTCCTCAGGGAATCCCAGGGTTAAAACGCAGGGAAAATCACATTCACTGCAACAAGACGGGGTCTAAAACTGATCAGAAATTACACCCGACCTCAGGGTCTGGTCCATTGTAGTGAATACTGATAACTTTAATAATCTTTTCTCAAGAGTGACTTCTACAAAGATCAGAGGAGTATTTCAGTCTCACCATTTTTCTTTTGAATTTTTGGATGTGCCCTTCAACCTTGACTGTAATAAACGAGGAACTATTTTACATCTGAAATCAGTTAGCAGCAGCCGTGTAGTACTGGGGAGTGAGATCTGACAAAAACAGCTGAAAACTTGAGGCTGCGGAAAAAAGGATTGCCTTATTTTTGTAGCATCTAACTTTTCGCGTTGGCATATCTGACACTAACATCGGTTCTATAGTTACTTTAAAGGGCTTGGGTTATCCTTCTTCAACCACTGGTTTCCTTGTCTCCTGAAATTTAAGCTACTAGCCTGAGACGTTATTAATAGCATCTTAGCTCAGTCCACAGGAATATTTCACTATCTTTTAGCTGTTTGTTTGTGTCCTTTCCACCCCATTGTGATGCCTATGGGACTATTTTACAGTTAGCGAGCAGCTCAGTAACACTGACAGCAAACACTGACAAAAGCATCTGAAAAATTGATGCTACAGAAAAAAAGGTTGCTTTATTTGATCTAGCATCCATTTTTCAGATGTTTTTGTTAGAGCGCCATGTGGTGCAGACAGCACTGAGCTTCATATCTGGATTTTCCAGTAAGAGTGGGGCAAGTAGCAGTAGAGGGCAAGCAGTGAGAGGCCCCTATATGCTTGTTATCCCATATCTGAAGTCACGAGATGCCCCAAATCCAGTTCAAATTGGAAGCTTAAGAGACACATCTAGCCCCATTTGGTGAGCTAAGAAGTGGGCTGTCCTCGACTGAGATGGACAGGGCTGTGCCTCTAAAGAGTCAGAAGCCTTGAAAAGCTAGATAAAACGAAGTCCTATTTCAGTCTTGCGCCTCTGATGGGCATGTACAGTTACAGCAAAATGCCCAATTTAGGACTCTGCCACCGAGTTGGTAGTACCTTATGTCACGTGATTAACAATAGCATCTGTAAGACCATAAAAGCTATTTGTGTAGCCAGACAAATTCCAGGTCTGTACCACTGACAAGGTTAAGTAACCGTTAGTTACAAGTAGGATCAGTGCCTCGGGAGAGTAATTGGGGTTGTATCTGAATCAGCAAAAACTCAACCCGTGCCACTGTGCTGGTGCTGCTGCAGGGTCAGCCATTAAGGCTTGTGAGTCTGAAAGGCTGGTTGGTTCTTTGCAACACTGTCTATTTGTCATGTCATATGCATCTTAATGTCTCACATGAGAACACCCTCAATTTGCACAAAACAAGAACTTCTATGATTTGTCTTCCTTGGTAAGCCAGAGATTGAAAGGCAAGAAGTCTTTATTATGGCATAAAGCAAATGGCCTGATTACATAGGAGGGCACTATATGGTAAGATTAGCCTAGCTGCTGTTAAAGAAGAGTCCAGTGCTTGCAAGCCTGCAACTTCCACCACCATCAATAGCACATCCTACATTCACAAAAGCACCTTGAGTTGATTCAAGTCATCCCTGTCACTGTGTATATAGTTAGTTTAATGTAACTGTCAAGACCAGGGATCGTTTTACAAAAAGGTGCCCTGTGAGCACAACAAGCATGTCCACTTCTTGCACCAGGGCTGGACTGGGGAGCCAAAAGCAGTCCTGGCAAAAATGCTCAAACCAGACCGCTCCATTTGTTTCCTAACCCTATCTCTCTCTTTCCATCGATCCATCCATTTTCTCTCTCTCCTTCTGTCCTCTACCTCTGGTCGCTTTCTCTCTTCCATCCCCCTCCATACCTCCCTTAATCTCTCATGCAAAACCTCCCTGTGCCTGCTGCAATAAACCTTGGGGAGCTGGGGAATGTGACAGAGACACCAGGAGTGTCCCCAGGCTTTTAAATCTGTCTTCCAAGGGCTCCAGACTACCAGGGAAGTGCCTGGTGGACTAAACGGCCTATCATTCCCTCTCTTGCACCCCAGGTGTACTTTGGTATTATAGAAGGGGCCCCAGATGACTGTGTAATTTCTTTTGTAATACAGATTGTGCCAGCACACATTATGTGCTGGCTGGACCATAAGGGGGCGTTCCCTCATTTACCTGGGATGTACCTTTGAGCCCGTGTCGCATTATAGAAACCGGCACAGAGGTAAAGAGGCTGTCTAGAGGTACACTAACTGTGTGTGACAAAGAAGTGGTGCAGAGTCAATGCGACCTCTAAGGGTGGTCCTCAGGCATTGCCCTGCAAGTGGGTGCAGCCTCTCACTGAAACGGCCAGCAGGGGGATCTGTGCAGTGGAATGTGTGCTGGTGGCTTGTGCAGCTGGTCTGTCTTTCACTAATGTGCTGTGAAAGGCACATTCACTATAATAGAGCACATGTCCCAGTCTGCATCCTGTGTACCCAATTAAGGGTGTGCCATGGCACAGAGTGGTACAATGCGTGGTTTACATAACACAGCAGCAGATGTTATCTTAAATCATAGATATTTAAGTACAGTTACATTTCATTTCAGGCCCAGATCAGAAAAAATAGGATTCTGCATCTCCTGTTCACAAGCCTATAGGGAACAGTTGAGATTTATACCACTTTGTACGAAGGCCAGAACATTTCCCCTAGTCATTCATAATGAAAAGCATGTGTGAAAAAGACTCAACAGTAACTTTAAGAAAGACTAAAGTATCATTACCATATTGTGGGCAGATGTGGGTTAAAAATGGTCTACATGTTTCAGCCGACATGCCCCCTTGCCGGGTCGACGGCTTTCATCAGGACCAACTTTAGGGGAAAAGGATAATTCCCCACTTGTTTTTTATATATTACTCACATCACTTGAGACACTATCCCCAGGACATGGTTATGCAGCCGGTTGTATTCCTTCCGGCAAGCGAGATTGCATTTGCTCTCAGCTGTGAATAAAAAGATAAGTTAGTTCGCACACATTACCTGACATCGTGTAGTATGTCTGGTTTTTGTCCTATAAATGTGTGAAATCTCATGTTTGTCTTGTGCCCTTAATGATGGTTGCATTATTTAGGTGTGCTAATTGCACTTAGTTAGATTCAATGTGCTTTCTACCAAGGCTGAAAATCTATGTGTGATTGTTATTCCTCCATATCTCCGTGCTGTTTTAAAACATATAATTTTGTCAACGTTATGTTTTGTAAATCATAGTATAAATAGTATTCTGCTTGTACACATATTCCTTCCATAGATATTGGTGAACCACGATTAGCCGCCCATATCACTGTACTGTTAATGTGTGCAATATCCCTAATATTGTTATACCGATCAGGGTTCCGCTTTCATACATGTACTTAATTAGATATTGATGGGCCTGTGCCGATCGTGATTGCCCCACTCGTTGAAATAACACATATACATACATTTTCTAAGGTTGTCATTAGTTTGGAATCGTGGGTACTAAAGAATGGCAAATGCTCATTTTAGGCAGAGTTTTCCGCTGTTCTAAACGGATGCTTTACCTTTTTAAATCCCTGAAAGTTCCGCATAGGGTGGTGGGAGAGACGCATAGGCTTCCCTCCTTAAGCAAGGGAAAGAAAAGAAAATAAATATGCAAAGCATTATCCCTACTCTAAAGTAAAAGATCGGTTCAGTTAAGGCTTGTGCTAGGCAAGAGAATTAACTCTGTCGGTGTCTCTGTCACTTACTCGAGGTGCAGCTTGTAGCCTCTGGTCTGGTCTCTCCCCTCCTGAATGTTACCTGACTGGAGTGCTCAAGCCCTATTTATGTAGCGTTAGTCCTGATTGACTCAAGTGATGTCAATAGATAGTGAAGACAGACTACTGAACTGAGGAGATTGTTATTACTGATTACGCTAACTTGCACCCCTACGTTCCCTACTAAGTATAGCATAAGCGATCGATCTTTTATTTACCTAAAGTGGTCGAGGGTAGGAAAACAACTCAAACAGATCTCAACACAGTTGTCATGCCTGAAAAGATCACTGACTCCAAAGTGCAGTTTAAATATTTATTATAAGGCCAAAAACAATTGGATGTAAATACATCTCAATAGCAAAGTATAGAGATACAGAAATATTAATACAGAGGCGATTTTTCTGATATAAGTAATGCGGCCCAAAAGACAAATGATTATAAATTCCAAAATCACAATGCAACACAAAATAGATGCAATATTCAGCTCTCGACTCATTGAAAGAAATCAAAATCTTTCCCTACACTACTCTATATGGTGGCCCTTCCTGTCTCTCTTCTATCGTTCCCCAATGGTGTCAGCACGTGTGACTTCCTAAGAAGTACTCACGTCAAATAGGTCGTTTAGCTTAAGGCTATGGAGCTCACTCTAAGATGCTCCTTCTTCTCCGAAAGCTAGCAGAAGTCTGGTCTCTCTGTCCCTGCACATCATACAAAAAGATGGGATTCAATCAATATTGCGTCACCTTTTCTAAAAGTTTCCACTAGACCTCTATACAGTAGCTGGTTCTCTTTCATGAAGCAAAATTAATTAAAGATATCTTCTTCCAGTGGCCTTGGCTTTCAGAGAAACTTGATACGCAAGGCATCCTCCCTTCTCGCTTCCAGCTATCTTCAAAGGCATTCCGGATCTCTCCTTAACTCTGAAAATAACGATGTGTATTTCTGCACCTGAAACAGGGTGAGAACATTCTAACCTCGAACACAGCAATCATTTAATTCATTATTTCTCGAGAGCAAGGAGAATCTTTTGGGCCTATATTTTAGACAACTTAAACTAATCACCATTACGATATATAAAATAATATGGTCCTGCACATTATGCATGAAGGAATCATAATACATACCACATTCTACTTAAAGCATTCACTAGTTCAACATTAAATGATTCAATTAAATGGTTCTTAATAATCAAAAACACTGCACACAATACGAGTACATGAGAGTGCGTTTAAACCATGAGTATAGTGCACTCATACAAATAGAGTGCACTCTATCAGTTCCCCCTCTTATGACTAGTGTCATAACACCAACTCTCTATTCTTCTGTAAATTCTCCTAGTAGAAGAGACCGACCTAAACAGGAGCTGTAGCTTGCTGTCCCTGTCTGAATCGTTCTAACCCTTTAAGGTGCTGGTAATGACTGTCCTGCAGTCGCTCAAGTTGGTGCTCCCGCTTTCTCAAAACACTTTCCTGATGTCGTGCCCTTTGCCATTTGTAAGCCTTGATGGCTCCTAATAGAACAATTATACAAATGACAGCTATTATAATAGGCTTCAAAATATATCCCATTATTCCTTGTCCCAAACTTACAAACCAACTGCCTGTCTTGCCAAATCCTTTCCCCACTTGCTCCCAGAGTCCTTCAGCAGCCATCTCACGTAACTCTTGATGTATATCTGAAATATTATTGATGTATTTCCTTATATCCCGACTGTTGTCAGGAATATAAGTGCAGCACTGTTGAACTTTCAATAATTTGCAGACTCCTCCGGCTTTTGCTAGCAGCACATCTAGGGCAAGACGGTTTTGTAAAACCATAGCCCTTATCTAAACCATCTCCCCATCTACAAGTAGTAAAATCTGAGCTGTATTTATGGAGAGCTTATCCACTAATGTTGCCAACTTTCTGATTTTCAAATCATTCAGAATCACACCCATACTCGGTATCATTGCTCCAAATATGTCCCCAATCACTTCTCCTGCACTCGCACCACGTTTCCCTCTTTGAGATTTCCTTCTCTCTAAGGGCCATAAATCATTCACATGAAAAATCTTGGGAAATACCACAGCCAAATAACACGTGCCATACCAATTCTTGGGCAACTTCACATATGCATTCTTTCCACACACAAAATACACATTGGGCACTACTGTTATTTTGTCCAATAATGCTTTCCTAATTGATTCTTCGATCAAAAAGACGTGCTCACAATCACTCTCACCCACAAATATCTTGTCGTAGTATGTGGTCGGGTGTCTAATGCACAACTTCCCTTTCTGCTGGAAATCTAATGCTATGGGTCCAAAACTCCCCTTTGCTTTATGATCCAATTCTTCTTTTGTCCATGGGGTAACCTTGTGCTTTGGATCTGGTCTGAATAGAGTCTGTCTATGTCGATCCTCTATCTGATCTATGAACTTCTTTTCGATGTCCGTCAACATACAGGTTAAATTGTGTCTATGGGCATAGGACGTATCTAAAATGATGGTAGGCACGAAATACTTTGACATTCGCTCTACTTCCTTATAATAATCATATTTATTCATGTATTTAAGAACGGGAACTTCTGAGAGTACCACATCATAATTTGAAAAATAGTACTCAAAGTGTGCTTTGCTATAAAACATGCTCAATAACACACTACATGTAATGCCATAGGTCACAGGCAAATGATTATATCAAATGCCTTCTTCTACTGAGGCTGGTAATTGCATACACACATAGCAATCCTTTGCTTCCATGATATCCACATACTCATGCAATAATCGAGCATACGCATTCAAGGTAAAATCACCCTTCGACAAATCAACATGTAATCTCTGACTAGTTTCCTTAATCATTTCTAGATCCTTTACGGATGCATCCTCATCTATCTCAGAGAGTGGTGTGGTGAGTGTTGCCTGTATCCGATCCTGTCCGTCATACTGGAATCCAACAAGAGATGTAACAATTACCACAGTTATAACGATAAGCACCACCACAATGAGGGTGCCAATGATGCATTTTTGTTTGCGTGTTGAGTTTTCGGACACCATGGTTTCTCTTGAACTGTTCCAAAGCACAAAAGGGAAACACAGTCTCTTTCTGTTTTTTTTATTTTTAACAATGTCTTTCTTGCTTCTTTCTTTCATGCAATTAATGTCGGAGTTCTTTCGCTTGATACCAAACCTATTGAAGAGATGTAGACTGCCCTACTCCTCACTCCATCATCTACTAGAAAGTCCCTAATTTTAAATCTTCTTCAACTGGGGTCTAAGTTATCTTCTTTCTAAGGCCTAATGTTTTCTTTGGCTATAATTCAAGCTTCATCGTTAATGATATTTGACCCAAGTATTTCGAGGACAAATTGCAAAATCTCAGCACTAATTTCTCTTAGTTCTTGCGCAGTAAGCTGTCGGCCAAATGAAGGGAAAATAACCTGATTGAGGATCAGGAAACGCAATCCACTCAGCTTTGGAGGATTTGGAACTTGCAGAGTCAGCTTTCCAAATGCTTCTACGCCTGGGACCAGTAACTGTATTTCAATCGAGAGGGTGTCCCCTTCGTAGCTCACTGTACCAGCTCCCAACCTCCCGGACTTCGCTGGGCTCTGCATTTGCAGCCAGGTACATCCACTCAGGAGATGCGTATCTTCGAGACTCTATTCTTTCTCTTCTGGAACGCCTCAGACCATCCGGTCTTTCTTCAGCGTCGCTTTGATCTGATTCAGATGTTTCAGGAATCGGAGCAAGATCTTTCTCAGATGCAAGCCGTATATTCAGCCTTTCTTTTCTTGCTGGCCACTTTTCTGCTCTGGCATCTGTTCTCCTCTCTTCCTCTTGATCTGATCTTTCTGCAATAGGCAGCTCACTTTGATCTGGGGCACAGCTCACTTCTGCAATATCCTCTATTTCAGGATCTGGACTCAGTTCAGGAGCATTCAGCTCTTCTCTTTCTTGCTCACTTGGCTGTTCCGTTTCATCCGAAACTCTTACAGCTGAGTCTGTGCCGTCGTCGTTGTCTGTATCAGGTCCACACACGCTCCTCGGACCTAGGGACCTCTCTTCTTCTGCAGGCGCTTGAACTCAGCGAGTATGGGAAGCGTGGATCCAATTCGGCAATCCTCCACACTTCACAGCGGTACTTGTGACCAATATCACTTGATAGGGTCCTCGCCAGCGAACATCAAGACAACTCTTCCTTACGTGCTTACGAACGAGCACCCAGTCACCAGGATTAAGATCATGCAGCAGGTCTCTCGAGGTGGATGCAGTCGCAGCCTCGACCTGGTGGGATACAGAAGTAACCACATCAGCCAGTCCTTTACAATAATCCAACACTAAATCATCAGTGATGTTTATCAATGCTGTAGCTGGCACCATAGGCAAACGCATAGCTCTTCTAGTCAAGATTTCATGTGGAGAAAGCCCTGTTCTCCTATCAGGAGTGCTACGCAGACTCATCAGCACCAGGGGCAACGCATCCAGCCACTTCAATGAAGTGGACGAACACACCTTTGCCACTCTTGACTTGATGGTGCCATTAACCTGCTCTACTAGGCCTGAAGCCTCGGGCCTGTAGCTACAATGCAATCTTTGATCAATATTTAAAGCAGAGCACAACAGCTTCATGATTTCACTGTGGAAATGAGTTCCTCTATCTGTCTCCACTGATGTCGGGAAACCGTACCGCGAAATCAGTTCTCTTAATAACAATTTGGCTACTGTGAGACTGTCACATCATCTAGTTGGATATGCCTCCACCCACCGTGAAAAGATACACACCACAACCAAAACATATCTCAACCTATTGCACCTTGGCATCTCTATGAAATCTAACAGTATCCTATTGAAGGGACCCCCAGACCTTCCAATGGGACTCATTCCAACCACAGTTCTCTTTCCAACATTCATCTGTTGACAAGTAACACACCTGTGACATACCGTTTCAGCCCACACATGAAAGCGTGGATTAAACCACGTTTGCCTGAACACTCGTACCATAGCATCTCTTCCCAAATGAACTGCTCCATGAATTTGCCTTGCCATTGGGCTCAGTAGACAATAGGGTAATACTGCTCTTTCATCTGTGGACACCCAAATGCCATCATCTCTTTTTGTGCAACCTGCTCTGATCCATGAAGCGGCTTCCTCTTCTGGGATTTCATCCTGCAATCGCTTCACCTCATCCCAAGTATCGGCTATAGCCAACATCATGCTGAGCTCGTTCTCTTCTGTGCTCTCGCCTATATATTCTCCATTGAAAATACAAACATGTTCAGCACAAAATCGTGCTACTTCATCGGCGTAATTGTTGCCCTTGGTGACAAAGTCTTCTCCCTTTCCATGAGCTGCACATTTCACAACTGCTATCTCTTTGGGTTTCTGCAAAGCTTCCAATAGTTGGCGCACATACTCGCCATCGCGTATAGGTGATCCCGAGGACGTTAGAAACCCCCTCTGTGACCATAACTGCCCAAAATCATGAACCACACCAAATCCATATTGACTGTCAGTATACACAGTCACTCGCAGATCAGCTGCAATGATACAGGCACGTGTCAAAGCGACAATTTTGGCCACCTGAGCAGAGAATACTCTATTTAAACAGGCAGCTTCCACTACTCCCATGATGGTGCATACAGCAAACGCTGCTCTCAATTATCCTTCATTGTCTCTTATGCATGAACCATCAACAAAAAGGATCAAATCAGATTGGGGCAAAGGTTCATCGTCCATGTCAGGTCTCGGTTTGGTGGATAGGTCAGTAACGTCTAGGCAGTCATGCTCTTCACAATCCTCATCTCCTTCCTCCTGCGGAATAGGTAACAATGTAGCAGGGTTCAGAGTGGTACAACGTCTCAGGGTAACATTATCTGCAGCCAAGATAACCTGTTCATACTTGGTAAGTCTGTTGTTGGTCAGATACTGTGTTTTCGTCTGCGTCATCAATAGTTCTACTGAATGGGGCACATAAACAATGAGCGGATAACCCATCACTATGCTTTCGCATCTTTCAATGCTGACACCAGTTGCAGCAACGGATTTCAGACATCCGGGCAACGCAGAAGCTACAGGATCTAATGTAGCTGAGAAGTAGGCTACTGGTCTACGGGCACCCCCATGTGTCTGCACTAGGACTGCTAACGCACATCCCTCCTTTTCACAGCAAAAGAGCGAAAACGCTTTGTTATAATCCGGCATTCGGAGAGCTGGAGCACGACAGATACTTTCCTTCAGCTCACGGAAGGCTTTCAAGCACTCGTCATCCCATGGTACCGGATCACTAACATCCTTTCGAGTCAGTTTCAACAGAGGCTTTGCTTGCAAGGAAAAATTTGGGATCCATTGTCGACAATAGCCGACCATTCCCAAAAACAATCGGACTTCTTTTTGTGTTTTCGGAGTTCCCATTTGCAGAATCGCCTCTATGCGATCTGGTGACACCCTTCGTTTTCCTTTCTCAATCCGGTGACCTAGGTACTGAACTTCAGACAAACAATATTGCAATTTGTTTGGAGACACTTTGTGTCCATTCTCTGCCAAATGATTCAGCAGCGCCACAGTGTCAATCCTGCAAGCGTCCTCAGTCACTGAGGCGACCAAAAGGTCGTCTATATATTGCACTAAAACTGAGTTGTGGGCCATCACCAGTCCTTCAAGATTTGTTTTCAGACATTGACTAAAAATGGAGGGGCTTTCTGTATACCCCTGAGGGATTCTTTTCCATGTTAATACACGATCATCCATCCTAAATGCAAATAAAAACTGACTTTCTTCATGCAATGGTATAGAGAAGAATGCATGACACAAATCTATCACTGTAAACCATTCTGCTTTACATGGTATCTGGAATAGAATAACAGCTGGATTCGGTACCACAGGACAACATGGGATCACAATTTCATTAACCCGACGCAGATCTTGCACTATTCTGTACTTGCCACTTGGCTTTTGCAGTCCCATGATAGGTGAATTACAGGGACTACCTTGTATCTCCTTCAGAATGCCTTGGGCAATCATAGTCTCAATCACAGGTCTTATGCCGGCCACAGTTTCTGGAGTCAACTTATATTGTGGCGTTCGTGGGAATTCAGCATTAGGTTTGACCTGTATCTTAACTGGCTCAACCCCTCTCATCAGACCTACATCTTCGCCCGTAAAATCCCACACTTTCAGATCAACTGAATCTCTCAAGTCATGTGGCAATTCTGCTTTTGTGAGCACCACAAACATTTCTGCACACAGACTCATGTTAGCCATTTTTAAATCAGCATCATCATCATATGTTTGCAATTCTACACCTCTTGGAGTGCATGATATAGTACAATTGAGCTTGCACAGAAGGTCTCGTCCCAAAAGACAGACCGGACTTGAATTGCACACTACAAATTGATGTCTATCCCGAAATGGTCCGATTCTCACGTGTAATTCGTCTGTCAATGGATTGGTCATTTTCTGATTACTAACCCCCACTACTTGAATCGATCGTCCTGAAAGAGTTAAATTCGGGACTACTTCAGTTCTTACTGTGGAGCGAGCAGCTCCAGTGTCTAATAAGAAGGTAACAGGATATCCATTCACATCTGCATCCACAAATGGTCCACTCTGATCTACTTCTAAGATTGCATTGAAGGTGCATTCCTCATGCACCCCCCTCTGGCACTCCTGTGAGTCTTGATTTTTATCAAATCGATCTTGAATTTCAAAGTAAGGCATCTGATGGTATAACTGATTATGCATGGGTATCCTAGGAGGTTGAGGTACTTGCACTTGCGGCTCATATCCTCCTCCATACATAGACCTTGGTCTTGTCACAGTATTGACAGCCTCAGTCAACTGTCCCTCTCCTTCCATCTGTATCTGATTTGCTGGATTCGATCTACACTCGCGCTTCCAATGCCCGATTTTGTGACAATAATGGCAGGCAGTGACTCTTTTCTGTTGAGCCACCCAGTCACTTGCACCTGAATCCATTCCTCTTCCTCTACCCTGACCAGGTTGGGTCACCACCTGTTGTCCCATTCCTCTTCCTCCTCCTCTAACTCTACCTTGACCTCCTCCAAACCCTTGCGTTATATCAGCGTTTCTCAACTGCACCAACATCAACTTATCCTTTAATTTCTTCTGTGTCGATTCCACTTGATCACTGCAATACTTAGCGTAGCGCAGAATCTCGTCCACCGACTTATTCTGCCAACATATCAAGTGCTGCTGTATCATAAGGCTAATGTTGGATTTCAGTCCCAAAACAAACTTCGAGACAAACTGTCCCATATCTTTCTGTTCAATTGTATCTAATCCACTATGCTGCTTAAACGCCAACAACAATCGTTCGTAATAATCATGTACTGATTCTTTAGAGTCTTGGGTGGTGCGATCAATCTTCAACCAATCAACAGTTTGAGGAGCTACCTTCGATTGCAACCATGTAATCACTTGCTCGTATTTTCTCATTACATCAGGTGAAGGACCATGAGTCAATAAATCTCTAGGTGGTTCTACAGTAGGCTACTCAATGGCAATCTTACAAGCTGCCCACAAATCCGCTGGCACTACTATATCAAACAAGGTGTTCAAATCAATCCACAATACCTTCGAAATCTTAACAAACCTGTTTATTTGCTTGTACCACTCAGCAGGTTTTTCCCTCAGCCGAGGAAAATCATTCCTAAATGCTGCTAAATTACCCCTGCTCCATGGCACATGTACATACCCTCCATTCTGTACCTCCCTAAGGAGGAAATTTCCTGCAGCTCCCGTCCCTCCACCCGGAGGCGGAGTGTTCCCTATTCCAGTCTGGAAGCTTTTCTTTTTGGCCCATTTATCTTTCCATGTGTCTAAATCTTTCCATGTCCGCATTCCCATCACTAGTTCTCTAATTTGTGCTTTCAATCCGCTCATTCGCTTCTCTTCCAAATCCTTATCTGTGTAATTTAATCTGCAAGAACCCTGTGTCAGCTTGGTCTTTGACAAATCCACCTCATACTTTTGTGCCAAAAGCAACAATGCATCATAAGCTCGTTTGGCCTTTCTTGTCATGTCCTTTGCTACGAACAGTAGTTCGCTTGAGTCATAAGTATCAATTTTAATCAGGGGTAGATTACCTTCAATCACCTCGTCTAGCTCTGCCTTTAATCGTACCACATCTAACATTGGCACCTTTATTGCGCTTTTTAACACTTTCTGAATTTCCTCTTTTCGTGTCTCTTCCCTGTCATAACTTTGGGTTCTCCTTGGAACTGCACCCTCTTCTGTCTCTGCATTAGGGCGTCTCTCTCTTTCACAACTTCGACTTCTCCAATGGTCACCTGAACAAATCACCTGTGGCCCAAACAGTACCTTAGGCGCTTCTTGTCTCTTGCTTATCTCTTCCCTCGGCATCATTGACTCTCTCACTGGTTGAACCCACATTCGAAGGTCAGACCTAGAATTCGCAAAAGCACCCGTCGGTCCTCGTTCTGCCCCACTATCCATTCGTGATGGATCAGCTGTAGCTGGCAGTGGAGTACTAGATTCTACTGGTAGTCGACAGAAACCTGTCCCACTCATTGCGAGGCTCCCTCCAGAAATTGTCTCTTCCCCTTCACTTATGTGCTGATGACTGTCATCGGTTCTTTCTCTAGGAGTATATATCGGAACCACTGGCCCTATTGTGACTGGTACAGACAAAGCATTTGGCAACTGCATATTTCCTACAGGTGGTTCCGGATCAGTGTTTGAATACCTTCTTCCTCCAGACCCTCCCGAAATGCGTACCATGGTAATCTTGCCTCTTACTCCTGCCGTTGGTTCCCCTGCATTCAGTTGTTCTGCACCTAACTGCTCTTCTGATGGGCGCACCCTCTCTGTCTCTAATCTAGACTCACAAGGTGGAGGACGGTCCGCTAGCAATCTGTCGAGAAAGCTGTCATCTGAATCACTGTCCTCCTCTGTCTTCTTTTTTCCTTCAGCCCCCTCTCCTACTGTAAGAAGTGGGTACAAGCGTTCTCCCTCTATGGTGTCTACTCTCCATCTCTTCAACTGAGCATCCCATCTAGCATCATGATATGCCTTCATTGCTTTTCTCATCCTTCCATGTGAAGCCTCTCTCTTTTTTACTAGAGCTGCTCTCATCCATGCATCTAATGCCTCAAATTGTGTGGGTCTAAGGGGCGGTTTCAGCGCATTCATCACCCCCCTCAGCTGGGTCAGCACCTCCATACGAAAAGCCCCATAACGAGGGAAAGCCAATTTACCCTCTTTCTCTGCAATTTTATGCCAATTCTGAAGCCACACGATAGTATGAAGTCCTACATTCGTTGCCATGTAATGTGCCAGTGTGTCCTCTGGCGGGGCTTCTTCCCCTACCCGAGTCACTACCCCTGTGTCACCTCTACACAAATCTCGCAATACCCTAAAGCATCTCATTTTGAAATCGATCAATTGCAAGCTCCAAAGTTACGCTGTTCCACTGCCAATGCACTTCCACCAATCCCAGCGCGGCGTTACACCAACCAACCTATCACAGCGCGGCACACCCTGACGTCACTTCTCACTCCTTGCAGCGGCTCACCCGCCTTTACAATTTCACCGCAAACTCACTTACACACATTCGTACTACAAGTAACTGTTTAACCAAATGTTATTCAACCAAGTAACTGTTCCTACACAATTACAATAACTTACAGTCACATAAACAAGTAATTGTCTGTCACTGAAGATCGATAGAACACTCTCACAAGAACATTCAGCCGTAGTGACCCCCGACCTGCGTTGGTCACTCAATCGCCATAGTCCACCCCCGGTACCTGAGGCTTTCTACCGCGACCTATTCTTCATTCACACAAAAGGTCCCTAACACAAGTGGATCGTTGATAGCGCTTCACAACACCCACATTTGAACAGACAATTACAATACAAAACTATCCCGGGATCTTGGACTTCTCTTGAGTCCGCTTACCAAAACTTAAACCAAAAACCACATTCACTCAACATACACCCCAACTCCGCAAGACATCACCCACTTACTCATTACCGCAATCTAACACAATGCCTTTCATACTCACGCCACCACTGTTTCCGCCGCACCGTCAACGTCCGCCAGTCTCCGGTCTCCTCCGCTCCACTTCAGGGCTCTCCGACCTTCCGACCTTTTGACCCTACTCCTAAGTACTCCCCTCACATTAGAGGTAAACCACTTTAAAGGTAAACCATCCTCTGCTACCATTTGATTACGCTAACTTGCACCCCTACGTTCCCTACTAAGTATAGCGTAAGCGATCGATCTTTTATTTACCTAAAGTGATCTCGAGACAGTTGTCATGCCTGAAAAGATCACTGACACCAAAGTGCAGTTTAAATATTTATTATAAGGCCAAAAACAATTGGATGTAAATACATCTCAATAGCAAAGTATAGAGATACAGAAATATTAATACAGAGCCGATTTTTCTGATATAAGTAATGCGGCCCAAAAGACAAATGATTATAAATTCCAAAATCACAATGCAACACAAAATAGATGCAATATTCAGCTCTCGACTCATTGAAAGAAATCAACATCTTTCCCTACACTACTCTATATGAGGGCCCTGCCTGTCTCTCTTCTATCGTTCCCCAATGGTGTCAGCACGTGTGACTTCCTAAGAAGTACTCACGTCAAATGGGTCGTTTAGCTTAAGGCTATGGAGCTCGCTCTAAGATGCTCCTTCTTCTCCGAAAGCTAGCAGAAGTCTGGTCTCTCTGTCCCTGCACATCATACAAAAAGATGGGATTCAATCAATATTGCGTCACCTTTTCTAAAAGTTTCCACTAGACCTCTATACAGTAGCTGGTTCTCTTTCATGAAGCAAAATTAATTAAAGATATCTTCTTCCAGTGGCCTTGGCTTCCAGACAGACCCGATACGCAAGGCATCCTCCCTTCTCGCTTCCAGCTATCTTCAAAGGCATTCCGGATCTCTCCTTAACTCTGAAAATAACGATGTGTATTTCTGCACCTGCAACAGGGTGAGAACATTCTAACCTCGGACACAACAATCATTTAATTCATTATTTCTCGAGAGCAAGGAGAATCTTTTGGGCCTATATTTTAGACAACTTAAACTAATCACCATTACGATATATAAAATAATATGGCCCTGCACATTATGCATGAAGGAATCATAATACATACAACATTCTACTTAATACATTCACTAGTTCAACATTAAATGATTCAATTAAATGGTTCTTAATAATCAAAAACACTGCACACAATACGAGTACATGAGAGTGCGTTTAAACCATGAGTATAGTGCACTCATGCAAATAGAGTGCTATCTGCACTCTATCATTACAAAATGTACTAAATAAAGTTTTTTTCATTTATGTGCAAAATGGTGTAATTTAATTTAATTTAAATGGTTGGTATTGCTTAAATTAGATTGTGGTTGTATTTATGTATTCTTTTGTGATATATGTAAAAGAATTGTCAGTGTGCGTTTGTGTCGACTGCCTTCTATAATTAAGATTGCATATCAAAGGGGATTCATAACTCACATGAAGGAAGTTATTTTGATTTAATCCATGTTAGGTGATGAATTACCCCTCGTTTATAACATCTCTATACAATGCTTGAAATGGTCTTATTTATTAAAAGCGATATATCTCTTGTTCATTTTGTGGTATAAATAGAAAAGAGTCTCTGGGGTTCAGATGTATCGTATCTCTCTTAATTTTTAGCCTCATCTTCATGTTTCTTCATTCCAAATGGGCTGTATGTACATCTTTCATAACAGGGGGCCCCCTGCTCTATTGTGATTCTCGCGTACATATGGGGGAATCGTATCTTGAAGTTGGTAATAAAGGTATTTATTTTTAGAAAGCTGTTGCTGAGTAACATGTCTTGATGGAATGCTCTTATCAAGCGCAATTACTGTATATCATTCTGTGGGCATTTATAAAATAATTTTTTGTTGTTCCAATATGCCCATTGGTTAATGTGGTGGAATCTTGCAATCTTTATCAATTAGTCCTCTGTGTGCAATCACTTGAACTGTATTTGTCCTCTGACACGTAGAGGTAAATTTCATCTCATTACCTGGCTCTATGGTATTTGGTCATTGAGCCCCTTGCGATAGATGCCCAGACGGTAGACCCACAGTTGTTCTTTCTGCAACAGGTTCCTCTCACCATTTGTGTCAATGTATTCTAGGGCTTCCAACACCACCCATCTCATGTCGTTTGGAGTGTGTCCTACTTTTAAGAAGTGGTTGCTCACCTTTGTTGTTGACTTCTTGCATCTTACGTTACTTCTGGGCTCACAGATGCAGATTTTAATTCTTCTGCAGGTCATTCCGATATACCGTAAATTACAAGGGCACGTGATCATATATACCACGTGTGCTATTGCAGCTTGTATGTCTCCTTAAGGTCCATTTCAGATCATTGTTCAGATCTAGTGTTTGGTGGCAGAGGTTAGATGGCACACCGAACAATTACCGCAAGGAAAGTGGCCCACAAGTGGTGTCAGCCCCTAGGCTGTTGTGACGGTGTTCTGTTATATCTCCCTCTTCTTTGGGCAGGTATGCACCAGTATGTCTTTCATGTTTTTCTCTTTTTTGTTGGCGAACCTAGGTTGTGGCCAGTTGTAGGTGCCTGTGTTGACAATGTTCCAATTTTTTTTTTAATCAACTTCTTCACTTGGTTTGATGTGGAACTGTACGTTGTTACGCATGTGACGAGATCTTGACTTTCTGTCTTTTGTTTTTCCTGCAGCAGGATCTCCCTGTGCTGATTCCTAGCACGTTTATGGCATTTATTGGTGATATGTGTCGGATAGTTTCTTTACTCCAGTTTGTCAGTTAGGGTTTTGGCCTGTTCTTTGAAGTCCTGATTGCTGCTACAATTGCGTTTCAAACGTAAATATTGACTGTAGGGTAAATTCTCCTTCAGACCACGTGACAGTTTTCACCCACGTCCTCTGAAGGAGAATTTACCCTACAGTCAATTTCTATCATCTGTGTCTCCCATAAGATAACATTGGGATTATCTTATTACATCTTTTAATTGTAATTCCCAATTGTGAAGAGATGGACTTTACAAGTTTGGTGTCACTGGACTCACAGTTTAAAATCACAGTTTAAGGTGAAGCTGGATTTTAAATTACAGTTTTGTAAATGCCACTTTTGGAATTTACTTACTTTGGCCATTTGGTGCCTGCTGCCTGTCTCTGTTCGGGTGACAGCTGGGCTTTGAGTATTCCCTCTAGACAGCCACACACATAGGGAGATGAGTTGTGTCTTTGTGGGCTTTCCTGTGAGATGAGAGGAAGGAGCTGCGCACAGCCTCACACTTACACCTGAATAGGCTGTGTCCTGTCCACACTCAAAGGACTGCATACACACCTGTAGTGAATTTGGTGTCAGGGCAGAAAGGGGAGATATCTGTGCACTTCAGATCTTTCCTTGAAGTCTCTCCCACTTCAAAGGCACAACTGGGTATAAGTACTGGACCTCTGACACCATGACTTCAGGACACTTCTGGACCTGTGACCACTCTGTCAGGAAGAAGAGGAACTGCTGTGCTTCTCAAGGACTGCCACTCTGCTGGACTGCTGTTTGCTGAACTCTTGCCTTGCTGTGTTGCCCTGTTGCCTGCTGCTCTCTCTTACCTTGGTGAGAAGGACTGGACCTACATCACTTGAACCAAGAGTGATTCAAAGGGCTTGCTGGCTTGCCTCCTGTTTTGAAGCCTCAAGGACACAAATGACTTACAACCCTCTTTCTTTAGCACTTGGACTCTACTGCTTGTGAGTCTGTCCTGCCAAGTGGTGCCACCCAAGTTCTGGACCCTTGTACGTGGATCTAGGTGCTTGCTCCAGCGGAACCAATGCATCCTCTGCTGCAAGAGCAGAATCAACGCACCGCTGCTGCTGTGGGAACAAGATCGGCGCATTGCTTTCGGAACCAGCGCATCGCCACCACTGCGTGGATTGATGCATTGCCTCTACAGCGTGGAGGAAACTGGCCCATCGCATTTGGAACCGCTGCATCTCAGAACTGTCTCATCACTCATGGAACCGTCGCATCACCGCTGTTGCATGGAGAAATCCGGCGCATCATCCCAACTCCGTGGGGACCACCGATGCATCGCTCGGCTGCATCCCGCAACTTTGTCTACGCAAACCAAGGATCAAGGTACTTTTGTTCAGCCGGCCTAGGTGGGTCCCTGTATCTGGCCCATGCTCCATCGCAGTTGGCCTGAACTCTTGGCTTTGTCCCTGTGCGGCGCAACCAATTAGTTCTTTAGGCGCTTACGGCTTCTAAGTGCTATCTTTGCATATATTCTTTAAAAATTCATATCTCTTCTAGACTTTGAATTTTTGTCGTTTTGGTCTTGTTTTATTCATAAAATTATTCTTTATTTTTTTAACCTGTTGTGGAGTCTTTTTGTAGGTGTTAACACTAATTTAGTGTTTGAAGTTTTGCACAAATGCTTCACACATTGCCTATTAAGTTAAGCCTGACTGCTCCATGCCAAGCTACCACAGGGTGAGCACAGTATAATTTAGGGTGTGTTGTGACTTACCCTGACTAAGATTGTGTTTCCTGCTTGGACAGGATACATACTCAGCCAACCAGAATTCAAATTTCTTTTTTTTTTTTACATTTTCTTTATTTGCATTTTCATATTGATAGCATTCACAGGATACTCCATGTAATTCTTTGTGCAAAGCATGTATACACAAACACTTATTCCGTAACATCGAACAAAGAACTTAGGACAGTCAATTACATCAGACATATAAATTCAGTTCTGGACAGTAATGGCACTAATACCAGGTACACTCTTTTGAAGCCCCAAAGTTGGTCATCCGCTGCGATGTTCAGCCCTTTTACCCAGAGTGACTTGCCCTTGGTGTAGTTCTAACTTAAGGGACTGGAGACACTAGTGACGATAGCCTGAGAATCTGCATTGCCATCGTCTGAGTTTTGTGCATTCAACCACTCCAACATGGGGTTCCAGATGTCTTTGGGCCTGGACGCTATGGGCATGAGTTCCCAGAATAACGAAAGTTGGGTTTGGCAGCATATAATATCTCGAAGCCATTCCATCACCTCAGGGGCTTGTAATTTCCTCCAGTGGATAGCCACTCTGCGTTTGGCAAGCAATAGCAACATCACATGTAATTTCCGGAGGTTCGCTGGAGTGTCTTTAACGAATCCCAGCAGACCCAGCTGCGGGGTGGGGATAGTAGGTGAATTTATGATTTCGCCAATGATAGGGAATACCTCTAACCAGAACTTAGCTACAGTGGGGAAATCCCAAGCAAAGTGTAAAAATGTTGCAGAGGGCGCATTGCTTCGCCAACAATTATCAGTGGGCCGCAGACCCAAACGGTGTAACTGGGAGGGGGTGCGATAAAACCTGTGGAGATATTTAAAGTGAATTAGACGTAATTTATAGTTAGGGGAAAGCATCTTTAATTGGGCTCAATAATACCTCCATTGTTCTGTTGTGAGTAGAGGGTCTAGTTCAGAGTTCCAGAGCAGTAGCGCCCTAGGTTCCACTACCGCAGTGGTGCCCTGCATACTGCTATAAAGCCTCGAAACCAATCTCCGTGGTGATGGGTTAGTTATAATTTGTTCTAGTGCCTGTAAACAGGGAGGTTGGTTAGGGAAGGATTTGTGCAACTGGCGGCAGGTAGCTCTTATACGATAATATAGAAAAAGACCTGAAAAAGTGGGCTGCGAAAGGCCTTCAACATCTGGAGGCAACAAGAATGTATCATCCAGGTATAGATCTGCAAATTTGGTTATGCCAAACCCAGCAGCTAGTTTAACATTCCCTGTTTCTTCCAGTGGAGTCATCTGGGGGTTATGCGCCAGCGGCATCGAGGGGGCATATAGTATTGACAACCCAGCCCTTGTACGCAGACCCTCCCAACTCCATCTCAACGACTCAACTGGGTCGATTTCGTCACAGGGGGTTTATATGACTGATACAGCACCACCGAAAGCGGAACCGGAGCCGCTCTGTCCAATTCAACTGCAACGTTCGGCTGGAAGGGTGTGGGGAGGAGCCAGTAGTGCAGGAATTGAGCCTGAGCACAATAAGCATAGAGAGGAAAGTCTGGAGTCCCCAGGCCCCCTTGGGCCAAGGGGAGGGTTGGGAGCTCCCATGTAATCCTGGCTTGCTTTCCTGCCCACACAAGTGATATCATCAATGACCGTAAGGTTTTAAAAAAAGCGTTTGTGAGCGGGAGAGGGATATTACTGAATAAATATAAAAATTTAGGGAGGACGATCATTTTGGCTAAGGCAACACGCCCAGCCAATGAAATCGGTAGGCGGGACCAAGTCTTAATTTTACTTTCCAACCAGGACACCGCTCTGCTATAGTTTTCGCTCCAGAGTTCCTGAGTGGATTGGCACAACCAGATCCCCAAGTAGCGAGTCGGGCCGGTAGCCCACTGAAGAGGATAGTCTAGTGAGTAGGGCTTAGTGCTAGAGGTTAAAGGGAACAAGACCGACTTAGCCCAATTAATTTGAATCCCTGACAATCCACCGAATTTGAGGATTTCGCGTATTACCGGGTTGAGATTTGTCTCAGGGTTATTTATGTATAGGGTGATGTCATCCGCATATAGCGAAACGATAATACCACGTGTAGTAAGGCCCAGACCCCTTGCTGCATGATGTTGTCTAAGCGCTGCCGCCAGAGGCTCCATGGCTACCGCGAACAGCAATGTAGATAGGGGGCACCCTTGTCTAGTACCTCTGGTGATGACTAAAGGGGATGGGATCAGGCCGTTTATTCTGGGCCTGGCTGTTGGAGCAGTGTATAGTATTTTTAACTGGCCTAGGAAGATAGGGCTTATCCCCAGTCTCGTGAGAATCGCAAATAAATATTGCCATTGGAGAGAATCGAAGGCCTTCGTTGCATCTAAGAGGGCTGTTAATGCAGGTAGCTGCGGGTGTAAATAATGCAATATCGCAAAGAATGTACGGAGGTTCTGTGAAGTTGACCTTCCCGGAATAAATCCGGACTGATCCGGTCTGGCTATCAGAGGCAACAAAGATTATAACCAGTTTGCCAGCAATTTGGCATACATTTTGGTATCAAGATTCAAAAGGGAGAGTGGATGGTATGAGTCCCTGTCTTCAGGGGGTTTCCCAGGTTTCAACAAAGATAAAATTATGGCTTCTCTCATGGTGGGCGGGAACATCCCCGACTCCTGAGCCTCCTCATATAATTGTAATAATTGTGGTGCTAGTTGATCAGCGTAAGCCTTATAGAAAGCCGCTGTCAGCCCATCTGAGCCCGGTGTTTTACCTGAGGGAAGGCAATTTATCACCTGCTTAATATCCTCCACCGTGAATGGCTCATCCAGGTAGGCTCTATGACCATCACCTAGCCACAGCAATTCAAGCGAGTCAAAGTAGTCCTGTAACTCTTCAGGAGCAGGTTGAGTTGATGATGTGTAGAGTGCAGTATAATGGTTGGAAAAAAGCTCCATTATGCCCTTAGGATCCCTAACTGTATCATGGTTGTCATCAAGAATTTCGGTTATAAATAGATCCGTGTCATGGGTGCGTAGAGCATTAGCCAGAGTTCTGCCCGGCCTGTCTCCCTCACCATACCTGCGAGCCTGAGCGTACTTCCCCAGAAATTTCACCTCCCTGTCCGCTTCTTCTTCATATTCTATAATTTTTACTTTGATGTCCCTCAACCTCTATAAATTCCCAGTGGTGTAGCATTGCATTTCTAGATCTCAAATATTGTTCTCTAATTGGCTAAGTGTTAGCCTTATTGATTTTAGGACCCCAGCCTGCCTTGAAATGCACTTCCCGCGAATAACTATCTTGAATGGCTCCCACAATGAGGCCTGTATTTGCACTGAGCCCGTGTTGATAGAGAAATATTCCGTAATATCCTCCCTTATCTCTTCTTTGAATAGGTTATCCATAAGGGCATATGGTGGTAGTTTCCAGCAGAATGATTTGGGTGGACCATCTGGTATTACAAGTGTTAGCAGGACCGGGGCGTGGTCAGAGAGTGTCCTAGGCAACGGTCGTATGTACGTTGTTCAGGTAGCTACATCCGGCGATGTTAGCCAGAAATCCAGTTATGACCATGAATTGTGTTGAGCCGTAATGCAGGTCCCCTCATATTGTAGCGGATTCCGCTTCCTCCTTGCATCCATCAACCCTGCATCTGCTATAATTCTATTCTGAGCAGCACTAGATTGTGGGTGTAGCTTCTGAGAGCTGCCCTTCCTGTCTAGGGAGTCATTAATAATCGCATTAAAGTCACCCCCCCATATTATGGTGTTGTACCCTACCGTTAGTATTTTGGCCCAGACTTCATGAAAAAAGTCCGGACTGTCCACATTTGGGCCATATATCGCCGCTAGTGTGACACACAACCCACCCAGTCTGCCCCCCAGGATCACAAATCTTCCGTCTGGGTCAACCTGCGATGTGATAGTTTTCCAGTTCACCCTCCGCCGCAGCAGAATTGATACCCCTCTGGCGTAATTTGAATAGACTGAGGAGAAGATGGTACCCCAGCGCCTGCTATGCAGTTTATTTTGTGAGGTGTTGTGGAGATGTGTTTCTTGCATGAAACAAACATCTACATTATGCCTAACTAGATAAGACTGAATTAGTCGGGCCTTACGGAAGTTATTTACACCCCTGACATTCCATGTGAGGCACTTGTACTCAGTCATCTTGAGATATTACGTTTAACAGTTAACAGGAATACACGCCCTATATAAGAACAGACCTAAACCCTCTGTGCTCGAACGAATATCTATGCCACCCATATGGCCTGTATTAGTTGAATACAGCTGAATGTAAAGCATGTGATGTTTACCGAACCTGTCCATTAAGTAATACACTGCTGAGCTGCCCTGACTAACTACCCCAACAACACTGTGCCCCCCCCCCACCCACACCAACCCCCCAATTAGGTTGAGTATGTACCCTCCCCCGAACAACAAACTGAAAAACCAGTCCCGGACATTTGCCTGCGGACTAGTAATGGGAGATCTCCCCAGGGGCATGGACAAACCTGCAAAGACCCCGCATGTTAGCAGGGTGGCCACATTCGATAAGCGAGAGCGGTGCAGACACTATTTAGGAGCGTAGGAAATACTCTGGGGATTTAACATAATACCATAATCACACTTCCCTTATTGTTCGTTTGGTCCCGATCTCACTCATTATCACTTAGACCGGCTCCAGACGATTCTCTAGAGGGGGATTTCGCAACCCTCGAGGATTTCTCAATGTGTTTAGCGAACTTCAGTGCAGATTTAGCGTCCGTGAAGTGATGAGCCGATCCCTCATAGCTGACCTTCAACTTAGCCGGGTAAAGTAAGGCATATGGAATCGCAGCTTGTCGCAACAGCCGTTTCACTGGCACGAATTCCCACCTGGCCGCCTGAACAGCCGGAGTAAAGTCTGGAAAAATGGAGATGTTGTTCCCTTTATGATTGATGTTCCCTTTCGCTCTGGCAAGGCGGAGAATAGCATCGCGGTCACGATAGTTTAGTTTGCGTGCGATAATGGGTCATGGCGCAGAACCCACTGGAGATCTGGGCCCCAGTGAGCGATGTGCTCTTTCTACTATAAAAAGTGACGAGAGATCCGGATTGAACAACTCATGCATCAGGTCCTCCACGTAGGTTTCCATCTTCCTCGTTGCTGTTGTCTCAGGAATACCCGTGATGCGCAAGTTAGTTCTTCGAGAGCGGGCCTCTAAATCCTCATTCTTGGCTTTAAGTACGTTCAAGATTTTCTCCATATTTAATAGATGCTCCTTTGTTTCAACCTGAAACTCATGGTTTTCGGATGCGCGGTTGTCCAGAGCATCCAGTTGAACCTCGTGCGAGTCCACTTGTCTCTTTATCTGGTCCATTCTGGTGTTCATCAAATCTATTTTCTGATCAATGGTTTTTAAACTGGCCTTCATATCGAGAAGGAGGGTGCGGAAATCGTCGCTGCTACCATCAGCCCCTTCCTTCGCAACAGATACATTGTCGATATCAGCATCATCATCTTTATGCCTTGCTAGTCTCTTATGTTCAAATGAAAGCTTAGACTGCTTGGTGTTGTGCTTGCCCATTCTTGGGAGGATTATACCCTCGAGTGCAGCAGTATAGCTCAGGCTGTTCAATGTACTCGCGGCCGCTGGCAATGATCTCGACTTAATATCGGTCACAGTATAATCACTGGGCAGGCAGTACAATCTTCAGGGCGTATTGATAGAAAACCCAAGCTGTATGCGTAACCTGTAGTAGAACTCGCTGATTTGGGATGCCTGTACGTAACACCACTCAGCAGTGTCTAGCGCTTATACTGGAGTCTATTTCAGTCAGGACCAGGTTAGGAGGTGTTAGGAGCCACTTCATGCCAAAATTTGGATGGACACATAATCCCTATCCCTCATGCCCAGCCAGTTAGTGTCACAGTCAATGGGAGCAGCGGGGCTTCGTTGCAGAGGCAGTGTAGCGCGCGTCTTTGAGGGCCCGCTGTAGTGCCACCCCTCCTTGAGAACTGCATGCAGCCTGCACAGATCAATCCGACAAGATGCCTCAGGCACCCCGCCCGCTCGTCTCCACGCTCCCTGGCTCAGGAGCGTGTCTCACCACAGCGAGCACCCAGGACAGACCCACAGAGCGCAACCGCCACCCGCACTGTGCGAGCGGACCCAGGACTCACCGATCTATTCCAGCGGGCAGCTTCGGCAGGCATGCACACTGGTCACGTTCAACAGCAGGCCAGGCCAGTCTCATGGAGCTGTGAAGCGTCCTCAGGTAGGCTCCGACCTTCGCGCTCCGAGTGTGGGTCAGGTCCGACGCCCGCCGGGAGGTATCCTATTGTCCGTCCGGTGTCGGCACCTCAACGTTGGTGTCGCTGCCCCGGCTCTTTCGTTTGCCACAGGTGCGCGTGGCAGCCGCTTAGACCGCTCCGGCCTCCGCAACAGGCCGCGCAGCAGGGATCCTCCCCCAGTCCGATGAGTTATGAATTTCTCAGCACCAGAGGCACCTCCGCTTTTCTTTTTTGTCCCCACTTGCGGCCAGTAACTCACTTGACGATCGGCCCAGTGTGTCTTGATGCCTGCTACCGCTCTAAAGGCAGGATTGTTAAGGATTTTGTTGTGGCCCGCTGAGCTCAATCAGCGAGCGGCCATTTCGCAGCTCGGCAAGCCACGCCCCCAACCAGAATTCAAATTTCTAACATTATCTAAAAACAGTTTGGCATTTGCAAGTGGCCTTGAATTGGATATAGTGTTACGGCTTGGAATACATTTTCACTTATCAGGATGGATTAGATAATACATCACATTTGCTTCATTTACTTCAAAGTAAACAGCAACTTTTCTTGTCGAGGGCCCTTCCAATGTTTCTTTCTGTTCCGAATACAACCACAGTATTATAGCTGTTATTAAGTACATATAAATTAATTGTGGATCAAGGATGTTAGTGTTTGCATACATGGATTTTAAATAGCCCTGTAAAGGTGAATTTATCACCAGCTGTTTTTTTGCTACACATCTCAGTTTCCTTTTGTTTTATAAGTGATAGTGTGCAATCAGTTTTCTTTTTTTATATAAACCATGCTATCATTCTATCAGATCTCTCTCCCTCTCTATCCAACCTCTGGATGTATGCTCTATATGAACATTTATCTAGGGTAGTAAATATTTTTTATTACTATATAGCAGCCACTCATTAAGCCTAGGTTAATGTGCTACTTCCTGCTCCTGGACGGTTATCCAATTCTTCACATTTTTAATATCAGATTCCAGTTGCTGTTTTTCACTGCCCCACATAACTACTTATATTATATCACACTCTTTTGTCCTTGAGGAAGTGGTATCCCTGTCTAGGTCACAATATCTAGTCAGGGCTTCATGTACATCTGTGAAGAAAGCTGGTTCTAGCAGTGATTCCACTGTCAATGTCCATGTTGGCACCTTGGTTCTAATAGTCTGCCATGTATACAAACAACAGTGGTGTAAGTGATCTGAGGCAGCTCTGCCAAGATAGTATGAATCACAGCATCTATCATATAGCATGCAGCTAATGAAAATATAATAAATCCTGCTGTATGAGCCATATGGAGTGAAATAAAGGAATGTATTATATTGTATCTCAAATCTGATGTTCTCTCCAAGAGCCCAAGAGCTATAATATATCAACAGTATCTTTTAATCGGTCGCAAAGGAGATTTGTCCATCTCCATCGACATCACACAATTAAAATCCCCACACAGATCATTGGCATATCTAACCATGAGAAACCAGATCCAACAGTTTTAGAAAAAAAGAGCTCAAGAAAAATGAGAGCATATATATTAAGGAAACATATATATTGCCTATTTAAGGCACTGTCAGTGGCGGCTCCTCTGCAATGGCAGAGGAGCGTTGCCCCACTGCCTGTCTCAGAGCCAGTAAACGTAAAATAAAACGATGTTCTTACATCATTTTATTTTACATTTGCCGGCTCTTAGCCTGCGGTGTTGGGAGGGCCCGAGGCATGGGAGGTGGGGGGAGGAGTGCTAGAGCACTCCACTCCCTAAGTGCTCATGTGTGTTTGGCTGACCATTACACGCATGCGCACTTAGGTTTTCTCCAGCCCAGCTGCATTGAGCAGCCGGGCTGGCGAAAACCCACAGACTCCCTGGTCTGAGCAGGGCGTCTTTCCTGACCGATCAGACCCATCCCCGCGCTGCAGAGCACAGGGATTGGACAGGGAGTCTGTCCCGGGGCTGCTGGGACCAGGCAGGAAGAGGAGAGGCGGCGCGACGAGACGCGATGCTTGAGGCAGCAGGCAGCAAAAGGTAGTTTTTTTATATATTGTCTTTTTCGCCCCCCTGAGTGACGCCTCCCGCCCGACGCTACCTGCCCCACCACCCTTTGTTTACGGCGGCCTCCGCTGGGCACTATGTACTAACACATATCAGCTTTCTGGTCTTGATTTCCTTTAGGGAATATGGGCAGCATTTAAAAGAAAGTTTTCTTTATTGAAAGGCTATCATAGATGTGGTCTACTGATCCCCAGCAGGCCACCTTCTCTGTGAGGGCCTCCAATCGAAGTAAGTCACAATTTGCTATCTACCTCATGAATATTAATTAGGTAGCTCAGATTGCGTGTCACTCCGTTTCTAAATTTCCCGAACCAGCCTATTTGTACATAGGCCAGTTTTTAACATTATTTAGTGGTGTCAAAAATACTGGTCAAGAATTCCAGCCAGTATTTTCCAAGCAATAAATAGTACACCTAGCCCTTAGATCCACAGGAAGTTGGCAACTATCAACCCATCACTGCCTTATCAGCCCTAGTCGAAATCCTTGCAAAAATAGTGGTTAAGCAACTCCTACTATTTTTTGAAACACACATACTGGATGACTGGCAATTAGGGTTTTGCCCCGAACAGGTGCTGAAACAGCCTTTTTTGGTGCGTTTGAAGACCTGAGGAAAATCCTAAACACATACGATACAGAAGGCCAGATTGTCCTCTGCAGCCTTCACTTTGGTCACTTGTAATGTACTCACTGCTCATTCGAAAGGCAGGTTTGATTTATACCATGTTTGACGGGTTTAAAAGTTTCCTGGAGACCAAACTGAATTAGTGAAACTGGGTGACTTTATGGCTGAAAAAACAGTGTCTCCTCCTGGGTTTCCAGAAGGGTCCTCTCTGTCGCCCCACTTGTTAGTGTCTGTGTTCTCCCTTTATTCAAAGCTGCACTGTTTTTGCTGGCACAGATGATACACAACTCAAGATTTGACATGCAAGCCCCTGACTCATTAAGCAATATGCATTACTGCCTCAGCTTGGTCTAGATGGCACATAATTTTTTAATCACTGCAATCGAGACATAGCTGTTTTTTTCAGTTCAGCTCTTCTTTATTGAGAAAAATATGCTGAGAACAAATTGAGAATGCGAAATAACCACAAGTGGCAGAATATACAGCATAACCAAAAGTAGAAAACAACAGGTGATCATGACGTAACTTCACGGGTGGAGAAGATAAAGAAAATAGAGAAACCGAGGAGTTGACTCAAGGACTACAGGCGATGGGTTTAATTCAATTGGTCAACACCCCTACACACAATAGGGGTCATACTCTTGACAATATTTTTACTAACAGTGCGCAGGTAGAAGCTCTGTCGCCTGTGCCCGTAGTATGGTCTGACCATTTTATCCTCCCTTTCAGGATTGTGAACACCAGAAAGGCTCCCTGTAATCCGGGAAAGCGTTCTGCGCCCATAATGGTTCGGAAATGGGCTGCGTTAAGCACTGATACTTTTGGGGATAAGCTGGCTTCAAGTATTCCAGATTTAGGGACTGAAGTCCAGATTTCAGAGAGCCAAGTCTCTCTTTGGATTAAGGAGGCAGTGGACTCTATAATACCCCTGAAACCTGGTAAAAGTACTTGTATTACCCCTTCTGCGAAATGGTTCTCAGAGGAATTGGCACTCCTGAAAACTGATTGTAAGCGCCTTGAACGCCGATGAAGGGGGAGCTATCTAAATGAAAATAGGTTGATATACTTAGCTGCACTCAAGTCGTATCATCAACAAATCAGGAGAGCACGTAGGGAGTTTTACACTGAGCAAATTGAAGCAGCAAAAAATTCCACTAAGAATATTTTTAACGTAGTGAAACAACTGTCTTCTCTAGAACGTGTGACAGCCATTATGCCTGCCTCTACTGATCATTGTAATAAGGTTGCGGATTTCTTCATGGGCAAGATTGAAAAAATATACGCCACCTTCCCTGAAAGCAGCAGGAATTATATCTCGGCTCCAGTCACAGATGATTCTAGTAGAGAGGATAGGTTTCTTTTTCACCCTCCGGAAGTAAGTGATGTTTTAAAACTGATGGAAGCAGTCAAATCTGGGTTGCCCTTGGATCCGATCCCCCCGAAATTCGTACTACAAGGGAAAATAGTTATTTCTCCGGTTCTCACCAAGCTTTTGAACATGTCTTTTAGTTCGGGTCAGGTTCCTAGCAATTGGTAGCATGCCATGGTGGTACCACTGCTAAAGAAACCTTCCTTAGACCCTGCTCTCCCAGAAAACCTGAGACCTATATCTCTGCTACCCTACGCTGCTAAAATCGCAGAGAAACATTTAAATAGCCAACTGTCTATGTTGCTGGAAGAGAGACAGGTTCTCCATGAAACCCAGTCTGGCTTCAGGCCGCTTCATAGTACTGAGTCGGCCCTTCTTCTTGCCTCAGAGGCCCTGAAAATCGCAGCAGATGAGGGAAGAACTACTGCACTGATCCTTATGGATTTGAGTGCTGCATTTGACACGGTCTCCCACGGCCTTCTGATGGAACGGTTGGGGGAGGCCGGGGTCAGTGGAGGGACATGGGAGTGGATTAAACATTTTCTGCAGAATAGATCCTTCCAGGTTCTGCAACATCCTTTTAAATCCAGAGTTTGTCCTCTGTCGCAAGGGGTGCCTCAGGGTTCGGCTCTTAGCCCTACCCTATTTAATATCTATATGCGCCCCTTGGCAGATATTGTGTTGAGACATGGGTTAAAACTGGTATCATATGCCGATGACACACAGTTGATTGTTACCCTGGAGCAAAAGGAGGCAGGAACGGCATCTGATTTTAAGGTCTGCTTGGGGGAGCTTGCTAACTGGATGAAGCTCAGTTGTCTGCAGCTGAATGCGGGAAAGATGGAGGTGATGGTAGTTGGTAAGCAGCCCTCTTTATGGTCACATTTGTGGTGGCCGGAGGAGCTGAGACCTACTCCGACCCCTAATGCTAAGGTCAAGAATCTGGGAGTATGGTTCGATGTCACCCTCTCCTATTCAGAGCAGATATCAGCTGTGGCTGGAGCCTGCTTTGGCATTCTTAAAATGCTGCGAAAAATCCTGGACTTACTCCCATTAGATGCCAAACGAACCATTGTACAGGCCCTAGTCATGTCCCGTCTAGATTATTGCAACATCCTGTACTTAGGGGTGACCACAAGAAATCTGAACATCCTGCAGAAGGTTCAGAATGCTGCAGCTCGGCTAATTCTGAATATTCCTAGGCGGGCCTCGGTGGGGGAGGCCTTGAGTAAATTACATTGGCTCCCCATACAGGCTAGAGTCAACTTTAAGGCCTTGTGTTTTGGCCACAGGATCTTCAACAAGAAAGGTCCAAGTTTTTTGCACCCCCTTCTCACCGCATATAGACCTGCTCGTTACCTAAGGTCCTTGGGCACGGCAAAGATGATTGTGCCTAAGGTGCGGAAGGAACGGGCTGGAGGGAGCTCTTTTGGCTTCCTTGCGGCTAAGGCCTGGAATGACCTACCTGTTGACTTAAGGACGTGCTCGTCGGAGATTTTGTTCAGGAAAAAACTAAAAACTTGGCTCTTCCAGACCCCCCCGGGGAGCTGGAAGTAGGCCTATGTACCTGTTCTTCTGGGGACTCAGGCTGGAGGGAGGTAGGGAGGCTTAGGCCTACTGTCAAGGCATTGTTGGTGTTCTAGCGCGGGGACACTCCGTTGGACTAACCAGGCGCTCTATAAGCTGAATAATAATAATAATAATCTGGGGCATGATAGAGGGCTGACAAGGACCAACAGTTGTCGGTGCCGTGTATGGGGGTCCAGTAATGGATATAATGAGAGTTATGCCTTGTCCCTAAGCAACTTGAATAGGAGGTGGAGTGGAGAGGTTATGGGGGGCACATGGTCCCAGAAGCATAGGCCGGGGGAGGCCCAAAGGCACCATGAGGAGTCACGCTATGGACCACTAAGAATAGAGGAGGGAGAACAATCATGAACACATCTTTGGAGGTTACCCAGTAGCCGTGCAGGATCCCAAGGGGCCCATCGGAACATGCCTGCCAATGGACCCGTTCTCTCAGTGTATGGATCCCTCCACGTATAATTCAGGAATTGAGCTGTGGAGAAGCAGTGGTAACTGGAGAGTTTGCAGGAGCCCAGCATTAGTCTACGGGTCATCCAGTAAGTGTTGAAGGGGCATTGGGCAGGGGGAAGGAGGACCAAATAAAGGAGAGGATGGGGATTATGGGTCTCGGAGAGAGTCTCTGCATGTGTCCAGAAATTTGTCAAAATGATCGGTGAGCGTGGTTATAACCCGCTGATGAGCGCCTGCCTTGTACAGTTCCTGCAACCACTCGCCGAGCATTGGGCAAGCCGGTGACTTCCAGAGTCTCAGAATGCACATCTTGGCTGAGGCCAGCACCATGGCTAGCCATCAGGACTGTTGATTCTTGATGGCTATGCATTGAGCGAAGTCATGAAGGAAGGAAGAAAGGAGAGCTCTATAAGCTTTCAACTCCCCGGTGGGGGTATTGTTCGGCGTGATGGAGGATCAATAGGCAGAGAGGGCAGGGTGGTCCTAAAGCTGATGAACAATCTCACCCTCCACCAATCTGCTTCTCTAGCATGTTGCAGTCAGGAGGAGGGATGATCTACAGAGTCTTAGAGGTGTCCGGTGCAATTGGTGAAGCATCTTAAAGTAACTAAATTTGAGGCGGACCTCTCTGAGGTATTGTCATGAGTAGCTAGCAGTTCCTCCCAGTCATCTTCTGAGTAATCGTCACGTAGCCTTTCTGACCACCATTACCGGAGAGGGCATTAAAGTGGAATAGTGTTCAGTTGATCTACCAATATTCGGCACAGCCTGGACATTGTCCCTTTGTAAGTGCCCCATTTCTATAGATAATCCATCAACAGGAAGGAGGGAAGGTGTGGTATATTGAAACAAGCAGATGTTCTTCTTTGAAGCTTGGAGAAGCTTTATTGTAAAGAGGCAGCACAGTCACCCAACCAACATGGCCAGGTGCAAATCACAATTTCCAACCGCTCCACCTTAGAACATTCAATATGTCATCTGGAATGCTCAACATGTCATAGCAGTCCCAGTGCAGATGAGACTGCCTAATAATATTATAACACATCTCCTTACTTTCCATAACAACACTATATAATTAACAAAATGCTGATTATGTTCGTATAGAACTTCAAAACCCCACTAGCAGAGGGACAGGGGAAACAAATTACATATAACAAAAACCATATCAAAACGTAAAACCAAAAAAATGGAAACAACATAAACCTGAAAGGAACTAGGAAGTACCCTGAGCTCAGGGTCACCCTCGAGTATCACATGTATAATCACTCCTTCCCTGTGGGCTCCAAGGTGTGGGCCGGCTTAGCCACACATGTAGTGCTTTAAATAATCCGGCATCCTTCGTTTCCTGACATTCCTTTCCAAATGCATGCAATCACTTGGTTCACCTAAATCTTTGTCTGTGGAGATGGTGAGATCACATTGTTTGCTACTTTCGACTGCACCATCCCTTATGGGTGACCAAGACGACACCACCTCCTCAACATTGCTAGGATGCTGTCCATACTTTCCTTGTTTTTGATAAAGGGCCACCCTCCTAAGGTTCCACGTTTGGCCATTGTGTAATTTTACTCAATTTCCACCTACACACCTAACATTATATAGACCCGTGAATTTGCTGAGACCCTTAATCACACCACCCGGCTTAACTTTAACCCAATCACCCTCCTGGATCATTCTACTACCTTTAGCTGAGATTTTGGTGATATCACTTGTGGCAGTACTGTTGAACCACGTGGGAACCAGTTTGGTGCCTGCTTGTCTCCCCCTCATTAACTCAAATGGAGTCTTATCCATCCAATGATGCACAGATGTGTGATAAGCCCACAACATCTCTCTGATTGCTTGCTGAATAGGTATGTGTGATGCAACCACCAATTGCATTGTGCCTTTCACCATTTTATTTATCCTCTGTCCAAACTGTTTCTATGTGGGTTATAAAGTGATGTGCACGCATGTTTCAAACCCACTTTAGCAAAGAAATCTTCCATTTCCTTTGAGGTAAGTTGTGTCCCATTGTCTGTAAGGAGCATAGATTGAATGCCTTCTCTCCTAAAGACTTCACTTAGTACATTAATGGTCCATTCCGTAGTGATGGTTTTCATGAACATAACCTCCACCCACCTTCACCCAGCATCTACCAACACAGCCGCAAACTTCTCATTCTCTTGCAAACCAATGAAGGGACCAATAAAGTCTAAACAAATCTTCGGCCATGTCCCCTTAGCCTCAATTACATGCTGCATAGAATTCATTCTGTCCAACCACACGCACAATCTTTTCTCTGATTCTTTACAACAATTGCAATTCTCAACTCACTCTTTTACTTGCCTATCCATGCCTGGCCACCAAAACCTTTCCTTCACTCTTTTACCAGTTAAGGTCTGCCCCAGGTGCCCCTCGTGGGCCAAACCGATCAATCTATGCCTAGTTGATTCTGGTGGTACCAACCTCTCACCTCTTAATACCACCCACTCACCCTGTGTGGACAGTTCACTTTGTAACTTGAAAAACGGTCTAAGACCTACTGAAACAGTACTTTCCCTTGATGCACCTTCCTTCACCATTTTCATAACACCTCTAAGGGTATCGTCGTTTTGCACGCTTTCAACCCATTCCTTTCTGGTGATGGCCTTGCCCAGACCTTCAATAATGCAATCAAGGCTGGCTACAATCTCGTCAGTTAACAATTCTTCACTTATGGCCTTAGAGTCAGGTAGCATCGATAGGCAGTCTGCCACACTGTTTCTCCATCCAGGTACATGTTCTATATTACATGTGAAGTCTTGTATCCTCATGGCCAAGCGTGCTAATCTGCCTGAACAGTTCTTTGTCCCATCTGGACCCAATACCTTAATCAGAGGCTTATGGTCCGTTCTTAAAGTAAAAACAACACCCCATAGGAACACTCTAAAATGTCATGGGGCCCACGCAGCTGCCAGTGCCTCACGCTCGATGACTGAGTAGTTCCTCTCAGCATCAGTCAACGACCGCGAAGCAAAAGCCATGGTTCTCTCATTCCCCCCCATGTCTCTGCACTAGAACTGCACCAATGCCCATCGCACTGGCATCAACTGTAAGCAGCGTGTGTAATCCTGAAGTAAATGGTACCAAAATATCAGCTTGTGCTATATTCTCTTTTATCAGATTAAAAGCCTTTTGTTGTTCCTCACCGCACTTGAACTTCCTGCCTTTCCTCAATAACTCTCTTAATGGTTCCACCTTATGTGCAAAATCTTGAACAAATTTGGCATCGTACTCCACCATTATCATGAAGGATCTTAATTTGTCCCTGTCATCCGACACTTTCACATTCACTATGGCACTAACCAGATCCGGCTTGGGTTGAATGCCTTCCCTTGTGATGTGATTCCCCAAATAGTCAACCTTCTCGACTGCAAAAACACACTTTTCTTTTCGCAAAGTTAATCCCGCCCCACCCAAGTGAGATAACACTTGTCCCAATATTCTATTACGGTCTTCCTCATCCTGACCGTATATCAAAATGTCATCTTGAAAAAACACCACCTTTTCGATACCCTGTAGGATCTCTCTAATGATTCGCTGAAAAGCACTGACTGCTGAGCACAACCCAAACGGAAGCCTGTTAAATTGGAACGTGCCTTCCGTTGTGATAAACGACGTGTATTTTTCTGAATTGGGGTGCAACCTAATCTGATGATATGGACTGCGTAAATTGAATTTTGAAATAACATTAAAAGGATCTCGTTGATTATAGGAAGAGGAAAGCTGTCCATGATGACATTCCTATTTAGACTTCTTAAGTCCACACAAAAACGTAGTGATCCATCCTGTTTCTTGGCGATAATGACTGGAGACAACCATTCCATCGCCTCCAAAGTTTTAATGACCTTGTCCTCCAACATCTGTTTGATTATGTCTTTTTACTGTGCCCTGGCTGCCATTGGAATTCTTCTAGCAACATGTTTGACTGGTACAGAATTTTTTTTAAGCCTGATTTCATGCACAAAATCGGTATCTTCACCCAACCTTGTGTCAAAACTTTTAGCATGCTGTTCAATTATATTCTGTACAACACTCTCATCAACGCTATTCACTTGTTGTTCTGCCCTTGGATCCACCCTAATGTGGAGATCATATTGGTGAACCCAGCCTAAAATAGCAGGTCCTTCTTGGACGATGTAAACTTTACCAGTAGTCTGTCTTCCACCAAACTTGATCTAGGCTTCCATGTACCCCAGCACACCAATGTTTGCACCCTGGTATCCCTTCAAAATCACATTAGAAGGAATTAATGTTAGATCCTTCCACATCAAATCACACAGCCTTCTGAATAATCGTATATAGTGATCCAGTGTCCACCATTAGAGACAAGACTTTCCCATTAGTGTCAAAATCTACTTTAGGTCGGACCCTATTCTTTCCCACACCTCAAAAAGAATCTTCCTCTTTAAACACCAAGACCCTGAGGTCAGTATCCGCCTCCTCCACAATAGCTACCTTCTTCCCCATAGCCTTGCACATTCGTGCATAGTGACCTTTCTTTCTACATATGACATTCCTTCCCCTGTGCAAAACAATTATCTGAGTCTGCCAAATGAAATGTACACCCACACCTATGGCAGAACCGTGTGGATCCACATGTTAATTTTGCTACGCACTGCATTTACACACTCTGCGTCACTTTGTAAAGTCACCACTTCTAGCCCTTTATCTTGTTGGATGGACTTCATCTCCCTCATGCACTTCTCAGATTCCTCTACCACTTTTGTTATAACAATAGCTTCTTTTAAGGTTGGATCGCTTGCAGCCATAACCTCTCCTGTGCTTTCTTACTATAACATTAGACTATTTACTGATCTCTAATCATCTCTTCCTGCATTAGTACAAATTGGCATTTCGTTGACAATTCCCTTATCCTAGACACAAATGTGTCAACTGTTTCATTCGCTCTTTGTGGTTGTGTTTAAAATTTATGTCTGCGCATAACAATATTTTCTTGTTTGGGGAATCTAGTACGCAACCTCACAATGGCATCCTTATACACATCATCAACTTCCTTACCAGTTCCTGGAAGGTATTTAAAAATATGTTGCCCTTCTTTTCCCAATGCACCCAACAACAAAGCTTTTTTCCTTAACGCTGGAAACCTTGTGCCATCTAATGCCACCAAATAGTTTTTAAAGTGATCAATCCAGTCCTCCCATTTTATGGATGGTTCCCCAGCTGACATAAGGAACCGTGGTGGAGCTGTAATGGTGTTAGCAATATTCTTTCTGAGAACCACAAATTACCACCCCAAGCCCACCAAGTATTCCTTCAAAAGTTGTAAGATATTGTACAGGTCACTGAAGTACAAACTTGCTGGAACTACCTATTAGAATTATACACTATTAGATAATAAAATCAGCCTACACCAAGATAACGTTTCCAGAATTATATAAACATCTTCCAGGTGTTCGTGTCACCGCTGTAATGATATGCACGCTAATATATGTATGTAGCGCTGAGTTGCGCGTGTCACCGCTGCATCAGTTCACACACTATAAACGAACTCTCCCCTTGCTGATGAACTTTCAAGCTGTGAGTGTCAGCGCTGTAACCATGTAAACCCAGCACGCAGACTCCCCTTGCTCCAACATGTGTGCTTGTCACAGTCACAATTTGCAGACACACGCAGAGGCAGAAAACAGCACTGCCACTTTAAGGACAAACTCAAGGGTGTGCGCATCACAGTCATTGCACGCAGACTCCTCTTGCTCCAACAAGGTGTGCGTGTCACCGTCACAGTTTGCAGACACACGCAGAGGCAGGAAAACAGCACTGCCTCTTTAAGAACAAACTTCAAGGGTATGCGCGTCACCGTCGTGGCAGACGTGCAGCAGATGGACCTCGTCTGGTTCTCTCCTCCCTCCTTCCTCCACAGGAGCCTCTCACCGCTCACAAGAAACAAGCGCACTTCACATGAGAAACACAGAAGCTCGCAGAGCTTCCGTTTGGACTCGCACCCTCGGTAAGCACTTTAAACGCCTCTGGAAGCGCACAGCCTGAATGCCGATACTGGCTACCATTGACAAGCTTCGCTCAGTGTATGGCACAAGCAGGCAGACAGTTACTACGCTTGCGGCCCAATTAACTGTCAGGACACTTATCCCTTGAAGACTCAACTGTCGCGCTAAGGCACACAATGTCACGTACCACCAGGGAGTGGTTTACCATAAGAGGTAGTACCCAATTCCACTCCGGCTGTTGCGTTTGCACATTTTCAGATACAGTGCCATCGTGAAAGACTGGAAGTGCTGCAACGTTTATCACTCGACCACGCAGCACTGCGTAGGTACGTCAGGGTGATCTACTATGCTGCCTTCTCTCTCACTGCCTGGCTCGGATTGTCGTCAAAATCATCGCCAAAAATGTGGTATATTGAAACAAGGAGACGTTCTTCTTTGAAGCTTCGAGAAGTTTATTGTAAAGAGGCAGCACAGTCACCCAACCGACACGGCCAGGCACAAATCACAACTCCCAACCACTCCACCTTAGAACATTCAATATGTCATCTGGAATGCTCAACATGTCATAGCAGTCCCAGCGTAGCTGAGACTGCCTAATAATATTATAAGAGAAGGTCTTGTGGGGGGGGGCCCAGAATTGTAGGAAGACAGCACTGCAGTCTTTGGTAATTCCAGAAGTGACTGGAGTGTAAACCATATTGTTCCTGGGAGTCGGCAAAAGATCTGTACTCCCTGTCCTTAACTAAGTCTGAGAGTTGATGGAGACCTCTAAATATGAGTGGCATCCAGTTGGGTTCCTTCCTCCCTAACGGCAGTGAGACATTTCACCATAGGGTGACAGTTTAGTTGCGTCTTGCATGTGCAGCACTTTAATGCCCCTGACACAACCCAGAAGGGCTGATTCCAACTGACCGTAGCTGGGCATGCCCAATATGGCTTAAATTATGTATTTAAGGGGTGCTATCCGGGATACCAACCAGTAACAATGAATGTTTGGGAGCCGCATGCCAGCCTGCTTTGTGGCAGCATGTAGCTTTCCCAGTTTAAGTCTTGGTTTCCGCCCTCCCCACACAAATGTTTTCAGATTTTTCTCAAGGGCGTCCATGAAACGGCCTGGGATTTGAGGCGGGAGCATGGTGAACGCATAGTTCAATCTAGGTATCACATTCATTTTGAGTATTTGTGCATTCCCCCATATAGAGAGGTTGAGTTGGGGCCAGCGGTTCGTGTCTGCTCTAATATTTGTATAGAGTGGGTCAAGGTTGCCTTCCACCATATGTCTGAATCCTGAGGTAACTTCAATCCCTAGGTTTCTCATGGAGGAGGAGAACCATTTAAAAGGCAAACCAGCAATCATGGTGGGTGTTGTGTGATCCGTGAAGGGTAATGCCTCGCTTTTATCCCAGTTAATCTTGTACCCGGAGCATAAAGAAAACTGCAAGATCAGGTTGACAGGGACTCTCAACGAGGTGGCAGGGCATGTGAGGGAGGCCAGTATATCATCTGCATATAGCAAAGGTTTGAGTTTGCCCCCTGGAATAGGAATGCCATGTATTTCAGGGGAGGTGTGAATCGCTATCGCCAGGGGTTCCAGGGCCAAAACAAAAAGGAGAGGGAATATGGGACATCCCTGCCTGGTGCCTCTGTGGGTTTCAAAGGGAGCAAAAGCATGTCCATTGCAGGTGATTGCGGGAGTAGGGTGAAAGTACAGCCTTCGAATTTGGTTCAGAAATATCGGGCCCGCCCCATACTGGTGCAGGACTTGAAAAAGATAAATCCATGCAACCCGGTCGAAAGCTTTTGTGTCAATAAGTAATACCGCTAGCTTTTCATCATTATCATGTAGGACACCCCAAAGGATATGTGCAGAGTGCGGAGATGGGATGCCGACATGCGGTGGGGGACAAACCCGACTTGAGCCTTGTGGACCAAGGACGGAAGAACTTGTTTAAGTCTGAGAGCTAGGAGTTTGGCCAGTATTTTCATGTCAACATTCAACAAGTGAGGCTCTGTCAGATTCAGTGAGGGTACTATGAGATGGTGCATCCTCAGAATAGACCTTACTAAGCAGGGGGGCAAATATGTCCTTGTACACTTTATAGTATTTAAACGGGTAGCCTCCCAGCCCTGGGGCTTTGCCATATGGTAGGACATCAATTGCCTCCAGGATTTCCTCTGAGGTGATGTTGGCTTCAAGGGCCTGACTCTGGTCTGTCGTGAGGAGCACGGTTGCATTACAATCCAAGAATGCCGCAATGTTTTCAGGAGTACATGTGGCATCTGAGGTGGAAAGTGTTTTGTAGTAAGTGTTGAAGATCTCCAGGATGTCAAGTGGATGAATGAGAGGGGGTCCATCATCCCGCCAGATGGCCGGTATGATGCGGGAAGAGTCCTGCTGCTGTAATTGCAAAAGACGGCCCGTTATTTCACCCCGCTGATAGTGTCTCTGTTTAAGGTGAAACAGTGCAGTGTCTGCCTTGGAAGTATACAGTGCGTTATGTTCGTATTTGGCTTGCAGCAGAGTCTGCAGTGTGGACTGTGAATGGGAACGAAAGTATTGGGTGGTGAGAGATGCAAGGGTGGATTCAAGTTGGACTTGCTTGTGTGAGGCCCCGCGTTTACGCTGGTAGGTGTAACGCATCAAGTCTCCCTGTACCGAGGCTTTACCAGCAGCCCAGATGGTGGAGGGGGGGAGTCATTCTTTCCCTCATTGATGTCTAAGAAGGTGTGGAGATAGGAGCGCAACCTGTCCTTGTCTGCAGGAGCCTTGCAATAAGAAAGGTTTAGTCTCCAGTGGGGACGGTGAGGGTGCAGCACATCCAGGTGTAGTCGAAGCAGAATGGCATCATGGTTCGAAACCCCAGAGAGGACTTTGTCAGCATCTGCCAAGTGTCCGAGCAATGGAGTGTTTAGTCAAAAGAAGTCTATTCAGGATCTGGTGCCATGTACTCAGCAGGTGTAGGCATAATCCCTTGTGGTAGGATGGAGCAGTCTCCAGGAATCAGTCAGAACAGTGCTTACTTTGAGCCCGTGGTTTTCGGTGCTGGACACCGGCACTTAATTGTCAGCACCGGCACTTACAATAGTACACCACATGGTGGCGCTATGTGTCTCCATTAGAGATGAGCACAACAACAGTTGGTTAATAAGTCAATACACATTAAAAATGACTAATACCTGCCACCCAAGCCATTCTTATAAATTTGGGGGGCCTGGAATAGTTTGAATTGTCACACTTGTAGGAGTGTGGTGGTTAGTAGTTGTGTTTCTACTGTCATTGGCAGGTTTGGCAGGGGCAAAGTTCTGCCAAGATAGTATGAATCACAGCATCTATCATATAGAAATCAGCTAATAAAAATATAATCAATCTTGCTGTATGAGCCATGAGGAGTGTATGAAGCTGCAGTGGCCTCCTGACATGGGCCCTGGCATCTATTATTGTACAAATTAAGCACTGAGTCAGAGAAAAGTCTGAGATCATGTCCATGGTGTTATGTGATAAAGGGTGATCATTTTTGTTCATGTATAGGTCAGGAACCATGATCCAGCTGCCCCCCCCCCCAAGAGAAGGTGGTGCTGTTGGAGGATCTGAACCAGGGCAGTATAGGTGGCTTTCTTGGAGTGGGACGTATATATAGAGCCTATAAGGAGCACTTGGTCATTTATGGAGATCTTAATGAGTATGAAATGGCCATTTGGGTCTTTCCACATCTTGAGGGTTTTCGACGACAGTTGCTTAGAAAATAAAATGGCAAAACCACCTTTACTGTAACGTTTGTTGGAGCAGGCTTCACCCTTCTGCAGATCCATTTTACAGAGGTGAAACTCCCTCCCCACCCACTACCCATGGAGCTTTTTACTTTTTACATCAGAGAGATGGCTGTTCTGTAGGAGAGCAATGTCAGGCTTCAGGGATTTGGTATTACTAAAAATCTTCTGCTGTTTTGTGTAAAGAGTGAGACCGTTCATGTTCAGTGATATCACAGTGAGAGGGTGTCTGCGTGCCATGTCGCCCATACTGGCACTATATGCTATGGTGTCTGGGGGAGGCGAGTGGGCCGGGACCTATCCAACAGAAAGGGAACGGGGTGGGGAGAGGGGGACTGGTGAGGGCATAGTGCAACCCGCAGCTAAGAGAAGCTCTCTTTGGTCAGGTCGGCGGTAATGCGCATAGGTGTTGGATGCAGCGACTGGGATCTCTCAGGTGTGCAGTGTGTGGAGAGGTTAGGGGGCCATCACATATCAGGTTCCTGAGTGGGGGGAGCGAGTGACAGGAAAGAATGTACGATTAACCATTTGCATGTGATCTACTATGCATGTGATGATGAGTGGCATGCCATACAGACCTGCCTCAATAGTGGTTCACGGGCGAGGTGCAGCATCCGCAGTAACAGTCATCTTTAAAGGGGAGCAAGACTTGTCCCTTTGTTGAGGTTCTTTGCATGTGTGGCGAGGCTTAAGACCTCCAGACCACTGTCTGGCAACCTCCTCCAGCCGCTGCCGCTCATTCAATCGGGTCCCCAACTGGCCTGTCTGCTTGTTCAAAGGTAGATCATTTAGGTGTCCAGCAGCGGGACCCAGGTCCATATCAGTTGGTGAGACCATGTCCAGGTAGTCTTTTAGTTGGCCGGGGTCATGTAACTCCATTGTCTTGTTGTCATGAGTGATCAGCATTATTGCTCATTCCAGGAGCTCATAGCGAATGCCGAGTTGTCAGAGGCGGGGGTGAAGCTGAATAAATCTTTTGCGAGTGTTCTGGGTTTACGGAGAGAAGTCTTGTGATATGAATATCTTTTGCTCCTCAGACAGAAAAGGGCCATTCTTTTTCAGCACTTGAATCACCTGCCTGGCCTCTTGGTGTCAAAGACACCATGCAATAATCTGCCTTGGGCCATCCCTGGGTGGTTGTCAGCTGCTGTATCTTATGAACCCTTTGAAACTCCAAGTGGAGGGTGGAGGGCCAGGTGAGTGATCGTCGGTATAAAATGGGCTAGAAAACCCATGATGTCATCACACTCCATCTTTTCAAGCACATCTGAGATCTGGAAGTTGTCCCTGTGGGACTGATCTTCCAGTTCCAGAAGCTTCTTTTGGAGGTGCCAGTGATCTTGTTCCCAGTCAATGAAGGCTGCTAACTTCTCATCTATCTGGTCCAGTCGAGATTCAGCCATGGACAGTCTGGCATTGAAGGAGGCAATATCTTGCCGGATACCCTAAAAGTCTGCTGAGGTTTTGAAGGTAGTTTCTGCCACCTCTGAAAGGGTGGTCTTAAGTGTTCCGAGCTTCCTCAAGATAACGTCCAAGGCTGAGTCCGGTGACGGGTCTGTATCCTTCCCAGGCTTAGTCCGTTTCCTGGTCACCGCCTGCATAAACAGGAGCCGTCTGGAAGGTTTCAACATGGTGGGAGGTAAGCGAACCGGTAAGGGGAGGAAATTGAGATTGTTGGTCCAGTGGTGGGGTGCCTGGGATCCCCAGCAGGCAAACAGGCCCAGCGGTTCATGGGGCCTCCCTGGTGAATCGACTTAAGCGCAGGGAAGCGTGTTGTTTATGGATGAAAGCTGAGGCACGACTTCCAGTCTCTGTCTCAAGCAGGGTCTATTTTTCACTGCTGGCTCTTAAGGCATTTACAGGGCAGGAGTACAGGCCCTCAGGCAGCAATAAACGTTCAGGGGGTGCGGCCCACACAGGGGGGTTCAATTCTTCAGCCTGCGTAGTCACTGTCTCTGTGCTGGGACCCTGATTCGGCCTCTGTGCTTTGTCTGAAGCCATGTCTGTTCTCCTAGTGGCTATCTCAGCCCCCTGAGCAGGTAGAAAGTCAGGAGAGGTGTGGTTAGAAAGGGGAGAATCTCCCCTTTCCAATAGTACCCCTCCCTAGTGGATCCCTGCTTGGGGATCGCCCCAGGAGGGCGATCTCCAAGCAGGGATCCACCCACCAGGCACTAGGGAGGGGGGAGCGGCCCCTTGGGCAAGGGCCTTTGCTCCCCCATATCAATTTGGGTAAATTCAGTCTTTCTGCCCCCCGGCGGACAGATGGGGGCAGTAGCCCCCAATCTGCCCCCCAGGGGGGGGGGCAGAAAGCCTACTAGATATACCAGGGATTTTTTTCTAATTTGAATTAGGGGTGGGGGCTGCCCAATATGGGCATGCCAATGCCCCCCCTTGCCACAAAATTGCAGTCTTTCTGCCCCCCTGGGGGGCGGATGGGGGCTGTAGCCCCCAATGTGCCCCCCCGGGGGCCCAGAAAGCCCATTAGACTCCAGGTTTTTTTTCCCCATGTTGAATTTAGGGGTGTGGGCTGCACAAGATGGGCATGCCAATACCTCCACCCCTCCCCTCACAAAATTCCAGTCTTTCTGCCCCCATCTGCCCCCCAGGGTGGCAGAAAGCCCACTAGATACCAGGGATTTTTTTTTCACTGCAATTAGGGGTGGGGGCTGCCCAAGATGCGCATGCCAATGCCCCCTCACACCCCCACAAAATTACAGTCTTTCTGTCCCCCCCGGGGGGGCATATGGGGGCAGTAGCTCCCACTCTGCCTCCCAGGGGGGGTAGAAAGCCCACTAGACGCCAGGATTTTTTTTCATTGAATTTAGGGGTGGGGGCTGCCCAAAATGGGCATGCCAATGCCCTCCCCCCAAAATCCCACAGTCTTTCTGCCCCCCCCCGGAGGCAGATGGTGCAATAGCCCCTGATCTGCCCCCCGGGGGGCAGAAAGCCCACTAGGCACCAGGGATTGGTTTTTTTTATATGGAGAGGTGGGGGCTGCCCAAAATGGGCATGCCAATGCCTCCACCCCCCCAAAAAAAAAATCCACAGCCCTTCTGCAGATGGGGGCAATAGTCCCTAATCTGCCCTCCCGGGGGGGCAGAAAGCCCACTAGGAGCCAGGGATTTTGTTCTTTTATTTATACGTAGAGGCGCTTGGCTGGCGGTGTGTGTGGATGGTGCTTGGCTGGCGGTGTGTGTGGATGGCGCTTGGCTGGTGGTGTGTGTGGATGGTTGCGTGCATGTACTGACTCTTGGCTGGTGGTGTGGCTTGCATGGATCCCCCAGCGTTTTCTTACCCAGAATCCCCCGCAAACCTCAAATTTACTTACAAAGTCACATTTTCCTCACATTTCTGTGTGGGTAAGTTGTAGGATCACCGTGCAGGCACAAATTTCCTACTACCCAGCATTCCCCTTGGTCTCCCGAGAAAAATGATACCTCACTTGTGTGGATGCCTAAAGTAGCATCAGCCGAAAAACGTATAAACCAACTGCCCTTTTAGACCCGCTTTGGGCCCCTCTCAATTTCTACACGTTTTTGACCCTTCCATGTCATAGGCACTTGGCCCATCCACACAAGTAAGGTATCATTTTTATGGTGAGGCTGAGGGGAATGCTGGGTAGTAGGAAATTTGTGCCGTGCGGTGATCCCACAACTTTCCCACACAGATATTAGTGGAAAATTTGACTTTTTAGCTAAATTTGAGGTTTGGAGCAAATTTTTGGAAGGACAATTTTGGGGAAACTAGGGCCCAGGACCAAAAACACAGGTGCCCACCTATCTATCACAAAACTACCTGGTTTTTCAAGGGGGTCACCTGTGTTTTTTGTCCCGGGCTGAGCGACCATCTAAGAAAACCTACAAAACCCACACATTTCTGAAAACTAGACACCCGGGGGAGTCCAGGGAGGTATGGCTTGCGTGGACCCACCAACATTTTCCTACTCAGAATCCCCTGAAAACCTCAAATTAACTGAAAAAAGCAAATTTTTCTCAAATTTCTGTGTGGGAAAGTATTGTAACTGGTGCTCATGTAAATCACTTCAATGCTCTTGCACTGAGTTCACCCTATATAAAACTATAATAAAGTAATAAAAAAAAGTCCATTTGTTCATGTTTTAAGATTTTGCAAAGGCCGGATCATGATAATTAAAGAGCCCTCTTTATATAAAAACGTTCATATTGTTTTATAAAATGGCTTTTCTGTCTTTGTTTAGTTTTTTAGGACCAGGTGACTACAGCAGCTTTAGAACACATTTTAAAGTGCTTTCACCTTAAGTTGGCTGTTTAAAATACATACGGATTAGAGGAAAAAATACCGGCTTTGTCTGATTTTCTTCATTTTTGTATGGGCCAGGATATGAAAATACTGGTCATGCCGGTGAACAACCGTCCAGGTGGAAACCCTAGCCAGATTACTCGTTGTGGTGCCAGAGCCATTTTATTTCACTTACCCCACCTGGCCAACATGCAGTTCTTCTAGCTTTCACCAGTGTTACTGGTTCTATAGGCTTTAAAATGCTCAAGTTACCACAAGTTTCTCTATAAATGAGTCCAATGAGACTAACCAAATGGTGTTTCATGAAAGGGCACAATCACGCTCCTAATTACGATCCCAATCCGACCCTGCCAAAGGCCCCTTCCCATCACCAATCTGCTTGAAGATAAAGCTAGAAGCTTATATGAGGGATAGAGTTGAGGTAGTAGTAGTAGTGTTTGCATTTGTATAGCCCTTCACACCCAATTTCTGAGGCGCAGGAGCTCATTATTGTACGGGTAGCATGCTACACCGTGAGGAAATACTTGTTTGGAAAGGTGTTGTATTTGCTTTGCGCCTATGTGGGAAGGCCATTGGTTTCATATGACCAGAGTGGTTCTATTATCGTGATGTTATTGTGTCTCGTGTCACAGTGCTTAGCAGTGTGATAAAGGGAAGATGAGTAGGGACAATATTAGCTGGATGCAATATGTAGGAGAGGGAATATGGAGTGGTAAATATAGCTATGGTGGGTGTGGGTTTGTCAGTGTGGTTATCTTGGAGCGATATGGTCCAGGAGGGAGAAGAAGGAATGAGTGGGTGAGATGAGTGGGGACGTGGGCAGGAGGACTTGGTGAATATGGATCTGTAGCAGAGCATAATGTAGGATGGGGGGTGAACAGAGGGAGGCCGTAAGGCCAGACTGGCTTATAGGGCATTCAGGCAGGGCCGGATGGGCTGGTCTGGCAAATCAGTGTGTGGGCCATTTTTTGCATTTTGTGGGGCGGATTATTGTCCCGGTGGGCCGGTTTTTGCTATTGATTTCCCTGATATTACCAGAAGCATTCCCTGCAGCAAACACAAATGCATGTAGTCTCCCATACCTTGCAAAATACCCATATAGCATGTCCTTACAAGTTCAAAACTGACATGATTTGCAAATGTGGGCCACTTTTTTAGCTATCTGATTCGCTAATAAGGGCCATTTTTATTTTGGTGCCTGGCCCTATTTTTTGTCCAGTCCAGTCTGGGTGGGATTTGAGGAGAGTGTTTAAGTAGAGGGCAAAAGTTAGGACTGAGGTGGGATGTAATTGTTAGAAGGTAAAGTGGGGTGTTTCAAAGGGCTAAAACACAGGTCTACCTCTTTCAGTATGGGACAGTGCTCTGGGGCTTGACTAGATACACTACTAAATAAAAGTTAAATTAACTTGAGTTGTCAGTGCCATAAGAGCAGTCTACTAGACCTGGATCTTAGCTGTATGTCTGTAGCTCGACTGTGAAAAGATGAAACATCTATTTTTGTGCAGGAGCCTGAGAAAAAATGACAGAATCTGTAAGGTCAGGCAGCTCAGGCCTGCTAAAGCAGCCAATGGATGCTGGATGGTTCAGGATGGATGACAAGGGGTTTCATTAATACACCAGTGTCATAGCAGTAAGAATCTGTTTAGCTCAATCTCTGAAGCACCTACAGCAACATTACTCAAGTAATACTTGTTCACACTTTCATCACACTTCATTTCATCCTTATTGGTCAATGTCTGATTCTCTCTGATGGTTTCTGCTGGAGCTTTGTGGGTAGGGTGTTGATAGCTCCTGGAAAGCCGAGCAATGCAGCCTAGCTAAACCATTCAATTGGCAACTCCTAAAAAGACATTTAGCGCATGTGGAGGCCGGGCACTGAGTGCAGTGGTCTGTTCTTACTGCTGTAGCTCATGCAGTGGGTGGTACCTTAAAATAGAGGGGGCTGGGGGAGGAGGTAGAAAAGCGTGGAAAGGCATAGCAAGACTCATTTCCAATATTTACCTTTTAGTCGGACTGTGCTGCATTTAGAACGTCAGTGCTTGACTTACACATGACCATAAGGACACATGTTTATTTACACTGCAACATCCATGAAAGGAGGAAATGCCTTATGCTAATAGTGTAACAGGTAATCTCAAGACATCATGCCTGGTGCTTGCATGTATCCCAAATCACCAGCCACAGAGTTTAACAGACACCCTACTAAAGCCTTACGTCAAATATTTATTTTATTTTTAAATTACAACAGCCCTGAGAGAACTCCTGAACTCTTTCTATACAGGCATAAAACAGGTGATAGAAGATTATGTCCTCCCTAATGCGTTGACTTAACCTTTGGTATCAACAATATATTATACGTTTTAGAAATCCAGCTAACCCAAACATATTTTTCTTTTACAGTTTATCGTGGTTTCTGGACAGTTTTCGTGTTGCTCGGTGTGGTCACTATTGTGGCTGGAGGATTCTTCATCATCTGTGCGGCCCCTTTTTCGAGTCATGGACTTTATAAAGCAGGAGGAGGTCTCTTCATTACAGCTGGTAGGCGGAAATTAATCCCATATACTTTTTATGCATTGCATAAGTAGGTACCCCCTTTCAAAGATTATGTTGATGGACAACATGAACAAGTTTGATGATGTTTGTTTCAAATGCTGATTTAAATGTAATATAAAGCTTAATATTACAGAAGAATCAACACAGTCAAGCATTTTAAATTTTGTATGAAAAGGTTTTTACTAAACTTCACTAACATACTGGCACATTTACAGCATAAGCAGCACTGTACTCCCTCAAATACAGCAATAGTACAACACAGGGAGCAGCAGCAAACTCTTTAAACACACACACACACATGCGCTCCCCTCCCCCCATTATATATACCTAAGTATATGAGGACCTATTCTAACTCCATGCATGCCGTGTTACTGAGGTATGCTATGCAGCAGACCAAAGCAAATATACCAAAGCAAATATACTGAACGTTTTTGTGGGACATAGTGCATATGAAGTGCCAGTCCAGGGCTGTGTTGGCTCCACAGATGTCAGATCTTTTCCCTAAACCTTTTGCCTTCACTTCTTCTGTTTTACTGAATTCGTTTTTGTTGCCTCGAGGACTCTACACATTTTACCACTGGTAACCAGTGCTTATGTGTTTGGGCTCACTCCTGCAAACGTGGTAAAATTAACTTACACACAAGTGGCATATTTAATTTACTTGTAAATTCCTAGTAAAGTGGCATACCATATACCCAGGGCTGGAAAATTAAATGCTACTAGTGGGCCTGCAGCACTTATTATGCCACCCACTTAAGCATCCCTGTAAAACCGGTGTCACATCTGCCATTGCAGCCTGTGTGTGTAGTTTTAAATTGCCTTTTCGACCTTGTAAAATAAACCGTTCACCAGGAGTAAACCTTCCTTTTTTAAACATATAAGTCACTCCTGGAGTAGGCCCTAATAAGCCCTCAGAGCAGGGTGCATTGTAATTAAAAAGTTGGACATGTACTTTTAAAGTTTGACATGTCCTGGTAGAGAAAACCTCTCAATTTTGTTTTTAAATAGTGCTTGGCTTACCTCTCCTATTTGATAACATTGGGTAACCTTATTGCATTTATTGAGTGATAACTTTTGGTTAGGAGCAGGTAGGAAAGCTATGTTTGGTGTCTGATGAATTGTAATTTAAAACCCTCTTTAAGGGTAAAGTTGGATTTTAAGTCACAATTCTGAAAATGCCACTTTTATAAATTTGGAATTTCCATGTCCTAACCATTTGATGTTTGCAACCTGTTCATGGGTCACATGGCTAGGTGTAGTTGGCTGTTGGCCTTTGTGTATTCCTTCCAGACAGTAGTATTGCAATTAAGGGTTTAGGGGTTAGCAGGATGGGCAATCCTGGCTTGATGGGATCACCTATCACTTTTTCACTTCAAGGGCACTGGCCCAGCTCACACACAAAGGACTTCACACTAGCCGGTTGTGCCCCCACACAGACTGGGACCAGGTGGAGAGGCAGGAAATTCCAGATATTTCTATGGAGGAAAAACTCCAGAAGCTTCTCCCACTTACAATGAGGCACCAGGTATAAAAATAGGACCCTCAGACCCACTTTTCATTACACTCCTGGACCTGTAGCTACTATAGAAGAAGGATTGCCCTGCTGCCAGAGTACTACCCTGCTGCTTGAGACCTGCCCTGCTATCTGAGAAGCAAGACTGGACCTGCACTCTTCATTCCTGGCTGAAGTGAGAGTAAGGATCATCCGACTCTCCATCTGTTCTGAGCTACAGGGGCAAAACAAGTTCAAAAGACTGCTCTGCAACTGTCCAGCTGACCTGCTGCAAGAGGACCTGCCTGTACCTGCAACTGGACCTGCCTGAGCTCTGCTGGCCTCTGCTGGAGTGAGTTCTTGATCCTCAAGAGGTGTCTCCCAGGTTTTGCACCCTTTGGTGTGGCATCAATTGAGCCCCTCCTTAAAAGAATGGAGAAATCCTGCAGTTTTGGTCTCTTTGCGACTGACAACAGGCCTGTTTGAGACAAGATCTTGCCACCTTCAGCCGACTGCTAAAGCGAAGCTCTGGTGACACTGACTCAGTGATTGTCATGTGCCCTAGTTAGGCCTGGTAGGAAATAGTGCCAATTTACATGTCCACGGTTCTTTCCTAAAGTTGCCTCACCTTTGTCACATTCATTTTTGAAGGACATTTGCATTTACAATGCTTTGGGTTAAGTTTCTAAGAAACACTGACCTTGCTGACACAAAATAATTTTGTGAGAACACTATCATACTGCCTTGGCATTATGTGCAAGGTCTTCACGTGCATGATACGAATGTGTTTATTATTACGTGCATATGGCGACGCAGCTATCTGCGAAATACAAACAATAGGCAGCATGATTACAATCACGGCCTGAGGCAAGGATGCTCTTTTCTATATATATCCTTTTGTTTACAAATACATTCAGATGAGACACTTCTGGTGACTTCAAGGGGTCCTTGCATGCTGAAGCTTTCGCCTAGAAGCTGACTGACATCTCTGTGAGGGGTGTCCAGTTTGTGACCAAGACAGGGTCCTACATTCTTACCCACCAGGTAAAGGGGTTAGATCATCCAGAAGGGTGTTTCTTGGCAGACCATACATTCACACCCTAGACACGTAGGTAGGGTTTGTATCATAGGAGTACGCTACATTGTTATAATACTATATATGTATGCATATATAAGCTGTCTCAACAAATTGGTGGAACTCTTTGTTTTATTCACTGTTTTGACACTCCTTTGACTTTTATCTGCTTCTGTCTATTAATCATTGCAGCACATATCTTCTATACAAGAATCACTTCGGTCAGTAGATATTGAAAAACGTCCCTTCGTTCATTCTTTGTATATTTCTCTGAGCGAAAGAGAGCACGAGTGACTGAGTGAAAAGTTTTAGGTCTGTCACCACGATTACTGAGGAACAGGGTTGTCATGTTCAGTAGGTGCCAGAACTGTTTGCTCCCTGCCTAAGTTTAGGGGGGCTAACGGTGGCACTGTGAGCTAGCTGGTTCAAGGGACAACATATCCTGCGGGGGTGCATGGAATCAGTCTGGCACCATCCTAAGTTTATGTCATACACAAACGTGCAGTTCCTACTGATTAGTGGAAACTACACAGTATGATGACTAGCAACTTGGACTGCTCTTTGCGCTACGGCATCAACTGCCCCTGTGATCGGTAACGCAAATCTCCAGCAATGACTGTACGCGATGCCCAGGACCTTCGCACTACAGCGACGACCAACCGGGACACCTGACCTGCTCTTCAGGCTACAGCGACAACCCTCTATGACGCCCTCCCTGCTCCTCATGACCGCCTCCACCACGAATGGAACTCTTCGCGCTGCACTTAAGATAGTAACTTTTTCAGCAGGACAAACCTGGTCCCTGTTTCGCGTCTGTGCTCCATTTCTGTCGGCCTGAACTTGTAACTTTCACCCAGTCTTGTACGGTTTGATAACCGTAAGTGGTGCTTTGTGCTTTTAGGCGCTATACTTACTGTAAACCTTTAAAATTGCATATCTTCAGTTCTAGTAATTTATTACATTTTACCCTATTTTTCTAAATTGGCGCGAAATATTTCTTGTGTTTATTACAGTTTGTGTGATGCACCCATGCTTTACATATTGCTTCTAAGTTAAGCCTGACTGCTTTTTTGCCAAGCTACCAGCGGGTTAAGCACAGGTTAATTTAGTGACTGCTTGTGGTTCACTCCAACAAGGATTGTGAATGTTGCTTGAGATGGGCTCACACCCCCCTCCACCAACAACCCAATTTTTCACATTGGTGCTCAGTGGTGGGATTCAGTAATTGTGTTTGTGCAGTGCTGTTAAACCTGGCCATTTTAACAGGTTGATCCCCAAACTTTTTTGCTTTTTGCCTCCTATTTTTCTGACCCTGTTTTTGTTAGCTATAGAATTCTGGGTGCTTTACCACTGCTGATCAGTGCTAAAGTGCATATTCTCTCTGTATAAATTGTGAATATGATTGGTTATCTATGATTGGCATATTTGAGTTACTGGTAAGTCCCTAGTAAAGCGCACGGTGTGTGCCAGGGCCTGTAAATCAAATGCTACTAGTGGGCTTGCAGCACTGGTTGTGCCACCCACATGAGTAGCCCTGTAAATGTGTCTAAGACCTTCCACTGTAGTGTTTGCACGCACAGTTTTAAACTGCTGTGTTGACCTGGTAAGTGCACCCACTTGCCAGGCCCTAACCTTCCCTTTTCTTACACGTAGGCTTATCATTGGGGCTGCGCTGTAACATTTTACACGTGTAGCTTTCAATAGGGACAAGATAGAAAAATGGAGCTTAGGCTCTCTGAACTCTTAATTTATCAACACACCTTTTGGTAAAGCTGGTTTTTAAATTCCGTGTTTGAAAGTGCCACTTTTAAAAAGTGGACATTTTCTTACTTTATCACCCTGTGTGCCTTTGGCTGTTTTGTGTATTCAGCGTCTGGTGTTGGAGTGACAGGAGCTGGGGATGTGCATTCACTCTAGACAATCACAAGGGGGGTTGAGGTGTGCCCTGCCTTGCCTGCGTTACTCATCGCTGGGCTGCATAGACCAGGTCTGCATTTAGAGTGATGGAAGGAGTTTTGCTTGCACCTGAATAAGCTGTGTCTCCTTTTCACAATGTTGTCTCCACCCCCTGTGGTCATGCTGCACCAAGGAGGACAGGACTGGTTTGGACTGGGTTCAGAGACCCTTACTGCAAAGAGAATAATGATAAAATGGGGTATAAGTATTGGACTTAAAACCCCAGGATTTTAGATTACTTCAAAAAACAAGAGGACCCTGTCAAAAAGAAGAGCAGAAGGATTGTGTAAAGAGCGCTGCCTTTTCTGTGTGAGGGGTGGGTCGACCTGCAAGTGCTGCTTCTTTCTATAGTGGAGGAAAAGGACTGACTCTTTTTGCCCTGCTGTGGTATCCTGCTTGGGAAGAAATCTCCAAGGGTCTGCGTGTGCTGGCCTCCTGTTTTGGAAGACTCCGGGACATCAAAGTCTTTCTTCTGTGCGTTACCATTTATTTTGTAATTCCTTCTGTGTGCTTCTACTCTCAGGTGGGAAAGTTCTGGTGCTTGCACGTTGATTTCAAGGATCTGGTGCTTGCACATTGATTTCAAGGATCTTGTGCTTGCACTTTGTTTTCAGGGATCTGGTGGCTGCACAATGCTTGCACTCTGGTTTGCACCATCATGGTGCTTCCACGCTGCTCTGGGGAAGCCGCCCTGGGCTTCCCATGACCAAGGATCTGTTGTGCTTGCCCCTGCCTGACGAACGCGGGCAGTGACCGAGACTCCGCCCACCGTGCAAAGCCATGAGGTCTCCAACTTCGTACAAGAGAAAGGCGTCCACTCCCCAGCGGGGCGAGTGAGGCAGGAGCGGCCAGCTTTTCCCAGCCGCAGGGCCACTGAAAACTCCCAAGGCCCCTGCCAATGCCTATCCAAGCAGTCAGAGGGAGACGTAGCCTACCCTTCAGCCTGCCCAGCTCCAGCCCCGCCCATCGCAGGTGAGCACGGAGTCTCAACGGGGACCGAGGAAGGACCAGGGAAGTGTCCTACCTCTACACTGGGCCAACGTGGGCCCCTCGTTCCATACCAGGTCTGTCAGCCAAGTAGGAAGGAACCCTCGACTTAGGTCCAGCTTGGCCCCAGTTGACCCTAGCAGCCGTTCCCTCTACAGGTGCAAGTTGAATCACTCTGCAAGCGGGGGACCAAGGGCGGTTCCCCGCAGACGCAGAGAACCGGAAACTACTTTGGGGGCATTTTTGAGTATATCATCCTCTCCCCTGTGCCGGCAGCAGCTGCACGGCACGTTCACGGGCAGCTGCACTTCACACCGTTCTCATAGGTGGGAGAACGAGTGAGGTCTCCCACCCTCCCTTTTGTGAATCAGGCAGATGCCTGGGGCAGTGCAGGTGTGAGTGCCCTCACACCTGGTGGTCACTTACCTTAGGGGGCATTTTCTCTAACATGGCATGACCCCGGGACAGACCCCCGATCGGAAACTGGCCGCATTAAAGGGAAACCTTCCTGGGAGTACCGTATTGTCCCTGATAGGAGGACAAGTGTTCCTGCACTCGGTGGAGTCAGAGATTTCCGTATTGCCAATATTAGGGGCGCAGATGCGGCTCCTTGGGTGGGTTATGTGTTAGGCATCAAACCCAACTACTGCATCTTGTTTCATGCCGTGATGTGGTGCTCTGTGGCATTTCATGCCTAGTGACAGGGTAAAAAGTACCATTGGTAGGAACTGCCTATTAAGTACTGTGATAAAGTTTTCCTGATGGTTCTTTTATAACATGTGCAGTCTATGAGTAGTTACTTTGGTGGCTCTCACTGTGATGTTAAACATAATGTTTTCAGATAGTGTTCGTGACATGTGCAACTTATGGGCATTTACTTCATTGCACTAAATGTGATGTTATGACAATTTGGCAAGTGACAAAGTGAATTGTGAATTATGTGATTATGGTCTATGTGTTTTATGTATAATACAAAGCATATTTTTATATAACCTTGTGTGGAGTCTCTTTTTGTGGTGTGCCTAGTGTGTCACTTGTGTGTGTGTGTGTTGCGCAACCGCTTTACACCTTGCCTCTCCCATAAGCCTGACTGCTCTGTAAGGCTACCAAGAGGGTGAGCAAGGGCTATCTTGTGTGTGTAACTCCCTTACCCTGACTAGAGTGGTGGGTTCTGCCTGGCTTAGGTGCAAACCCTAGCCAACCAGAAACCCCATTTCTAACAAGTGCCATACAGTGATTTGTGCGACACAAAAATTCCATTATAAATAATTTGCTACCATTTAGAATTTTTAAATTCTCCTCAATTGCCAATTTTTCCTTTTTTCAAAATTCACTCCCTTTCTACTTGGCTCTCTGTGCCTGTGACTTTACTTGCAAGTATGGGGTGTGAGCTCAACTACCTTAGGCCGTATAACAGAAAGTGTCCCGGGGGCATTTACACCCGCTTTGTGCACCTCTGGGGCACTTTGGTGTTACAGAAGGGGCTGCAGCCACTTGTGCTGCCTTTTCTGTAATACAGATAGGGCTGGTGCACATGCAGCTCTATCTCAAGAGGCTTTTCACTCATTTGTATGGGCCAAGAATGTCTTTACATTTGCGCCTGCGCCATATTATGGACTCGGGTGCAAAGGCAAAAAAGCTGTCAGGAGGCACACTGAAAGTACGCCACAAAAAGGTGGCACACTGTCAGTGCGCCACTTGTTGGCAGCCCTCTGGAGGGTAGATTGGGGGTCCTATGGACCCTCCATACATCCCCTTGCAGGCAGGTTCAGTCACTCACTGCATCCTCCTGCAAAGGGCTCTCTAATCCCTCGGGTTGCCGCCTGCACAGTGAAACACGAAGCAGCTTTGAAGCAGACTCTTCGTATTTCACTTGAATGCGCTGCCCCCAGGGTAGTACGAGTTTGCAACTGCCCTAGGGACAGCACATTCAATGTAATACGGTACAATTTCCCTGTTTGCGCACAGCACACCTATTTAAACATGTGCTGTGGCACAAACAGGAAAAGGGTGCCCTATGTGTAATAGGGCACATGGAGAGTTGCACTGCAGCTGAGCTCAGAGGATTCTGCAGGGAGATGGGGTTTCCAGCAAAAGATGCTCCTAAAAAGAGGAGCTTCAGAAGGCCCTAGGGCCTATGAGGTGGCCCACCAGTTGATAGACATAGCAGAGGAGGAGGCAATGGGGGAGCAAGAAGAGGACCTGGGCGCAGTTCCTGAGCTGCAGCAACCTGTAGAGGAGGTGCTCCCTGTCAGGGCAGGGTGCATTGAGTCTTCCAATGGTCTGTCCACAGTGGAGCTTGAGGACAGGAAGGGTAGAGAAAGAATTCCAGCTGCAGCTGGGCAAACAAAAATTGGAGGTAGCCAAGGAGGAGGCTCCTGCCAAGAAGGATGCAGTCAAGGGGGAGGCTCCTGCCCAGAGAATCCTTGAGGGAAGGAGAATGGCCCATGAGCTACGTCTCAGAGAGCTGGACAGTGTCCTCTGGAGAAGTGAGAGTTTGCATACTGCAAGTCCTGGTGCCCAGCTATGTGGTGGGGGATCTTACAGGTAAATGGTTTTCAGCATATGAGGTAGCCCTCAGGAGGCACAGGGTCCCAGAAGGGGTTTTGGAGCAAGCTTGTGGAAGCACATGCCCACAGTGGGGAGGGATACCCTTCTAACACTAGAGGTGGGGGAAAAGATGTGGTATGCTCCAATAAAGGCCATTTTACTTGCTAAATTTGGGTTGACTCCTGAAAAGTACCGCCTTAGGTTTGGGGGCAGCCATAAACTCCCAAACCAGTCTTGGGTGTATTTCTTGGATTATACCAGCAAGGCACTGAGTGGCATGGTGAGGGGCAGCAAAGTTAATGATTATATTGGGCTGTACAATCTGATTCTAAGAGAGCACAAGCTCAATACCTTTTTTACAGAGCTGCATTAACACCAACTTGATAGTAGGCTCACCGACCGTAAGGAGCTTGCTAAGGAGGCAGACCTCTAGTTCAGCTTCAGGGTGCATAAGAAGGTATCTGGGAGGGATCACCCAAAGAGTGGACACGGTCCCCAACAGAAGAAAGAGGGGGAGAAAAACTTAAAAATAAGAAGCTCTTTACAGGTCCCCAAAATAGTTCTCAAGGGAAATGTAACCAGTCCTAACCTGACCAAAAGAGAAAGGGTTTCTTTGACAAGAAGGCAGGGAGGTTCGTCCCCCTGCGTACTGAGTGCTAGAAGTATGGGCATGAGAAGGAGACACCAAATGCCTCAAGAGGGCACATCCCCCCCACTGGTGGGGGCCAGTGTAGCACTTGGGGAGGAGGTGGTCCTAGTCAGCTTGGGAGAGAGAGAGCAGAGGTGACCTTAGTATCCTTTGGTGATAAGGAGATGGTGCTCAAAGCCCACATGCCTTCAAATACTTCCAAGTACAGGCAGTGAATCACCATTAACGGCCAGAGGGTGGAATCTCTGAGGGACACAGGAGCCAGCATGGCTACTGTGAGGCATCATCTGGTGTCCTCAGAGCAGGTGGCACCCAATACATTCCACTGGGTCATAGTAGCAGACACCTTTGAGAGTCACTACCCAATGGCTCTGGTACCCTTTGAGTGGGGAGGGGTCTCAGGTTCTCTAAGTGTAGCTGTGAGCCCTTGCATGTTTATAGAGTGCCTACTTGGCAATGATAAAGAGCACACTTTCTGGAAGGATATGGAGCTCAGGTCACACCCGGAGATGTTAGTGTTGCCTGTGTGGGTCTGCATGACAACACGGTGCTTGTCCCAAAAGGGCAGCGAAGGAGGCCTGGGACCTGGAACAGTGGCCAAAGCCACTGCCAAGAAGAGGAAGGGCAAGGGGCAGGAGAAACCAGCTACTTAAATGCCCGAAGACCAGGTAGAAGGGGTGCCTGAGGAGGCTGCCCTGGAGCCTACCAGGAAGGACATTGCCACCCTGCAAGACCTGCCTGAGCTTGCTGGAGGGCAAGTTGATGGTAGGCACACCCAGGAGGAATTCTGCAAGGTGCAAAAAGAGTGCCCAACTCTAGAGGGCTTGAGGTGGCAAGATGAGACACAGACAGCTGGTGAGACCTCTGGAAATCACCTCATATATTGGGAGAATGATCTCCTATAAGGGTAGCCTAAGGTTCTTGGGCCTGGGGCAACTCATGCATTGGTGGCCCCCCAGTGCTACAGGGCCTTCCTACTAGGGCTGCCTCACATCATACCCCTGCCAGGACGTATGGGGCAAGACAAGACCGTTGTCATGCTTGTCACAAACCTTTATTGGCCTCTTAGGAAGACAGCCTCAGGTACATTCTGTAGATCATGTCACACCTGCCAGGCCAGTGGTAAGACAGGAAAGAAGCTAAAGGCTTCCCTGGGCCCTTTCCCTATCATTGGGACACTCTTTAAAAGGCGGGGCATCAACATTGTTGGGCCTCTGGACCCCCCAAAACTGCCTTAGGCAACAGGGTTCTCCTCGTTTTGGTGTAACATGCCTCTAGATACCCAGAGGCCATAACTCTGAGATCTGTAACTGCATCTGCAGTGGCTAGGGACTTGATGGGGATTTTTACCCGAGTGGGGTTCCCCCAAGAAGTGGTGTCTGACAGGGGCACTAACTTCATGTCTGCGTACATGAAGTGTATGTGGGAATGAGTGTGGGTTAACCCTTTGGTTATCTATGCCCTACCACCCTCAGACAAACGGGCTTATTGTAAGACTCATCAAGACCCTCAAAGGCATGCTTATGGACCTGCCTGAGCCCATGCCTGCTGTTTGCTTATTGGGAGGTGCCACAGAATGAAGTTGGCTTTTTTTCCTTGGAACTCCTCTCAGTTTGGTGAGGTAGGGATGGCAGCAAGCTTCCAAGAAGCCGCCCCTGAATATAGTCAGCTATATGCTGGCTCACCGAAACCAGATGCAGAGCTTCTGGAAGAAGACTACAGAGAATCTGGAGTACATCCAGGGTGTAATGAAACTATGGCATGACCAGGAGATCACTTTGGTAGAGTTTCAGCCTGGACAGAAAGTGTGGGTAATGGAGCCCGTGGTGCCCAGGACCCTCCATACCGTTGGTTAGGGCCAACAATCTATTCCCCGTCCAAATTGGGAGAGCAGGATGCACAGCCAAGCAGTCAGCAGGACTGCTGGGGCACCGGCGGGCCACTGCACATTATTAAGACCCTTAACTTGAGGCGGCAGGTCTGCCAATGTAGCCACCTGCAATCCTCTTCCTGGGGCCTGAATGGAGAATGCCATTGGCACATTCTCCCTCCTTCACTCCCCTAACACTCCCAGAACACTCCCAGAAGGATTCGGCTATTTGAAATAATCCAATCCAAGATGGTGACTGTAGGAAGCTGGCTCTGTGTATACTATACCAAAGTAAGGTATAGTGTGCCCAGAGTCCAGTGGATCCCCAAAGGCTTACAGAGGTAAAAATAGTTAATACCTTACTCTCTATTTGTGGTAGTGTGGGCGAGCAGTAAGGCTTTATCAGAGGGTAGTGTTAAGAATTTATTTACACACTCAGGCAAGAAATGATTTCACACACTCAAAAGACAAATATTTCTTTGTTGTATTTTATTTTTAGAACCAAGCCAGACTTGGTGCATGTAAGTAAAAATAATACTTTTCTGATAATACAGTTGGATGCAGTTGAATGTAGATACAGGTAGGTCAAATGTTCAGCAATAGTTGAAATTACTTTTCAGTTACTTTGCAATTACTTTGTAATTACTTTTTAGATTACTTTTCAGATTACTTTTTCTACTCAGTTGGATATGCCTAGATATCACACTGGTACATTTCCTAAATACAAGGTAAGTAAATCAGTTTTTGTAAATACACAGTTTCTTAAGTTCTCATACAATTTCCAGCTCCACACTTAGAACTTTTTTCACAGAAAAGCAGTCAATACAATCCTATGGGAGAAAATGAAGTTATCGGTTTAAAGATAAGTACTTGGTTGTGGGAGTTGGGTTTCTGGGGTTAGAACCAGGGTTCCCCCAGGGTCAAGGATGCACTCACAAAACATCCTCAGCGGCTCTGGGGCGGCCGGGTGCAGAGTGCTGAGGCCGAATGTTATTCAAAGGGGGATAGGGGGCCTCCGGTTGCTGGCTGCTCACGGGCACACCACTTGGATGTGGGAACAAAGCTCCTAGGGTTTTGCTCAGGGCAAAGGGGGATCTGATTGAGCACACAAGGTGCACCCTTAGCGGCACAGGGGTGGCCGGGTGCAGGGTGCTGATTTGGCATTGGTCCAGGAAGTCTTCTGGGAGGAACCAACAGCTGGGCAGGTAAGTTGGAGGGCTCAGGACGTAGGTGCACCTCAGGTCCTGTTCCCCAGGGCGCAGGGCGGCTAGATGTAGGGGTGTCTTTTGAGGTCAGATTTCACCTTACCGGGCCACTCGCGGTTGGGTGGGTCTCCCTGCAGAGACTGCTGGTGACGTTGGGGTGTCCTGGATGGGTCAACCCATGGTGGACTCAGACTCTGGAGTGCTGGGGGACCTCGCTGGGACCGGTGGGCCCCTTGTACTTTCTTTCTTTCTTTCTTTCTTTATTTGGTTATTTCCATAACCATAAAGAGTACATCAAACATACACTTGAAATACGATTAAAAACCTAACTCATCACTGTATACAATTAAAACAAAGAATCAGACAATTCATGATGATTTTTCAAAAGAAAAATCAGTGGGCAAAGTGTTCATCTCCTAAAGTGCATACAGATCAAGTTGGTGAAAGCTTAATAAAATCCATGTTGGGTGAGCAGTTTACAACATATATCAATCCCATTCAACATCAGAAATCACCATAAATCAATAAACATCATTTAAGCTCATTACCACACAATAAAAGCCCCAAATAGCAAAATGAGTTATACATAAAATGTCATTCATTGTCAGAAAAAAGCAGCATATTAATCATTTTCCCACTGAATTACGCAAGTGTACCACAGAAGAAATGAAGTTATGGACCATCTGACATATTTCTTCTGTTTTCAAAAGCTGTACATAATACAGAGCCGGTCTACATTTCCTTATGTTCGGAGTCTTTAAAAATGGGATAATGACATTTCTCCGTGTCCCGGAATATAACTGGCAGAAGAATAAGAAGTGCACCATATTTTGTTTAGATCCTTAATCACACGGACAAGGTTGAAGCTCAGCGTCACAGTATGCCTTGTGATGATAGGAGACCAGGAAATGAGCTATGCTGAACCTGAATCTGACCAAATAAAATCTTGACCAGTGGCTTAGGGAGGACAGTAAATAAGGTTCTACATTTTCAGTGCAAACCAGCAGCAAGTACTCCTGGACTTTCTTCTTGCCCAGTTCTGTACGTTCATTTTCTAATTTTAACATGGATAACAAATCCTTTTTTCAGCTGGTATTTTGAAATATTTGCCGTATTTCCAGAGTACTAAAACATTCCCCTCTTCCTACTTGATCTAACAGTTTCTTAATATGGCAAAGCCAAGGAATCTCCTGCATACTTTCAAGGCTGAGACAATCTGATATTATTGTGCGGTTAAGTGCAGGCTCTTCTTTAACCCACACCGAGTGCCACAACATTATCGGGGCAATTTATACACGCTGCATTAACGGAATTAAACCTAACTCCATGTGGCATAAAACACTTGGCAGGCTGCTAGGAACCGCCAGGAGAAGTCTAAGAAATTGATTTTCTGCTGTCTGTAGAGACATTGAATTGCAAAAGCCCCATACTCCTGCCCCATACAGGATAACAGCACAGCAGCGGGCCTTATAGATGGTAATTAAGGAGTCTATCTGCTAATGGCCCAACTTCCTTGCAAACCTGAAAAATGCCTCCACATTTTGATCAAAGGAGCTCTTCCTGACGTTCACAAGATGACACCAAGTTCCTCTCTGATCGAAAGGTATTCCTAGATACGAAAAAGTTGGCACATGAAGTAATTTATCACTGTTGATGAAACAGGTTTTTAATGGGCGAGGAGTCCGCCTAGCAACCATAACATAGGATTTGGCCGTGTTAGTCTTTAGAACAAGATCAAACATAAAATGGTTAAAACTGCTTAAAAGTAATTGCAGACACACCCCAGTCCTGGACATCAAAACGCAATCATCAGCATAAAGTAGTGCTGGCACATTTCTGGCACCCACCCTCGGAACATCAGCCTGCCCTCGACCAAGGTGATTCTCTAGATCATTAATATATAGACAGAATAAAAATGGGGCTAACACGCACCCTTGTCGTACTCCGCAATTTATTTTTATGGGAGGGGAAAGTTCCCTATCTACTCCATATCTAACCCTGCCAGTTACGTTTGGTGCATTTGCGCTAAAAAGTGAACCAATGGCAGATCTAAACCCATAGCTAGCAATTTTGACCACAGTTTCTCTCTGCCTACCCAGTCGAAAGTGGATGTTAAGTCGATGAATCCCAGGTAGAGCAATCCATTCTTGGCTAACGTGTATTTACTTATGAGCAAATGTAGGTTGAGACACTGCTTAACCGTTCCCAGGCCTCTTCTAAAGCCATATTCGTTCTTGGATAGCTTCCCTCTCTGAGTTACCCAGGTTTCTAGTTGATCCAGTAAAACCCTACCCTATATCTTACAAGTACAATCGATCAGCGAGAATGGCCGGTAGCACTTGGGGTCCACCCTATCCCCTTTCTTGAAAATGGGTACTATTGTCACAGTGGCCCAAGATTTAGGCGGGCCTATATGAGCTATACAGCTCAAGATGTTGGTTAAAACTGTAGCTCAGAGATCGGGATTAGCCAGGAAGAGATCAGCCGGTACGGCATCCGGCCCTTCTGCTTTATTGACAACGGTTTGACTTAGGGCTTTTCTAACTTCCTCAAAAGTTGGTGGTGCCAAACTCCCCACAGTTACACCTGGGCAGTAACCCAGAGTCGTCGGGGATCCAATAGATGCCCCCTCACTTCTATTTACTGTGGAGAAATGCTCAACCCATTTCTCTGGGGAGATAACAACATCAATACAGCTATTATGACTCTCCTGAAAGAAAGGGGCTGCTCGGACTAGGGCTGTAGGCGTTTGGTGCAGTGGTTGTTCCAGGCATCGGGTATCTTTGTCTTCAGCAGGCTTGGAGCCTTTCTATGGTGATTCTTTTGAACAGAGCTGCTCTTCACAGAAGATCCAGTCTTTGTTGAAGGCAGTCAGTCCTCCCAGGGTTCTGGAGGTCGCTGGCTGCAGGACAAGGCGATTTTTGACGCAGGATCTCTGGGAACTGCAGATGGGCCGGTAGGGCTGGAGACAAGGCAGTTCTTTTCTGTAGTCTCCTGTGCTGGGTGTCTTCTTTCGTCCTTCTTCTTCTTAGGTTGCGGGAATCTGCCTTCTTGGTTCAGAGCTGCCCCCTAAATACTGTATTTAGGGGGTGTTTTAGGGGTCTCGAGGTCAGTAGCCAATGGGCTACTGACCTTAGGGTGACTTCACCCTTGGTGTGCTCTCCCCACGTTGGGGAGTGAGCACAATCCCTAACCCTGATTGAAGAGTGAGTGCCATCTGCAAGATGGCGGGCACTGAAGAGTGGACTTCACCTTGCCTCCAGCTCTGGTGGGGTTGGCAGAGGTGGGCACACCTTCTGGGCTTTTCTAATTTTTCCTGCCTGTCTTCCCGCCGAAAAGGAGGGGAGACAGGAAGGAGGCCTGCTCCTGATAGCAGGAGAGGCTGGGGGTCGCGCTACAAAGGCGGCTAGGCCTTTGAAGTTCCCCTGCCACAGATGGCTCTTTCTGACCTGGGGGAGGTGGGACCACCTCCACCAAGGAAAGGCTTTGTTTCTGGGCCCAGGGAGCGAAGGCTCCCACCCCAGGGGTCCTGAAACATGTCTTGTGGTAGCAGGCTGGTGTTTACCAGTCAGGTAACCCACCAGAGGCTGGTTGTTTTTCAGGGGGCATCTCTAAGATGCCCTCTGAGTGCATGGTATAATAAATCCCACACTGGCATCAGTGTGGGTTTATTATGCCGAGAAGTTTGCTACCAAACTTCCCAGAATTCAGAAAAGCCATTATGGTGCTGTGGGTTTGTAATGACAAACTCCCAGACCATATACTCTTTATGGCTTTACTACACTTACAATGTCTAAGAATAGACTTAAACACTGTAGGGGCACAGTGCTCACGCAACTATACCCTCACCAGTGGTATAGTGCACCCAGCTAGAGGGTGTCTTACCTATACCATAGGCAGTGGGTTGCAGTCATGGCACACAGTTATGTGTGCCATGTCGACCCCTCACGTTGCTCTGCATCAAAACACGCAGCCTGCAATGGCAGTGTTTGTGTGTTAAGGTGCAGGACCTCTAAGGGTAGCACAATATGTGCTCCAGCCCTTAGATGCCTTCCCTGGTCACAGTGCCCTTGGTACCCATGGTACCTTTTACAAGGGACTTACATGTGGCCAGACATGGGAACCTGATTGGCAGGGACCCAGGGCACATCAAGTCAAAGTGCATCAGAAATCTGGCAAAAAGTGGGGGGGTTACTGCAACAGAAACCCACTTTCCTACAGCGACCATATTGTAATGTTTCTTATAGGAATTCCAAAACCATCATGGCCTCCTGTTTTAGATTATAAAAGGAGCTACTTCTTCTTCCTCCTTGAGTTGCAACACTTCATTGCTCCTGGTGGTGTGTTTCCTCATACCTGCTGATGTTTTTCCTTGAAAGCTGGTGTCTTTCCTCACTCCAGCCATCTCCAGGATTCTGTCACCTTGTCCTGTGGTTCCAGGTGATTACTTGCAGCCTTCCACAGCCTTCTGGGCTTCTCTTCTTCCCGCCTAGTCATTGTGGAGATTTTCTTCCTCCCTTGGGGTTCTTTCTGGGAGGCACTCTCGTGTTGAAGGCATTGTGACTTCTGGAAGGGGTCACCTTATCTCTCGGCGACCAAGACCATCAAGAACAGGGATCAAAGATCTTCCCACCATCCAAGGTTAACAGTACGAAGTACTCCTTCTGAGAGACTTGATGATAAGGTTGGTCAACTGGGTCCTCGCTGGGACAACATAGCTGTATTCAGCCCCGACTGGAACACCTATCTCACCTCCAGAAAATGCTTCAGGCTCTGTATCAGGCAGGCCTGACTATTAAGGACAGCAAGTGCCGGATAAGGCAGGGTACTGTGGTGTTCCTGGGACACCTGGTGGGTGGGGGCAAGGTACAGCCCCTCCAAGATAGAACTTTCCTGGCATGGGGGTACCCAAAAGCTCAGAACAAAGCGAGGGCCTTTCTGAGCCTCACTGGATATTATATGAGGTTTGTTAAGGGTTATGTCACAATTGTTGCCCCCTTTACTGTGCTGACTTCCTAGAGGCAGCCCAAGAAGGTGATCTGGACAGAGGCCTGCCAGAAAGCCTCAGGCACCCTCACAAAGGCCATGTGCATGACACCTGTGCTCATGGCCCCTAACTTCTCCCAGCAGTTTATAGTGTAGTTGGCTGCTTCAGATCATGGCCACTGACTGTACTAGCACAGTTAAATTAGGAGGACCTAGACCTACCTGTAGCCTTTACCAGCAGAAGGTTCTCCCCAGGGAACAGAGGTGGCCTGCTATTGAGCAAGAAGCATTTGCTGTGGTCTGTGCACTGAAGAAGCTGAGACAATACCTGTTTGGGACTCACTTCTGGCTTCAGACAGATCACAGGTCCCTCAGATGGCTCATGCAGATGAGGGATGAAAATCTCAATTTGTTGAGGTGGTCCATCTCCCCTCAGGGAATGGACTTTACGGTGGAACGCCACCCTTGAACTGACCATGCCAATGTTGATGGCCTTTCCAGGTTCTTCTGCCTTAGTGATGAGAGCTCCCAGGAGGGTGGGTAATTCTCCGCACTTTTCGCCAAACTTTTTGCCTTCACCGCTTCTGTTTTGCTGAATTCTCTAGAACTCTGCACAATTTAACACTGGTAACTAGTGTTAAAGTGCTTGTGCCCTCTCCTGTAAGCATGGTAAAAGTGGCTTACACCCAATTGGCATATTTAATTTACTTGTAAGTCCCTAATAAAGTGATATACCATATACCCAGGGCTGGTAAATTAAATGTTACTAGTGGGCCTGTAATACTTATTGTGCCACCCACTTAAGTAGCCCGGTAAAAACGTCTCAGGCCTGCAATCGCAGCCTGTGTGTGTAGTTTTAAACTGCAATTTCGACCTGGCAAAATAAACCTTTCACCAGGTCTAAGGGCCATATGTATCAACCAAAATTGCGATCGCAAACGCTGAAATTCGCAGAATTTCAGCGTTTCTGATCATATTTAACTAAGTGGTATGTATGAAGGCAAAACTGCCTTGCAAAATAAGGAATCGCAAAATTTGCGATTCCCTATTTTGCGAATGCATTTAAGGAATCGCAAATTGCGATTCCTTAAATGCAATGTAAAAGCACAAAAAGTGCAATTTGGCCTTAAGGAATCGCAAATTACCACCAACTTCAAGTTGGTGGTAATTTACGATTTATTTGAAAAATGCACTTTTTGCATTTTTCAAAGTGCAATGTGGCGCACATACATGCCCTTAGGGCATTTATGTGCGCCACATGTGCACATGTGCACCATGCTTATTTCAGGGGTGCAACAGGGTGTCCTTTTGACACCCTTGAAATTGCATTCTCAATTTGCGATTCTCTAATTGGGAATCGCAAATTGAGAATGTCTTCCCATTCATTCCTATGGGCCTCTAGGCCCATAGGAATGAATGGGGAGGTATACCTTAATTGCGAATCGCAATTTGCGATTCGCAAATAAGGAATATGTAGGATTTGCAAAACTTATTGCAAATCCTACATTCATCGCGTTTTGCGATTCTCAAATAGTGATTCGCAAAAATTCGCTATTTGAGAATTGCAAAACATGGGTTTGATACATATGGCCCTAAATCTTTCTTTTTGTAATACATATAAGTCATCCCTAGGATAGGCCCTAAACAGCCCATAGGGCAAGGTGCGTTGTATTTAAAAAGTGCTTTACGTTTTACATGTCCTGGTAGTGAAAAACTCTTTGAATCTTTTTTCCCCACTGCAAGGTCTACCTCTCCCATAGGATAACATTGGGTTGCCTTATTGCTTTTAATAACTGATAACTTTTGATTGGGAGCACTTAGAAAAGTCATATTTGGTGTCTGCGGAATTGAAATTTAAAGCCCTCTTTAATGGTAAGGTAGGATGGATTTGAAGTCATATTTCTGAAAATTTCACTTTTAGAATGTTGCCCCTTTCTTGTCCTAACCATTTGGTGCCTGCAGCCTGTTTCTGGGTCACATGACTAGGTGTAGTTGGCAGTTGGCCTTTGTGTATTCCTTCCAATAAGGGTTGGCAGGATGGGCCATCCTGGCTTGATGAGGGGGCGGAGCTGTCACCTACCACACTTGCACTTCAAGGGCAGTGGCCCAGCTACACAAAGGACTTCACATTAGTCGATTCTGCCCCCAGACAGACTGGGACCAGGGCAGAGAGGCACGGAATTCCAGATACTTCTGGGGGCGGGGGGACTTCAGAAGCTTCTCCCACTTCAAAGGAGGCACCAGGTATACAAATGGGACCCTCAGACCCACTCATCAGTATGCTGCTAGACCTGTGGATACTACAGAGGACAGACTGCCTTGCTGCCAGACTACTACCCTGCTGCTTGAGACCTGCCCTGTTGTCTGAGAAGGAAGACTAGGCTTGTACCCTTCAACCAAGAGACTCCAAGGGTCAGCTGACTGACCTCCTGTTCTGAGCTACAGGGACACAACAAGCTCCAGAGGCCTCTCTGCAACTGCCCAGCTGACCTGCTGCTATTGGACCTGCAACTGGATATGCCTGAGCACAGCTGGCCTCTGCTGGAGTGAGTTCCTAATCCTCAAAAGGTGCTTCCCAGTTCCTAGACCCTCGGTGAGCTCCTCCTTGAAGAAGTGGAGAAATACTGAAGTTTTGGGCTCTTTGCAACCACAAACAGGCTGATTTGCACCAAGATCTTCCCGCCTACTCTGACCTCGAAGCTCTGATGACCCTGACTCTTCATGCTACAGTGATGGCGAGCGACGATGCACCTACTCTTCGTGCTAGAGCATCAACAGCCCTCGGTGTCTGCTAATGAGAATCTCAAGCATTGAGCGTCCACGATGCCCAACAGGATCTTCACACTACAGCGACAGCCGTTGGCACGACCAGCTTGCTATTCACGGTACAGCAACGACCATCCGTGAAGCTCTCCCTGTTCCTCGCGGCCTCCTCCACCGTGAACGGAACTCATTGTCTAGACTTTAGAGGGTAACTTTTTCAGTGGGACTAACCTGGACCCTGTATCTGGCCCACTCGCCATCACAGTTGTTCTTGCACTACCAGATAACCATGAGTGGCGCTTTGTGCTTTTAGGTGCTATACTTACCTGAAATCTATGAAATTGTATGTCTCTGTTTCTACTGATTGGATTTTTGTTGTTTTGCTCCCAAATTATTTATGGCATTTTACTCTATTTTTTTCTAAATGAGTGTGAGATTTTTATTGTGGTGTGTTTTCACTTTACTATTGTTTGTGTGCTGCATAAATGCTTTACACATTTCCTCTAAGTTAAGCCTGACTGCTTTTGTGCCAAACTACAAAAGGGTTAAGCATAGGTTAATTTAGTGACTGTTTGGGGTTCACCCTAACAAGCATTGTGGCTGTTGCTTAAGAAGGGCTCACACCGTACCTCAACCAGTGTGAGAGGCTGGCTTATTACATGGTATATACTTATGTAAGTGTAGCACCCTGACCTAATCCAGACAACCTTTATGGTGATTTTAGTGGTCTTAGACAACCTTAGAAAGCTCTCTAAGTGGTAGCTGTGGAGGTCAGCCTTCAGGCTTAGTCCAGGAGTGTAAAGCAGCTTGTTTTACCAGTTCTTAATCATTATGGTATAGGTCAAGTGAAAAAGAATCACACAGTGTAGTTATAAAAATAGGTATTTTATTACAAACACTCACTAACACAATTGTACTATCTCCTACCCGGAGATATAAACACAATACCCACAATACTTAGGAAATAGAGTACGTAAGTAGCACAAATACACAGTGATCTCCGGGGGGAGACCAAATCATATAATAAATTAGTGGTATGCAAACCACGACTCAAGTCGAGACTGGACCCAAAAGACGTAGAAGTGTTGGGGACCCAAGGAACCACCCAAGGTAAGTACCCAGGAACCCCACGGAGGGCGTGTACAGAGTGTGAACACAACCGTGTGATCAACACAAGTCAATGGGTAAGTCGCGGGTGCAATTTTAAAGAAGAAGGACCCTTCCTAGGGGACCCTGAAGAAACCCCGTGGAAAATGGAAAGTTGGAGAGTCACCCCACCTGTGGATACCCCCGAAACCAGGATACCTACACCAGGAAAGCTGGGTGCATAGGTGTCAAGGGACGTCGGAAACCCCTGTAGACCACAATAGAGGACTTCAGGAAAGATGCCACTGTAGAAGAAGACGAAGGATTCCGGTGGAACCCAAAGGTGGATTGAAGTTGAGAGGTACCTGCAAGCAGAGGGGACAGAGTATATGCCACTCAGGAGTGACCAGGAGGCAGGGAAGATGAATGCCCACCGATGTCGATAGATGCAGGACGGTTGATTGTGCCCTTGAAGGTGAAGCTGTGTGGACCAGGAGACGCTGTGGAAGACCAGGAGCCGTTCACGAGCTGTCTCACGTCGGATGTAGAGAGCCAGGAGGTCAGTGTCCGGCAGAGGCACCAACACACCTTGGCAACGGCAACAGGCGTAGAAATCGAAGAAGGTGCAGTGTCAGGACCAGCAAGGTCCATGTAACTCACCACGGCTAAGTAAGAGCAGGCCCTGAGCAAGCAGGGGAGCCCACTGGGATCAAAGAAGTCCCCTGAAAGGACCCTAAGATCTCTGGAGACGAGAGTCGCTAAGCATAAGCAACGGCCAGCCGACGCAGTGCACAGGGGCTCGGTTCCAGCAGTGCCAACGAGGGATACTGGCCTCAAACTCGGTCTGAAGACAGTGCAGGCCTCGAGGGAGTTGTAGAGCCACCACCTGTGTTACTGAGCCTGTCGGAGTCCGTAGGAGCCCAGGATCAGCAAAGCGGTCAGCTATGTTGCAGTGCCTGCAGATTCCTTCGGGTGTCTTGGACGTCCACAGGCCCTGTGAGGCCCTGTGAGGAACCTGTATAGAGCACGGACACTGATGGTGCAGCAGACTTGCAGGACGATGAGACCTGGAGCAGTCGGAATCTTCCCAGTTGCGGTCTCGGTTCCCAAAGCGAAGTTTGATGCGGTCAGTCCGACGCAGTCAGTCCGACGTCGTCAGAGTGTTCAGACGGTTGAAGATGACGCGGAGTTGAATGGGAATCAAATCCCATGACGAATCTAGGGACCCACCCTCAGGTAAGCCCTTAAGTACCCTTAGGAAAGGGTTGAGATTGATTCAGGGGTCCATCCCAGAGGAGGGGCTGGACAGTAGGGAGGATACTCCCATGTTCTTTGTCCAGTTTCGTGCCAGAGCAGGAGCTACCGGCTCCCTGAGCTGATTTGAAATGGAGTATGCAAGAAGAGCACCAAATGTGCCCCTCAAACAGTCTCAGTGGTGCTGGCAAGCGCCCCCACCCTGTCCCAATACACTAAACCCTGTCTGGGAGGTGGTCACACCTCCCTGTGACAGGATACCTATTGTTCTGCCTTCCACTGCTCGAGCTTGGCTCAGCAGCAGGAGGGCAGAAACGTGTCTCTGGCCAGCAGCAGCCCTAGCTTGCTGTCTGGTTCTGGACCGGTACCGGGAGCACCGAGGGCCTCCCGGAGGAGCTTTACAGTGCATGGAATCATACCTCCCACACCGTGTACAGTGTGGGGGTATGATTCCAACATTTATGATACCAAACATGACAGGGTTCATTACAGCCAGTTTAGAGATGGTCATTGCGTAATGACGCATGGCCACTCTCTATGTCATAATGGCTGATGCACTTACAACCCGGGATAATGGACTCCAAAGGTTGTAGGGGTGCCCTGCTCATGCAGGGGCACCCTCACACTTAGGACTCAGCCCCCGGCCTTCAGGATTGAAAGGCCTGCCTTGGGGTGACTTATAGGTTTTAAGTGTAGTGACCGCAGATATAGGGAAACCTATGTCTGTCGAAAGTCGTGCGAGCACCAGCTTACACAGGCTGCAATGGTAGGCCTGTAGTCACAATTTGAGTGGTCTCTTGTGGGTGGCATAATACATGCTGCAGCCCATGGGAGACCCCTGGTGTACCTATGCCCTTGGTATCTTAGTACCATATACTAGGGACTTACAAGGGTACACCAGTAGCCAATCTGGGGGGTACCTAAGTACTCACCATGTCCAATTTAGGGAAGAAGCACAGAGACTGGGGTCCTGGTTAGCAGGATCCTAGTCAGACTAGTCAGGAAAACATAATGACACCAGCAAAAAGTGGGGGTGACCATGAAAGCAGATTCTACTTTCCTACAACCAATAACCAATTTCTCAAACAAACATGATGTCACTGCAGACATTTCTCCCTAAAGTAGTTTAGTTGAGTTTAAAGTGCAGGGGTGCAGCAGCAACACAGTGGCTTATTGTGAGGTGGTTTCATATAGAAAGTTGCATAGCGATTTGTCAGTGGTTTGTAGGCCTGTGACATGCTTGCAGCTTTTCTGTGTGTGAGTGAGTGACTCTGACGGGCATTCTGGAGATATTTGGTGCTGTTCCTTTAGGCCTAGATTCGAATCCCACTCTGGTGCAGGACCTCCTGTCCTTAAAGGGAACAAAAAGAGCAGTGTTTTTTTTCCCAGGCTTTTTGCTTCACCCTCCCCTATGCATGCTCACCAAGAGGGATAATTCATGCAGGAATGCCACAAACTGCTAACCACCCCTACCAGTCTCTTCCTTCTTGCCTTTTTCCTGTCCCATACAAAAATGGAAAATTGTGACTATGGCATCAGCAAGACAACAACCTCTGAACTGCAGATCCATTCCAGACTTTAATTGAAGCCACAATTACAACACTGCATCTGGGATTGGTTCTCATTTTGACAGAACAAAACAAGTCTGTCATATGTTTGCCTTTAGTGGCATACATGTTTTGCTTTTTGTCTCTGTTCTTGGAATCTCTGAGCTTGAACAACTACAGCGCATAAATGTGATAAAGAAATTAAAAGTATTGGACTACTCAAAGGAGGGCTTGTAGGGCCACTTGAGGTGCAATAAGCGGAGGAATAGCATGGGTAAGGGGTGAGATTGGAATGACATCATGCACAAGGTGTGACAGGTATGCAATGAAGGTAAAGGGAGTATGGAGACTGGTATACCTAAGGAAAGACAGCTTATTTCCCATCTCCCTCTGAAAGAAAAAGATGCATTTGGCAAAGGAAAATCCTGTTTCATGGGGATACATGTTAGTATGCCAGTATGCCTTCACCACTACCCTGTGAGCAATTCAGGATGACAACCAGTGTCAGGAGAGTACAATGAAGTGAGAGAGATGACCTAGTCACCTCCAGACAGAGAATAGAAGGCAACAGGTAGAGTATGGCTGGTTGGATCAGAGTGGACGCCCACAAGCGTTGGCACAATCATCAGAGGTCAGCTTGGAACCCTCCCTGCTGAAGGAAAATGGAGAGAAGGTCAGTGTGGGTGAAATGAAAGGAGGATGATATTTAACTGACATTAGCAGCAGCAGTGGATGAGGTTGTTAGAGAATAATGTCCGAGTTGCAAGGGATAGAAATAACGGCTCTAGATTGGGTTATCTGTTGACACATGATATATAGAGAAATACATTTTAAACTGTTATTTGATGTTGGGGTAAGGTAGTGGTAAGGGGGAGACATTGCAGGCATTTTACTTGGTTTGCCAGGTTTGGTGAAGGAAGAGAATGTTTGGTAGAGGAAGAGACTTAAGAGTACTAAGCAGAAGAAAGTTAAAAAAGGTCACTTAAAAGTGTGAAGGTGGCGAAGGGAAAGGAAAGGGGCATTACAGCCAAAGAGAAATATTTCCTAAACCTTTAAGTTCTATGTCAGTTCAGTTGTCATCAGTAATGTTATCAATGATGTCACAGAACATGTCATGCATGTTGTAATATGTGAGGTTAAAAGCATTGCATGGCAAGGGCGTGAGTTGGAGTTACTTGAAATAACTTGAACTGTTGAATTTCAATGATTTTTTTAGTTTAAAACTTTGCATTTAAACTGACATTTTCCCTTAACTATAGTGTCACTTTAACTAGTGTTTTTTCAGAGAATTTATGAGTTTTTTTAAATGCAATATAAGATATTACTAACATAACTAACTATAATGTCACTTTAACCTTTGTTTTTTGTGTGTGACTTTCTAGAGTTTTTAAAAGTAATGTACTATTTTGTTTTTATACATAAAGTCAACCCCGTACCGCACACAGCCAAAGGCTTGCGGCCAGACCCTGTGCTTGGCCTTTGGATCCAAAGTACTCCAAGTAATGGGCTACAGATCTTTTTGAACCCAGATATCGCCTGTAACCAACTTAACTGTCTCATGGAGAATTTTCTCCAGCACACTCATCTCCATAGTGTTATCACCCTCAAGTATGTCAATTCTTAGGTTTATTTTAACTATTGACGATAGGTTGATTCGTGACAATTTATTTATACACAACATAATATCGTGCATCATCTTACAGGACATTTTCTCTTTATTAGCTTCTTGAATGATACCATGCACAAAGCTAAGTGCACGTCATCTAACTAACAGGCTCCAAAAGTCAAAGGTAAACTCCAACCTCAAGACCTGCATTATCAAGCTCATTGGAAGCCCCAGGAGCATCTTTAGACATACATTCTCATGGGATTCCCAATTATCTCGATGGTCCAAGGCCAGCAGTTCACCCCCATAAAGAGCCTGAAGGATTAACTTTCCTTTAACCTTTCTGTAGCTACTCTGAAGGCTCTGAAAGATTGTTATGTGGCTGTCATGGTTCGTGAGGCTGTTCACCAAACTTGTTTATTTCAAAAACAAGCTCCCACAAACAAAATATTCATGAGCCTGACACACTAGCTCTTCTCACAAGAGTGTGCGGGTTCTTTTTCTCTGTTTGGGACCAACAGGCCTTTCCTGGTGGTCCTGGACAGAAAGAAAGTGCATCAAAATACCTGCTAAAAAAAAGGTGACTGTCTGAGGTGCTTACACCGATGACTCCTAGTCCGTCAGGTTATTGGTGTAAGCTTTCCACCAGCAGAGCAAGCAGGGGCTCCACCAGTGAAAACATGATGGTCCCGCAACACTTTTATGGCGGAGTACCCTTTCTGACAAACTCTAAATGAGGCCTTTGAGACTTAAATCAAGAATGGCTAGACAGATACACAAAATATGGACAATGGTCTCCTGTGCTAATGAACACAGATGGCAAATGGTTTGACTGGCAATAGTTGAGTTCCAAAGGCCCTCAAATTGTAATTCTGATGAATATTGCATTCTAAAAGAAAAAAAGATTCAATTTTAAAGTCGAAGTGAGACTCAAATCGATATACTCCTGTTTACTTTGAGTTAGTGTTTTAATGTGAGTTATATTTCAGCTTCAGTAATTCCAAATCATCCTTAATAGGCCTTGTGCCTGATTTAGAGTTTGGCCGTAGGTACTCTGTCTCAAACGCCTGCCTATTTGCATTAGGATATAATGCACTTGTAATAAGGCAGATGGGATATCCATCAGTTTTGTGATGGAGTACCTGTCTGCCAAACTTTAAATCAGGCACTTAGTACTTAGGACTTCAAACTAGAGTTTCTTGTGCATTCATAGAACATATCTGAGATATCAGGGCCAAAAGATGTTTTAAAGTATTGGTATTGGCCCTATGATAGAATAAGATATCATTTTAAAATGACTTCTCCATTAGGCATGAGATAGAAGAGAACCAAAACTTTACACTTATTTGATGTTGTGGCAATAAATGCTGGAGTTTTAATAACTTCATGGCACAAATAATAGTAAGGTATTCAGAGCTTCCTTACATTTTCTTTAAAAAGCGGCTGATCCATAAAGTATGATTGTTTTCAAGTTTGGCCTTGAGTGTGCTTATGGCGGCATCGATGGATTATCTCTGGTGATGATTTAAAAACCTTTTAAGGGCAAAAGTAATGCTGAGGCATTGTTGTCGGAAGCTACTTTCATATACATTCCCATTCATATTGGAAGAGAAAATAACATGTTAATATGAACAGGTAAAAGCTTGACTTATTCTGATACTATTGATGGACTCTCAATTTTGAGGAGCACACTAAAATTCTTTTTAGAAGAGTCTAGACGAGAACACTAATAGTTCACAAGGTCTGTACAATACATCTATTAAGGTCAAAAAGACAGCAAAAGACTTTCACTTGTCATATACCACAAATTCCTGTAGCCGTCCGCGGTGAAAGTGGACGGCTACAGGAATTAGGGGGAACAACATGCCCTAATGGCTAAAGAAGAGTACGGAAGAGGCTGAAATAATATTGACGCCTGAAGATAAGAGGACTCTTTGAGCAATATGCTCAAATTGTTTTTATGAAGAGCAAGAAAAGGAATGAAATCCCATGCTTGAGATTGACTGTGCTGTAGATGTGCCTAACTAGCAGTGGATCTACATAAGGAGTTTGTGAGATTTTAACATATAATGAAAAATCAGCGTCCGTCTCCTTCTTGAAGAAAAGGGAATTTATAGTTGCCCTGAAGAAGTCCCATGTGAAAAGAGACGAAACGCGTAGGCTGTTTCCATCTTGGATTTGATTTTCTGTTCTATTATAAAGCTGGATTAATAAAGAGGATGAGAAACAATCAAGTCGTGAATGTAACTTTTGTGTTATGTGAAAGTCTTTTGCTGTCTTTTTGACCTTAATAGATGTATTGTACAGACCTTGTGAACTATTAGTGTTCTCGTCTAGACTCTTCTAAAAAGAATTTTAGTGTGCTCCTCAAAATTGTGAATTTGTATGTTGAAGCTTTTGGGTTTTTTCGGTTGACCCAAAGGAGTGAGCACTTTGAATAACGTTAGGGACAAACATTGTGCAGGCGAAGTTGAGGCCACAACCGGATTCTTGTTGTGCTATTACTATTGATGGACTAATTGAACCCAGACATTTTTCTTGTGAATGCCAGAGTTTTAGTTTTCTCAGGGTTAAGAGTGAGAACATTCCCCTGGTTAAACTTTTCCAGACACTCCAATAGTCTGTGATGGGCCAATAGGATTGGATGTGAACAACACTTACGTTGTCAGTATGAGATAAACTGCAACAAATGATGGACGGAATGCTGAATGATTCAAACATTCTCCCCCAGTCAAGAGATCTGGGTTAAATCCATCGTTCTTTTGCCCACTACACCACACCAGTTTGGACCCAGCTATATGCAAATCAGTCTTGACCCTGTGACTCATGGGAACAGTCCAGACCGAACTGCCAAGCCTGGTCCTCCCTGGACCAGAAACAAGCATCCTGGGACTGGTTTCGGGGTATGTCACCCTTCATCATCCAGGCTAGCTTGAATCCAGTGGCACAGTGAGCAAGGGACCCATGTCTGGGCATACCCGTCCCACTTAGGGCGAAAAGTGTAACTGCAACAAATGATGGACGGAATGCTGAATGATTCAAACATTCTCCCCCAGTCAAGAGATCTGGGTTAAATCCATCGTTCTTTTGCCCACTACAACACCCCAGTTTGGACCCAGCCATATGCAAATCAGTCTTGACCCTGTGCCTCATGGGAACAGTCCAGAACGAACTGCCAAGGCAGGTCCTCCCTGGACCGGAAACAAGCATCCTGAGATCGGTTTTGGGGTATGTCACCCTTGATCAGCCAGGCTAGCTTGAATCCTGTGGCACAGTGAGCAAAGGGACCCACGTCTGGTCATTCCCGTCCCACTTAGGGCGAAAAGTGTAACTGCAACAAATGATGGACGGAATGCTGAATGATTCAAACATTCTCCCCCAGTCAAGAGATCTGGGTTAAATCCATCGTTCTTGTGCCCACTACACCACCCCAGTTTGGACCCAGCCATATGCAAATCAGTGTTGACCCTGTGCCTCATGGTAACAGTCCAGACCGAACTGCCAAGCCAGGTCCACACTGGACCAGAAACAAGCATCCTGGGACTGGTTTCGGGGTATGTCACCCTTCATCATCCAGGCTAGCTTGAATCCAGTGGCACAGTGAGCAAGGGACCCATGTCTGGGCATACCCGTCCCACTTAGGGCGAAAAGTGTAACTGCAACAAATGATGGACGGAATGCTGAATGATTCAAACATTCTCCCCCAGTCAAGAGATCTGGGTTAAATCCATCGTTCCTTTGCCCACTACACCACCCCAGTTTGGACCCAGCCATATGCAAATCAGTCTTGACCCTGTGCCTCATGGGAACAGTCCAGAACGAACTGCCAAGGCAGGTCCTCCCTGGACCGGAAACAAGCATCCTGAGATCGGTTTTGGGGTATGTCACCCTTGATCAGCCAGGCTAGCTTGAATCCTGTGGCACAGTGAACAAAGGGACCCACATCTGGTCATTCCCGTCCCACTTAGGGCGAAAAGTGTAACTGCAACAAATGATGGACGGAATGCTGAATGATTCAAACATTCTCCCCCAGTCAAGAGATCTGGGTTAAATCCATCGTTCTTGTGCCCACTACACCACCCCAGTTTGGACCCAGCCATATGCAAATCAGTGTTGACCCTGTGCCTCATGGTAACAGTCCAGACCGAACTGCCAAGCCAGGTCCTCCCTGGACCAGAAACAAGCATCCTGGGACCGATTTCGGGGTATGTCACCCTTCATCAGCCAGGCTAGCTTGAATCCAGTGGCACAGTGAGCAAGGGACCCACGTCTGGGCATACCAGTCCCACTTAGGACGAAAAGTGTAACTGCAACAAATGACGGACGGAATGCTGAATGATTCAAACATTCTCCCCCAGTCAAAAGATCTGGGTTAAATCCATCGTTCTTTTGCCCACTACACCACCCCAGTTTGGACCCAGCCATATGCAAATCAGTCTTGACCCTGTGCCTCATGGGAACAGTCCAGGCCGAACTGCCAAGCCAGGTCCTCCCTGGACCGGAAACAAGCATCCTGGGACCAGTTTCGGGGTATGTCACCCTTCATCAGCCAGGCTAGCTTGAATCCAGTGGCACAGTGAGCAAGGGACCCACGTCTGGGCATACCCGTCCCACTTAGGGCGAAAAGTGTGACTGCAACAAATGATGGACAGAATGCTGAATGATTCAAACATTTTCCCCCAGTCAAGAGATCTGGGTTAAATCCATCATTCTTTTGCCCACTACACCACCCCAGTTTGGACCCAACCATATGCAAATCAGTCTTGACCCTGTGCCTCATGGGAACAGTTCAGACCGAACTGCCAAGCCAGGTCCTCCCTGGACCGGAAACAAGCATCCTGGGATCGGTTTCGGGGTATGTCACCCTTCATCAGCCAGGCTAGCTTGAATCCAGTGGCACAGTGAGCAAGGGACCCACGTCTGGGCATACCAGTCCCACTTAGGACGAAAAGTGTAACTGCAACAAATGACGGACGGAATGCTGAATGATTCAAACATTCTCCCCCAGTCAAAAGATCTGGGTTAAATCCATCGTTCTTTTGCCCACTACACCACCCCAGTTTGGACCCAGCCATATGCAAATCAGTCTTGACCCAGTGCCTCATGGGAACAGTCCAGGCCGAACTGCCAAGCCAGGTCCTCCCTGGACCGGAAACAAGCATCCTGGGACCAGTTTCGGGGTATGTCACCCTTCATCAGCCAGGCTAGCTTGAATCCAGTGGCACAGTGAGCAAGGGACCCACGTCTGGGCATACCCGTCCCACTTAGGGCGAAAAGTGTGACTGCAACAAATGATGGACAGAATGCTGAATGATTCAAACATTTTCCCCCAGTCAAGAGATCTGGGTTAAATCCATCATTCTTTTGCCCACTACACCACCCCAGTTTGGACCCAACCATATGCAAATCAGTCTTGACCCTGTGCCTCATGGGAACAGTTCAGCCCGAACTGCCAAGCCAGGTCCTCCCTGGACCGGAAACAAGCATCCTGGGATCGGTTTCGGGGTATGTCACCCTTCATCAGCCAGGCTAGCTTGAATCCAGTGGCACAGTGAGCAAGGGACCCACGTCTGGGCATACCCATCCCACTTAGGGTGAAAAGTGTAACTGCAACAAATGACGGATGGAAGGCTGAATGATTCAAACATTCTCCCCCAGTCAAGAGATCTGGGTTAAATCCATCATTCTTTTGCCCACTTCACCACCCCTGTTTGGACCCAGCCATATGCAAATCAGTCTTGACCCTGTGCCTCATGGGAACAGCCCAGACCGAACTGCCAAGCCAGGTCCTCCCTGGACCGGAAACAAGCATCCTGGGACCGGTTTCGGGGTATGTCACCCTTCATCAGCCAGGCTACCTCGAATCCAGTGGCACAGTGAGCAAAGGACCCACGTCTGGGCATACCCGTCCCACTTAGGGGGAAAAGTGTAACTGCAACAAATGATGGACGGAATGCTGAATGATTCAAACATTCTCTCCCAGTCAAGAGATCTGGGCTAAATCCATCGTTCTTTTGCCCACTACACCACCCCAGTTTGGACCCAGCCATATGCAAATCAGTCTTGACCCTGTGCCTCATGGGAATAGTCCAAAGCTGGAATGCAAGAATGAGTCACTTCATAGATGACATACAAAGAGTTATTGAGCGCCTAAACTCCAGTGACTGAAGGAGCACTTTATAAGCCAGATCTATCGGCATTGCCATTGCTTGTTCATGGATCACTTGTAAAATAGATTGTCTCCATGAAGGAGTGATAAAAAATGATCCAATATGTTGTTAAACATAGAGGTCAACATCTTTACCCATCTTACATGAGATTGTTTTAAGATATCCATTGGAAGCCTATTATGGCCAAGAGCTCTGGATGGTTTAAAGATGTTTATGACAAGGACAGTCTCTTCACCGTGAGATCCTCCCATGTTTTACCACTGTTATACGAATGTATAATGTGATCATACCATAAAGTGTAGAATATATGACAAATAGAGTCACGCTTATACTCATCAATCCCACTGCTCACTAATCTCCAACATTTCTGCATATCATTCTGGAAGGTAGTCGGAGAATTTTCCTTAATGTTCTCCTATATATTGTTATGCTTTTTTGTAATGTATTTCTTTTGTGGAAGATATGCTAAATTAATTAAAATGAATATAATTAGATTTTCCTAACACTATATCTTCTGCACGGTTATCAGTAAATGGTTCAAGACCAGAAGAGCTTTCAACAATTTTATAATTTTCCCAGATTTTGTGAACATGGCCTGAATTCCCTTTTAGAATCTTTTGAACCTTTACTTATAGACCAATCTCCTGATCTTCCTCCTGCTTTATGGTTACAATCAGTGAGCAAGACACTGTAAACACCTTTGGAAAATGCGTGCCTTCCTTTTATATGATGATCTCAAAATGTGTTAGTAAATGAAGAGGCCCAACATTGTGCTATGCTTAAAAGTCATGTGTGCTTTGTGCAGAGTTATCAGCAGCAAAATGGCCATATAATGCCTTGAAACCTCATGATTAACTAACTTGAAGAATGAACTCGTCAGGTCCCTTTCTCTGATGCAAAGAAAGTTGCTACAGTATTTGATAGCAGTTATCTTTTAGCTCCGAACCTGGTAGGTCAGTCAGTAAGTCAGTTGGTGTTAAAATCGCCAGTTAACATATTAAAACACTGTGCAAGTTGAATGCCCAAAAATTCCAGGCCATTCAGTTCTATTATTTTATTTCTATCCCTAATTGTACCTGGAGATAAATATATATTAACGATAAATAGGTTTTTTAACATCTGCTACTATCAGTTCAAGTGCCAGGAGGTGATCACGGGGAGTATCTTGCTGTTTTAATTCAATCTTATAGTGACCATAATACCTAATCCTTTCATAGGTCTGCCACTTCTGCCCTTGAACACCAATTTCTCCTAAAAGTAAAGTCATTGTATACTCAATTTATACATAATGCAGGTAAAACATTGCGCTCACTCAGGGTAGTTTAACAAGGTGCTTTTGTCTTTGCTATCCAATGGGCAATGCTTTTCGGCTGAGGATCAGCCTTGTTCACTTGAACAAGGCTGATCCTCATCTGAAACATATGCAACTCCCCACTGTGCATGGTCAAAAGCCAGGCTCAGCAGGGACTTGGCTAAACATAATAAAAAAACACAGAATCGACCGAAAAACACAAAGATTAAAGTTATTTTATAGCTAGGTATGGTAATAAGATCTTTCCTTACATTAAAAAAAAACTCTGCAATTCATCAAAAATAAGCAAAGGTTACGGTGACATTGCAATTAGGTGTTGAACTAACACAAAACTAACATTTAAAAAACAAAGAACCTCTGAAATTCACCAGAGATATTTTACTGAGCTAAATATAACTTTCGCCCCGCCATGCACTACTTGTGATCTCACATATTAAATGACATGTTAAATGACAAAATTGATGACATCAATGCTGACACCTCAAATGACATCATTGATGACATCACTGATGACATCATCCAATGAATGTGAAAGTTTGCTATATGCTTTTCAAACTGGAATGTATTCTGAAAGATACACCTAGACCCAATTATCTATCCTCTGTGTAGTACTAATAAGCGTAACCTTTTGCAACATGCAAGACATGAAGCATGTTTGTGAACTCACCCATCTTTCATAGATAATATGGTCTTTTTTATTTGTATTCAGGTGAGTAAAAATGGCTTCGTAGACAATAAAGCGATCAGCAACTTATAAACTTTGAATTCCTCACCTGACACAGAATTTGAAGTCAATGACTTCACATCTACACGTTAGCTAATGATAAGGCATTCACAACTAGGCCCTATGGACAACCATTTGTAGCATGTAAAAGCACCCAGTACATATTCCTGAAATAAGCATAATGGCATACACCGTTTTAACATTGCTTACAATCATAAAGTGACTTCAACCATCTGTGAGTCAACCGTATATTATACATTACAATGTATACTGTCTTAGAATTTTCATTGAACATATGGAAATAAATATCTGCACTTTCTAAATCACCGGTTTATGAAGAAATTGTTGATTGCACTGCATGAGAACACTTTAAAAGCAGTATGTACACTGAAATGCACAGATGAAAGATGTATTTTTAAAGAGAAGCTTTATGTTTTGCATGTTTAGGCAACAAACCTCTGAGTTAAGCCACAATATATTTGAAACATATGTGTCCAACTTACACTAGTTTCCCCCAGTCTCTACCTTGTTTAAATGAAGTACTGCTTGCACTTAAAACTTCACTGGTGGCAAAAGTGTGCACCATACACCTTTTATCATACTGAATCAGACTTGTCTCCAGTATTACAGTGTTTCTATTTTGTACATGTACATGTTGTACATATAGTCAATCTACACTGTATTTGTTTGTGGGTCCTTTACTACTTAGTGGTTTATAGAATAATTTGAGGAGCAGTAGGTTGGATAATGTAATCTGTGATGTCATCAATGATGTCATTTGGGATGTCATCATTAATGTAATTTATCATTTTACGAGTGATGTAATATATGAGGTCATAAACAGTCAATGGTGTGACAAACGTTTTAGTTAGCTCATCAAACTATAACTAGTGAGTTTCAGTGTTTTTTTGTGTTTGTTAACGCTTGTTCTTTGTGTTATTTGACCTACATACAGCATCAATATAACCTTTGTTTTTTCAGAACATTTGTATATTTGTGTATATATAAAACTCTGCCAGATATAACCCCAGTATAGTTATGGTTAAGAATGACTTTCCTAAGGAAATGAATTTATTTAATTCTTAATAACTTTCACGCTATATAATGAAACTACATACAGGTTTAAAAAAACAAAAGTATATCCACTTTGGGTCCTTGATAGCAAGTTTTGTGCACATTTGTCAAGAGGGGGCCAAGAAAAAAGGGGCAGTCTCACAATTGGCATTAGCATTTTAAAAGGGGATTGGCTTGGAGATTAGATTTTAAAGCTATCTGCACCATTAATCCGCAGATCTTCAGTATGAATCCAAAAAATAAAAACCATTGGATGATTGGATGAGGGAGTTTCTTCTCTCATCACCAATATTGGATACACACACCAGACTGGATTCGCAAAACTGCCACATTCTGGATGGCTGCTCATCACAGAAAATATTTCCTTCTGCAACATTACCCAACACTGTTAATCTAGCACCATTTTAGGGAAATCCAAAACACAATGGGTATAGGGAGACAGGATCTCCTCAGAGAAGAAGACCCCCAAGACCATTTGTTGAGCCCCAAAGGGGACTCCCTGGTAGCAAAATAATAATAAAAAAATAGATTTGTTTTACAGGCATCATAAATTCTATGTTGGATTCACAAATCTTGGACCCTCCGTGGGTCCTTCAAACCCTTCTAGTCCTTAGCATTCAAAAAAATCCACCACAGGATTCACAAATCCATTAAAAAGTGAAAAAATAAGGTATTTATGCCCTACAGCTACACATTGGCCGGACACTTATTTAGGTGGGACCAAGGCCTGGCTGCAGTCCCAGCCCTTTGTCCAACCCCCTACAGTGCATGGTCGAAAGCCGTACACCATGTGGGTTCGCCACCCTTGGAGGCTAGGGAGCAGCGCCTGACCAGAAGCCAGGCTCTGCTCTGTGAACAACCCTGCTGTGCATGGTCAATAAATAACAACACTTGAAAGAGAAATGTAATTAAACAACACATTACAATCTCTCACTAATTAATGATACCACATTCATGGTCATCTCAGTCAAAGTGGTATGAGTAATATGAAATATAATCTCATCTGTAAGATGATTTGCAACATTTGTAATTGCCTCTATTTCATTAAGGATGAGTTCATGAGCATTGCATTTGGTGTGTGAATTATGGTGTGCATGGCTGCCTTGTTGTTGTGCAAATTATGGATTGTGCTTCTAACCATAACTTGGTACCACATTATTGTGGTTTTGTGATGTTTTAAGTAGTAAGTGATATTGTTACCCACAACAAATGTACTCAACACTACACAATGTTAAAATATGATTTTGTTGATTAATAAAACAATGTAGAATAGTTTGAAGAGGTTACCACCACGCAATGAACCCATGATTGCTCTTTATTCTGAGATCACGGATACACGAAAATGTACAGACTGCACAAACTGGAAATTATAAGTCTGATCTTTGTCTTTCAGGAATTTTCTTCTCGATGGTTGTTGTGATGTATGTAATTTGGGTGCAAGCGATGTCCAACCTGGACAACTACAAGAAATCAAGGCAAGAAGTGTGTACCGATTTCAGCGTGTACGTCCGCTACGGCTGGTCATTTATGTTGGCTCCGGTGGGCATTTTCTTCTCTCTGTTTGCTGGAATGCTTTTCCTACTTGTTGGACGTACTATTCAGCTGCACACCAAATAATCCTGGAAGAGGAAAGCTTGTAATCCAAGTGGAAAAAGTTTGGACTTGGTCTTCATTTTCATAGACTTCCAAAATAGTACCTGATTTCTTATAACCACAGATTTGTTTGAATGGTGCATTTTGCTTCTCAGTGACTTAAAAAACACAGACCACCTTTAATTAGGGATATACTGTGCGTGTTCATCATTTTTGTACTGGCCTGCAGTTTATGTCATACATTTTTGTAGATTCTGACCTTTGTCATCATAACAATGCTAAAAATGACAGACATGGAGAACATGCAGTCTGCTGGAGGAATGTCTACAATAACACACTCAAACCATGTCCCTACTACAACCTAGGCTGTAGGTTTCGTGCCAACAAACACGCCTGTACATAAAAATAGAGTGCAGTTGTTCATGTTGTATCAATGTCGTCTGAGCACTAAGGTATCAACGATTATTCTACCATTGCTCATTTGGGACTTGTGTGTACAAGCAGCAGCTTTCTGTCTGCTAAAAATAGTTTGTAGTTTGCCATATGGAATATGCATTTAATCACATCCATGGTTTTGTAATGTAAATGTGTGTTGTTGACTTTACGTTCTATATTATGTAACTGTTTCTTTAGCAATGAAAATCGAAAGAAGACAATACGAATAACTGTAATACATTCATGAACTTGGAACCAAATAAATGTGTAAAACAATAATGGTTTTAAAAGCCAGAGTTAAATAATCATTGTATTTTGATAGAGGGCTGTCAAATATTTGGGAATGAAAGAGTTACATAAGCACTGTATTTGGCTCTGAGGGCTTGCCAACATTTTTTAATCATCTGTTCAACAAACTTTCTGAAATGACAGCACATCACCCTATTGGCTAGGACATCACAGAATGTAGATTAGGTCCAGATCAACAAACAGCAAGCGCTGCATGGAAAGCAGCAGTGAGGCGTTTCAAACAAGACAGGGGCGAGCCAGCGGTGTGTAGAATGAGATTTGTACTTGAGGTACGGCCTTTATTACAAACTTCAGCAAGATGGATATAATGTTAAATTTTGCTGCTATTGCACACTTTAAGTGTGGGAATATCACACAATATTCTACTTATATTTGTATACATGGTTTCCTTTGGCGTTAGGATTTGATACAAAGACCGGCCGTGGTCATGTTAGCTTAGTAGGTCAGGCTTTTTTGTCAAATGCTTCGGTTTGCTGCCCTTTGCTTACATGCTGGACTCGCGAGAGCTATTGGCACTAAAACACTTTGGCATCAGAAAGTTAATGAACGCTCCTGTGTGCGCTACATCGCATAGCAAAACGCTACTACTGTTGCCCAAGCGCCCATGCAAAATGATAGTAAATATGGGTATTAATATACAATAATGTGACAGAGAACACATAGAATATTCTATGCCCAACCTCTAAGTATTAAAGATGTACAAATAGAGATATATTTGAGAATTCTCAGTTGCAAGTTGTCAGTATAAGTGTTTTATGTGACGTTGCAGAATGGAGGACTTTTTTTTTTACCTCACAATGACTGTAATTATGATTTTTTTGGCACTTGATGGAGTGTGTCGTTAATTCCGTTGATCTAGAAACATTGATTCAGGATCGGCCTTCTGAACCCCTTTCCTCTATTTAGCTCCACTAGACTAACATTTTTAATCTTTAATTCAATTATTTTTAAACCTACTATTTATTTCATTTAGTGATAGGTTTAAAACATGTATTCAACACAATTGATTCTTTAGGTAAATCATTCAGTAATTCTGTTTTACAGTGTCCGTATCTGTCCCTGAAAGTGCAGTAATTGTGTCAATGTTTCATATAATCTGATGCTACAGTATTACAAATAAATAGTGTTATATTTAGTGTCAGCGGGGAATTCATAACTATGGCTACATAATTCACAAATTCAAAAATAGAATGACATTTGCAAACAGTTTATACAGATTAAAGCAATATGTACAGTAGAATAGATGAACAGAGTATTGTAAACAAATAGTGCTGTACGCTTGTAATTCACAGTGCAGACATAGTAAGGAATGTTGATTACCAGATGACAATTTGAGGTACAAGTTTACTACATTTCAGTTTTATATAAAAATAGAGGACCACCTTTAGACAATGATTATTTATGCAGCATTTTTTAATGTAAATGTCTCCACTCGGCTTAATCCAGTATACTTACTGTACAGTCACCTGCAGGACAGCAAGGCGTCCCTCAAATTATAGGATAATGCAACAATTAGACATAGATCACAGAGTAAATAGGAGAGAAACAGACTTTCCTTTAACTAAATTGCAGGAAATGAATACACAAACAGTGGTGGAGAATCATGGACTGCTAGCTTCAGGAAACCATCAGGTGCAAAGTGTGTAGCAAATTACTTTCAGAGATTAGTCACAGATATTATGCAAATTCACACTATTATTGGGAGCAGACACCTGGACACAATCACCCCAGTTCTGATCATATTGGACAAAATAGTGAAACTTTTAATTTTAAAATGATGTCTTGGTTATATTTGATATTCGTCGTTAGATTTTCTTAATCTTAAATTTGTAGAGAGAATCCATCAACAATTTTACTGACTTTAACAAGCTGTTATTTTGCTAGCTTGCCAGCATGTTTTGCAGCTTCATAAATTATAATTAGTTTCTTCTTCAGTGTCGGAAATTGTTGGTTTGACTGGGGTATGAGCCCTAGTCAAGAAGCAACCATAACCCTAGTCAGGGTAAGAGGTAAGCAAACCCTAAATTAACCTGTACTCACTCTCTGGTAGTTTGGCACAGAATAGTCAGTCTTAACTTTAGAGGCTGTGTGTAAAGTATTTGTGCAACACTTCAAACAGTAAAACAGTGAAAATACAACACAAAAAGATTCCACACCAAGGTAGAAAAATAACTATTATTTTAATAAATAAAACAAGACCAAAACGACAAATATCCAATAAGTAGAACTGGAGAGATTGAACTTCAACATTTTAAAGGAAAATAGCGCCTAGATGCAAAATGCTCTATTTGGGCATATCTGGTCATGCCATACCGGGACAAAGTCACAAGTTCAGGCCGACTGCAATGGAGCGCGGTCCAGCTACAGTGACCCAGTTAGGCACGCTGAACAAAGAACCTTAAATCTGAGTTGCGGAGCGTTACATGGATCCTCATTCAAGATGCTTCACGCAGCAGAGGCAATGCTTTGGTTCGAAGATGCGATGAGGCTGCAGTGCGAGGTCCTGATGCTTGTAATGTAAAGTGAAGTATTGGTGATGTGAGGTGCAGCAGAGAAAATGCATCAGTTCCGATGAGTGCTGAAGCTGTGATGCAGAGTTTCGGAGTTGAAACTGTTGCTGCCGAGAGATGGGAAGAGCTTGCACCAGGTAAAGCATCGCACAGATGCGGTTCCGAAGGCCATGCATCAGTCCCAAGATGCGGGAAGTGGCGGTGATGCGTCCAATCCATGCAGCTAAGGCGATGCATCAGTTGTGCTCGAGGAAGTGCCGCTCAGCCGAGGAGATGCGTCAGTTCTGCTCAGAGATGCATCAGTCAGCAGAGAGGATGTGCCAGTTCTGCTGGCAAGCACCTTAAGCCCCCTTCCAAGGAACCAGGACTGGGGTGGCCCCACTTGGCAGGGTAGACTCACAGCTGGCAGAGTCCAGAAGCAGGGTGGTTGGAAGTCTTTTGTGTCCCTGAGAGTTCAGATGAGGAGGCCAGCCAACTAGCCCTTGGAGTCACTCAGGGTTCTGGGGTCAAGTGATGCACGTCCACTCCTTCTCGCTCAGGAAGAGGGCAGCAGACAGCAGGTCAGCACAGCAAAGCAGAAGTCCAACAGAGAGCAGTCCATCGGTGATGTCATTTGAGATGTCATGAGTGATATCACTGCCTATGTCATGAGTGATGTAATTTGTGAGGTCATAAGTAGTGCATTGTGGGGGTGTAAGTTATAGTTAGCTCAGGTAACTATAACTGCTGAATTTCTCTGGTTTTGTATGAGTGAAATCTGAGCCTAACTATAACGTTCCTGTAACCTTAATTTTTTTCAGTGAGTTTCTAAGTTTCCTTATAATTCTATTTCCTGACTATATCGTCTCTCTAACGTTTGTTTTTTTTGTTTTTTATTTCCTAACTGTAACTTTTGAGAGTGTGTGTGTGACTGAGTGCATGAGTGTCTCAGTGGGTGTGTGAATTAGTGTGTGAGTGTCTCAATGGGTGTGTAAGTGGGTGTGTGAATGTCTGTATGTGTGTGGGAGTGGCTGCATAAGTGTCTCATTGGGTGTGTGAGTGGGTGCGTGAGTGAGTGTCTAAGTGCGTCTGTGAGTGGGTGAGTGAGTATCTCAGTGGGTTTGTGAGCTGGTGCATGAGTCTATGTGGGCTTGAGAGTGGATACATGAGTGTACCAGTGGGTTTATGAGTGGGTGTATCAGTGTCTGAATACGTCTCTGATTGGGAGCATAATCGTCTGATGGGTCTGTGACTAGGTGCGTCACTGTCTCAATGGGTCTGTGAGTGGGTGTATGAGTGTCTGAGTGGGTTTTAGAGTGGGTGCATAAGTCTTTGAATGGGTCTGTAAGAGACTTCAACAGTCTCTGAGAGTGTTTTTGAGTGTGTAGCCAAACTGAGGAGTGGACCCACGTGGTCCTCCTCCCTGCGCTGATTTCAGCACCGTGGACCCCATATCCTAAGGCCCGGCCATAAACAAATGAGGGATGAGGGCTGCATGGCCCCTCTCCCCAGGCTGATTTTGACCCGGGGGACCCCATCCCCCGGGGCACGGCCTTTGAATTTTTTTTTTAATACAGGAGGGAGCCGCGCGGTTTCTATCCCGAGCTGATTTCAGCCTTGGGGATCCCATCCTCTGTGGCCCGATCATTAACAAATGGGCGAGGGGGTCCCAGCCTTTTAAAAAAAAAATGTAAAAAGGGGATAGGGGCAGTGTGGCCCCCCTTCCCCTACCAATTTTGGCCCCAGAGACCGCATCCCCTGGGGCCCGGCCATCTCTCCTGGGTGCCCCCAAGGCACCCAGTGTGTAATGGGTCCATGGGGGAGCCGGAAGGCCCCTGCTGTCCCTGCCGGCAGTCCACCTCCTGCGGGAGCCGGCATTACTCTGACAGAGAGGGGGCTGCTGAAATGCAGCTCCCTGCCGTCAGAGCAATCCTTCGTCTGTTTCCCTGCATGCTTGAGCGGGCAGGGAAACAGACAAAAGCTCCACTTCCAGCAAGCAAGAGCGTTTTGTCAACTCTCGATTGCTGAAAGCGGAGTGTTTGCTGTGACTTGCTCCCGCCAAGTCATAGCAAACAGCTATGTCCCAGGGGTGAGCACCCCGGGGCATAGCAGGAGCTGGCCCTGGGGGGTGGCAGCCCCAGGGCCATCTTTGGCTCCAGGGGGGCTGCACTTCCCCCCTACTTTGATTTAGTAGGGTCTGCCCCGGGGAAGTGATGGTCCCCAGGGCTGAGAGTGGCCTGGGAGGAGGGCTGCGTAGCCCCCCTTCCATTTTAAAAATAGGATTTTGGCCCTTGGAGGTGGTGGTCCCCGGGGCCAGGGGGGGGTGTCCAGTGAGGCCCCCAATACAAACAAATTAGCCCCGGGAGGTGGTGGCCCTTGGGCATGTGGGGTCAACGAGGCCCCTCAATTTATTTAGAATTAGCCCTGGGGAGGGGGCGTCCTCAGGGTCTGGGGTGGTCCCCACTGCCCCTTGAAAGACAATATAGGCCTCAGGGAGGTGATGTCCCTGGGGCATTTAAATGTTGAAGGAGGGGGGCTCCGTGCACCCCCCTCTTTTAAATGTTCTATAAGTCCGCATGCATCCTGGAACTGGACCACCTGGGAGCTAAATTGTAGAGAAGTACGAGAGCTTATGCTTCTTTTTGATTATTATTTCAGCGGGAGCCACGGTCCAGCGTGACTCCCGCTGAAAAATAAAGACAAAAGCTTTTTTGCCCCAGGCAGGGTCACTGCAGGACCCCCCAAGTGAAGTGAAGTGTTGGCAGCCAATCACATTTCAGCTGGGAGACTGTTGGATCCTTGGATGATCCGCATCCCTAGCTATACAATTTTTTTTTATTTCTCCAAAAACTACTGAACGGATTTACACCAAAAAACCAAAAGCACTCTTTCTGGACCAAGAGATAGCTTTCTGCCAAGTTTGGTGTATTTCCGCCCAGCGGTTTGGGCTTTAGTCATGTTCAAAAACTCTATGGGAATTAACATTGGAAAAACACTTTTTTGACCCCCCTTATTTCTTGGCCCCCGCTTGACAGATCGCCCCGAAACTTTCCATGCACAACTAGAATCACCGGGGCACTTTTTTTTGTGAAAATTTCATCAATGTTCGTCAAACAGTGCCAAAGATATAGGCAATATATATATTACCTATTGGCGGTCACCAGTAGGTAGAGATAGTTAGAATGTAGTTTCCATAGGAAGAGCATTTTTTCAATTGACTATAACTTTGGCATCGTTTGATGAATCCTCGCAAAATTTTCAAAACTAGTTTGCCACTCACTTCAGCTGCTGTCGGGATGATCCGTCAAGCAGGGGCTGAGAAAAAGGGGGGTCCCAAAATGCGTTTTCCCCATGTTAATTTCCATTGGAACTTTAGACATGGCTACAGCTTCAACTGCTGAACGGAAGTGCACCAAATTTGACAGAAAGGTAGATGTTGGTTCAGGCAAGTGCCTTTTTGTGATGTGGTGTAAATCCGTTTAATAGTTGCCGAGTTATTAAAAGAAATTTTGTATTGTATATATAGGGACGCCGAGGATCCGCAATCCCTTCCGATCTCGTGCTGAGATCTGATTGGCTGCCAACACTTCAAATCAGGAAGTGTTGGCAGCCATCTTGGGACTCAGCTTGAGCCGAGTTCCAGAAAAAACATTTTAAAAAAAGAAAAAGGGGCAGGGTAGAAATACCCTGACCCCATAGGCCTTTTGGGACCACGCAGGGTCAAAAAAGCATTTAAAAATGTAAAATTAAAAAAACAAAGCACGGGCTCCCGTGCTTCGTTAGTTATTGACCCCAGGGTGGGCCAGGTCCCCAGGGTATTTTGATAATAAGGGAGGGGTCGCACAGGCCCCTCCCTCCTGGGGCTTATTAACGCCCCAGGGACCACCACCTCCCCAGGGCTTATTCATTTATAAACAGAGGGCCTCTCGGCCCCCCAGACCCCCTGGCAGTCCACCGCCCTGGGGCCGCATGCCAAGAAGTAATCGGGGGGCCTCTTGGACCCACCGTGCCCCAGGGACCACCAACTTCCTGGGGCTAATATTTTATAATGGGGGGCCCCTGGCCCCGTGCACCACCACCTCCCTGGAGTCATCTTCTTTTGAAATAATTGGGAGATGGGCATGCCTCCCCCCTTATCTGGCCGTTCTCCCCAAAGCAGGCCCCATACAAAAGAAAGGAGGGGGTCCACGCGGCCCCCCCTGGAGCCATAGATGGCCTTGGGAACCACCACTGCCTATGGCTGTGGTTCCCAATCTGTGCACTGTGGCACCCTGGTGCACCATAAAAACTAGTCAGGGGCACCAAGCACACAGCTGCTTACACTCATCCTTCACCTCTTAAAATCACAATGTAAAAATTAAGCTTAAGCGGTTGATGGTTAAATCTCAGTAAGTCCCCTAGATGGCAGGCAAGCACTGCTTTCATTCCATAAGCTCATATTTAAGTTAATGACTCATGGTACTAAAGCCAGGAATGCACAAAGGGATGTGTGTTGGAAAAATTAAGAAGGGAGGAAATTCATGAGCTCAAAGAGAACTATTTGACAAAGCAATACCAAGGTTTTACATCAAATAGTCAACTTGCATCGTATTCCTGGCAGAGAGGTGACGCAGCAATGTCTGTTTCTAATTCAAGAATTAATATAAGCAAGCATCCTTTCTGAGGGTTATGACCTAGAGCTGGGTACATGCAAACAAGAACAGGCTCAGCTCCAGGTCAATTATTGTTGGCATTGGTGAAGACATCTGTGGTACAGATTTCAACATCAATGAATGACTTCTACATGCCCTTCAGCTGCAGGTGAGAACGGTGGACATTTTTGCAGCTGCATGAACATACACACCAGAAGGTTAGAGAGACAGGGGCAGGTTATAGGTCCTCAACCTGCCTACAGATGACTTTTGTCGTGTTAGTATTCCGCCAAATGAAACTGACTTTTCCCAGCCCTTCCAGACTGATATGTAATTTACTCCTGCCAAATTCTACTAGCCATGAGTGAGTGGGGGTGTGAGTGACTATGTATGTAAATAAGTGGGTGTGTGAGTAGCTGTATGGGTGATTGCGTGGCTATGTGAGTGGCTGTAGGGGTGAGTGACTGGTTGTATGAGTGACAGTATGGGTGAGTGGCTGTACGAGAGAGTGAGTGAGTGTGTGAGTGCCTCTATGGATGAGTGAGTGGGTATGTGAGTACTGGTATGGGTCTGTGAGTGGTTGTGTGGGTGTGTGAGTGAGCATACGCACGGTTGTATGGGGGTGTGAGTGGGTGTGTGAGTGGTTGTGTGGATGATGTCATCAGTGATGTCATTTGAGATGTCATCAGTGATGTCACTGACCATGTCATGAGTGATTTAATACGTGAGGTCATAAGCAGTGCATTACGGGTGCATAAGTTATAGTTAGCTCGGGTAACTATAACTGTTCAATTTCAATAGTTTTGTATGAGCGAAATCCGAGCCTAAATATAACTTCCCTGTAACCTTTGGTCTTGTCAGTGAATATATATATATATATATATATATATATATATATATATATATATATATATCGATATATATATATATATATCTACTGGTCGCCAGTAGGTAGTTATAGTTAGGACCTTGTTTCTATTCAAAAAGCGTTTTTTTTTGTTGCCAATATCTTTGGCGCCAGTTGACAAATCTTCGCAAAAATTTCAAAACTAATGGTTCACTCAGGTCAGCTCCTGTTCTGGAAGTTTCGGGGTGATTCGTCAAGCGGGGGCCGAGAAAAAAGGGGGGTCCCAAAACGCATTTTCCCCATGTTATTTTCCATAGGAATTTTTGGAACAGGCTACAGCCCGAACTGCTGAACGGAATTACACCAAATTTGGCAAAAAGGTAGCTCTTGGTTCAGAAAGCGACCTTTTTTTAAATGGTGTAAATCCGTTCAGTAGTTCCTGAGAAATTAAAAAAAAAAATATCGATATCTGAGCACCGAGGAGGGTTCGCGAACCCTCCCGAGCACAAGCTTCATTCTGATTGGATGCCAACACTCCAAACCAGGAAGTGTTGGCAGCCATCTTGTGACTCGGTAACCGAGTCACAAGAAAAGAGTAAAAAAAAGATGAATAACAAGAAAAGGGGGCAGGGTAGAAACACCCTGACCCCCTAGGCCTGCTCAGGGGGTCACACAAGGACCCCCAGGGCCAAAAAAAGCATTTTATTTTTAAAAAATCGGCCGAATTCGCGCTGGGTGCACGAATCCGGCCGAGAAAGAAAAAAAAAATGATGCGCGGGCTCCCGCGCTTTGTTTTCCTTAAGCCCCGGGTGGGCCAGGTCCCGGGGGCAATGTGGAATTATATAGCGGGGGCCCGCGGGGGCCCCTGCAGCCCCGGGACTGCCACCTCCCTGGGGCTTTATGCATAATGTGCGGGGGCACGCGGCCCCTCTGCAGCCCCGGGGACCGCCACCTCCCCGGGGCATTCATTATTATCGGCGGGGGGGCTTCGTGGGCCCCTCCCCGCCACCTCCCCGTGGCTTAAATTAATATAAAAAAAGTGTGTGGGGGGCTCCTGCCCCCCCACACTACCCCGGGGACCACCAACTCCCCAGGGCATACACTAATTTAAATGTGGGGGCCCGTAGCGGACCCCCGGCCCCGGGGACCACCACCTCCCCGGGGCTTTGAAAATGTAGGGAGGGGGGCCACGCAGCCCACCTCCTGGAACACTTGATGGCCCTGGGGACCACCACCCCCCAGGGCCGGCTCCTGCAATGTCCCGGGGTGCCCACCCCCGGGACATTGCCGTTTGCTATGGCAGGGCGGGAGCATGGCTCCCGCCCTGCCATAGCAAACATTGCTTTGCTTCGTTGAAGCAAGAGCAGGAAACCTGCTCTCGCTTCAACGAAGCAAAGCAGAATTGCTTTTGGGCAAGGGGAGCTGCATGTTAGCAGCTCCCCTTGCCCAATAGCAATGCCGGCTCCCGCAGGAAGCAGGGAGCCGGCAGGGACCGTGGGGGCATTGGGGCTCCCCCCACGGTCACCAACGCTGAGGGCTGGCCCCGGGGGATGGGGTCCCCGGGGCCAGAAGTGGCTCGGGAGGGGGCCACGTGGACCCCTCCCTTTATTTTAAAAATAATAAATGGCCGGGCCCGTGGTATGGGGTCCCTGGGCCGAAATCGGCCTGGGGAGGGGGGACGCGCGGCCCCCCTCCTTAAATATATATATAAAATGGCCAAACCCCGGGGGATGGAGTCCCCGGGGCCAATAGTGGCCACTGTGCAAACGCGCCTCTTGGCGCACTGCTGGTGGGGCGATGAGGTCCTCTTGTGTCCTGAGGACCTCAAGACAGAAGTGGACTTCATCCCCCGAGCAGCAGTGCACCAGGAGGGGCGTTTGCAGAGTGTTGTAAAAAGGGGGCATGGCCTCGTACCACTCTCAGCAATCCAGGTGTGTGGCGCTTACTGGAGGTACCTGGTGGGCTAGCTGGCCCCCAGGGACCCTCAGGAATGAAGGGGATTTAATACCCAAACTTATAATGCACCAGGAGGTGCGTTTGCAGAGTGGTGGGGAAAGGGGGCATGGCCTGCTATGACAACTTAGCAATCCTGCTGTGTGGGAGTTACAGGGATACTTTTAAACTGACCTCAGGCTCAGCAGTTCACACATGCCAGTGCAGAAAAGGGCTGCTGGCCTCTAAACTGCCATGCCCCATTATATGCTAGGGACTTAGAGGTAGTTTTAATTCCCCTGCCCTATTATGTCCTAGGGCCTTACCGGGGAGGTCGTGCCAATCACAGGGGTACCCCAACCCATAGTGTACCCTAGTGTATGTAGGTGTTTTCACTGTATTCTAAGTGTCTTTCAGTATAGCACTGGCTCCGGGCCTGGTTAGGCAGAGCCCAGGGTCAGTCAGAGTCAGTTACCACCAGTACCAGTCAGCAAAAAGTTGGGGGGTGCCCAGGGCACAGGATGACTTTGCAGCAAGGCCTCTTTCTGCACGTCTGTTGGTTCTTTCTACATATCTCTTGCTTCTTTCTGAACCTTTCTTCCTCTTTCTGGACTTCTGTTGCCTCTTTCTGCATTTCTCTAGCTTGTTTCTGCGCCTTTCTTCCTCTTTCTGCACATGTCCTACCTCTGTAGGCATAGTTAGAAATTAGCATTTAAAAAACCTTAGAAATTCACTGAAAAAACCATAGGTTTCAGGGACGTTATAGTTAGTAATTAGCATTTTAAAAACCTTTGAAATTCACTGAAAAAAACATAGGTTTCAGGGACGTTATAGTTAGAAATTAGCATTTAAAAAACCTTTGAAATTCACTGAAAAAACCATAGGTTTCAGGGACGTTATAGTTAGTTGGGCATTTCACTCGTACAAAACCAGAGAAATTCAGCCGTTATAGTTAGTTGAGCTAACTATAACTCGCGCCCCCGCAATGCACTGCTGATGACGTCACATATTACATCATTCATGACATGGTCAGTGACATCACTGATGACATCACTGATGATATCTCAAATGACATAACTGATGACATCACTGATGACATCATCCACATGATAATCTGATGCACCTCCTCATACCCTAATATAAACTTTGATACACCCACTCTAAAATACAGACTACCATAGACACACCAATACCAGTTACTACATACCCACTCAGTGATTCCTAGGTCTACACACACATCCACTTATTCACCCATACAGTCACTCATACATGCAGCACTCATCAATACATCACTATCATATGCACTCATACACCTACACAGACACTCACACACCACCACTAACCCATAGAGTTACTCATACACCTAGTCAGTCATGCAAAGAATCAATCACACTCCCATTTACTCACCTATACAGTTATACACACACCACCTCACTTATTCATACAGATACTAACACACTTACTCTCTTATACAATCACTGATACAAGCACACACTCATCCATACAGCCACTCTCACAATCACTCACTCTCACATATAGTCATTTATATACTCCAACACTCACATATACTGCCTTTCACATATGTAGTTACTCACACATGTACCACTGAGACATCCATTCACTCACCAACACACCCATACACCCACTCACCCACCCATATAGTCCATCACAGATGCACTCTTGAACCCATTCCCCCAGTGAATCACTCACTCACACATCTATGCACAGAGTCACACCCCCCCACCTACCCACACAGACACTCAAGCACCCATGCAGATACTCAGACAATCAATCAATAACCCATATACACACTCATTTAGCTACTCACCAACCCATGCAACCGCTTACACACCAACTGACAGACTGATACAGACCTTTAAACAGTTTAGTCACTAACCCATGCATTCAGTAAGACACGTTTAATCACTCACTTATACAGTCAGTCATGCACCTACTAAATCATCTATACAGACACTCATACACCCACTCATTCTTCAATACCCCTTGGCATATATATATATATATATATATAAAACATATTTAAACTTTACAGAAACACACAGTCACTGGATGATGTCATCAGTGATGTCATCAATGATGTAATTTGAGATGTCATCAGTGATGTCATCAGTGATGTCACTGACCATGTCATGAATGATGTAATATGTGACGTCATCAGCAGTGCATTGCGGGGCGCGAGTTATAGCTAGCTCAACTAACTATAACGGCCGAATGTCTTTGGTTTTGTACGAGTGAAATGTCCAACTAATTATAACGTCCCTGAAACCTACGGTTTTTTCAGTGAATATATATATATATATATATATATATATATATATATATATATATATATATCAGAACCAAGCGAACCTTCCAGTTGGAAAGACGAGAGCCCACACAGGTAAGCAGATTCAAACTCCTTTAATTTCAGTTAAAAAGCGAGCAGCATAATGCATTTCAGCACTCCGTGCCTTCCTCAGATGCCTTTGCTCTTTGACAGATTCACTGTCCACTTTAAGGAAACGAAGCGTCTCACTGGATTGGTGGAGACACTCCTTCCACCTTTTGAAGGGAAGATTTTCCGGACTCGCTGCCCCGAGTCCACTTGCTGCAAAGACACACGTGGAAGTCCTATATATATTACCTACTGGCGGTTGCTAGTAGGTAGTTATAGTTAGGACCTAGTTTCCATAGGAAGAGCGTTTTTTCATTTGCCAATAACTTTGGCGTAGTTTGACGAATCCTGCAAAATTTTCAAAACTAATATGCCAGTCACTTAAGCTGCTGTCTTGAAAATTTTGGGGTGATCCATCTAGTGGGGGGCAAGAAAAAGTGGGGGGTCCCAAAACGCTTTTTTGCCAAGTTAATTTCCATAGGAAACTTTAGACACAGCTACAGCCTGAAATGCTGAATGGAAATACACCAAATTTGGCAAAGAGTTAGCTCTTGGTCCAGAAAGCACTCTTTTTGTTAAATGGTGTAAATCCGTTCAGTAGTTTCTGAGAAATTGAAATATTTCTCAGATATATAACTGTGGCCGTAGTGGATCCATGACCCCTCTCGATCTCGTGCCTGAGATCGGATTGGCTGCAAACACTTCAAACCAGGAAGTGTTCGCAGCCATCTTGTGACTCGTTGGACAGAGTCACAAGAAGAAACATTACAAAAAAGAAAAGGGGGCAGGGTAGAAACACCCTGACCCCTAGGCCTGTTCTGGAGATCCCACAGGGATCCCCAGGGCCAAAAAAAGCTTAAAAAAATTAATAATTTTGGCGGGAGTCACGTTGGATCCGTGCTTAGTTTAATTAAGACCCCGGGTGGGCCAGGTCCCCGGGGGCAGTTACAAATAATAATGCGGGGCCCAAGTGGTCCCCCGCAGCCCCGGGGACCGCCACCTCCCCGGGGCTAATTGATTAAAATGTGGGTGGACCACGTGGCCCCCCCGCAGCCCCGGGGACCGCCACCTCCCAGGGGCTATATTAAATTAAAATGCGTGGGGGGACTTCAGCCCTCCACACAGCCCCATGGACCACCAAATCTCCGGGGCTATATTTAAAATAATGTGTGGGGCACCTCCCTGGGGCTTGTAAACTGAAATGTGAGGGGGCCATGCGGCCCCACCGCAGCCCCCGTGACTGCCACCTTCCCGGGGCTATATGTAAAAATAATGCGTGGTGGCGGGGACCGCCACCTCCCTGGGGCACAAATGAAGTAATGAAGGGGGTCTGTTGCGGACCCCCAGGGACCACCACATCTCCGGGGCTACACAGAAGATGGGAGGGGGCCACAAGGCCCCCCTCCAGGAGCCCTCCATGAGCCTGGGGACCACCACCCCCCCAGGGTGGGCTCCAGCAATGTTCCGAGGTGCCCGCCCCTGGGACATTGCAGTTTGCTATGGCTTGGCTGGAGCACCGCTCCTGCAAAGCCATAGCAAACTCTGGTCCGCTTCATGGAAGCGAAAGCATGGAAAATGCTCTTGCTTCCATGAAGCGGAGCAGAATTGCTTATGGACAGAGGGACCTACATGTTTGCCCTTGAGGCTCCCCCCGCAGTCCCCAAGAAGAGGCCATGCCCGGGGGAAGGGGTCCCCGGGGCAATAGCGGCCCCGGGAGAGGGGCCAGCTCCCCATTTACAAAAAAAAGGTGAAGGCCTGGCCACCCCTGGGGCCAGGCCATCATTATTTTTTATAAAATGGAGAGGGGGGCCTGCGCGGCCCCCCTCCCGGGGCCGATATTGCCTCGGGGACCCAACCCCCGGGGCATGCCCATTTTTAAAAAAATAATTGGGAGGGGGGCCACACCCCCTCCCGAGGCAGATTTCGGCCCGGGGACCCCTTCCCCCAGTGCCAGGCCTTTAAAATGGAGGGGAGCTGCATGGCCCCCCTCCCAATTATAAAAAATAAAGGATCAGGCCCCAGGGGATGGGGCCCCCAGGATCCAAAATGGTCCAGGGAAGGGGGGCAACGTGGCCCCCCTCCTGCAAAAAAAGAAAAGCCACATCTTGCAAGAGGCCCCACTCCCTTTCTCCACTACTCTGCAAATGCGCCTCCTGATGCGCTCCTGATTGGGGGATGAAGCCCCCTTGGCCGCTGACGATCCTTAGGGGCCAAGAAGACCTCCCGTTTCCTCCAGTAAGCCCTACACAGTGGGATTGCTGAGAGGTGGTCAGAGGCCAAGCCTCTTTCTCCACCACTCTACAAACACGCCTCTCGGAGCACTGCTGGTGGGGGATGACGTCCCATTGCCTGCTGAGGGCGTCAGGACTAAATTGGACTTCTTCCCCCAAGCAGCAGTGCGCCTGGAGGTGCATTTACAGAGTGGTGGAGAAAGGGGACGTGGCCTCTGACCAACTCTCAGCAATTCAGCTGTGTGGGCCCTACTGGAGGTAACAGGAGGGCTAGTTGCCCCCCAAGGACCCTCAAAGCCAAGGGGACTTCATCCCCCAAATAACAGTGCACCAAGAGGCGTGCTTGCAGAGTGGAGGAGAAAGAGGGCGCGGCCACCAAAAACCTCTCAACAAACCACCTGTGTGGGACTTGCTGGAGGTAACAGGAGGGGTAGTTGGCCCCAAAGGGTCCTTAATAGTCAAGAGGACTTCATCCCCCTACTAGTAGTGCGTCAGGAGGTGTGTTTGCAGAGTGGTGGAGAAAGGGGACATGGCCGGCTATCAGATCTCAAGGACGTCCTGGGGGGCCAACTACCCCTCCTGTTACCTCCAGTAAGTCCCACACAGCAGGATTGCTGAGAAGTTGTCCGACGACACGCCCCCTTTGTCTACCACTCTGCAAACGTGCCTCCCGGCGTACTACTAACTCTGGGATAAAGTCCCCTTGGCTCCAGAGGAACCTTGGGGGCCAAGAAGCGCTCTTGGTACCTCCTGTAAGTCCTACACAGTGGAATTCCTGAGAGCAGGTCGGAGGCCCAGCCCCCTTTCTCCACCACTCTGCAAACATGACTTCTAGTTAAAAAACCTTAGAAATTCACTAAAAAAAACAAATGTTACAGGGACGTTATAGTTAGGAATTAGCATTTTAAAAACCTTAAAAATTCACTGAAAAAAAACAAAGGTTACAAGGACATTATAGTTAGCAAATAGAATTAAAAAGCCTTAGAAATTCAACAAAAAAACAAAGGTTACACGGACGTTAGGGTCAGATTTTACTCATACAAAACCAGAGAAATTCAGCCGTTATAATTGTCTGAGTTAACTATAACTCGCACCCCTGCAATGCACTTCTTATGACCTCACATATTACATCACTTATGATATGGTCAGTGATATCACCTTTGGCCTTTCTTCTTGCCATCATTGACTATGGTCTCTCGAGTGGTTTACTATGAGATGAAGAGGTAGTGAAAATGGACTGGTCCTTCTCATTGGCCAACAATTAATGTGAGGCAAGTGAGATGTTCACAGTCATGTTATATTGTGGTGTAGAGCTGCCATTTAAACAAAGAAAATGGCCCTCCTCTGTTTGAGCCCCTTGAATGGATCAAGGCTAAAATCCACATAGTTGGAGTGACTCACTGCTCTTTTGGACTGGACTGCAGGGCTGGTGCTAAGTTAAATGTAGATTGAGGAGTCCAGATCTGAACACCAAGAGGCTAATTGGTCCAACGATTTCTACTGATAATATTTTTGGGAAGGCTGATTTAAAGGCATGCCATTAAAAAAACAAACCTTATGGAATTTTACCAAAGCATGTAGGCATTCTGCTAAAGAAGCTTTGAAGAGGTGATGGTTGTCTCACTGGCTGCTGCATTGGCCGCCTGTTCCATAGCCATTTACCACCAGACTCGAAGCCCTTGCTACTTGTGGGAATCCTCTAGTTCTTGTTAGAGCTCAGACAGCTGTTAGTACTTCTGATGCGTCGTTTTGGTGTCTCTGGAGTTCATGATCAGAGCAACTTTGGAACACCAAACAACAGCAGTAGACTGGTTGCACATATCTTCCTGGTCTGTATGGAGTGGCTGTATGGCAACATCCACAATCTGTTCATTGGAGGCCACATGATTGTGGTGAAGAAGTAGTTCTCTATGGTGTTTGACATCATGCTCAACAATTTCGAGGTGCTCTCGACAAGCACAGAATGCCCATGGTCAAAATTGACTCAAAAAGGAAAAGCGGGAAGAAGGAGAAAAGGTGTAGTTTGGCATGCAGCAATACAGGACATGTAACACTAGAGGAGCAGATGATACATATTATCCAATGGTAATAAAGGCATATACCTCAAAGAAACGGGAAAGTAAGAGAATGCAATATTTTGAGGTAGACAAATAATGACTTGCAAAACATTGAAGGGAGGAGCGCATGAAATTTAATTAAAGAATCATTGAAGGACATGTATTACTAACAAGTGAACAGTGTGGTGCAAGCAATACTATGAAAAGCAGTTTATGCATTGCTGTAAAGGAAATCATGCAGGGCATCAATACATTAAAGTGGCAGTGTATGGAGTTCAGTAATATGAAGGAGCAATTGAGTGCTTTTAGTAAGGTATAGGGAATCATGAAAAAATTGCAAATTAACAAAGTGGGTACCCAGACCTATGTATGGAGCAATGCTGTGCATTAAATAACGTGGAAGGAGCAATATAGTTCTTTGAAGGATGTGTAATACTAGGAGCAATACAGAATGTTAAAACATAATGTTGTTAAATATCATATATCACCTGAGGGTGGATGGCATGCAGCTTTGCAGTGACAGAAATATAAAGGTTTGAAGCATAGAATCAAAACAGATCACAATCTTATAAGCCACTGCGGGTAAAAGCCCTAAAAATGTGCACTAGGTGAGTATCATTAGTTAAGACTTTCAATAGGCATTCCAAACAGTAGATGTGGAGAATTCTGGATGGTGGGTGTCTATGCCCAGTACAAAGATTTCACTTTATTCCTTCACTGCTAATCCATCTCCCTGCACAGCATTTTGGGATTTTTCAAAATGGTGAATTCAAGCTTTAGCCAGCTGCAGCTCCTTCAGAGCCTTTAACCCTGCTCTTAAGTTACATAACAAATTGGTCTCCCTTTCCTCTAAAATGTCAAAAGAGAGCCCCTCCTTTGAGTGGTGCCAGAGGTCTGGGTCTCCCATTGCTTCTCTACTGAAGGGCATGCCTAACCTTGTTAGTAAATGTGTTAAATGGCACAGGCAGATTTCTCCCCCACTCTCTTGCTCTCCCAGGAGCAGACTAACCCTCTACCTGCAAATGGGTCTATTGTAAGGGGAGTCTATGATCTACCTGCTGGCCAACAAAGTATTAATTTGGCCCAACAGGGTATTTCAAATCCCAACTCTGTTTAGGGGCTGACTCGGGAAAAGACCACAACACCCAAAGTACATGAAAGAGTGCGAATATATGGCAAAACTAGTCTTTGCACTAAGGGCCTTTGTTAACCTAAAGAAAGATACATTAATCTCTTTTCTAGGATGAGCCAACAAAAGGTCGAGGAGACCAGCTCTTCTAGTTCTTTCAAAGAGTTTCACACCAAGCTTGACTATCAAGGAAATAATCAAAACTGAAACATGATCCAATAAACAGAGCTGTAACAAACTTGCAATCCACAACAGCTGATTCCACACATGGAGCAGAAATGACTGAGTAATCCATTAATTTCTCTTTCACATATTCTATGTCAGCTTCAACCCATCTAAGCCATTTGCTGGAAATTTTCAAGAATCTCAGGAATCAGAGATTTAAAATGGATCAGAGTCTATAGCAGGGGTTGATTCTAAAGTATTTGTCTTCCACCTGATTGTAGAAAGTGGGTAAAACTGCAAACAAGTCTTAATTATGGAGCATAAAATACCACAGATTGATACAATACTTCCATCAGAAGAAACAGAAACCACATCAGAAGATTTAACATGAGACATACACCGATTAAAAGGTCAGTCTGAAAATTACACTCCGTTTTCTACAAAAATAACTATTGATAATACTGATAAGATTGATGATGTAACTGACACAGTACAGACATTAAGGCCTGATTTAGAGTTTAACGGCGTGCTCTCTCTCCATCAAATTCAGTAATGATAGCTGGCCTAGTGATCATCTCTGTACATTGAAAGTAACTGTGATCCCGGAGGTTCCTTTCAATGTCCGAAACGTTTGGTGGACGGCCACTGTTGGTTTTGATGGCTGTTTACCAAACGTTTAAAAAGTTTTTTTGTTTTTCTGAAACACAGTCTCAAAGCAGGAGTTTATTTCTGAAAAACAGAAAACAAACGACCCTGTGAATTTTCTTCCTGGGTGTAGGGTTCCTTTTTGTGCTGTCCCTCACTACCAGGAAAAAAAAGCATTACACCCTCAACCCTAAATTGGGCAGGCAGTATAATGTCCGTCCTCTAATAACCTCTACTCTGCTGTGCTGCTGGAGGATGTTTTCTGGCAAGGGAGCCAATGGGATCTCCATAGATGGAAAACTCTAACTGAATTGGGTGCTCCAAGGGTTTGGCAGACAGGGTACTCCATCACGTTTGTGACAGAGAACCCTGTCTGTCAAACTCTAAATCAGGCCCTAAGTGCCCAAAGGAAGGTGGGACCGGGGAATGAGGGCTTTTCTACCATGGAGAATGCAAACTCACTATACATTACATCATTATGCATACATTATACGTCTAGACACACTAGATCATTGCACTTCTTTTTGGGCTACCTCTTTGACTATCCACTGGATATGGCTGCCAATAATTGTAAAACATAAAAGCTTGACTTTCAGGTTTCAATCATGGATTTATGACCTCTCCTGATGTCACACAGCCTTTGTTTTTAAACTGCCAATCAACTTGAGTTGAGTGACATAACGCTAACAGTAATAGGATCTATGACGCCACAGCCAGGAACAAAATCAGGAAGCTCCAGAAAAGACATCTGTTTTAGCAGCGGATACATTATTTGAACAGCCAGGGCAATCTTCTACATCTTTAACTGCTTTTTCTTCCCCTAAAGTCAGTTACAATCCAAGTGCAAATTATAAAGTACTCAAACATATCTAGACCATTTCTGAGTGTAGATTTATGCCTAAGTATCGACTGGCCTGTCTCCTCCCCCTGGAAACATTACTTTGTGCTTATTTTCTATGGGGCTATATTTGAAGCTCTTACCCCCATTATTTTGTATGAAAGCATTTTGCAGTACCCATGAGTAGCCATGTGTGGTGCTTGACTTACTCCAATTTTGAGCTGGAGTATGTTTATGATTGTTTTCTGGCCTTTTGGGCTGTAGTCATTTTAGAAGTGTAGTTTGTGAATAGCAATGTGGATACTCTTTTGTGGGTAGGTGCTTATGTTAGCATGTCTCTCACTAAACCCCTCCTTACCCCCTAACCCTCTTCTTACTCCTCCCTACCTCCTCTGATGTAGTAGTAATTATTCCCACTTTCCAGGCACTCCGCTAGTCCACACATGTACTACAAAAACTTGTACTTACATGTGCAGTGATCTCTACCACTTTGGCAGAGATTTCCACATAGAGAAATCGCAGAAGCAGATGTGGAGATCCCCACCTGTAGGTTAGTGAGTAATACTTCTTCACATATTGCAAAATGTAGTTTGGGAGCAGGTCACTAAATGGGGAATATTCTCAAGAACGTGTGATAACTACCGCAAAAGTTGCTTAACGCAACCCTTCACATCGCAGTCTATCGCGGGAAAATAACGTGGCATTCCCAACCCGGCGGCACCATGCGATAGTAGCAGGATAACGCACCAAATGACCGCCCAAAAACTAACGCGACGCAGAAAAAAATGAGAAACACAAACGCGAAAAAACCTGCGATGCCCCAAATCGCGATACAAAAATCAGTGACAACCAGCCACAGGCCTGCAATTCCCACGCGTCATGCGGGAAAATGCACTATAAAAGCAACCAAAAAACACACCAAAACCAAATCAAACTGCGTAGCACCATGGATGCACCCGGACCAAGTGCAGAGGACAACCCGAACCCCTCAAGCCCCACGGAGGACCAGCCAGGAACCCCGTGTTCGGGGAAGGGCAAGGAGAAGAGGAAGAGGAAGACGGGGTTCAGTCCGCAGGAAGACCGGATCACCGTCACGGAGGTGATAGAACACTACCAACAACTGTTCGTCACCTCCACTGCGTCATTGGCAACACAAACGGAAATATGGCAGTCCATCGTCACCAAAGTGAATGCAGTCGGAGTGTCGAGGAGGTCAATGGAGGAGGTCAAGAGGCGCTGGCATGAAGTGCACAGCCAAACCAAACAGAAACTCGCTGCCAACATGAAGGCAGCAAAGGCGACTGGAGGTGGGAGTCCTGCGCCACAGGAGGAGCTGGATGAGCTGGAGGAAATGGTGGCCACAGTCATCAGTGTGGAGACGGTGCAAGGAGTTGGGGGTCTGGACACAGCCCGATATGACCTGACCCAACAGCAACAGGGTGAGTAACGACCAGGGACTGGGGGGACGGGGGCAGATGGGCACTATGGCACACATGCACAATCATGTGCAGCAAACTGCACACCCACAATGAGTGTGGAACATGTCCGTGATACCCTTGGCACACTGCAGCACACATAGAAACACCAAGTAGGCCCCCGTCCACAATGTGCACAAATGGGCCCCCCTCCATATCACTAATGCCACAACCTACCCATGCACATGTGCTGAATCCAGAAAAGCAGCGGCTCTGTGAGCCACACTGACAATGCAAGTGACACTGCATGACAGATAGTATGGCTGAAGTCACAATACATGACATGGTGCACAAGATGATACTGAGGTGGCTGAGTGTGGACCACATCCGTAAAGGAGCAGGTCACACTCTGGCACATCCACGTGCACCTACGACCCATGACTTCAAAAACACATCTGCAGACAAACAATGCACAAGAGTACCAAATATCTCCAGTAGCACAAATGACCCAAGTCGCAAACATCCCAGCACCTGAAAAGCACACAAGTCAAATGCACACCGACTCAGAGGGATAAGGGTCCGCCAATGCAGAGCTGCAGGGGCGAATCGCCAACAATGCAGCACACACACATAGCAATCACAGTACATCAACATTGACGACAATGTGGGACAGAGTGCCACCCCTACACCACAGGACAGAGGACACAACTGGTGCCGCTCGTGCGTAGAAACTGGCCAATCACATCTGGCAATGCATGACACTGTGAGATGATAATGTACGAGTACAACCACACATCCGTCATGTAGTCGAAATGTCCACTGACTCCCATCAAATAGCCAGCTTCACCAAAACAGTCACAATGTACATCGTCATGCAGTCTGAATGTAAACATCTACAATGCGTCAACATACATGGAACACACTGTTAACCTGCATCTCCCCTTTACATTGCAGAGGGACAATCAACACCTCCTGCAGAGCAGACCACACATCTCTTCAGTGATGATGAAGAGGACACCCTGCCCATTTGCCCAGACACACTCCAACGGCTCGTGGACAGCCTCAGCACCCCACCTCCAGGAGCAGGGCAGCCCAGCTGCATCGCGGTGAGCCCACACACTGCACAGACCACACAGCAGGAAGCACACACCACCACGGCTGCCTCCCAGGACCCCCACGACCAACACATGGATTTCAAACGCCGTGTGTTAGGGTGCCAGGAGAAGATGGCAGATCAGCTGCGGCTGGGTTTCGAGCTCATGGCAGCCAAACTCGATGCCATACGTAGGTGCCTGAGTCCCATCAGGGAGCACCTACAGTCCCTAACGGATACCCACTGTCCGCACCATGCTCACCAACAATCATTGGCTGAATCGCTGGGTCCATTACTCGGATACAAGAACTGTCTAGGCAGACAGGCTCCAGCGATGACAGCACAGAGTTGGCACAGAAGCGGAGGACAATGGAGACCATGGAACCAATGCAGGCTGGAAGGATGGCTGCCACTGCTGAACACCAGCGAGATGTAGCTGTGATCTTCCATGCCTTGCAGATCCTCATCTTGCCATTGCTGCCACTGAGCCTGTTCCAGATGACTGCTGCAGGAACCTCGACACACACATCTCCGCCCCTGATGTGTCAGTGGCACACAGTGAGGCAGCCCTATCCCCTTTGCACCCTGATGTGTCAGTGGCACACAGTGACGCAGCCATAACACCACCACACACACCTGACACACCGGACACAGAAGACGTCTCAGAGGAGTAAGATGTGGAGGGTAATGACTGTGTGAGGAAGGAGGTAGTAGCATCCGTCCCCGCCATATGGCCTGTCCCTGCCTGGTTGTGCTCTCTGCATCATGCCCTGGAACAACACCTCCCACTGTCCCCCGAAACACTCTGCGACCTTCGCATGGACCCTGACATGGACTGCCATATCTGCTCTGGTACCAATGACACAGCAATCCGGCGGCGGACTGAACTCTTCCTCTTCAGATTAACTTTGCCTTGCCACAAGGACTCTGGTTGGCCCACCACTGGGCAACCATGTCATGTGGGCTTGAAGTGGCCATGTACTGCTCCAGCTCCGACACACCCCAGAACGTGAATAAAACATTCCAAATCACACAGATGTGTCATGTCTATGTTCACTCACGTATAAATGTTTGGATGAATGTAGGGACATTGATTGCACTAAAAGGTACACCCTGGTAAATGTCATCAATGCACATGTTTGACCCTGACCCACATGGCCACTTAGATGACTGTGAAGGTGTGAACTAGCTGTGGCCTCATTGCACAGTAACAACAATCTCGTTGCCCCCCAACGTAGCCCCACGTCCATGTATTAAATAGGGCTGTGTGTGGAAATGTCAAATTCGGTAGCAGTCCTGAAGTGGTGTCCCCCATCACATGTGACAACAGAACGTCTCTTCGCATGCCTACTCACACACATCTGTGTGGACACAGTCTGTTTTGATGGATGACCTTGATCTACATGGCAAGAAGTTGGACACCATACGCACATTGCTGGGGACACGTAAGAGCACAGGTCTGCCAGCAACTATCCCAGCCACAATGTCTGGCTCACAGAGGTGGAGCTGTCAATAGGGACTCACCCCCAATTCACAAGCGTCAGTCAATCCCTCCCTGTGTACGGACAATGCACATGTAGGCACAAGATCTGTCATTATAATCAACACTCATCACAGTTGTACACAGGTGAAGTTGCGTAGACTTTATTAGCATGTGCGTGTCAGTACGTGCAAGGCAAGGGCCACAACATGCAGACCAATGTTTAAGACACTTACAGTCAGCTTAGGAACATGTTGAGGTGCAAGTAATGGGGTGGCAGAAATGTACACCAATCATCATGGATGTCAACGGTCTCAACCCACCTTGCCTTGCTGGACGAGTCATGTGATGTTTTGCGCCTGCTCATTGGCCCGTGTCAGGGGACACGACTCACAGCCCATGGGATCTGCATAGTGCTGTAGCACCAGACTGCGCTGACTGTGTGCTCTGCTGACAGTGAGCAGGTGAAAGGATCCTACAAGGTCACATGTCGTACTACATTGCCATCTGTGTACTCTCCCCCCAGCAGTTTCTCCGATTTTGGAACGTTGCCAGGCGACGCTGTGCAGCTCCGCCCATGGGACTGCATCACCTTGCACAGGTGTGTGTACACACGCGTAGGTCCATGCACATGCATTCTAAGTACAGGCGAAGGCAGACATGTCCACTGTTGTGGTGGGATATGTGACCATTCCTCCAAGATGCTACAAGGTGTGGGGACCTGTGCTGTGGGTGACAATCAGTTGTGGCTGCAGGAACGTAGTTACTCGTCCATGTATGCGAGCGCTGCTTCATGGGCAATCTGTTCCAAGAGTACATCGTTGTCGAGGTCAAGGTACACGAGGGCGAGCCAATCCATTACCTGCTCCGGGCAGCTGTGCTCCGTCCACGCCGTTTCACCAATCCGCAACACAGCCCAATAGGGGAGCGCCTCGATGTGGTCACTGCACACGAGGAGTTGTGCAATCTCCCATGCCCAACTGCCTGCACATACGCCAAATATCAAGGCATCCCATGCACGGGTATCACGGTTACACTCCTGTTCGTGGGCCAATAGGGGGCGCACACACGTGTCATAATCCAGTTCAGCTACCGTTGTGTTGGATAGGCAGACATCCATGGGCCACTCGAATGTGCATGATCGACAGTGGAACCAGGGCTGGACGCAGGTGACGTACGCAAGACGGAAACTCAGACGGTAACTGATGCGCAACACTGCCAGTGGCAGTGATCCCAACAGATGCAGCATTCGTGCACGGTACAGTTCCACGTGACAGGGGTTGTGCATGTGCCCGGTATTGCCAGCCATTGCCTTTGTTGGTCTCGTAGCACCGGCACTCTTCTGACAGGCGGCAGTTATGTGGATGATATGCCACTGCTCGGAGCAATGAGTCGTATTTGTGTGCAACGTTTGGGCGTATGGGTTGTTTTTTACTTATGTGTCAGGGGCATCCCAAGCAGGTGTGCCTCAAGCAGGGACAAGTGTGTGTGGGGTGTGGACACGTTGGTCTTTCATTCGCGCAGTTCGTGGTGTGGGAGTCGTCACGATCTGGTATGGTATCTCTCGCAGGGAGTGCCAGCCGCATTCAGGACCAAGGTCGGGGGTTCAGATGTCCTTCAGCCTTGTGTATTGAGACAAAGGAGCTTTCATTCCTGATGTTGGTCTGACTACTGCTTGCATTTTTGAAATGTGATGTGGCCTTCGCGTTGCTATTGATGCCAGGCCTTTGACTTAGTGTGCACCAATAGCGATACACACACACCAGTTGGCATGTATGAGCCAAGAGCCCGATTGGCCTTGCGCTCCTTGTAAAATCTCTCTCTTTCTCTCTCTCACTCCCTCTCTTTCTCTCACTCTCTCTATCTCTCTCTCACTTTCGCTCGCTCTCTCTGTCCTTTGATGAGCGCATGACACACCTTCTTATCTGGAATTTTGTTTTGCAGGCTGTGACTTACAGGTTGTCCTGAGAGGACCCGCCATGACTCTTCAAAATAGCTATTTTGTGTTTATTCTGAATGAAACAAATTATTTGCTAAGTCTAAGATGAATGTATGATTCTCATTTTTCTGATAACACATGTATGTTAGGTGTTGTAATTGTGCGACATCAGCCACATTGTTTTGTTTATGATTTCATGACGTTGATGTGACATATCTTTGTCAGGGTGTGGGTGGGGGTGCCCGGAGTGGGGCCCGGGGGGTGGGGTCCTGGGTGTGGTGGCGGTGGGTGTTGTTGCCCTCTTGGGGCTCCGGGATGCATGGTGAGTGGCTCCATGGCATCTGTTGTTCTTCATGTGTGGCCATGGGCTGTGCTCCCTTGTCTGGTGCAGGTTGGCGTCCGACTTTACACCAGGTAAGAGCAGGTGTTAATTTCCTGCTGCTAACGCGCCTTAGCGCATGTTTTCTGATCTTATCGCCGATCGGGCTGGTCGTTGAGAATGTTGTGGAGTGGTGTTGTCGTGGCTTTTTGCACGGGAACGCCTACTCTGCATATCATTAGCGTTAGTTGCCGGGCTCATCTGTGGCGATGTTTTTTGCGGGTGCTATCGCAGGTAAAGTGGTGATATCGGCTGTTTGCACCAGCTTGTGAATGTGGCGATGATTTTATCGCGACTTTGGCTGAGATAAAGTGCCGTTAACTCGGCGATAGTTCCTTGAGAATATGCCCCTAAATGTTTAACTCTAAAGTGCAGCAGAATACATTACACTCTACATCTGACAAACAAGTGTCCACTAGGTTGACATATCTACTTTCAGACAGGATTGAGCATATGTTTTGTTTACTATCAGATATTTTTGGCACTGAGGTTACCTCAGATGAGAAGAGATCTTCAGAAGAGGAGCAGAGATAATTTCATAAATAAAAAGAATAATAACAAAATTGATCAGCTTGATTAACTCACACCAGCAGCATCATTAACATGGGACCCCCCGATGGATGGATCTAACTTCTGGGTGGATTGATCCAAGAACATCTGCAGACACTACAATTAAATCAAGTCTTGATCTAAATCCTACCATAGCACTTATAAATCTCCAATGAGAAGAGTCAAAGAAGAAATTGTAAAAAGAGAAGTCATGTAAAAATTAGAAAAATATATTTTCAGGTACTCAGCCGCTCAAACTACATTCATCAAAATCTAGAAAAATATTGCCATGATTACGTGCAAAAAAGCTTGAGGAACATATAGCTGAAAGAAAAGCCCTGTCCACACAAAATGCCAGAGACAATGTCGACATAAAAGAATTAGAACAATTAATGACAAGCTTGAAGATTTGGAGAATCCTCAATGGTGAAGTAATCTGTGAGTGTCTGGCATTAAAGAAGAATTTGAAGTTTCAGACTTATTACACATCTACTCCTTAAGGCCTTTCCAGAATGTAATCAGTGAGACATTTACAAACAGATGCAGAAAGCCCATCAGCTCCCACTTAGTCATTTTAGGGACAGTAGCAAGGCCAGGCCACTCCTGCTTAACATTATGGATTTCTGTCTGTGCACTAAACTTTTTGGCTGGCTGGTCCAACAAAATATCTTTTTCAGAGCAAACCTTTCAAATTGTAAAATGGACAAGCAGTGGCACATGAAGTCTGAGAGATTCAAAGACAAGTGGTCTTCCAAGAACAGGCATGCTTCAAAATGTATCTTCATGGTTAAACCACTTATTGTTTAATGGAAGAAGTTGCTTTAGAAGAACTCCAGAAAACCCAGAGCTAAGTATGGTGCTGCAAACGTCATCAATTAGACACTGAACATCATCACTGTTGGTTCATAACTTCTAGGAACTACCTAAAAACACTGTTTAGTACGTATACATTATACACGTATTGGCAGCTGTGTAATTTGTAATCTTGCATAACAATATCATGAAGTATAATAACTAGCAATTACTTATTTTTAATAACGGGTGCAGGAATCCCTATATTGTTTTTTTCTTCACAACATCAACATAGGTAACCAAGCGATTACAAGGTAGATTTAAGGAGCTAGAGGAGCCTGATATCCATATGTGAAGAGCTGGAGGGGCAGGATTGATCGGAGTCTAACATTGAGATGGTAGGTACGGTTTTGACTAGGGTGTATGGAAATAAGAAACTCATTTTATTCTGCTCAACAAAGCTGCTAGTTTACTAATCCGTGCTCTATTTATGCCATTCATAAGCTACTTATTACAGATACAGATTTCAAAACACTTATTTCCAATGTTGGACTTTAACCATTTAGTACATTCTACTTCAAACTTATCTACTCGAAGTATCACAATCACGTTTCTCAATGATAAAAATAGGTTGGGAAGAACAAAATGTGGTAATGCTGTGCGATAGTTAACTGCACATATCACACAGCATCTGAATATTTCAGTCTCTCCATACAGTGTCAATCAAGGGAATGGGAGGTATGATTTTTTAAAGTTTTTAGGTTAAAAAACCATTAAGAAACCACATAGAGTTAACAGGTGCAAATGACCGGGACCTAGGCAGAAGTTGAGGCTTACTGCGAAACACAGGAGGCCAACTAAGCCTAGAGGATGGACCCACTGAACTATTTTACCACTTTGTCTTATTTTGTAAGTAGAAATTCTCCAGTGGTGCAAGCTTAAAGGTAGTATACATGAAATCCTTTCGAAGTCAGAAGCCTGAAGAAGCCATTGGTTTTGGTGGGAAAAGTTCAGAGTAGGAGAATTCACATTTTGGGCCTTATGGGTATCATCAGCCTGATTCCTGAAGCAACTTCACCTGGTCAAGGTTTCTATGTTGGGCCAGCCCTGTGAAGGAACAGAAGAGGAATAACCCTGTTGTCTGTGACTTTTGTGGAGACATAGAGGGCTGGGGCTGCTCCCACTTGTACCCAGGGCTGAGAAGTGGACTTGAAGGGTCAGTTTGTTGACCCCAGTGTGACAACAGGAACAAAACAAGCTGCAACAGGGCTTTCCTACAAGTGACCATTATCATCTTGTATACAATATTTTATTGACATGCTACAATGGTTTTATGTTTCCTAGAATACTTTTATTGACATGTTTATATGCCTCAAGCTAGTGTTTTTTTTGGCTGTATCTTTGTAGCTTCTCACTGTCATATTCTTGTGAATCTATTACACACTGCATTTTTGCTTACTCTTTATAGTGTTCAGTTGCCCACCTGTCCTGGTGGGTGCTAAAAAAACACACATGTAAGAAATAAATACACGCATCAGTATTTATGTTGTAAGGTGGTAAGTTGTGTAATGCTTTGCTGAAAATTATAAAGCTAGGCTTATAATTGTAAATGTATTTGGTACTTATCGGTAATGTTATATAGTCTTCATGCCACAACAGGGTTGGTTCAGACTATTATGCATATTTGGAGAAAATAAAGGTTAAAATAAGAGATACAGTCAGGCTTGGTACTTATTGGAATATACCAGTAAGTAATCTTCATAAAGACTTGCAGATAAAACGCACATTACTTGTCATCATTTTTTCATTTCAAGAAGCTTTGAAAGTGTGATACAATTCTGATTGCTTATGAGTATTTCTTTGAAAAACTACTATGTGTCATAAATTCCATGGGCTGGCCCATTCATAAATTCTTAGGGCCGTATCAGCGTGGTGATCTGAGCGCGGTGAGCTCGGCGGTCCACCACCATATTATGAGTCAGGTGGATCAGCTTTGCGAAGACTGCCGCTGGACCACCGAGACCGCCTGCAGACCGCCGACCTCCGGATTTGCTGTTGGGGAAAAGCAGCCACCATAGGGTGGTACAGGGGAGCTGCACTGCCGTTCGTACTGTGAGTTACCTGAACCACGAGTGGACCGCAGTGGTCCGACCGCCTGCTTCAAGGTGGCAGTGATTAAGTATTTAGGGTGCGTACTCACCCCTTTCTTCTTCGTCCAAGCAGAAATCGATGTGGATCCCTTTCTCCAGGTCCCCCCTTCACAGCAGAATCTTAACCCCGAGGATTACGACTCTGTTTGCGGCAATCTTCAGGTGAGTCCTTTTCGAACCCTATACCCATTGCCAGGACTGCCCACATATGGGCTGAACCCCGGTAATGGGTATATGTTATTTTTCCACATATATCATGCACATGTGTGCATCCAACACATTTGCAGTCATAATGCACACACAGGCATCAATAAATTTGGGAAAAGTACTCACCACTGCTGGAAAATCCCCACCTCCACACTGCCGGCCCCCGGTTAACTAGTAATATAGCGGTCTTTGGACCACCAGCGCCATGGGCTGCTGGCGGACATGGTCCTACGGTGGTTGGACCACCAAACTCGTAATAAAGCCCTTAATCTTGAGCAAATTGGGAGACCTCTGCAAACATTTCAGATTTGCACTATGTTTGTTTTATTGTTTCCGTAAAACTGTGAACTGGAGGTACACTTAAATTATCTTTATTGAAGCTTCAGAAAAATCATTTTGACAAGAAATGCTGCACATAGTAAACACTGCATGGAGCATCAGCAATAGTTGGGATATGAACATATAGAGGAAGTTATGGAATTGATGTGTGGTGGCTATTTATCACAGGCGATACATACAATTGATCTATGTAAACAGTGCTGGATTCAGGGTAACGGTGTGTTTGGTCTGAGGTTGATAATTTGAATTCATGTAACATCAGGTGATCCTTTCAAAGCATTCTTGAAATACATCAGCCGGGAGGTTTAGCATAATTCTTGTTAATGATACACTTCAAAAAATGATTAACTCCATTCTCACATAACAGCCTCATTAAAGCTCTCTATATTTATGCGCTTCCCATGGGCACTTCAGTGTTCAGATATTTATGGAAATGTATATTCTGGTGTGAGTAAGTTCATAGATGGATGAATGGTTGAATAAGGGAGTGAGGGGCATATTCACAAGGACTTATCTCCGATTTATCTCCACCTTAACTCATCAAAAGTGGAGATAGATTTAACACCCCATTCACAAGTGGGTGCAAACTGCCGACATCGCCAGTATTCCCGCGATAACTGCCCCAAAACTTAACACCACGGTGGACACCACCAACTAACCCTAATGAGATGCAGAGTAGGCGTTCCCATGCCAAAACACACGAAAAAACCACAACACCACTTTCACAACGAACTGCCAGATCTGCGATGCGAACCAAAAACAGGCGATAAGCCGCGGTAGCACCAGGGATTTAACACCTGCCTTTTGCTGGTGTTAAGCAGGACGACTACCTGCAGCATCAAAGGGAGCCCAGCCAAGAGCCACATCTGAAGACCCACAGATGCCATGGAGACAATCATCATGCAGGTCCGATACTCATGAGGGCCACAGCACCCACCACCCCCCAGCCCCCCCCGACAAACACATACCGTGCATGACACAAGAGCCACAAAAAGTGCCAGATGACACACATTGATAAAAAATAACACACATGTGTGGCCAGAAGAACGAGAAACAGTCACACAGCACTGAAGTAACAACCAAAAACTTTATTGAAATACAACACAAAACACCAATGCAGAAGACTCCTGTCGGCTCCATCCGGGACAATCTCGATGTCACAGCCTGGAAAATAAAGCACAAAATCAGTACGTGTGTCATGCGCACATCAAAGGAGCGAGACACAGAGAAACAGAGAAGGAAAGAAAGGCAGAGAGAGCAAGAGAGAGAAGGAAAGGAAGGGAGAGAGAGAGAGAAGGAAAGGAAGGGAGAGAGAGAGAGAGAGAAGGAAGGAAGGGAGAGAGAGAGACACTGCCGCCCCTGCGCACCCAGGCCCCACTGTTCACCTGCTGCCACCGGTGTGTCTCCAACCACGTGCCGGGATACACTGCAAGCCACCAGGTCTGCAACCTGCAATCGAGGCCAGAGTCAATCATGGCAGAGTCCATCACACAGCACACGGCAACAACGCCTGTCCGTCCCTGCGCACGCATGCAGCCGCACCCCACCCCCTCCCGCCGGCCAGCGCTGGCTGCCCGCACTTGCGCACCCTGGGCCCACTGCTCACCTGCCGCCAACGGTGTGTCCACCAGTGGGCACACCACGTGCCCGTGCAAGCTCCAGGCCCCGGTCCCGCCACCATGGCATGGTCCACATCATGTGGAGCCGCCCCGCGGCACAGCAGGTCCTACACATGACGCTGAGTCCTGAGGCATCAATGGCAGAGCACACGTCATCATCGCAGGCTGCACACCCGCTCAGCTATTTCGGTGCCACTAACCCTGTGCAACCCCAATCAGCGCCACGTGGTGGTAGGCCTGTGACGGCTGCAAGGCTTCAGGTGCCACTAACCCTGTGCAACCCCAGTCAGCGCCACGTGGTGGTAGGCCCGTGACGGCCGCAAGGCTTTGGGTGCGACCAACCCTGTGCGCAACAACTCATGGGCCCTTTATGATTGAGAACCATGGAGCGTCCGTCATCCAGTCACCACCGGCAGTGGGGAATGTGACGTTGCCAGCCCCTTATATTGGCGGGGTCACATGGCCTGTGACCCCTGTGTCGGATGGGTGTGGTGTGTGTGCAAAGCTGCCCTCAGGGAGTGGCCATGGCATGCTGACAACTAGACCAGTGACCTGCATACCACCAGCGTGTACGCCTGTGACATGTAGCTATGTGGGCCCCCCTCGGAGCGTAAGCGGAGTGGTCTGGCCTGGGGTACGCCGGACCAGCGCAGGGCTTGCAACAATGACTCGGGGGCTCAGGGTGTGGTTCAGTCCATGTCCGGACAAGGACGTGACAAATGCGTGTGTCCCTGTTGTAGTGTCCACGGCAAGCGGAACACAATAGGCAATGTGGCACACTGTGACTGGCATCTCACTAGATGAGCATCATTGACGTGAGGGAAATCACTGTCCCTACATTCATCCACACATTCATACATGAATGATGAAGGACATGACACAGCAGTGCGTTTATGGATGTTTATTGCACATCTGGTGGAGTATTGCAGCTGGAGCAGTACAGGTCCATGCCAAGCACACTACACAATATGGGCCCGTGGAGGAGCCAGCCAGAGTCCATCCGGGGATGACAAGTACTGCGGAAGAGGAAGGGTACAGTCCGCAGTCTGGTCGCCGTGTCATTGGTCATCGAACAGGATATGACAGTCCATGTCGTGGGCCAAGGTGAGTGCAGCGGAGTGTATCAGGGGTCAGTGGCAGGTCATGGGGCCATGTGCGGCACCAAGCAGAAACAGGCAAGGTGGCGGACATGAATGCTAGTGCCTCCTACTGAACTCAATCCCACCCACGTCCTCGGATGTGTGCTCTGCCCCACTTGTGGGTGTTGCAGTACCGGCTGTGGCACTGTGAGGCACTGACACACCAGGGGGCGGAGTTGTGGATGGTGAGGGGGCAGCAGCATTCATCATCGCCACGCCTTGTGGCAGCAATGCCATGATGAGGACATGCAGGGCCTGGTAGATGCCAGCCACATTTCGCTGATGTGCAGCGATGGCTGCCATCCTTTCCGCCTCCATCCGCACCATGTCCTCCATGAGCCTCCGCATGTGTGCCAGCTCACGGCTGGAATCGCTGGAGCCACTCTGAGCGGACAGGTGTTCTTGTCTCTGAGTCAGGACTCCAGCGATGTCAGTCATGGCTCGTTGGAGACCATGGAGCGGGCCGTGGGTGTCCGTTAGGGACTGGAGCTGGTCCCTGATGGGACCTAGACACCCATGGATGGCGTCCAGTTTGGTAGCCATGAGGTCGAACCCCACCCGCACCTGCTCAGCCACCTCCCTCTGGACCTCCAACACATGGCGTTGGAAGGCCATGTGTTGCTCGGGGGGGTCTTGGGAGACAGCCGGGGTTGTGGGTGCCTCCTGCTGGGTGGTTTGTGGAGTGGGTGGGCTGCCCTGGTCCTGGAGGTGCTTGGCGGATGAGCTCAATGATGTCTTGGAGGGCTTGGGTGTCGATGCTGGTGGTGTCCTCCTCGTCATCAGTGAAGAGTGGCTGGGACTGCTCTGCAGGAGGTGTTGACGGTGCCCCTGCAATGTGAAGGGGAGATGGTGTATTACAATGTGTCCGCATGTATGTAGCCGCATGGTACAGGTTCACATTCAGGCAGCATGGCATTGTACATTGTGACAGTCTGTGGCTCAGGGCCATGATCCAGAATCATTGTGGGTGTGCACTGTGCCCTGCTTGATTGTGCATGTGTGCCATTGTGGCCATCTCCCCCCGTCCCCCCAGTACCTGGTGGTCACTCACCCTGTTGCAGTTGTGTTGTGTCCTGTCGAGCAGTGTCCGGTCCCCCGACTCTTGCCACGGTCTCCACACTGATGACTGTCGACACCAGCTCCTCCATGTCATCCAGCTCCTGCTGTGGCGCAGGCCTCCCACCTCCAGTCTGCATTGCTGCCTTCTGGTTGGCTGCGAGTTTATCCTTGGTCTTGCGCTTGATGTCATTCCATCGCCTCTTGACCTCGTCCATTGACCTCCTGTACTCTCCGATGGCGTTCACCTTGTCCACCATGGCCCGCCATAATCCATTTCTGGTGCCCAATGACACATTGGAGGCGATGAACAGTTGTTGATGGTGTTCTATCACCTCCAGTGACCAGGATCCGATTCTCCCTGCGGACTGTACTTCGTCTTCCTCTTCTTCTTGTCCTTGCCCTTCCCTGTCACCGTGGTCCCGGGCTGGTCGTCCGGGGTACTTGTGGGGTTGCGCTCGTCCTCTGCGCCTGCTCCGGCTGCCTCCATGGTGCTTGGGTGTTGGTCATTTTGTGTTTGTGTGTTTTTTCTCCTTTTGTAGTGATTTTCCCACCTGCCGGGTGTGTATGGCAGGCCTGGCGCTGCTTATCGCTGCTTTCCTCATCGTGAATGGGCTCATTGTACGTTTTTTGGTGTTGGGGTTTGTGTTTTTATCTCCGTCGTGGTGGTTGTATCGCGGATATTGTACGCGGTTTCAGGAGACTATCGCATGGTACCGCCGTGTTGTGAATTCAACGTTAACACAGGGATATTTTCCCGCGATGGACTGCGATGTGTAAAGTTGCGTTAACGTTTTTTGGTGATATTTAGCACACGTTCTTGTGAATATACCCCTACATTGCTTATTTAATCTGGGAGGGTATGAATGTATTAAAGTGTGAGTGCAGGGATGGCTGTAGGCAGATTAGACTAATCATACAGGCCGAGGCCAAGACGCAGATGTCTTGCAAAATTGATTTAAAAAATAAAATAATTTCCACCATACATCAAGAATTGTCATTAATAGAGTTCCTTTGAAGTCAACAGAAATGTTGTAGAGGTACTCTTGAGATCAGCAGAAAGGGCACAGTACCTCATAGAATTACTGAATGTCCTTTAAAGTCAGCACACTGCATGGACTATCTCGACATCACTAAAGGTGCCTCTGAAGTCAGCAGAAATGGCACAGTGTATCAGGTCATTACCCAAGCTCCTTCCACACTCATCAGAAAGGCACAGTATCTCAGACAGTTACTAGAGATCCCTTTAAACTAGCAGAATGTGGGAGTACCTCAAGTTGCCAGCAATGAAATTTCACATTTTCTCACATTGACAAATCTATACCATGAAGAGCACGCTTAAGACATTTGTTTGCCTATTTTAGACCTAATATAGCCCAGAAACCTATTTGTAATGCTGCCCCCTAAAAACGTTTACAGTAAATTTGAGCAGCACAAAAGGTACTGGTAAGTAAAGAACCCACAGCTTTTCCAAGTGCTTAGGCCTGAAATATTAATGTACATCAAAGTGCTATAGCAGTCAGGAGCGGCTCCTCCGCTAAGGTGGAGGAGCATAGCCCCATTGCACACTGATCAGCTCAAAACGGAAAAATAAAAGGATAATAATGCAATGTTATCATTTTATTTTACCGTACTAGTTCTGTTAGTTGGGGCGCTGGGCTGGGCTGTTCAGAGCTGGGGGAGGAATGGTAGGCACTTTCTAAGTGCGCATGACAGTTTGGCTGGCCGTCTTGGCCGGCCAAACAGTCATGCGCACTTAGCATGTTCTCCACCAGGCTGTATTTCATAGCCTGGGTGGAGAACATGCACAGCCCCCAGCCCATGTCTGAGCGCCGAACCATGGCGCTCAGAACAATCACAACGCTGCTGTCATGCAGAGTCGTGATTGGCTAGGGGATTCTGGGAAACTGTGTGCTTCCTGCTGCTGGAGAAGAGAAGAGGACAGAGGAGAGGCGGCGGCCAGCCGTACCCAGGTAAGTGCTTTTATTTGTTTTTTATTGCCTCCCATCCGCTCCCCCCCACCCCAGCCCCACCCCACCCCATTCTGTAGCAGCCCCTACTGATAGCAGTGCTTTATATTAGAAGGCAAGACAACAGGCCGAAGAATATTACAGGTGGTTTCCACTGTTCCCAAGAAAGGGAACCAAACATCAACTTACAGCTAATGCGGCTTCCCATCAAGGGCAGGAGATAGCCGTTCACACCACGCACAAGGTAGGCAGTTGCTCTTCTTTTAAATCGGAACATCTTCCAGTCATCAGGCAGACGTTTCTATACTATGCTGATACCTTCATGAGCTTGATGGTGTCTAATAATGAGACAATTACTTTTTAAGTAGTTGGATGATCATCCAAAGACTCTGGATTGGCTTCGAAAGTAATTCTGCTTGACATGGGGTGCTCCACAATCTTGCCTACAGAGAAGCTGGCACCGGTGCCTGAATGATTCATTTAACCAGACACCACCAGACTCCATGAGCAGCAGAGGCATGTTAGGAAGATTTGGAAGCCTTGCACTAGCACTGGAAGGATTCAGGAGTTGGGAGTGCTGGCTGCCATGAATGTGGCTGCCCGCCGCCCCCAAAGGGGGCCCCCCTAAAAGGGCGGCCCTTTAGTGCCATTGCGGCACAAGCCTACCCCTCGCTCTAGCAGCAGAGGGCTTCCACCTGGAGCCCGCTGTTCAGGGGGTGTGGGCGTAACTTCCGGTACGCCCAGGGGGGGAGGGAGGGTATGTATACCCCTCTGACCCTCCCAGCGGCCTCTTTGCCGCCAGCCTCGCCGTCTTATCTGTCGTCGCGGGTGGAGCAGGACGAGCAGAGGACTGGTGGGGTCCATCTAAGGTGAGGGAGTCCTAGTCCGGAGCCCCCACCTTAGGTGATTAACTTGGACCCTGCAAGGCGGTTGTCTCGCGGCGTTGGGTGCAGTTGCGGCTAAATTGGGAGTCGTGTTTCCCTCCCCTCGTCGGGCGGCTTGGTCGGGGTTACTCGGCGGATTGAGAGGTTAGTGGGATTGCAAGAGGGCCATACTCACCCGAACTCACTTCTCCCAATCTCTATGAATTTCGAGGCGTGAGGCTTCCCTAGCCTGGTCGGGGTACAGGGGGACTGTGTAGCATGTGGGGCACTTAGTCGGGAGGTCGGTTGCTGTGCAAGCCCCACAGAGCGCTATGGTTACGAGGCAGCGTGGTGCTCCGGCCACGTTGCAGTCCTTTACCGATCTTGCTAACGGGGACGGAGTGTTTACTGGCACGAGTGGGCGTTCGACTGTGTGAGCATGTGTGAGGGCCGTAGGCCCGGCTTTGGCTAGCGCTTCAGCAGGAAGGTGGTGTTTGATACACGTGGCCACCGACCGGGCAGCATTAAGATGCTATTAACTTCACGACTGTTATGAGGCGCGGTATGCTGTACTCATTTCACATTTCACATGCAACGTAATTGTCGATGTGCTCGCATGTGTCCGCTGCTGTGAGGTCTCCCTGAGCACGGGTTTGCACCAGGTTCGAAATTAGGCATCCTTGGTGGGCGAGCAACAGAGCCTCAACGCGCGGGAGGACACGAGCATGCAGTGTCCGCAGGGGCTGGCTGCGGTGCCTGGCGCCGGTTGGGTAGAGGTGGTGCCCATAGTTAAAATTAAAGGGCCGTTGTTTTATTTTGTGGTGTTGCAGGGACGCGGTGCGCGATGGTGTCCGTGGCAACTCTAGGGTGTAGGTAAACACAGGGGGCAAGATGGCGGGAGATTTGTCGGTAGCCAGTCACGGTGCGTCTCTATAGTGACTGCCCAATGAATATTCATTAGGCGTCTCATCCGGTAACCCCCAGAGACAGAAAATTTTGCTAGGTAATTAGGGACTTTAAATTAAAGGCTGTTAGTACATCGCGCTTAGTGTTTGCATGCGGCACGTTGCGATAAAAGGTGCTAAGATACTGGTCCTGGTGCGGTTGCGAGCGGAGCATTGGAGACATTTTGTGAAGAGGGTGCTACGCTCACTAAACACAAGTCTTTTCGGCATCCCAAAATCATGAGGCGAGGTCAATTTGGGTAACTGTTCTTGGTTTCTTGCCGTTTATTGTGCCTTTGAAATTGTAACTTTTGTTGAAGGGCAGGAAAATGCGACCGAAAACAGCCATTACAAACCGAATGTCCTAGCCTTTAACAAGGGGGGCATCAGGACAACACTGCGGGGCTCACGTACTAGCACCCTATTGTCCATCTATGTACATCCCAGAGTGCTAGGGGGTGTTTACGCCACTGGGTGGCACTGTTCCACTGTTTGTTTATCCTTCCTCGACAGGCTTATACTGGTATGAAACCACGCTGGTCGTGGCATGGGTGGGTCTGTGTGCTTGCTGTGCATGGGGACAAAAAATTGCTGCGCAACCCGATTGCACCGAACGAGGCATCTACCGCTTTACGGCATCAAGGGCAACTCAGCAAATTGGGCCTGTTTACGGGAGTTTAGTGGGTGGCTCCATTGGAAGTGTGCTTGCTTGCCAGTACTGTGCGCGGGGTTTGTAGGCGCCTCTGTGGCCTAGTGGTGATGGGTGCTGACACTTGCACCAATGTTACGTTTCAACTGAGGCTGTCAGTGGTGGTGTGTTTTGCTTTCTGTCAACGAACAAAGGGCAATTTTGATGCGGGCTTATATTGGGGGGGCACCAGTCACGTGAGGTGGCACCATTGTGCCCTCCCTGAGGGTGTGAGGGGAGCAACGTCTGTAAATTGGGTCAGCGGGGTTAGAGCTGACCCTGTCGTTTTGTGGCTGACCTCATGATGATGGGGAAGGTGATTTGTTCTGCATTCTGTCCATCAATTGTGGGTATTTTAATTCCAATCAAGGGGGTGCAAGTACCGGTAGTAGGAACCGGTCGTTCCCGGCGGTAGCTGCCGGCCTGGCACAAATTCCAACTCACGCATGGTGTAGCCAACATTATCATCGGTCAGGGCAGACAATGGGGACCGGGAAAGACCGCTTGAGTCTTGTGCATCTGTGTTGGTAGGATGATGTCTGTTTTATACTACAGGAGTCTCCTCTGGCCACGTGGGTGCGGGATTCCGGCCTACCATGGAGGCCACGTGGTTGGCAGGCAGGACGCGGTGCGTTGGTATGATGAGGCTTCCGGCCAGAGGCTAAACCAGGAAGCCTGTCGAAAGCGCGCCTCGGACAGCGCTGCCAGGTTGTTTGTAGGCTGGCTGCGAAAATTTAGGCCTGGCGCTATGGGTATGAGTGGCACACTTTAGGCATTGGAGATGCGGCTCCAAGGCAGGGTTGTTGTCTGTTATCAAAAGATATCACGTCGTTGAGTGCAGTGTCTTCGGTGTGGCATACCATGCTTACTCAACGCAGGCGGATGGAAACGTGCACAGTACAAGTTAGCCTATAATTTCCAGCTGGCTATTATCACGCGGACGTTGAGTGTCAAGGGAATATAATCTATGCCTCTTTCCCTTGGGATCTGGCAAAAGCATGCAAACTTGATAGGCACCCTGAAAGGGTACTCTTTAAGTGCTTTAGGGAAACTTATTGTGTGAGGAGAGGAAGTGGCATAACTGCCAAAGTGCTGACGTTGGAGCGGGGATTCCCGGTTCGAGACTCGGTGTCGGCTCAACATCCTGTGAGTTTGAGAAACGCAGCTAATCTCCATGTGCCTAGAGACAGCACCTAAAGATCACAGGAGTGACTGACTAGGCGAGTTACAAAAACATCTCCCGTGCCCTAACGAAACTATTGTGTCCCGTAAATGGTCGCTAATAATGGCTTCCATGCGATACTTACAAACACTGGGTTTAGCTATTTCGCCCTGTGCACCATTCGCCAAGACGAGTTTTCTGTATCCTTACTGGGGGGGCAATTTGCTGCAAAGATATCTCTGGCTTGGCGACAGCACTCTGATGTGTGCAGAGAGCCTGTCGATGCCTTTCTATGAATTTTGAGCAGTGACACGCCGGGCGCCTTCAGTCTGTGCTGCGAAAGAGGTGCTACTAATTGTAATTTGAATAGCAATGTACACATGTTCCAGATTGCCACGAAGTGTTAATTTATTGATGGAATTTCACGCCCTGCAATTGTCCGCATATTGAGCGCGAGGTTTTGACTCCTTCACGTGCGCCTCTTTTCTACAGGTTTCCGAATGTAAATAACGGTGCATGGTATGAGGATTAGCATGCAAATGTGACACATTGCCACGAAGCGGTAGTGTCTTAGTCAATTTTAACACGCAGCTATTGTTGCATATGGTAGCGCGATGTGAGTCTTTTTACGTGCGCAGCTTTGTTACAGCTGTCCATATTTGCAAATGGTGAATCGTATGATCCAGCAGGCCACGGGGTGGCTCGACAAAACATTTTCAAGCCCTCGCCATCGTTGTAAGGGTGTTGCAATTCTATAATTGCAGGTAATCATTATCCGGTATTAATTGATAGATTCGACCGGGTGGTTTCCGGTACTCGGCACCGTCATGTAATTATCAATGGTGGCAGTTCGCCACTACTTGGCCTTGTCTCTCTATTTTAAAGTTGACCACAACATCGGACAATTATCAATTCAATATTCATTAAAATTACTATTGCCTGTTGCCCATGCCATTCTTATGCTCTGGGGGCCTGGAATAGTCTGAATTGTCACACTTACACAATAGCTTGGGTTAGTAGCTGTGATGTTGCTGGGACTTGCAGCAGGGCTGGAGCTTTGCTTGGTGCAAACTGTAGTGGCATCCTGCCGCCCTCTGAGGGCAATAAAATAAGTACCATTAACTTGGCTAGCAATAAGACCTGCAAGCAGCGGGGGATTATACCTTGGGTGGTGGAGGTGAGCACCAACACATGTTATGTTAGGCATAGCAAGGTCAATAACATTTACCTGCCTTTCCTCCTTTTTGGTAAGGACAGGAAACACCCACGGAGGGTAGCACCCACCAGACACAGCACTGGTCCATTTTACAAATTCACACGGACCAAAAAGCTGTCATGGCCACAGACCGGTTTTAGGTGCATTTGTAGGGGCGTCGGTTACACTGCTTAGGTTAGCAGCAGCAGGGGCGTGGTATGTTCAGCAGCCTTCTTGACCGGGGAGCACATTTTGCCTGCAGGGACGTTTTCCTCGTGGCTGGGTTCATAGCGTGATCAGAAATACAATTTCCACCTGCTGCTACCACCTGGCAAGCCTTCCCTAGATCAAAACGGGACCTCACTTAGGAGAAACGGGGGAGTGTCAGATTATTTGCAGTAATACTAATGAGCTGCTGCTTTGCTACAATGTTTAAAGCACAGCAATATCTCTGATGAATTTTAGATGTAAACACATATCTGAGACTATTAGCAGTAATATTAGTGAGCTGCTGCTGTGTCAAATTGTGGCAAGCAAGATAGTTTTTCCTGCAGCTCGAGTGTTGTAGAACATTTAGAATGTTCATGGGTATCATTCAAATATCCGGTAAGATGCATCAAGCTATCGCTCCATGACACCAGCTCTAAAGGCTCCTGAAAGGTCAGATTAAAAGTAAAGAAACCCTCCTGGGGAGACCGCGTGTTCTAACCTCTCCGTAGCGGGGCCCTCACAGTGAGGTGGCTCCCAACTCAGTCACGGCTAGGTCCCACTGGGCTTCAGCCAGATGACCACTGGCGCGAGTTGGTCAAATGTAGTTTGAAAAGGGGCATAAGTGGGTATGATGGGTTAGGTTCTGCCTAGAAGAGATCGAAGGTCTGCCTAGGGGAACCGTTGACCAGGACATTGGCAGGGCAGGTCACAGCAATTCCCCAGTTGCACCCTGGCACTGGTATCAAGCAGCTACCCTATTACGATAATGGAAATCCAGATTAACATCGTGCCATATGGGCCAACCTAGAAAGCCATTTAGCCGCAGATTCCAAGGCAATGCACTTTTGGCCTGGCTGATACAAGAAGCCTGTTACTTGCTTAATTTCATTGGACACATATGGACACGTTCTGGTCATGTATAGTTTGTGTCTTAGCAGGAGGGCCTGCAGTTGCTTCAGCTGGTATGTACTTGCAAGGTCCGTAACTGGACGGTACGGCATTTTCCAATATGCATAACCCCCTGTATGATGTCAGGTTTGAGGTTCAGTTTGAGAGCCACTTCATGGGCGTTCAGGAGCTACATGCAGCTCCTTGCTGTATGCACGGGGGTTAATTAGGGCTTAGTCTGCTGGGCTGAGGTGTGCTGGGAGCACCATGGGCTAATATGTGAGCAGTACCACTTTCTAGCAATCTGAGTGCAATGTGGCGTGGGACCAGGTGCTAATACATGTGCAGTTTGGGTTTGGAACAAACTAAGGGCACCTTGCGTAGAACCTATAAATTTGGGTGCGGGGGTGGGCTACGGCTCGGGTGGGGACTCCAACAGGGGACCCAGCATCTGTCATTAGTCCCACCCTGCCCCCTCCCGTTGAGACTCCCCTGTGGTTCCATATTTCGCTTGGTACCGCACATGGTCATCACTGAACATCCAAAGTTGTACTTACCAAATCAAGGGGGTAGCCATCGTGTTATGGCCAAGCTAGCAGGACATTTTTCACCGCCTCCCACTATCTGGAGCCCCCAGGGGGAATTCAGTCGGGGGTGCTTGCTATTCGAGCAGAGGACAGGAGCACTGGCACAGGGAGGGCTGCAGCAAAAAGAGCATAAGCTACAAGTTATTGGACATTAGACATTCCCATAGTTTGTAGGGCAGGCGACTGCTTGTTAGTTCGCCCCACCCCAGTAGCTTTTCTACACACAGGCCTGCCTCCGGGATACGCCAGCTGGAGATCCCGGGACTCCTGCCTGCTATGGCACACCTTGTCATGAGTTGCCTGGGCACAGGTGCGGCACGCCTGCCCGGCAGCATTGATAACTCTTCCATTAATCAGCCTGCACCCTGGTACTGGGGCTTTTCCAAGTAGGGGCAAACTAGGGCCAGTCACCATGAAAGGATAGGCACAAACTTGACGAACTGGGGGGTTCCTCATTGGGCACACCTCCTGTACCTTGGGTATTCAGCCGGCTGCTGTATCTCTTCACAGAGAAGAGGGGTGGGGGTACCCAGTTGCTCTCAGCATGGCACATTAAGGTGGGCGCTAACCAGGAGGTTACCCATTAATGTCGCGACTGCACACGATGCTAGCAATCATGAACCAAGGAAGTCCCCTCGGAAGGTGCTGAACAGGTGTAAGTTCAGTAAGACAGGACGGTTCATGGCAAGTAAAGGAGGGCACACTTGCTATTATCTCTCATTCCTGGTGCATCAGATAGTTCTGGGTGGAGCCAGTCTCATTTAGAGGTACGGGAGCTGAGCAGGCATAATTCCCATAAGGAATAGGGGCTGCATTGCATGTGCAGGGGTACACAGTTATTAAGAGATTGGCCCAAGGGGGGGGCCCCACCCCCCCAATTCCTTAGGATACACATAGGGGGTAACCACCTCATTGCCATGGGGAGGAGGTCACTCTTTCAAACCAGGTAAGCTGACTTAAGGGAGATCAGCGAATACATGGGTCAATGTGAGCTCGGGTGGCCTGGGATTATTCCACGCAGAGTGTGGCACGGGGCTAAGTCAGAGGATGCTATTGTACATCCCCGAAACAGAGAACAGTTCAAGAATGTTAGATCGCAGTCACTCATTTTGTTTGGATGGGTTTCCCAGGTATGAGATGGAACAGCATCATTAACAGGCTCGAGCAACGCCTGGCCCTAGGTGTAGCCCCTCCCAATATGTTGGTGATCCACTTGGGGGCAATGATCTCATGACCGTGGGGAGGAGGGGATTACTCGTGGCCATGAAATCGGACTTGGGCGAACTAAGCAGGCGCTTGGGTCACTGCGAACTGTTTTGGTCTGAAATAACCACACGCATTTACTGGCGTGGTGCCAGGTCAAGGGAGGCAGCAGAACAGCCGCGCAAGCGGGTCAACAGTGCTATGCGTAAGTTTCTGAGTCGGAGGGGGTTGGGCTTTATCAGGCATGAGCTCATCCAGGCAAACGTTAAAGGTTACTTTGAGGAGGACGGGGTCCACTTGTCCCCGGTGAGGATGGACTTGTTTCTCCTGGATGTACAGGAATGTTTGGAAAGGGCAGGTTGCAGGTAATAGGAGGTGCAGTGGTGGGGGGCCCTGGCTGCGACAGTGGCCGCCTCCAGGGCTGTGGTGGAGTTACAGGGCGATCTGGAAGCAGTCTGGTACAGTAAGGGTACCTCTGCGGCAGATGGGTACAGTAAGGGTACCTCTGCGCGGCACAATAGGGGTGCCAGAGCCAAAGACCAGGATCCTCAGGGCAGGGTCCTGGAGAACCGCAACGGCGCCCCGTTAGTCCTTCGGGCGGTTTGGGGCCTGACCAACCGGGGGTTTGCCCTGATACGCTCCGCCCTGAAAGGGGCGTGAGTAGAATGGTAACAAGGGACACGTGATCCAGTGGTGGATCAACAAAGGTGTAGCGCTGATCGGGCATACATCCCACAGTGCTGGCTCATCAGGCGGGCAGGGGCAGCATAGGTTGTACGGCTGCCTGCCCATGGATCGCCCGTAAGATAACCCACCTTATTGCATACTCTTGTATGGAATAAACCTGCGACAAGTTTTTCCCATAAACAAAGTGTCTTGTGGTTTATTTATGCACGTTCGCCTATGGGAAGGTGGGGGGATGTTGCCGGTATTGGGACTATGACTCCAGGTCCCTCAGCGATGGTGAGCACTCAATGAAGAGAGGGACTGAAGGCTTTCAAAAGAACTGCAGAAAATCGGAAAATACATCACACGGCTGTAAGAGGTGCCCTCAGGGCTGGTTAAGGGAGAGCTAAAAGGGTCGGCGGCGGTAGCAAAAGTTACGAACGCAATTTTACCACATTTTGAGCTTCTCACCCCGCTTTAAATTGAGAAATTGGGCATCCCATGCATCTTATCTTGTTTCTGTTGTTCATTTTGTGAACAAGCAAATATATGTTTTAATACTTGTCTAATGCTGTCATCTTGTAGCAGCATGTATTATTTTCTATTGCACGGTTCTTGAACGTGAGATTAGGTAAGTGAAAAGTTGTTTAATTGTTATCCAATCCTGCCATCTCGTGGTCACAGAATGTATTACTTAAGTGCATTTTTTCTTTTCTTGACGTCAAAGGTCGTGTGTTTTGAGCTGCAAGTGTAGGTGTGTAAATCTGGTCTCCGAGGCTGGTTGTAAGTTAACGGCGCTGAAATATTTCTGAGAATTTTATAGCACGAATTACTGTGTTCTGTGTGAACTTCACTGTCATATCTAGATTACATTTTTTATGATTTTCTCCAACCTCTGTCTTCTCTAAAGCTGCGGACCTGCCACTGTACAGGACATTGCTGAGCAACAAGGTAGCCGTGCTCAGGAACATTTCTTCAGGGAGATTCAGAAAAGCATTTATTACTACGGGAAGGTGTACTGTAGGAGTACTACTCCCCATAATCATGAATGACTTTGTCAAGCGACCCCCTGGTGTACATTGATATTTTAATAAAGATATCATTGGTAAGTATTGTTTACTCCACACCGTTTATTACAGGAGTAACTCTCAGGGGCCAACGGGCAAAAGCATTGATGAGTAAAGCAGACATTTCTATAGGAGTACTCCTTTTTGTACTCTAAGATGCATCTCAAATTAAAATTGCAGGTGTACATAAACCTTGGGATGACATGCACTTATTTGGAGAATTAAAGATGACAGATCTTACATGATGTTTAATTTATAACACTGCCACTCAAGCGCCAAGCATTTTAAATAACAGGCTCTGTGTTTAAATCGGTCTATTAGTTTTTTTAAATAATTGTATAAGAAATGATTTGTTATGCTGGCACCCTTTGTCTACTTCATACTTTCTCCAAGTACTATCCTCTTTCTCTAAAGTTCCCTCCTGTCTTAGATTGATTTCCTTCCCGAATTCCTCTGCTTACCCTTTTACATTTTGAGAAAGACAACTACAATGATTTTAAGCCCGCTATCTTGCTCCCTACTTTATTCTGTACTGGTTCCTCGTTCCATCTCTTCTGTCCCCTCATTGCTTAAAAGAGACCAGATAAGATGAGAAAAGTTAAGATAAGATGCCATCCAAACCAGCAGTACCCCTGACATATTTAGGGTCCAGAGCACTGCCAGTTGTCTTGTTTGAGACACCCGTTCACTCCATGGATGGAATGCTTTCTTTGAAGGCCCGATGGAGTGAGGGCTGTCAGACAAAGGGCATTGCACCTTCTGCCCTATTTAGGGTAGATGGTGTGATATCCTATTCTTTGTCCCGGTGAAGACGGATAGAAAAAAACAAATATTGACCCCCTGCACCCGGGGAAAAAACTCTAGTGGTGTGGGGGTCATTAGCTATTTGTTTTTGGTAATTTGTTTCTGAAAAACAAAAACATTAGTAAAGTTTGGTGAGCAGCCATCAAAACTGATGGCTGCTGTCCACCAAACATTTTGTACCCTGACAAGAACCGCTGTGCTTTTGGTGATCTAGTATAAATGTGGCGGATGGGAGTTCTACAGGGTGGTGACGTAAAGACCTTCACTACACTGACACCAGCCGCCAAATACTCCATCCGCCAAACACTAGGGGGCAGATGTACAAGGCCCTTGCGCCACTTTTGCGTCACTTTTCCCATGTTAAAAATGACGCACAGGTGGCGCAAGGGGCTTGTAAATCTGCCCCTAGATTTGGCCATCAACCTGCAAAACCACACTCTGCATTTACAAAACTTAGGATGGCCTTTTTATTAATTCCTGGAATGCTTATCAGGTTACATCTGCCCGTGCCTGTATGGAATATACTAACTATTCCACAGTTGATTTGAACCTGTGTGTATTAGTTGCTCAATGAAATGTTCTCTACCATTGGGAGCATGGATGTCAATTCAACGAAATGCCAGGGGTAGCGATGGTGACATAACACACCCTTTACCTCCACTTTCACTCACACACACACACTTACACATACACACAAATTCATACATATACACTCTCTCACACATAAACGCACTCTCACCCGCAAGCACGCACACAACATACATTTAAAAACATTTTTTTACTTAGCTCAGCTGCCTTGGAATGGCACATTCCAGCATAATGTACTCCATTTTTATTACTCTATTAGTGAATATTATATTTTATTTATTCACTATTAGTGTGATAAAAAATGTACAATCAATTAATCAATAAAAACTTTATTCGGCCATGTTCTGGCCATAAAAGTACATTTCACAGCAAAGGACACAAACAAATAAAATTTAAAACTACGGTACAAATATGGTTAAGAGCACAAATAAAATTCATCCATATAATAAAAACATTTCCAAATAGAGCCAAGTCATTGCTATTGTCAACCCATGTTTTTCCTTTTACGTATAGCCCCTGATAAAAAAACTTGCAACCCCATAACAAATAAGTGGGGAGGAGAGCATTTGCAGGTAAACCAGTGCTGGTCTTACTTGTGCAAAATAGCAATTTCTTAAAAGTGGTAGAATATATTTTGCTCGCAGCTCAGTATAAAAACCACAAAAGAACATAAAGTGCAACAGATCTTGGTCAGAAAAATTGTCACATGCACATGGCTGTAAGGTTCCTAGCTTTGAGAAACCTTTAGGTACAGTAAGGAACCAATGGATACAATTAAATCTAAATCTGGATAAAAGAAAACGATGATGCAAATTATTAACAAAAGACCAAAAAGGTTCATCTAAAATCCCAGGACTTATAATCATAAAATGTCTGCATGTGGGTTTCTTAAGTTCATTTGCTTCCCTATCCAGATTTCTCCTAGTTAAGAATTGAGTTTTTATAACTTTCACCTCCATGGGGTGCAGCTTTCTTGGTTGATTAAATAACTCTGGCTGCCCTAGTGCTGAAAGCTCCAGAGAAACATAACTTAACCAGGGAATATCAGCGGCTCTATCTAGCTTCATGCAGTCATCTAGAATAATTTGATTTAGGTTCGGCTCAGTTCTAGACCACAATTTTAACCACCATATCAAGGGGGCTGCAGCAATATTATCTATAATGTAGCCCTGCCTTAATTCCTCATGCACCATAAAGGCTGGGATGCTTGAGGGAGCAGCTAGGAGTTTTCGTAGATGTTTATTTTCAACTCCTTGTAGTTCATTACATTCCTTGTAGCCTCATACCACGCTTCCATACACTGTCATGGAGACGCATTTCTCATTACAGATCTTGAGCAGTGGTTGTATGGGTTTACTCCCTAATCTTCTAGCGAAATCCAGTGTGGCTCCTGCAGATCTTGCTAGAATATTTTTCTTAAGTGCACGCTGTGCCACCCAAGTACCATTTTCGTCGAATAACACACCCAGATATGGGTAGGTTAATACGTTAGATAGTACACCACCTTTACATATGAGGGATTTCTTCTGCCGCTTTCGATTACCGATTGACATTATATGAGATTTAGTCAAATTAACCGCAAGGTCAAGAGCTACCATAAAATCAATAAAAGTATTAACTAAGCATTTCAAAGCAATCGGAGTCCTGGCAAGTAAAACTGCATCATCTGCATATAAAAGGGCTGGAATTGATTTAGAACCTACTCTCGGGATGTCTAAACTCGAATCTGATAGCACTACCCCTAGCTTGTTTATATAAAGAGTAAATAAAACTGGTGCAAGAATGCACCCCTGCCTCACTCCTCTATTTACTTTCCAGGATTTAGTTAGGGAGCCGTTCTCATTGTATCTTGCCGAGGCAGTTAGATTAAGATGGGACCAATGCAAAAAACATACTAAGTTCGTGTCCATCCCTATTTCAAACAACAATTGCCATAATTTTGACCTATTTACCCTATCGAAAGTGGACGTTAAGTCCATAAAAGCCAAAAACATACGCCCTTTTTTGGCTAGGGTGTATTTGTTGGTTATCATGAGTAGGTTCATACATTGCTCCACTGTGCCCCTACACTTACGAAAGCCAAACTGCAATTCAGATAACACGTCTTTTTCTTCCAGCCAAATACTTAAGCAATCTAAAATTACCTTGCCCATTATTTTTGCTGCGGAGTCCAATAAAGAAATCGGGCGATAACAGTCAGGATCGTCCCTGGCACCTTTTTTATAAATTGGCAAAATCACTGCAGTTGACCATGAGTGAGGTAGGCCCACCCTTGTAGCAGCGTTAAACACCATAGTTAAAATTTTCGCCCATGTACCAGAGTCCGATTTGTAGAGGTCCACAGGTATCCCATCGGAACCAGGGGCTTTCCGTGCGGACATATCCTCAATCGCTTTCTGTACCTCTTATACCTCAAACCCTAATACGAGTGGTGCAGTACTGGGTACCCAGGAGGAGTCGGTTTGTTTTGTAGCCACCTCTGCATAAATCTGCTCAAAGTGACTAACCCACCGATCAGCAGGAATAAGGCACTCAGTTCTTGTCGTGTTATTGTTCTTAAAAAAGGGGCTGTTTACTACCTTCCAGAAATTTGCGCTATCGGCTTGGGCACTAGCCTGAGTTAGGTCCTCCCATGCCTGTTCCCTTAAAGCAGCCTTCCTTAGTTTTAGAGCCAAGTCATATGCTCTCCTTTGGGTTTTAATCAATTCAGGATCTCGGAGTGTACTTTTTAACGCAGCCATAAGGGCTTTGTGAGTTTTTGAGCAATCAGCATTAAACCAATTAGCCTCATTAATACCCGCTCGGCTCTTTTTGCCTGTTAGCTTTTTAGAAATTCGCTTCGCCAATTTGTCAAAAGCCTCTAGGACTTCCGTGGGCTCATTATGTACATTGAGGCACTGCTCAATATCTTCTTTGCCCTCAGTATATAGCTCTGCTAAAAAAAGCTCGGGGACAATTTTCCCCCATCTTATTTTACGATCCTGATCCGTAGGCTGAAAATCCCCGTTTACAAAGGGCCTTGGCTCGACACCCCGAAAAACCATTAGGCCCTTAGATTCTGCAGTAATCGGGTTGTGATCACTGAAGCCAGTCCAGGCCGATCTCACTTCCCTCATATTTTGGTATAGGGGGGCTGATATTACAATATAATCTATAGTCGAACAGTTCCCTCTCCCAAAGAAGGAAGGTATTATCTCTACTTTGTCCCTAGACTCTAGGCAATATAAGTTGTTACTAGCTAATAGACTTTCTAGCCGGGCACCTTGAGGTGAATGTTCAAAATGGGCCGCGGGTGGTAAATTGTCAAAAATCTCCCTCTCTAATAAACATTTTAAAGGGCAACGGTGTATGTTAAAATCCCCCATTATAATTATTTCGTAGGGGGTGTGTCTATCCTGTGCAAAGTCCTCTATAAAGCTTTCAAGAGCAATTAAATGCTCACTGTCAAAATCCCTACAAAATGAATTATAGAAATTTACAATCACCAGGGTTATGCTACTCGGAAAATGTAATTCTACTGCTAACAGGTGTGGCGAGGAGCTGGGCAAACCCTTAACAGTACATGACAGTTTAAGCGATATTGAAGTGAGCAAACCGCCCTTTGCTCGTCCCATTGCTGATGGGGATGCAGATTTAAAGAATGAGGTGAAACCATCCATTACAAAGGAGTCAGACGTGTCCCACGTTTCTTGCAGTGCGATGATGTGACCTGTTTTTATCGCTGCCCACTGCTCAACATCTTTTTTCACCTTCAACCCTGCAATATTCCATGACATGAAAGTACACACAGAGGGATCTGTCACTTTATGGTCACAAAATAGTGGAAGCATAGTGATCGATTGCACTGTTAAAGGAGGATTGGTGCTAACTATAATATCACCAGAGGTTGGCTGTCAATCAATACTATTGAGATCCCTTAATGGAGCAAATCTGTTTGTGAGAGGGATTGTTGTATTCCTAATAGTACCCACTTGTTGTGTTTGCAACAACCTCCCTTGAGGCCGACTGAAACTAGTGCTCTCACTACTAGAATGTGATGGCCCTTCTGAGTAAAAGAAGGAAAGTGGAAGAGCCTGAATTCCCGTATACGAATCTGCTCTCAACTGGCCTTGTATCATGGCTCTTGCGTGTAAAGGATGGGTTACATTAACCACAATACAATCCCCACTCCTGTCTTTACTTGTGGTTTTCCCCACCTAGCCCACTCTTCTGGCCATGATAACATGGGGAGCAAAAGATCAGCCATCTATTAGCGATTTGTCCAACCAGTGTGTAACCGTATGTATTAAATCCATTGTTGTCTCTTTGGAATTCTCCTGTAGGGGAGGAACTCCTACTAGGACAGTCACTAGCGGGGCTGATTCGGGGGGCAAGTGTAAGACATCAGTTCTCTGTCTCAACAGGCTATTTGGATTAAGTTGTTTCAGGCCAATGTTCTCAGTCCTGTGGGTCACTCGGTTTTCTTTTGGCACAGCCCCTAGTGATTCACGCAGGGCTGCATCTCGAGCAGTTCCTTCAGCCCTACCATTTTCTGGGTTACCCATCCTTCCCTGTGCACCTGTCCCATCTGGGGTTTGTGTACTAGGTCTGGTTGACTGCTGAGTCATCCTGTGTGTCATATACACACTTTTGCTAGTTAGCATCCCCTTATTATGTGAGTGTCCTATAATTTCATGGCCCTCTGACGCTGAAGGATGCTTCTGCCCCACCAGTTCTGTCCCCCTACTATCCATGGCACTGTTAGTAAAACGTTCATTTGATTGACACAATAATAATTCTAACTTGTCCAACCGTGCGTTAATGGGAGTTAAGTATGTCTTTAGAATTTCTTCTATTTTTAATGAGAGGCTATTTAAAATTTGGCCCAGACCCCCATTAGCTTGATAGACGATGGCTGGTTCTGCTTGTTTTTGTGGCTGATGTGCCATTCTCTTGCCTCCACCTCCGCCTCTTTTCTTCCTTACTGGTGGTTCCAGCAAGGATGCGCCCTCTCCTTGGTTGCCCTCGACCTCATCCACTCAATCGGTGACAACCACAGGAGAGGGCACAGACTCGCTTTGCACTATTTGGACTGGGGTATTCGATGGTACCGGACTCAAGGGCAAATTATTCAGTTCCATAGAAAAAATTGACAGAAAATGAAGAGAGTGGAGCACACCTGCCCCTGTGTTCCTGGTACTAAATTTACCACCTCTGAAACCAGGGGTCGCAAAGGCAATGCTAGGGGTAACAAAGGGCAAGCCAAGGGTCGCAACTGCGACCCCTGGTGACCTCTAAATGACGTCCATGGTTTGAAGGCATTCTCAAAGCAGAACTCCACCGTCTTTATTCTTGTATTCATGTCAGAAGCAGTTTAACGTTTTGTTTACCACTACAAGGGGCTACCTGACACTCTTATATGTTGCTGAGCAGATCTAGTTAAGTTTTGATGCTGGCATGGTGACCTCAGGATCTCTTCATTCTTAAATCAAAATTCATAAATATCAAGCTACTCCACGTCTTAAAAGTGACTTTCAGCCAGTCCTGTGTTTTCCATTCTACAGAACAAGGCATCATGGAATTTTCTGTCCTTCACTTACTACAGGAAATGTGTAAATTCGATATTCAAGCATGCCTAATGCTGTTGGTTTGAAGCAAAAATAGACTGATGGTCACCTAGGTGGCCCCATGACAGGTGTAGCAATTCTACACATTTCAATTTAGCATTCATGCATGGTACAATCATGTCTCCGGTGTACTTTTCGGGACGATTTTAGTAGCATTACCACCATAATGTGTACAATTCTGTTTTGCATATACCAGCCTTTAGTTTTTAAGTGTATGTCCTTTGATTTAGATTGAGCAACTAGATGCCCAAATCTCAAAAAAAGTTGTGTCCAACTAAGAAAAAAGCAACGGAAAAAAAAACGTGATGACAAAATTAATTAATTGAAATTAAAATGAATTAACATCAGCCAATAGCGTCTCTTGCAATTGCTGCTGATAGAGTGTGCTATAATTTATTTCTTTTTTTAAAGTGTTTTTTCTTTTCCTGTTTTCAAATTCGTCATTTGCTGATTTTAGTTGGGCGTTTCCAAATGTCAACTCCTGTTTTCTGGGAGGAGTCTGTCAATTTTTTTTTCAAGGTTGCTACTACCCATAGTCATTCCTGTAAACATCTTTTGAATATGCTCTAGTTGCCAAGCCGTTAATTGCTTTGAAGTCTTCTTTTCTGCCAATGTGACTGATAGTGATGGTTCCCATTTTTGTTTCGTAGGGCACATGAGCTAAATTTTTAGGGAACTTATTTATGAGCCCCTGTGACAATTTTGCGCCGCCGGTGCCTCACTTTTTGTGACGCACCGGCGGCGTAGAAAATGCGTCATGTTGTGCCCTATTTACAAAGTAAAGCATCTAGGCAGATGCGTCACTTTGTAAACCCCTGTGCTACATTATACATGCGTCAGGTATAATGTATGCAGGGCGGGCTTTCCCCCGCATCAAAGCCTCGTAGAAGTGGTGCATTGAAATCTACATGATTTCAGTGCATCACTTCTAGGATGCCATTGCGTGAAAACCTTACGCCTGCCTCATGGCAGGCGTAAGGGTGACGCAGGCAAGGACACATTGCTGGAGTTGCGTCTGTTTTCAGACACACCCCAGCAATGTGCCACTTTTGTGCATACAGATACGTCAGAAATACTGACCTATCTGTAACTCCTTGCGACATTATGCGCCATACTTTAAATACGGCACATCTATGATGTCGCAAGGAGAGCGCACTGAGAAGTGTTGCATCGCTGCTTTGTCACAGCGATGCATAAATGAGGCCCTAGGTATTTTCAGGCATATCAGAAGCTATCGTGTGGCCTGGAACAACAATTTAAAAAAATGTAAAACATTTTTAAAATGATTAAATATATAACTGTCAACCAAGTTTACTAAATATTAAACCAAAATAAAATGATTAGTGAGGGGGTGTAATTTTTAAAAAGTATTGTTTAAAATAATATTTATTAATTGCATTAATATATTTAGATTATTTCATTATTTAATACATTTTAAAATATTAAACTTTCTTAAATTTCCACATACATTTCCATAGACGGATCTCCATTTCCGTCGCAAAGGTCTTCACCCCAGTGGCGTACATGTTTGGCAACTAGACAGAACTGAGAATACAGTTGTAAAGGCCCTTTTATTAACTTTACAGTCACAAATTAAATCTTAGGAGGCTCTACCACTTCGTTGGAGGAGGTAGAGATATATAAGTATACATCTAGGTGTAAATCTCTACTCGGAAATGGTGAAGAACTCTCTGCCGCAAAGGTCTGTGCCCCAGTGGCATACGTTTGCCAACTAGACAGAACAGAAAATACAGTCATAAAGTTCCTTTTATTACCTTTACAGTCATAAATAAAATAAGAAAAAAAGAGGCCACCTCAGTGGAGGAGGTAGAGGCATATAAGTCTACACCTAGGTGTAAATCTCTCCTCGGAAATGGTGAAGAGCAAAAAGGTGGAGTGACACCTCCGTGCAATCTTAAATATTCATGTGAGTAAATATACACATGTATATTTACCTTTGTGAATCGGGCCGAATAATGTTCTGCAGTGAAAAATAAAAAATGTCACATCCAATACCTGGTGCCATCTGGTGTTTATAAGATGCTGGCTGTCTCATCATTAATAAACATGGCAGGCATTCTTTAAACACTATAAATGTTGTAGGATGAGCGTGTGGCCCTCAAAAGCACTGAGCCAATTAAATTGTGAACCATTTGCCCCCTCCCTTTTGATGCTCCAGGTTTTATTAAGATTAACACTTATGCATAGTGTTGTGTTTTTCTTTGCCATTTTCATTACAGTATTGGCGAGTTTGTCATAGTAGTAGCAGCAGCAATGCTTGGGGTTGAGTTTTTTGAGCAATTAGGATCACCACAGGCCAAAGTCACAAATTTTTCTTCTACTGATGATGAAGTCTGTGGTTGAGAGTTTTATTTCCTACTGGTTGGCTGCACGTACAATATGCCTTTTATTTGTCATATTATTGCTGCAAGGTGGGAATTGAGGGGCATAATCATGTACGTTTTGTGTTGCCTTTGAGCCATGCATTTGGGTGCAAGGGTGACACAAAACCTAAGTTGGATTTATCAAGCCACGTAAGGCCACCTTGCATGGCCCTGCATGGCTTGATCAATGCAGAGTAGCGCAACGCAGCACAAATCGCTGTGTTGCGTTAATCTACCCTGGGAAGACGTTCCATGGGTGGAGCGTGGGTGTTCCCATGCATCCACCCATGGATTTTGGGGCATTCCCAGATTTACCAACACTCGTAAACCTAGGAATGCGTCAAAATTCTACACCTCCCCAGGTGAGGCGTAACGAGGAGAAATATCTTTATTTCTCCTTGTTATTTCCTCTTTCTGTGTGTGCTGCACCCTTGCATCATTGGGCGAAGGTGCCTGTGTTAGCGCTACACAGCACATTGTGTGCCAGCACTAGGAAATGACAGGAATGGTCCGTATACTGTTAGGTACAGCACATTACTGCCCTTTCCCTATCACCTTGCGCAGTGCAGGCAGCGCAGCAAAGTGACTTGGTGCGCTGCGTGATAATTTCATAAAAATGCCTCTAAGTTTCAGTGACTTTTTGTCCTTTAGAGAAGACTGCTATAAGGTGATCAGTGGCGATTTTTCTGCTTCTGTATCAGCAAACCAAATTACCTTTACGTAGTTTCCTTTTGTCATATTATTGAGAATTTAGGAGAATATCTGACCTGACAGCAACAAAGTGGCCTGATCAAAATTCTATGTCGATTGTGTCCAATAGATACATAATAAAGTTGTATGGCCTCTTCGCCTTTCTGCAGGTCTGAGTCCAGCTCTGCTTGTGCTCTGAGTCTTAGTCTGTTCACCTAAGTATTCTGAGTTATCATGGACTATAGCATTGGTATGCAGCAGGTACAGCTGGATCATCATTTAGTCAAAGCATCGCTGTAAGAGAGTTTTTGCAGGAATGTTGGAAAGATTGTGTTTACTTTGAGAATTCGGGGCATTGATGAATCGCCGAATAATACTCTATCATGTTAAAAAGTATTTATTCTCAAATACAATTTGGAGCATTGCTTTCAGGTGCACAGACCTTACAGTACTGCAATGGAGTGCTGATGAATTATCTTAATTGCTACCTCATGAATGCTGCAGAGTGGTACTTATTAGAGGAAAATAAACCTACTTCTTACCTATGATCGAGGCCCACTGGAATTATGTGATTCTGCAGCCTCAGCTTTTTCCATATAATTGTGGATTTGCCACATTTTCCACAAAATCCATCATCTGCTGCATAATCCGATCAGTGACAGAATATCGTAAACACAAATATCATGTGGACAGAATATTGTGTCAAAAATATTGAGGACAACAATATTGAGAAGGTAAGTGCAAATAGGTAAGTATAAATTTAGTATTCTTAACTCCAGATCTATGTACCTTGAAGATATATATATTGTCAAGGTATATATAGGTGAAGTTATATACAGTAAAACTTTACTTATTAATAGAAAACAACCTTCACGATAAATTTGTCCTCGATATTTTTGACACAAAATTCTGTCCCACGATATTTGTGTTTCGGATATTTTGTCCAAACACTGCATAATTTGCAGATTTTAGGAAAAACAAATGTTTTTAGCTCAAATAGATACAAAGGTACTAAAAATGTAGCAACATGTGTTTGCACGCAGTGGAAGGCCCTTCACAAAGGTTAACTGGTCATCTTTCAGTTGCTTATTTCTGTATTTGGTTGTTAAACTGGTACTACTGAGGTGAAATCTTATAAGTATTACCAAGTGGAAAAATGAGAAAATAATGAAGTAACACTATAAAATTGTGCCACATTATGCCGCATAATTTTCTTTTTCTTGCAGAATAATTTAATTAACCCTGCAACATAGTTTGGTGCTCCCCTGCTGCATAATGCCAGTGGCCTTGCCTATGGTAACATGCACGCATCAGCTCTCCACATGTTGTAGGTACTAGGTCATGTTGACATTGAAACTGCAGAAAGTTATGGCAACTCTGGGACTCTCATGTGATAATGAACTGCTAGTTTGCACTGATTATGTACATGACTGCAAGGTCAGGTAATGGTAACACTATACAAGAAGCACTCTCTAGAACTGCAGATTGGGCATCTTTCTCAATAAGACAGAACACTACACATTGCTAATTCATTCTACTATACTAATGCTTCATAAGAAGAGTCAACCTAAACTGACAAAAAATCTCGAGGGGACTACTAAAAGGTATCCCTAGTCGCCCACTTTACCAAGAATTTAATTCTCTAGCAAGAATGTAGTATATTCCACAATCCACTGAAAATCGTGATATTTACTGAAAACATGCCACCCTAGACATCATTAATACGATTGCCCTAGTAACAGAAAAACCACCAAAGAGAAAACCTGCACATACTGTTGCATCAAAGACTTATACATTAGCAAAGGAAGAACCAGAAAACAAAAGGAAAAAACTTATGAAAACTTGAAATTTCTGAAGCACTGCAAGCACCGAAAGATTAAAGAAAAAAACTCAAAGATCAAGTTTTCATCACTAAGGTCAACAATTTAAAATTTACAGATGAGCAAGGCCTCAAAACTTCCAAGAACAACCTTCTAACCTATTAAAGATTTTGTCAACCCAAACCAAAAATTCTGTAACTGAGTGAAATTTTGGAAAAATGACACGAAATTTGGAGAATTATGTGCAATGCAAATCTGGCATTTAGCGCTATACTGTAGTACAAAATGCAAAACAGCGCTAAACACATAGGTGCCTCGACCAACAGCAGCTTGCTTTCTGCTTGTTCATGTTGCTCTTATGCTCCCACAATAGGATTTTTACCTGGATGAACTTGAAATTTCATGACGCGGTATTATGGTGTCTTTTTAGGAATTTCCCAAAACAAGTGTAACGTGAAAAGCCAGAAATTACATGAGATTATGCCAGTGTAAAGCTTTCAACATCCTTTCCTTCAAAATGGGGCTATAAAGCCTTCTACTGAAATGGCTCTCATCCTTTATCTCACCGAGACAAAACTTCAAAATATGAACTCCTTCATATCACCTGTTTTCTGCCTTGAAACTACTGTGTCACACGGTTCAATTTACTGTCAAGATGCCATTGTACCCCTTATTTACTGTTTTCTTAACAGTATATTAGATGTTTTACCTCTTATATCAAAGCATGCATCTTGGAAAGTCCATCTTTATGCATGGTTCCTGCTTGAATCTGAGCACTGAATGGCTGCTTAACATCTCCCAATTCGTAGACTCTCACCCCAAAATATGGTAAATAATTTACCAACCCCAGTTGGCATATCTATCTTTTAGATTAGGTCATAGTGCAGTGATGTAAAGGTCAGACAGATGCAGTGGCGGCTCGCATAGGGTGTGCTGCGGGGCGGTGAGGCAGGGGAGGGGCAGGGTGGGGGGTAGCAAACACGGACATACGACGGAACGGAGGAACGTAATAATTACTTTCCTCTGTTCCGTCGTATGTCTGTGTTTGCTACCCCCCACCCTGCCCCTCCCCCGCCGCCCCGCAGCACGCCCTATGCGAGCCGCCACTAAACAGATGTCAAAGGAGTGACCAGGGTAAAGATATCCAGCATATCTTGGTCTGTAATTTGGTGAGTCAAGGTGAAAATAATTAGGTCTAGAAAAGAGATGCCTTGTGGTCCTCCGCAAGTTCCTACAGACCTCAAGTTCCCTCTGTATGACACCGCAGCCCCTGAAGGTGATTTGCCATGCTGTCCTACCCTGCTTGAGTGATTCAATGCACAACGATCAGAGGCTGCAACAACAGAGCAAGGGAGCATTGCCAGCTCCACTAAGCTGGAGAAAACAGGCCCCTCAGCCTGACTGCACTAAGTAAGATCCATGGGGCTGAGCACATCTTGCAAAGAGACAAGTGAGACGAGCAGGCTTTGCAGGCTCCAGGTACCGCAATATATGAATGGGCATTGCAGGCATCACAGGCACTCAGGGATGCCGTCTTTGAGTGGGTTTGACAAAACACCGTCTGAGGGACCTGGTTTCAATGGAGAGGACCGTAAAGAAATAACAGATCAAGGTATGGGCACATACAGAGGAAGCTGACACAGAAGAACATTCCCTGGGTGGCTAGACTTTCCAGTGTAGTGAAAACTGTAGCCGATTCCTGAAATAACAGGTGTCACAAATTTCACTATTTTAATTTACAGGAGCTTCAACTACATGAAATGCAGGAGGCATAGATAAAGAGTAAAAGAGGTCAGCCAAATGCAATTTCAATTGGAAGTCATGAAAAGTTTGAAGGATCTTCTAACATTGAGGCAAATATGAGTGAAAGCTGCTGGATGTTTAACAGTTCTAAATATCCCAAAGAAGTGAGGTTGAAACTTGACAATTAACTACTGACTAAGCAAAATTGGAAAGATACTTAGCATGACATAGATTTTGAACTATCTACCCTCTACAAATATATAATTTCTACAAGTAATTGATGACTGGAGCATTCATTGGAGTTATCTAAGGTGCAGATCGAAAAGATTGAGAACTACATTTTTGGAGACAATAAAAAGAGGGAAAATTCATTGCAGAATGAGTAGCATTGTTGTAACCAAAATCCATTATCGGTAACTCTTCGAACCAGTTGTTCAAGACATTGATTTACTCTTTCTGTCTTACCATTCATTTGTTGATGAAAGACACGTAATAATGACTATTGGATGCCAAAGGATGAGCAAACTGTCTGACAAAGATCGGATGTGAACCGAGGACCTCTGCCAGACACTGTGATATGTGGTTGTCCATGTAAGTGAAGCACATCTGTTAGAAAATGATTGTGCATACTGACGGCTGAATGCAGAATTCAAATGGAGAAAATTGGGCCATCTTAGGAAACATCAACAATGACCATGATGATAAGTTAACCAGCAGAGGGTGGTAGATCCACAAGAAAATTAGATGATATCGTATGCCACGGCTGAGGTGGTAGAGGTAAAGGCTGCAAATACACAACATCTTTGTCATGTATCACCTTTGCTTGAGTGTAAGCTGTAAAAGAGAGAACATATAGTTCAACAACATGAGGAACAGAAGTACACGAAAATGAACAAATGATCGATTTGAGATTAGTTTTCACCTCCCAATGTCCTGCTTCAGCTATGTCATAGCACAATGTCAGGACTTTTATGTAGTTCTTTTGTAAGAATTAGGAGGGCTGGTTAATAAAAATAAACTTTATGACAGTTGGTCAGAAGTGTCTTAGACTGTAAATCCTCCAATGACTCTAGAGCCATTTGAGTATGCTCACCTCTGCTCTCTGACAAACATCACTTGATTGTGTATAAGAAGTGGAAGAGCAGCAAGGTTATCTTATAGAGCATAACATCGAGACTAAGGGGGCTATTCACAAAGGTAAACTTACATGAGAGTAAATCTACACATGTAACTTTACTATTACACTCTGTAGCAAATTTGCTACTTTAAATTATTTTCACCATTTAATAGTGTAAATTTACTAAAAAGTGTAGGCTTACATGTCTCCAACTCCTCAAGTCAGGGTGTGGAGCATAATTTACAAGCGTAAAGGTACCACTTGTAACTTTTCACACGCCGGTGGAGATCCCTGTCACTGGGGTGGATATCCCCCTATGGTAAAGTATTGGAAAAAGTTTAAAACTTTATTAAAATATTTTTAAGATAAATATTAATATAAATTCATGGAAAATATTTATTTGAAATGTGGAAAAAAATTAAAATGCTGCAGAATTATTAGCTTAATTTTAATTCAAATATTTAGTTATTTTTAATTTATAAAATTCATGTAAATTTAAGTCTTTTAAGATTTAAAAAAAAACTCACCTAAAGTATTCCTCTATAGCTATTTATTATGTATTATGTAGTAAAAAATAATTTAATTATGTTTTAGAAACATTAAAGGCACATTACTTTTTTAATTTAAAAGAGTTGCTATGGGCTTTTATTTTAAGTCCCCGCTTCATGTCCTTGCCTCCAATATTTTTTGTGAGAAGATGTTGCAGTACCAGTGGTTGAACATGTGCGGTGCTGGACTTAGCCAGGTTTGAGTAGGACTATAGAAGTGCAGCTTGTGAATAGCAATGGGTTTACTCTTTTGTGGATGGGTGCGTGCCTCACCGTAAACCCCTCCTAATCCCTCCCTAAACCCCTCCTTGCTCCCTCCCATTCATTAGTAGGAATTCCACATTTTCAATCCACTACGCCCCTCCCATATTCACTACTAAAATGTATGCCTACGTGTAGGAAGATCTCCACAGTCGGGCTAGAGAACTCTGCACATGAAAGATGGGAGAAGTAGAGGCAGAGGCATAGACCTCTGCATGTAGGTTTGTGATGCATTTTGTAGTACATTGTTAGCACTGTTTTAGTACTACTAAACATAATACACAATGCAGTTTGTGAAAAGGCCCCAAGGTGTCAGTGTTTGCATTCTGGGATCCGGTATACAGATGATATAGCAATCATATTTGGGCTTTGACATTGCATGCATCGGAGAAATAGTAGAATTATGTGGTCATCCCCTTCCTTGAATGGTTCAAATGTTCCCATCAAAAAGTCTCTCCATTCACTACAGGCATGTTTCTTAGCCAACAACATGAAACAGGTAGAAATCAGGATGTCCATCTCATCATCAACTTGCACCTATTTTAACACAGCACATACAGCTTTTTCATATGGATTAGTTTCTAAAATTTATTTGAATGGATGCCTTAGTAAAGACCTTCTTGAGGGCTTCTAAGTGTGATTTGGTCTTTTAACCTCACTGGCAACCTCTACAGAAGTTTTCCTTCCTTGGAGTCCAGGATATGACTATGCATATTCTACTTTAGTGGTCTATTTATTTAGAGAGAATAAAGGTTATTCTGACTATGCCTGTGTGTAAATCCACTGATAAACTGATGGTAGAAGTTTGCCAGCCCATAAAACTCTGGGGTCATATTCATGAGCCTCTTTGAGTCGCTCTTGCACCATGCAATGTGGTGCAAGAGCGACTGTCTTGCTTTACACACCCAAATAAAAGAAAGTCAGCACTCCCCAGCAGAGGCACTCCCTAATAAAGCAAGAAAACACATGGAAAGGGGCTCTACCCTCACCAAATGAGGCACATTAAGAGACAGTTTTCAGAATAAAGCATGGGGTTTTATTAGTGCAACACTCTAACAGAAATACTTTCCCAGATGCCAAATGAAAACAAAATGCAAATATACTTGTATATATGTATGTGTAAGCAAATATTAATAAAAAGTTCACAAAATAATCAAATAATGCATAGGATAAAACACAAGCAGATAATTATGGTAAAACACACACAAATAATGAGCAATCACAAGTCAAATATTAATAATGGAGCAAAACATAAGCAGATTATAATGAAGAAATACTCATAAAGCAAATGCAAGAGAGCAAATATAATAATAATGGACGTCCCATGCAAGTAACGAAATACAAGAAATAAGCACTGTTAAATGAAAGGCTCAAATATAAAGAGCATGTATACACAGAATGGAAGCATATAAAATGTATACACAGAACAAATGACCAAGAACTGATGAATAAAAATACTTCACATGCTGGTCACTCAGCACACAGACAAAAACACATGTAGAAATAACTCTATAAATCTATACGTATAGCTCAATACCAATGATCAGAGAAAATACCTCAGTGGCTGCAATATCTTCATCTTAGCCCACACAAGACTAAGGTATTCCAAATCACAGTCCTGGGGTCACGAGACTCCTCAAGCTGGGAAATGCAGCTCCGAGCAGATGCATCCACCTCTCAGGAGAAATCCGGCTTCCGAGCCAAGAAACCCCAGTTTTATAATATTCTCAATGCACGTGGAGTTTTCGAGAAGACATTCTCTACAGCAAGGACACTTACTGGTGCTAGCCAGGCTCCATGCAAGCATTCTAAGGCAAAGGAGTCCTCACGTATTCTCTTTACGCTCCAAAACATGTTCCAGCCCCTTATCTTAGGGAAGCTTGCGAAAGTAGAAAACATCTCCAAAAGTACAGAAAACAATCTTGTACGTGAATAACCTAAATAACCGTGAGTAACCCAGGGGCCTGCCTGTGTGTGCAGAGCTCAAGTCAGACAGAGTCAGAATTAAAGATGGAGTTTACGGCACATTAAAGCCATAGGTAAAACTCAATTTTACAATGTACAACCTAATGCACATTTGCGCACCACTGACTACAGCACTATACCCTGAGACAGAGAAGTAAATTCTACACATTTTCTCTCTCATGCTTTCAAACGCACATCCCACACATTCTGTTCCTGGCAAGGCTAAGGCTGTCCTACTCTGTGAAACACCTCCACTCTGAAGCTACAAGAAGGCACAAAATGAAATCACAAGTCAAAAATGCAAGTGCACAAAGAAAGTTGTCGTACATTCAAAATAGAGTGAATTAAAACACATAAAGTCAATTAAAACAATGGCAGTCAAAGGTCATCACATGGTCCCAATACATAGGAGTGTATGTAGCAATACAGTGACGGAAATATAAAATGAGATTTAGGAAACCACGCAAGGCCACCTTGAGTGGTCCTGTGTGGCTTCATAAATCCCAAGTAAGGTAAGTACTGCGTTGCATCACTCTGCGCCAGGGAGGCGTTTCCATGAGTGTTGCGTTAGTGTTTCCACGCAACATCCACGGATTTTGACGCATTCACAGATTTGCATGAATAGGTAAACCTGGGAATGGGCCAAAAAGATATGCCCCCCCACGAGAGGTGAAACGAGGAGAAAAAGCTTTATTTTTCCTTGTTTTTTCATTTGCAGCAAAAATAGAAAGAGGAAAAAGCCTCTCAGGATTGTTTTTGTGCAGGAAGGTGTCTCTTTCCACACAAAAAGAATCCTGCATGCAATGCAGGCACCCTTGAACCAAAAGGGCACCAGCACAAGGGAAAAGGACAGGAATGCACTGCATTGGATAAATATGGCACATTTCTGCCCTTTCCCTGTGTTGCAGGACAGCACAGCAAGGCACCACAGAAGTCATAAATATGCCCCTGTGTTTCTTTCACCAAGGTGGGATAGGTCAATGAACAATACCAGTTATTTTCTGAGGGTACATGGATAGTCCATAAGCAGATAGACAATAGCCAAGATATTATGTCTTCTATTTTAAAATTTGCACTTCTCCAGTTTACAGAACAATTGATTTTGATATTGGTAAAAAGAACTGAAAACATATGTTTCTGGTGTTTCTTCAAGGCATCTGAATATATCAATATATTGATAAGTTAGACAACTACATATTGAGTCAAAATATTGAAGAAAATGCAATTGATGAATCTCTGAAAAATGGACAGGGAATTGCAGACCTATAGGTGGATTACACCATCCTTGAAATGGTTAAAAGGAGTATGAAAGGTTATCTTACACTTATTCCATTTTGTTACTAGGAGAAAATTAAATTCCCCACAAAGAGCTACTTTGATTTAAATGGTAGAACCTTGTGCCAACTCTAACATATACTTAATGAGTGGGAAGAGATAATGCTCTTAGGATCAGGTGAAGAATGTGGGACCGCTGACTGATCTTAAAAAATATATTGTTTTACATTCTCAAAGGAGAAGGGGGGTCACATGAGGAACCCTCTCCATTTGCAAATGGTTACCACCTCCTTTTATAAGGTGGTCAAATATTAAAGTTTTGTGTAATTGGAACAGATGTCCTAAGCACGCCCCTTCCAAATACTGAATCGGAATTGGGTTGCAAATTGCATTTTAGTAACAAGTTTCTGTGGGAACCTAAACCCCAATAATCTATTGCACCCCAAAATTTATATCAGCTCAAAATTTACCTCTGGCGATTCTACTGTGGCACCCTTGATCTTGCAGTAAGAGTCACCACCCTCCTCAACATCAGACCTAACAAATTAGCAGAGTAAATAGGAACTGGGAACCACAGTGTTCGTCATCAAGATCACTTGATAGGGACCTCGCCAGTATTCTTCTAGACAGCTCTTCCTCATGTGTTTGCGAACTGTGATCCAGTCCCCACACTTTAGGTTATGACAAATAATGTCTCTTGTGTCTTCTGTTGCCACATTCCCCAGATGAGATACAGATTACACCATATCTGCCAGACATTTTCAGTAATCTAGCACAATGCCATCACATATTCAATCTAGTGCAGCTAATGGACCTATGCAAGCCTCATTGTTTGCCCATGATAATATCATGGGGTGACAAACCAGTATTTTTATCAGGATTACTTCTCATGTTCCTTAAAACATGCATCTAGCCACTTCAGCACTGTTGAAGCACAAATCTTTGGCAGTTTGTTCTTGAGAGTTCCATTTGCTCTCTCCACTAATCCAGAAGACTGAGGTTAATAACTACAACGAAACTTCTGTCTTATCTCAAATGCTTCACAGATGATTTGCAAACCTTCATTTTAAAATGAGTGCCACGATCTGCCTCAATTGAAGTTGGGAGTCCAAATCTTGTAATTAACTCCCTCAACAATAATAATTTGGCAAATGTAAGGCTATCTGATCTCCGAGTGGGAGATACTTTGACCCATTTAGAGAAAAAGCAGATAGTTAATAAGATGTATTTCAATCCATTATAATTCTGCATCTCAATAAAATCTGCTTGAAGTCTCGTAAATGGATGCTTTGATTAGGCAATCTGTGTTCTTTTTCTGTCATTATTTAACTGGCACACTAGACATCTCATGCAAACAATATCAGCAACATTTCTAGATTGTGTATTTTCCCAATATTTCTTAAATATTCTTGTGGGACTATCTCTTACTGCATGTGCTCTAATGTAAAGATATGTGCACATGGGATGTAATATTGCATCTGGAAAAACAAGTTTTTGTTCAGCATTCATAAATACATGCTGATAGTTCGATTTGTATCCTTGTCTCTCCTGTTTCTTTTTCTCATCATCTAGGGCATCATCCTGTAAATCAATCAGTTCTCTCAATTAAGTCTGAATTGAACTCATGAAGAAACAGTTTACGCTTTCAGCATTTTGGTCTGAACTCAGTCTTGAACTTTGGTCTATCTCATTCTCTTGTACAACAGTCCCATCTTGCAATGCACAATAGTTCACGATCTTGTCAGCATAACTATTGTTAAGTGTGACTAAATCCTTTCTAGCCTTATGGGCAACACACTTGACCACAGCAATTTCTTTTGGCTTCATTATTGCTTTCAACAAATCCAAAATCTAAGCACTATTTTTAATTGAGGCTCAAGAAGATGTCAGAAAACCCATCTGTGAGCAACCTGACCAAAGTCATGCACAACTCCAAATCTATATTGGCTATCTGTATAAATTGTCACATCTAAATTCTCTGACAAGCCACAGCTCTTGTCAGTGCTACCAACTCCACCACTTGTGCTGAAGTTACATTTGACAGAGGAAATGCTTCTCGAAGTCTGGGAAACAGTGCATACTGTATAGGCAGCTCTCAATGCACCACTGTCGTTCGTTCAACTTTATTTGGCCATCAAAAACAGCCTTAAAAGTGCATATAGAATAACACAATTAAAACTTTTTGATGTAGTACATACAAAGATAATTATAAAATTAATTTGCCCTGCTATTCCATAATACTTTTATGCACATTAATAGCCTTCAAAATAAACAGCCTGACTTATGCCGGCCGTCCCGATTCATTCCTGCCAACGCTGTTGATACCAAACAGTACGCACTACAGCCCTTCTCATCCAAAGTAATCTCTGTACACCGTGACAGTCAATTTCCAAGTTTCATTAGTGACTTCCTAGCAAACTTCTTGGGCAGAGCCCCCGCCTTTATCTCGACACTGCAATTTAAAATAAAAACGTAACCTGGTCCTGAAGATGGCCTAACACTTCTGCAGGCCGAAACGCCGTCGACTTCCACAGCGAAACTCCTGGTGCTCCTATTTACGGATACCCCACTCATCTGAAATTTTGTATTCATGTACCATTAATTGCCTGGGTATCCTGAATATGTAAAGCATTTCTCAAAATCCCACTTGTCTCTTGTTGCGCCCACCACCATTGCCGTATATACCACATCACGTGTCACTTGCGCCGTCACTATACTTCACAAGCACTTGTGCACAGTATTTTGTTGGCTACATGTCATCAAATGTAACGCAGTGCTATTGCCCCATGTGCTTGTACATATGAAGTTTAATATGTCCAACATGCTTGTCGATTGAAATACATTTTACATTCACAAGAAAATGTCTCCCTGGTTTTCTCCCCCTTTGGATTTAATCCGTCATAATTAATAGTGCCACATATACTTGACCTGTGAATAATACCCTTGAGACACTGTTGTTTGTTACACCTTTGAAAATAAATAGAGCAACATTATAACATACAAAAGGTTCACTTAGAGTCACCAAATATTTCATTGCTACTTTATGTGACCTAATACTCTGTGCAACAAGCATAGGTTTAAGATAAAAACCCCTAAAATTCTGATCAAATTTACAGAACAATAGAAAGTGCAGTGTGCTTTGTTTGCTTTGGTCATCGCAAGGGCAAAGGGCCGTATAAGGTGGGAAGGACTTCATAGTTGATAAAGCAACTAGATGGTGCACAATGCCACATCTCATTCTTACCAGCACAAAACGATGCTGCATAATAGTCACATGTGATAAATAGCTATTTCCCACCTCCTCCAAGTTCAAAGACTTATAAAAGGTGACTGTTGCTTTGTTTCTATCATCCATCGATCGTTAATCCAGTCTATACTGAAGAAAGGTTTCTTTAATCCTCCTCTTAGTTAGTAATAATACCTTTGTAGGTTCCGACCAGATAGATAAATTGAACAGCCTGGCGATGGAGGAGTTAATATACAGTAGCCAGGGGATACTTAGGGCATCATTCAAGGTTAAACATTGAATGATTGTTCTAGTAAAACCAGTTTCTTCCTTAGCCCATAAAGAGGCCCACAATAACAGAGGTCTGGCTAAAAGAAGATCTTCTAAAAACTGTAGGCCGACCTCATGATGTAAAATAGTATTTGATACAGAAGAAGGTAGACATAATAAATGTTTTAAAAAGCTACTTTCTTCTACTTGCAGGGCAGTGCTCTTTGCAAAACCCCAAAGACCTGCCCCATATAGGGCTGTGGTCACTCCTTATGCTTTATATATGGCTACCATTTTGTTGATGGGTCGGTTCCCCAATTTTATGGTTCAAATCTTTTTTATTGTAGTTTTAAAATCTTTAAAGAGAAAACAAACATTGCCTAGTGGCTGCTAACGCAAATCAGAGGCTTCACAGAGCCCGTTATTGGTTAATGTACAAGCCAGCAGTTTATTATAAAAAGAACACCCCCCTCCCCCACCCGCTCTCCATTCACCAATGTACTTGCTTTAGAGTGTGTAGTGATTCCATTCCGGTTTATTGCTGCTCAGGGGATGCAGGTTTGAGTGTCTTGGGTAAACGTAGCAGATGCAAGTATCTGGGGCATGTAAGTTCCGGGAACTCCTGCGAGAGCAAAGTCAGAAAGGGACGCCATGTCTCATGGAACATGGAGCCCTGCCCAGCTAAAGTAAGTGTTATTTTTTCCATTCCTAGGATATGCCACAGCCTCCCTAGCCACCCAGTGTGTGTAGGGAGTTGTGGGGTGCCCCAGTACGCCAGAATATTCTGCATGGCTGTTCCTAGCACCACTCTTATCAGCTGACCTCTCTTAGATTTTAATGGGTAAGACAGCAGGTCGGGGACCCCCAACAGAACGTGAGCGGGAAATCTCAATAATTGGGTGTCTAGATGCTTGTCTATCTCATCTAACACCTGGGTCCAATATTGTTGAAGCTGAGGTCATTCCCTCAGTTTGTGGACCAAGGTGCCTTGTGCGCCACACTTTCTCCAGCATTCTGCACTCATTGAGGGTTTGATCTTATGTACTCTCGCTGGTGTGTAGTACCAGTACGTCGCTACCTTCGTGAGGTGTCAGTTATGGCTATATTAGTGGCCGTGTGGCGGGATCTGTAGCAAATTCCCTCCCATTCCTTATTACTTAGAGCTCTCCCCAAGTCTTTTTCCCCATCTACTTCGCCCTGCATTGTATGTGTGTTTATACCGCTCATTTAGCATCTTTTACAGTTTAGAGATCAGTTTCTTATCCGAGGTCTTAGACAGTAACCACCGTTCATAATGAGTGAGGTGGCGTTGCGCTGCAGCTTTATTTTGGGGCTGTAATATCCAATGTCTGAGTTGCAAATATCGCAGATGCTCCGTCTCTTGAATACCATAATCGGCCTTGATCTGCTGAAAAGACAGAACCCCTCTACATCAAAGAAGTGACCCATGGCCCGGCAACCTGTGCGGCGCCACTCAGGGAATTGGGTCTCTCCGACTCCCGGCTCAAAATCTGGGATGTCGAACAGAGGGGTCAGAGGGGAAGGGAATGACGTTAGGTTTTGCTTCATACTAGTTTGATCCCACACCACCGTTGTTGTGCGGGTTATTGAGGAGAGGTACAGACTTCTTGGCCTGTGCGTTCTCCTCAAGAAGGGAATCCTCATCAATGATGATCCGGCTACCGCCCTATCCTGGAACAACCAGTGTTTTTCAGACTCGGTACGATTCCATTCTACTAAGTATCGCAGCTGCGCTGCTTGGAAATACAGTTGGAGATTTGGTATTCCCAACCCACCCTCGCTAGGTGGTAGATAGCTAAGAATCTTGTTCATCCTCGGTTTCCTGCCCTGCCATATGAAGTGTGAAATCGCTGCCTGTAGTTTCTGGATTGTGCCTGGGGGAGGGTGGAGCGGGAGTGTCTGAAACAGGTATAATATCTTAGGGAGAGTCACCATTTTAATAGATGCCACTCTACCTAGCCATGAAATCTGGTGGTGCTTCCATCTCTGTGTGTCAGCTCGAATTTGTTTGTGGAGATTATTGTAGTTGGCAGTAACCGTGGCTTGCGTAGTTGTTGCTATCTGGACTCCTAAGTATGTGATTGTGTCGTGAGACCACTGAACCGAGTATTGTGTCTTGAGCTGTTCCACCATTTGTGACGGGAGGGAAAGGTTGGAAGCCACAGATTTCCCTATATTTACTTTAAACCCAGAGGCCTTGCCAAAGGAATCCGGTTCCACAAGGAAGGCTCCCATAGATGTGTCAGGGTTGTTGAGAGTCACCAGCACATCGTCTGCATAGAGACTAATGAAATGCTTATCTCCCCCAAATGGTACCCCAAAGATCTGTGGGTGCGATCTCACCTTTTGCGCCAGTGGCTCCATATATTATGTGAATAACAAGGGTGATAAGGGACAACCCTGTCTTGCACCTTGAGCTATTCGGAGCGGGGCGGATGTGTGGCCGTTTACTCTAACCGTTGCAGTGGGTGAGCGATAGCAGTTCAGTATCTGTGTCCTAAAGCGCTCTCCCACGCTGAAATGGGATAAGACTTGTTCAAGGTAGGGCCAATGGACCCTGTCAAAGGCTTTTTCAGCATCTATAGTCAGTAACATATAGTTACCCGGGAGTCTGGCCGCCTTGTCTAAGATGTGCAATTCCCTTTTGGTATTGTCACTGGTTTATCTCTGTGGGATGAAGCCCGCCTGATCAGGGTCGATCAGGGACAGCATGTACTTGCTGAGTCTATGGGCCAATATTCCTGTGAAAGATTTCAAATCAATGTTAAGCAATGAAATAGGCTGGTATGAGCTACAATATTTGGTATCCTTCCCGGGTTTAGGGATGACTATAATTGCGGCCTCTAACATCGATGCTGGGATCGCTCCTTGTCTGTAAAAAGTATTAAAAAGTCGCGTCAATACAGGAGCCACCTCTGAACAGTAAGTTTTGTAGAACGCTGTGGTAAAACCATCAGGGCCTGGGGATTTAGCCATTTTCAGACGTGCTATTGCAGCAATCACCTCTTCATTGCGAATTTCCTCCTCTAGTGTGGAGGTTTGGTCATCCGTCAGTGTAGCTGTTTGAGCTTCGCTTAGATACCTAAGGCTCTCTGAGTTATCTAAAGTTTGACCCGAATAAAGATGTTCGTAGAACTGTTCGAACATCTCGGCCATTTCTACATCTGACGTTACCGGGTTACCCTTCCGATCCATTACTGTTTGGATGCCCTGTCTATGCCGTTGCTTGCGCAGTTTATGTGCTAAGCGACGTCCGCATTTATCTCCCCCCACATAGAAAGAATGGCGTAGACGGAGGGAGGCGTATTCTGCCTTGTCTAAGTCCAGCGCAGCCAAACTGGGCACGCATTGAAGTGAGTTAGCGCCATATCCTGTGAGCCACTGTCCTCTGGTGTATGTGCTCCAACTCCCTAATCTGGAGTGTCAGACTGTCCCTCTTCTCCTTCCGGATCTTATTATTCGCGGCGGATATTGCTATGAGCTCCCCCCTAACTACTGACTTGAGAGCTTCCAATAGAGTGGATGTGTTAATCTCTGGGGTGTTATTGTGTACCATGTAATCTCCAAGGGTTTGCCTAATACGCTCCACCACGTCTGCCCGGAGTAGTAATGTGTCTCTCAGGCGCCGCTGCCTATAAGGGCGGACCTGAGAAGGCAACACCACTGTGGTCAACACTGCAGAATGACCTTACAGCGCCGCGGTGAGTATCTCTGTGTCTGTAGTCAGTGCAACTATGTCTCTGGTTCCAAGGAGGTAGTCCAGTCTGGCATATGTTTTATGCACGTTGGAGTAATAGGAAAATTCCCTTGCGTGGGGATGGGCTACTTTCCACAAATCCACCATACCTAGTTCCCCTAGTCTGTTATGTCCCTTCTTAGACAGAGCTCCTGCTTGACCATATCGTTGGGTAGATCTGTCCATATTATTATCAAAAACCAGGTTAAGGTCCCCTCCTAACAAAATGTGTCGCTCGTCTGTGGCTAATAGCTCCGCTAATGCTTTGTGTAGGAATTCTTCCTGTCCCTCGTTTGGAGCGTAGATTGTTCCCAATATCAGCCCCTGTCCTCCCACTCTGAAGCGATAGGAGAGCAATCTCCCCCTGAATTTGGCCTCTTTCTGTACCACCTTCCCCTGAAAGGAGCAGGCCACCAGGATGGCAACTCCCGCCGTTTTGGTTGAGTTTGACGAGAGAAATTGGGTGGGGAATGAAAGTGTCTTGAGTCTATTGCAGTGCCTAGTTAATAGGTGCGTTTCTTGTAGGAGGCATATGTGTCAGGGCCTATCCGGGACTATGTGGGGAACACAGTCAGGGACTTGGGTAAGGACTGGGAACAGGGTAGAAAACAAACACAGAGAGGAGTACAGCGCTGCCCAGGATCACACAGGAAGACAGAGGAGAAAAGGGATCCAAAGGGGAAGCCTGTAGAGGTGAACAAGAAGGGTGAGACTTAGAAAAGAAGGGCACTCATGAGGCGGCTCAGCATTCAGAATCACTAAACCCAGGACGGATGTGCAATACAATTAAACATAAAACAACATTAACAATAAAGGGGATGTGTGGGGTAAAGCACTCAGGAGCTCCACACGGTAAGACTGAAGCTCAGTAAGTTCCTTACCCACAATTGCTGTTACAGACACTAACTGGAAATACCCACATATAGGATATGTATACAAAGGCAGAGTCTGTGGAGCTTATACCTATGGTGATGTTATAACAGAAACTCAAAGACAATACTCACAGTGAACAAGAAACACCACCTAGGTAGTCAGCTGTGCCCAGGGATCCTGGCGATCAAACAGGAACACGCAAGGCAGTAACAGCAAAGGGGTAGACAAGCACAAGCACAATAGACAAGGAGCTAGCAAGGAGGAGTGCTTAACAGGAAAGGAAGGAAAACACAGGGCACACTTGGCAGAAAGCAGGTAACAAACATACAAGGTAACAGAAGTAAGACAGCAGAATAGAAAGATAGCAAACTAGAATTGGAACCAAGGAGATGGGATGAAAGGCAGGGACTGGAAAAGGATATACAGAAAGGGAGGCTACAAGGGTGTACTAGAATAGTGCAGGGTTAGGAAACCAGAAAACAAAGTAGCATAGGATGCAGAGCTGGGGCAAGAATTGAGCAAAGGCTCAGGGGTCAAAGTAGCACTACAGGTCAGGAACAAGGAAACGTAAAGGCTCAGGAATCAAGGAAGCACTGCAAGCAGTGCTGGTTCAGGAAACAGGAAAATGGCTACAGCTCAGGAAACAAGGAGTCAAGAGCGAACTACAAGCAGTGCAAGTCAGGCACAAGAAAAATAGCTATAGCTCAGGAACTTAGAAAACCAGGTAGCACTGCAGGCAGTGCTAAATCAGGTACAAGGAAAATAGCAGCCGGTCTGGAAAAAGGCAGGACTAAAGCTCAGGAAATACTGGAAACAATAGCAAAGGCTCAGGAAGCACTGGAAACAAGGATTGGTCTCACCGGTAAACAGCTTACAATGACCAACACTGGGCTGAAGGGAGCTGGGGCTTAAAAGAGCTCACTGTAATCATATGCAGCAGGTGTGAGCAGGCTAGCAGCATCCAGCCACAGGTGAGCTGAATTCCTCCACCCATCCTTGGCCTGCAGGGGTGGAGACTAAGCAGTGAGCCGGGAATCCTGGGTAATGGAGTTTTCAGGCATGAGTAGGCTGGCTTCACAAAACCCGGCATGGAGTGGGAATGGATGTCCGTTCCCAATAAATGTCCAAATGGCTGGAAGTCAGGATTTGCATGCAGGGGAGGGTCTGGAAGTTTATTAGAGGACTGGAAAGTCCCCCAGTTCAGCCCCCTGGTGGTGGACACGGGAATGCAGGGAGCAAGTCGTGACAGTACACCCCCTCCAAAGACCCTCTCCCTGAATCTGGAACTGGATTCAAGGCCGTGGCTCCTATGAAGTAAGTCCATTTCCCTCACAGATGTAGTGCAAGATGCCAGCGGACTGCAGAAAAATGGTGACGTTCTGGAAGGTTTTGTCTCTGATGCTGGTGATTCAGTCTCTGGATGTATATGTACTGAGAACTCTGGAGGCTGGCAAACTGGAAGCACAGGGTCAAAAGTTGGAAAAATAGAGGTTCAAGTGCTGAAGGCAGGGAGCCCGGAGGCTCTGGTGCTGAAGGCAGGGAGCCCGGAGGCTCTGGTGCTGAAGGCAGGGAGCCCGGAGGCTCTGGTGCTGAAGGCAGGGAGCCCGGAGGCTCTGGTGCTGAAGGCAGGGAGCCCGGAGGCTCTGGTGCGGAAGGCAGGGAGCCCGGAGGCTCTGGTGCGGAAGGCAGGGAGCCCGGAGGCTCTGGTGCGGAAGGCAGGGAGCCCGGAGGCTCTGGTGCGGAAGGCAGGGAGCCCGGAGGCTCTGGTGCGGAAGGCAGGGAGCCCGGAGGCTCTGGTGCGGAAGGCAGGGAGCCCGGAGGCTCTGGTGCGGAAGGCAGGGAGCCCGGAGGCTCTGGTGCGGAAGGCAGGGAGCCCGGAGGCTCTGGTGCGGAAGGCAGGGAGCCCGGAAGCTCTGGTGCGGAAGGCAGGGAGCCTGGAAGCTCGGGTCCTGGAGGCAGGGAGCATGGAAGCTCGGGTCCTGGAGGCAGGGAGCCTGGAAGCTCTGGTGCAAAAGGCAGGGAGCCTGGAAGCTCGGGTCCTGGAGGCAGGGAGCATGGAAGCTCGGGTCCTGGAGGCAGGGAGCCTGGAAGCTCGGGTCCTGGAGGCAGGGAGCCTGGAAGCTCGGGTCCGGAAGGCAGGGAGCCTGGAAGCTCTGGTGCGGAAGGCAGGGAGCCCGGAAGCTCTGGTGCGGAAGGCAGGGAGCCTGGAAGCTCGGGTCCTGGAGGCAGGGAGCATGGAAGCTCGGGTCCTGGAGGCAGGGAGCCTGGAAGCTCTGGTGCGAAGGCAGGGAGCCTGGAAGCTCTGGTGCGAACGGCAGGGAGCCTGGAAGCTCTGGTGCAAGCGGCAGGGAGCCTGGAAGCTCTGGTGCGAACGGCAGGGAGCCTGGAAGCTCTGGTGCGAACGGCAGGGAGCCTGGAAGCTCTGGTGCGAACGGCAGGGAGCCTGGAAGCTCTGGTGCGAACGGCAGGGAGCCTGGAAGCTCTGGTGCGAACGGCAGGGAGCCTGGAAGCTCGGGTCCTGGAGGCAGGGAGCCTGGAAGCTCGGGTCCTGGAGGCAGGGAGCCTGGAAGCTCGGGTCCTGGAGGTAGGGAGTCTGGAAGCTCTGGTGCGAAAGGCAGGGAACCCGGAAGCTCTGGTGCGAACGGCAGGGAGCCCGGAAGCTCTGGAGCGAACGGCAGGGAGCCCGGAAGCTCTGGTGCGAACGGCAGGGAGCCCGGAAGCTCTGGTGCGAACGGCAGGGAGCCCGGAAGCTCTGGTGCGAACGGCAGGGAGCCCGGAAGCTCTGGTGCGAACGGCAGGGAGCCCGGAAGCTCTGGTGCGAACGGCAGGGAGCCCGGAAGCTCTGGTGCGAACGGCAGGGAGCCCGGAAGCTCTGGTGCGAACGGCAGGGAGCCCGGAAGCTCTGGTGCGAACGGCAGGGAGCCCGGAAGCTCTGGTGCGAACGGCAGGGAGCCCGGAAGCTCTGGTGCGAACGGCAGGGAGCCCGGAAGCTCTGGTGCGAACGGCAGGGAGCCCGGAAGCTCTGGTGCGAAATGCAGGGAGCCCGGAAGCTCTGGTGCGAAAGGCAGGGAGCCCGGAAGCTCTGGTGCGAAGGCAGGGAGCCAGGAAGCTCGGGTCCTGGAGGCAGGGAGCCTGGAAGCTCGGGTCCGGGAGGCAGGGAGCCTGGAAGCTCGGGTCCGGGAGGCAGGGAGCCTGGAAGCTCGGGTCCGGGAGGCAGGGAGCCTGGAAGCTCGGGTCCGGGAGGCAGGGAGCCTGGAAGCTCGGGTCCGGGAGGCAGGGAGCCTGGAAGCTCGGGTCCGGGAGGCAGGGAGCCTGGAAGCTCGCGTCCGGGAGGCAGGGAGCCTGGAAGCTCGCGTCCTGGAGGCAGGGAGCCTGGAAGCTCGCGTCCTGGAGGCAGGGAGCCTGGAAGCTCGCGTCCTGGAGGCAGGGAGCCTGGAAGCTCGCGTCCTGGAGGCAGGGAGCCTGGAAGCTCGCGTCCTGGAGGCAGGGAGCCTGGAAGCTCGGGTCCTGGAGGCAGGGAGCCTGGAAGCTCGGGTCCTGGAGGCAGGGAGCCTGGAAGCTCGGGTCCTGGAGGCAGGGAGCCTGGAAGCTCGGGTCCTGGAGGCAGGGAGCCTGGAAGCTCGGGTCCTGGAGGCAGGGAGCCTGGAAGCTCGGGTCCTGGAGGCAGGGAGCCTGGAAGCTCTGGTCCTGGAGGCAGGGAGCCTGGAAGCTCTGGTCCTGGAGGCAGGGAGCCTGGAAGCTCTGGTCCTGGAGGCAGGGAGCCTGGAAGCTCTGGTCCTGGAGGCAGGGAGCCTGGAAGCTCTGGTCCTGGAGGCAGGGAGCCTGGAAGCTCTGGTCCTGGAGGCAGGGAGCCTGGAAGCTCTGGTCCTGGAGGCAGGGAGCCTGGGAGCTCGGGTCCTGGAGGCAGGGAGCCTGGAAGCTCTGGTCCTGGAGGCAGGGAGCCTGGAAGCTCTGGAAACTTTAAATGAAAACAAGGTAAGGGCAAAGTGACACATGGTTCATAGACTTTCAGCTCTGAGAATGGTAGTAGACTGTAAAAGGTAGATTCGCTGCTGTCAGTAGGGACTTCTTCACAGGTTCTTGTAGTATCCGGGACTGTGATATCTACTGGACTACAGAACTGGGTAACCTTGTGTGAAAGGAGAGCAGACATGCTAGAACCAGAATTCTTATTCAGCAAGCTGAGTATGGTATCATTCTCCTTTTGCACTGCTGACACAGACAGTAAACCTGGATCCGAACAGAAAAGCAAGTCAGGATCTGGCAAAGAGGTGTTTGAAAGCCAATGAGTGAAATATTGTGAACGTAAATGTCCATTTCTCAAAAGAGGATTTATTGTTTCAGGACTAGGGTGAACATTTTCACAGTTGCTTTGCACCTTACAACACGCTGAAGTTCTTTCTGCTGCTAACAAGATTTGCAGATATTCATTTTCCTCCTGCAAGTCACTGGCTGACATCAGGTGAAGATCAGGGTCACAGATTGAATAAAAATCTAGCATAGAAGGATCAGCCAACCACAGGGAATGATATTCAGCACGTAAAAGTCTGTTTTGTTCCAGGAATTGATCTCTAGAGTTTAAGTGCTTTCTGGATCTGTTGCTAAACATCTTGGCAAGAACTGACAGGGTGGGTTAAAAAAAAAAAAAAATAGCTGACTGAACGCAAAGAAACCTCACAAGTGACCCTGGAAATGTAGGTTGGTCATTCTGTCAGGGCCTATCCGGGACTATGTGGGGAACACAGTCAGGGACTTGGGTAAGGACTGGGAACAGGGTAGAAAACAAACACAGAGAGGAGTACAGCGCTGCCCAGGATCACACAGGAAGACAGAGGAGAAAAGGGATCCAAAGGGGAAGCCTGTAGAGGTGAACAAGAAGGGTGAGACTTAGAAAAGAAGGGCACTCATGAGGCGGCTCAGCATTCAGAATCACTAAACCCAGGACGGATGTGCAATACAATTAAACATAAAACAACATTAACAATAAAGGGGATGTGTGGGGTAAAGCACTCAGGAGCTCCACACGGTAAGACTGAAGCTCAGTAAGTTCCTTACCCACAATTGCTGTTACAGACACTAACTGGAAATACCCACATATAGGATATGTATACAAAGGCAGAGTCTGTGGAGCTTATACCTATGGTGATGTTATAACAGAAACTCAAAGACAATACTCACAGTGAACAAGAAACACCACCTAGGTAGTCAGCTGTGCCCAGGGATCCTGGCGATCAAACAGGAACACGCAAGGCAGTAACAGCAAAGGGGTAGACAAGCACAAGCACAATAGACAAGGAGCTAGCAAGGAGGAGTGCTTAACAGGAAAGGAAGGAAAACACAGGGCACACTTGGCAGAAAGCAGGTAACAAACATACAAGGTAACAGAAGTAAGACAGCAGAATAGAAAGATAGCAAACTAGAATTGGAACCAAGGAGATGGGATGAAAGGCAGGGACTGGAAAAGGATATACAGAAAGGGAGGCTACAAGGGTGTACTAGAATAGTGCAGGGTTAGGAAACCAGAAAACAAAGTAGCATAGGATGCAGAGCTGGGGCAAGAATTGAGCAAAGGCTCAGGGGTGAAAGTAGCACTACAGGTCAGGAACAAGGAAACGTAAAGGCTCAGGAATCAAGGAAGCACTGCAAGCAGTGCTGGTTCAGGAAACAGGAAAATGGCTACAGCTCAGGAAACAAGGAGTCAAGAGCGAACTACAAGCAGTGCAAGTCAGGCACAAGAAAAATAGCTATAGCTCAGGAACTTAGAAAACCAGGTAGCACTGCAGGCAGTGCTAAATCAGGTACAAGGAAAATAGCAGCAGGTCTGGAAAAAGGCAGGACTAAAGCTCAGGAAATACTGGAAACAATAGCAAAGGCTCAGGAAGCACTGGAAACAAGGATTGGTCTCACCGGTAAACAGCTTACAATGACCAACACTGGGCTGAAGGGAGCTGGGGCTTAAAAGAGCTCACTGTAATCATATGCAGCAGGTGTGAGCAGGCTAGCAGCAGCCAGCCACAGGTGAGCTGAATTCCTCCACCCATCCTTGGCCTACAGGGGTGGAGACTAAGCAGTGAGCCGGGAATCCTGGGTAATGGAGTTTTCAGGCATGAGTAGGCTGGCTTCACAAAACCCGGCATGGAGTGGGAATGGATGTCCGTTCCCAATAAATGTCCAAATGGCTGGAAGTCAGGATTTGCATGCAGGGGAGGGTCTGGAAGTTTATTAGAGGACTGGAAAGTCCCCCAGTTCAGCCCCCTGGTGGTGGACACGGGAATGCAGGGAGCAAGTCGTGACAATATGTCCACCTTAGAGTGTTCAAGATATGACAAAATTGCTCTACGTTTAATCGGATTATTGAGTCCCCTCACATTGAGGGTAAGAATTTTAAGTCTAGTGGGTTGCATTCTTAGTGTATGGGTTATGTTTCAGCATGGTCTCTGCCCTTTTTTAAGCACACTAAGTGGGATATCAACCTAGCCTGAGCAAGCGTCTGTACATGTGCGATAAAAGTTCTGAGAAATTTCATTGGTGAATGGAGGCCCCCAAAACTATCCCCTATTATAAGAAGAACAACAACAAGAGAAAAACAGAGGACTCTTGAAAAAGCATGGGTTTTGTACACCCACCCAGAGTTTAGAGTCAGTCCGTCAGCCATATTTGGCTGCCAGTAAATGAATATGGGGTCCGTTGTGTGGCCAAGTTCCCACCGCTGCCCCCATCCCGCAACAGCTTACTAGTTCTCAGTGGGGACAACCCAACTGGATGAGCTCAGTTGTCCTCGGTTTTCGCCAGGGCCGCAGGGATGGACTCCGGCGCTTCTTGTTGTCCCTTTGCGATTTCTGCTTGGTCCGGTTTGTTCGGACTTCGACGACGTCTCTGTCTGCGCCAGCGTGGGTGTTGGTCACCTCGAGCTGGCGACTCCGGCTCCCCTCCGCCGAGCTCCTCAGGTGGCTCCAATCCCAGGAGTCTACAAGCCTCCGACAAAGAGCGTAGCTGTCTTAGTTTGCCTCCCCATCGAAAAACCAGCCTAAAGGGGTGGCCCTATGAGTATAAGATATTTTGATCGCATGGTTAAGAGGTGACTGGGTGAAAATCCCTACGCTTTTGCAGCGTTAGAGAGGCAAGGTCCTGAAACAAGGTAGGGGTCTGTTCCCGGTATGTGATTGGATGTTGTGCCCTTGCTTTGCAGATGATCTCCTCTTTAATTTGGAAGTTGTGGACACAGACTAGGATGTCCGCTGGGTGGGCTTTGTCCGAGCGGGGAGCGCCCACCCTGTGTGCTCTGTCTATTTTAATCATTGTGTCTTGGGGATTGCCGAGTATATGATTAAACAGATCCCTCACATACCCAAAGATATCGCCGCCCTCTGCCTTCGGCGCCACTCCCCGGATTCGGACATTGTACCTACGGGAACAGTTCTCAAGATCCTCTAAGTGAGCCTGTAGGTCTATATGTTGCTCTTGAAGTCGGATCACTTCTTGCCTCGTTGCCTCCAGTTCTTCATCCAGAGTGTCTCCTTTATCCTCCAGTGCTCCCACCCTCTCTCCCAGTGCGTCAGTGTCTTTTCTGATCTCTTTGATTTCGATTGTGAGGTCTTTCTTGACCATTTGTAAGTCCTCCTTCAGGGCAGTGAACAGTGATTCTACGAACGCCTGGGTCATGGGCTCTTCCGCAGGGCCAGACATTGCTCCCGACTGTGCTTCTTCAGCTGGTGGGGCATCCGTCGTACCACCACCCTGGGGTCTCATCAGCATGTCTTTAAGGGAGCGGTCTTTCTTCGCTCGGTTGGTAGACATTTTGCCTCTTGCTGCCTTCGCTGGCTGTGGCTGTGTCGACACCAAGGCCCCTCACCCAGGGTTCGCGTCCCGAGGTCACGACTTAGATCTGGGGCCCTGCTGAATCTCACCTCCCAGACCGCCACCTCCGTCTCTAGTGAGTCGCAAAAGTCAAGGCAGCGTGGCGGGCCCAGGCCACCCGTGCTAATGGGAAGCTTTCCCTTTTCTATGCTTTCTTCCAAAATTAGTCATGCGCCGTAGGTCACTTCTTCTTTTCATCCCCCGCTGATCACTGCAGGAGCCCCGGTGTCTCCCGCCTCAGCTGCATGTGCCCGGCAATTCGGGTCAACCAATCCCCTGGGAGATCTGAGCACTCGATTATAGGCTAGTGCTCCGCGGGCCCGTCACACAGCCGCTTGGGCCTTACTCAGTTAATATTTGGCCTGGGGACCCCTACCGCACCGCCGCTGTCCCTGGATGCTTCTGGGTGGCCCCGGAGGGCTCTTCTCCTCATGTATGAGTGTCCTTGCTCTTGCGCCGAGTACAGGGACTCCTGTAGGCCCACCCTGCTCTGTCAGGTCTTAGCTCCGGCACTTGGACACCGGGGTGGCTTTGCGGGGATCATGCCTCCGGACCGCACCCCGTGCAGGCCACCGCCACTGTCGCACTTCTGCCACAATGCGCTGCTCGCCCCCGAATTTTGGGCGCTTCTGTGCGCGTTAGTGAGTCCGCCAAACCGCGAGGCTCAGGGCGTCTCCGTGGACTCTCTCCAAGCCTGCTGGCACCGGCTGTTTGTTGCAGGGCCACTAGGCCCCCGCTCCCACAGCAATGGCCCAGCCAATGGCGCCAGTCAGCCCCCTTGTGGGTCTAGTTCGTCTGTTGAGGGCAGGGGTCAAGGGCCTCGGGGAGTCTATGTGTTGCCAGCCGGCCCTCCCTCTGATGCAGTAGTGAGCTGGGGCCCTTCGTCAGGCAGCCTCTCCCCCTAGTGGTTCTGGGGATGCCCTGTGGAAGACCTCACTCTGGGCACCAGCGGGTTCGCTCCAGCCCTGGGTTCCGGGCTTCTGGCAGGACTCCTTTGCTTTATTAGGGCCTATGCCCGACACGTGGGCACCGGGGGGACTTCAAAGAGGGCGCTCCTCTGATCTTCACCCCACGTGCAGGCCTCCGATCTTGCAGGTATGTAGTGTTGTCACGCCGCTCACCTCTGATGCTGGCTGGCTCCAGTCACTTCAGTGGCTCCGCCGACTTGCGCGGAGCGGGGCACCCCAACCAGACTACGCCATACTTGTATGACGCCCGTGTCTCGGACGGCCGCAATCAATGCTCTGGTGCTGGACATGCTCGGGGCCCCCACTGCGCCTCTCTGTGTCCGGGGACCTGCCCCCAGTAAGCTCCTGTGCCAGTCACATAGCGTCGCCCGTAGATGCCTCCGGGGCAGGCCTCAGGCGCACGCACGTTCCTGTGCGCTGCTCGGGCTGGGCGGACCTTTCCTCCCGGCTCTGACTTCTCTCCGGTCCAAAGTTAGCGATCGGGAATCAGCTCTTCTCTAATTGAGGACCCCAGGTTGGCGCGGGTTTCGGCTGTTTCTGCCCCCACGGTCCTGGCTCCAAACCCCGAGGAAGCTGCGTTTAGGCCGGTGGCAGGCGGGAGCAATGATGCAGATAGTCCTACCTCGCCGCCATCTTGGCCACGCCCTGGTTCCCCAATTTTAAGGAGAATTTAAAAATCCCTTGTGAAGCCCTGCTCATTTTAGCTTTGATATTTAAAACTTGTTGTGACCATGAGCCATTGCCCGCAAATAAAATACCCAAATAGCAAAACGAATTCACTAAAACAATTGGGGTGTTATCAATAAAAAACGATTCACAGGATTTATGCTTAGGCCCACAAACCATTGTGAATGTTTTGGATTTGTTGATTACCATTTTCTTTAAGGTCATAATATCTGCGAAAGCATTCATCAGTCTCTTGAGGCCAACTGGGGTTTATGCTAATAATACTGCATCATCGGCATATAACAGTACAGTTATTCGGGCGACCAGCCGCCCAAGGGGCATCTGCCTGCACCGACTGCAGGTAATTATCTACCCCATTAATAAAGAGGGAAAATAATATTGGGGCTAGCACACACCCTTGCCGAATTCCTCGCCCCACTTTAAATTTGGTCGAACATTCCCCCTGGGGGCCAAACAGAACTTGGCTAGTTAGGTTCTCAAACATTCGGGAAAGAAACCCAATGATTGGCTTTGGTACACCCAGGGAGATCAGAGTTGACCAAAGTAAATTATGGTCGACCAATTCAAAGGCGCAACTTAAATGGGCCAAACATAAATAAAGTGTGCCTGCCTTAGCCCTGGTATATTTACCAATTAGTAACTCTAAATTAAAACATTGTTCGATAGTCCCCAGCTGTTTTCTGAACCCAAACTGTACCGGAGATAAAATAGATTGCTCTTGCGCCCATTCCTCCAATCTTATTAACAGGAATCTTCTTATTACTTTCACAGAGGAGTCCAGGAGGGAAATAGGATGATAATTTTTTGGTCCTGCTTTATCCCCTGTTTCAAATGTGGGTACAATAATAGATTCGCCCCAAGAAGATGGGATTGTATCTATTGCGGCTGTATTAAACACCCTAGTTAGGATAGGCCCCCACAGTTCAGGGGCAGATTTAAAAACATCTACTGGCACCCCATCTGGGCCTGGGGCCCAACCCCCAGCACTGGCCTGTATAGTCAGATCAACTTCTCCATTAGTAATGTTCAGGGGAAGGTGCCCCCCTCACACAATGGCTTGCAGTCTTGTCCTGTGGCGTCCTCATTACTTTGTCTAAAACTTTCAGAAAAATGGGCCACCCATCTATCACAAGGGACAAGAGAACAGAACTCAGGTATGTCATCATTTAAAAAAGAAGGTGCATTCACTGTATCCCCAAAATGTTTGGTGTTCCTATTTTCTGCGGCAGTGGCCACATTTTCCCATGCTTCAACCTGGAGTGTTTTTTCCTAATGGCTTTAGCTGATTTATACTTATTCCGCAGGGACTTAATGGCCAGTATATCCAGTGGAGAGTTAGACAAAGCATATTTAAGTGGCTGTAAGGCTTTAGTGCAGGCACTATCAAACCATCCCCTTCTCTTATTCCCTGATGTATTTAGGTAATGAGTCAAGAGTGATTTAATAGAAATGATAATATGGCTGAAATTTTCTGTCAATATATTTAGTACAATATCATCCTGAAGACAATAAGTTATTTCCCTAAAATTATTCACTACTATTTTCTGCTGAATCCTACGATGGTCAATACCCGTTCACTTGATTCTTACACCGTTTGCCCTAGTGGGGTTCATACTATTTACTGTATGGAATGAGGCCTGCCTCTGACCTACAAAAAGATGGGTAATGTAAGTAAATTGTCGTCACTAAAGATTGAAGGTACAATACTGAGATTACCACAGATATCATTAGCACAGACAGGCACCAATACATGATCTATAATGGAAAATGAGTTTCTCCCAGTAAATGTTAGGGCTAGCTCCCCAGTTATATCACACCCACACCTAAGTAATTGAAGGTCATATTTAGAGATAATAGAATTCAGTGCTTCACCATACTCATTGTGGCAGAAATGATCATTGCCCACCCCATCTTGATAAATATGACCCCATGCCTGGGTGGTAGATAATGCACATGCCTGAATATTAAAATCACCTGCCCATACTAATACAAAATCCATGTAAATGAAACCTAGGAAGGCTTCAAGACCATGGTCAAGAGCTGTAGCCACACTGCCACACATTGAATCGAAGATATTATTGTAAAAATTCACGATTACTAAATCTCTCCCTCCCTTTTTGTTCAGCAACAATACTTGAGAATGGGAGTCCACTGACAAGATCTTCTTAACTTTTACAGAGATTTTATTAGTAAAAAGTATCTGAAGTCCCCCTTTCGCCCGCCACGATTGCGACGCTAGAGTTTCTAATAAGTGTGAGGAAAACCCTTCTACGTGTACTGGGCTTGTACACCAGGGGGGATATTCTCAAGAACGTGCGATAATCATCGCCAAAATAGGTTAACGCAATTTTTCACATTGCCGTCTATCGCGGGAAAATAACTCCGTGTTAACGTCTTATTCTCAACACGGTGGTAACATGCGATAGTTTCCCGATAACGCGTCAAATGTCCGCGATAAAATTACCGGGTTGGCGATAAAAATCTAAAGCCTAACGTGAAAAAACTTGCGATGGGCCCAACTGCGATAAAAAATCCAGTGATAAGCAGCACCAGGCCTGCAAGTCCTACAAGTCAGGTGGGAAAAACCACTATAAAAGCGGCAACAAAAAACACAAACAAAACACAAACAACTGCGAAGCACCATGGAGGTAGCCGGAGCAAGTACAGAGGGCAACTAGAACCCCACAAGCCCCACGGAGGACCAGCCTGGGACCTCGGGGTCAGGGAAGGGCAAGGAGAAGAAGAAGAGGAACCCGCCTTTCAGTACGCAGGAAAACCAGATCCTCATTACGGAGGTGATAGAACACCACCACCAACTGTTCATCACCTCCACTGTGTCATTGGCAACTAAAACTACTATATGGCAGTCCATTTTGGCCAAGGTGAATGCAGTCGGAGTGAAGAGAAGGGAAGTGGACGACTGCAAGAAGCGCTGGACTGATGTGAAGCGCAAAACCAAGCTGAAACTCGCAGCCAACCTGAAAGCAGCAATACAGACTGGAGGTGGGAGTCCAGCGACACACCAGGAGCTGGATGAGATGGAGGAAATGGTGACCCGAGTCATCATTGGGGAGATGGTGGCAGGAGTTGGGGGACCGGACACTGCACAAAATGACCTGAGCCAACAGCAACAGGGTGAGTAACGACCAGGGACTGGGGGGACGGGGGAGGTGGGCACAATGGCACACATGCACAATTAAGTATAGCACATCTGCGGACAAACCATGCCCAAGAGTCACAACTCCGACCAAGAGCCCAATTTACCCAAGTCTGCAATATCTCAGCACTGTATAAGCACAGAAGTGAAAGGCACACCGCCTGAAAGGGATAAGGGCCAGCAAAATCAGAGCTGAAGGGGCAACACACCCACAATGCAGCACACACACATAAGAATCAGAGCACCTCAACATTGACAACAATGTGGTACAAACTGCAACACCTTCACAACAGAACAGAGGACACAACTGCTGCCGCTTGTGTGTAGAAAATGGCCATTCGCCTTTGGCATAGCAGGAAACTGTGAGATGATAATGTACAAGTACAACCTCACATCCCTGATGGTGTAGAAATGTCAACTGTCCCGCATCAAATAGGCATCTCCTCACAAACAGTCACAATGTACATTGTCATGCAGTCTGTAAGTAAACTTGTACAATGCATGAACATACATGTGAACACAATGTCAATCTGCATCTCCCCTTCACATTGCAGAGGGAGAATCAACACCTCCTGCAGAGCAGACCCAACAACTCAGCACTGATGATGAAGAGGACCTCCCCAACATCGACACCGATGCCCGTCAACAGCTCACGGACAGCTTCGGCACCCCACCTCCAGGAGCAGGGCAGCCCAGCTGCATGGAGGAGACCCCACCCCCTGCACAGACCACACAGCAGGAAGCACCCACCACCACGGCTGTCTCCCAGGACCACCACGACCAACACATGGCATTCCAACACCGTGTGTTAGGGTGCCTGGAGAAGATGGCTGATCAGCTGCGGGTGGGGTTCGACCTCATGGCAGCCAAACTAGATGCCATACGTGGGTGTCTAAGTCCCATCAGGGACCACTTACAGTCCCTAACGGACACCCACTGTCCACTCCATGCTATCCAACAATCCATGGCTGACATCGCTGGAGTCATGACTCTGAGCCAAGAACAACTGTCTAGTCAGAGTGGCTCCAGCGATGTCAGCCGGGAGTTGGGACACATAAGGAGAATGATGGAGAGCTTGGAGCGGATGCAGGCGGAAAGAATGTTTGCCACGGCTTCACACTAGCAAGATGTAGCTGTGATCTTCCATGCCCTGCAGATCCTCGTCATGGCATTGCCGCCACAAGGCCTGGCGCGGATGAATGCTGCTGCTACTACTCCATCCACATCTCCGCCCCCTGAAGTGTCAGTGCCACACAGTGCGGCAGACATTCCACCTCTGGCCCCTGATGTGTCAAGTGCCACACAGTGATGCAGACTAAACACCACCACCCACATGTGAGGCACCTAACACATCAGAGGACGAAGATGATGATGAATCTGGCTTTGTGGTAAGAATGAAGTGGTAGCATTCATCTCCGCCATACGGCCTGTTTCAGCTTGGTTCTGCCCTCTGCATCATGCCCTGAAATAACACCTTCATCTGTCCCCCGATACACTCAGCGACACTCACCTTGGACCTCGACATGGACTGCCATGTTTTGTTTGGTTACCAATGACACAGCAATCACACTGCGGACTGAAGTCTTCCTCTTCCGATGAACTTGTCAATCCCTAAAGGACTCTGGCTGGCCCTCCACAGGGCAACAATGTAAAGTGGGGTTTGCATGGCCCTGTACTGGTCCAGCTTCAACACTCCACTGAATGCGTATAAAACATTCTAATTCACACAGATGTGTCATGGCTATGATCAATCAAGTATGAAAGTAGAAAGTATGGATGAATGTAGGGACAGTGATTCCACAAAAAGGTACTCCCTGGGTAATGCTATCAATGCGCATGTATGGCCGTGACCCAGATAGACAGTGAGACACACATTGTCATTCAAATCAACACTCATCACAGTAGAATACAAGTGAAGGTGCGTAGACTTTATTAACATATGCGTGTCAGTACGGGCAAGATAAGTGCCACAACATGCAGACCAATGCAGCAGTATGTCAGAATTTTGGAACATTGCCAAGCGCCGCTGTCCACTCCGGGGGAATGCCTCACCTTTCACAGGTGTGTGTTAACCCGACTTGTTGTCCGCTCATGTATTTGGAGTCCAGGCGAATGCAGCCATGTCCACTGTTGTCGTGGGATATGTGACCAGATCTCCAAGATGCAACAAGGTGTTGGGACATGTGCAATGGGTTCCAATCTGTTGTGGCTGCAGGTACGTAGTTACTCGTCCATGAAAGCGATTGCAGCTTCGTAGGCTATCATTTCCGACATGAGGTCGTTGTCGACTTCATCAAACAGGACGGCGAGACAATCCATTAGCAGGTCCGGATGTGCTGCGTCCACCCCCTTTCACCAACTAGCACTACAGCCCAATAGGGGAGCGGTTCAATGTGGTCACTGCACACGAGGAGTTGTGCAATCTCCCAGGTCCAGCTGCCAGCATGTATGCTAGGTATCAAGGCATCCCACAAACGGGTATCATGGTGACACTCCTGGTCATGGGCCAACAGGGGGCGCACACACATGTCAAAATCCAGTTCAGCTACCGTCCTGTTGGATAGGCAGACATCCATGGACCACTCGAATATGCACGATCAACAATGCAACATAGGCTGAACGCAGGTGACGTTGGCAAGGCGGAAGCTTAGCCGGTAACTGATCCGCAGCACTGCCAATGGCAGTGCCCCCCGTAAATGCAGCATAAGTGCACGGTACAGTTCCACGTGACAGGGGTTGTGCATGTGTCCGGGATGTTCTGCCATTGCGTTAGTGGCTCTGGTTGAAGCAGCACTGTTCTGACCTGCGCCAGTTCTGTGGATGAAATGCCACAGCTCGGATCAATGAGTTGTTTTAGTGTGCAACAGTTGTACGCCTGGGATGGTGTGGGAGTAAGTGTGAATGCCATTCCATGCAAGATAACTTCGAGCAAGGACTTCTGTGTGTGGGGTGTGTATGTGTTGGTCTTTCATCGGGCTGTGCGTAGTGTGGGAGTCATCATCAGCTGCTATAGTATCTATCCGGGGGTGCCGGGCACATGCAATTCCGAGGTCGGAGGTGCAGACGTGCTTCCGCCTGATAGCTCAGACAAAGGAGCTTTCATCCCTAATGTTAGTTTGTCATCTGCTTGCATTCAGAAAATGTGATGTGGCTTGTTGGGGGTGGGGTGGGATGTGTACGACTTTGGGATTCATGTTTGACATGTCTTGTATGTGGCAAATGAGCGGCATCACTGTGTGTTACGTTGCCTCACAGCTGCTCCTCCCTCCCCGAGCCTATTTACTTGTGTGCGCTGCGCGGTTGCATCACTTGCACTCCTACGGCACACCATTGTCATGCCTGGCTGCGCATGTCCACAGGCCTGACAACGACACTGTGATGTTGGCCGTTGAAGGTGGGCGGCCACGTGAGTGTAGGCCTATGGTAAGGATAGGGCGGACACAAATGTAGAGTTCGTGCCTGGCTGTACTCGCGCTGCGATTAAGGCTAGGCATTTGGCTCATGCTGTGGCAATACAGATACACCCAACACTTGGCATGTATGAGCCAAGACCCAGAGCGGTCTTGCGCTCCTTCATTTCTCCGTTCGTGCGAGCCCGCCCTCCGGGTGCATGCTACATTGCAACATTGTCGATTGCGGGCCGGGTGGCACCGACACTACAACAGAGACACACACATTAGTCACTTCCTTGTCCAGGCCAGCACTGAACCACGCCCAGAGCCCCAGGCAAATTCTTCACACCCCTACGCTGGACTGGCATACGCCGGCCCAGCCCACTCCGCTTACGCTTACAGGGGGGACGACAAAGCTACGTGTCCAAGGTCTTACCCACTGCCTGAGGTGACATGGTTGCGTCCGCTGTCCACAGCACAATGTAATGTGGTAGGGCCCTGGGCCATCATGCATACATAATGACCACACGGACACACTTAGATAGATAGTGGAACTGGCTAAGGGCACGTGCGCCCGGCCCATTTTATTACCAGGGTCACATGTCCTGTGACGCCTGTGCTGGATGGGTGATGGGTGTGGGGTGAGTGTAAGCCAGCCCTCAGGGAGTGGTTGGTGCTGGCAACAACTAGAACAGTGATCATCGGATCACACACACAGATTCAATCATAAAGGGTCCATGACTTGCAGTGCACTGAGGTAGGGGCACCAGATCTGACATCACACACACAAGATTCAATCATAAAGGGTCCATGACTTGCAGTGCACTGAGGTAGGGGCACCAGATCTGGAATCACACACACAAAATTCAAACATAAAGGGTACATGACTTGTGGTGCACTGAGTTAGTGGCACCTGAAGCGCTCAGCGGGTGCGCAGCCTGCGATGATGCGTCGTCCGGGCGGGCCGCACTGGAAGCAATGTCTGTTGCCTACTGGACTGCACCATAAATAAATCAAGACTCAATTTGAATTGTGAGCCCTGCTGACCGCAGTGTAGGCCGGAGGCAGTGGTCAGAAAGGGCCCACAGCCATGTGGCGATGACTTGTGGTGCACTGAGTTAGTGGCACCTGAAGCGCTCAGCAGGTGTGCAGCCAGCGATGATGGCGTGTCCTTGCAGGTCAGGATTGGATTTGATATGTGTGAGCCCTGCTGACCGCAGTGTAGGCCGGAGGCAGCGGTCAGAAAGGGCCCACAGCCACGTGGCGATGACTTGTGGTGCACTGAGTTAGTGGCACCTGAAGCGCTCAGCGGGTGTGCAGCCAGCGATGACGGTGTGTCCTTGCAGGTTAGGATTGGATTCGATATGTGTGAGCCCTGCTGACCGCAGTGTAGGCTGGAGGCAGCTGGTCAGCAAGGGCCCACAGCCATGTGGCGATGACTTGAGCTGCACAGAGTTGGTGGCATCTGAAGCGCTCAGCGGGTGCGCAGCCTGCGATGATGCGTCGTCCGGGTGGGCCGCACTGGAAGCAATGTCTGTTGCCTACTGGACAGCGCCATAAATAAATCAAAACTCAATTTGAATTGGGGGACCTGCTGACCGCAGTGTAGGCCGCAGACAGTAGTCAGCACACACATAACTCCGCGGTGCTGTGCCGCTGGGTGTGCTGGGGGCCTGTGTCGCGGGAGCCAGCGATCGGCTGAGGAGGCTGGCGGTCATGGTGGCGGACTCGTGGCAGGGTGAGGGGCGCCACCCTGGCAGATGCGTTGGCCATCCCGGAAGTGAACCACGCCCAGAGCCCCGGCCTATTTATTCACACTCCTACGCTGGACTGGCATACGTTGGTCCAGCCCACTCCGCTTACACTTACAGGGGGGAACGACACAGCTACGTGACCGAGGTCTTCCCCACTGCCTGAGGTAACATGGTTGCGTCCACTGTCCACAACACTACAAACACCAGCAGTATATGTCCACATGGCCATGTCTGTGCTCTGCATACTGAAGTCTGTCCAGCACATCACCGCCACACTTGGCATTGTGTACATTCTTTTTCATGGGTGACTTGCCTCCTTCACACATACTTGGTTCCCGCCTCTCCCCACATTCTGCAATTGTGTGGCTGAGGGACCATGCCGTTTTTGGAAGGTCAGCTGTCTTCTTCTGCGCTGCCTAGGTGGTAGTCCTGGGGGGGGGGTAGTCCGGGGAGGGGGTTCTGGGGGTGGTGGCGGTGGGTGTTGTGGCCCTCTTGGGTCTCCAAGCTGCATGATCATTGGCTCCATGGCATCTGTTGGTCTTAAGATGTGGCTCTAGGCTGGGCTCCCTTTCATGCTGCAGGCTGTCGTCCTGCTTAACACCAGTAAAAGGCAGGTGTTAAATCCCTGCTGCTAATGCGCCTTATCGCCTGTTTTTGGGTCGCTTCGCCGATCTGGCTGGTCGTTGAGAATATCGTGAAGTCGTGTTTTCGTGTGTTTTTGCACGGGAACGCCTACTCTGCATATCATTAGCATTAGTTGTCGCTCTCATCCGTGGTGATGTTTTTTGCGTCAGCTATCGCTGGAAAACTGGCGATATCGGCAGTTTGCACCAGCTTGAGAATAGGGCGATAAATGAATCGCCACTTTTGCGGTGCTAAAGTGCTGATAAATCGGCGATAAGTCCTTGAGAATATGCCCCCAGGTTTCTTGTATACATATAATATCGTATCTAGATATAGGGCTAATCCAGTCAACATTTCTTATCTTACTCCTTAGCCCATTCACAATCCATGTAGCAAATTTAAACCCTCCCTCAACGTACTGACTTATAGGATCCACATTTGAAGCATAAGTAGATGGAGCTAGGATGTTCGTTGCAACTTGCCTTTATGGCCTTGGCTACAGCCAGCCTACAATCTGAAGCCGTCCTGGAAATAAGTACCTGATCTTTAGGGGGCAGATGATTTACCTGAACGGTAATAAAATCCCCTCTACAATAATTCCCGGGGCCCGAACAAAGTATCGGCCATGACTAAGTCATTCATTATCATCTATGGTGCTCAATATCTGATATCTATTGGGTACTTCAAAATCAGAGCAATATGGCAGATGCAATCATGGCACCCCCCCTTGGTGCCTGCAAATTTTGTGCACCGTCATGATGTTGGCCTAAACTCCGTAAATGCCGATAAAAAGCCCAATGGGAGTATACCAATATCTCGTTCAGCCGCTGTGGGGGGCCCTACCTTTGTGTGAATGTCTCTGACAACCCTAGGATTCTGAAAATTAATAACTATGCAGTACCCCTTGAAATTTTTCTCCAGGGGTCTGATCCACCCCACTCTCCTTCTAAACAAAATTTGGTGTGCTCTAGCATGTGGAAATGAGTCTTTAGAGCTAAGCCAGTGGACAACCTTATTCTTCAGGCATTCAGTAGTCTCCCTGACCCCTGGTTTCAACGGGGGGACATTAACCAGTACTGCCACATATGGGCAGAAGGCAGGTGGCAGATTAATAGTAACTAGCTCCTGTGAAGATATATTAATATTATAGAGATGTTTGTTAGTTAGTCCCAGCAAGGATTGGCCCACAGCAGGTATCATTGTACCATTGTAGTAGACTCAATATTAGCCTCTTGCACACCACCATCCCCATTACCCACTAGAGCTTGACTAGGATAAGCCATAACCTCAGCAGGGGGGAGCGGGCCACCTACTACATTTTTCTGCCTCAGATCTAATACTCGTGGCCCCTCCTCCCTTACTGTACCCATATTAGACAATGTTTCGCCAAAAGAAATGACATTTTTCATTTCACCCTCCAGCCTCCCCAGTCTCTCTTTGAGGGCCATTAATAAGTCATTTATAACAGCTGTTAGCTTCTCCCAGAATGGTGCTCACACTGGTTTATCCATAGAATTACAGTGATCAGCCATCCCTTGCAAAAAAGATAAATCTGGGGAGCTCATAGTAACAGTAATATCGTTCCGTGTCTTTCTTTTGCGTTTAGCTGAGGGGGGCAGGCTATGGCTGTGGCTGTAGCGACCTGGCATTGGGGTATTGGAAGTGCCACTGTTTCTAACACAGTAGGTGGTTGACAAGCTATGATATTATCTGACCCCCTGGCGGATCCAGTAGTCTGACCATCATGATCGTTATCCAGGCCAAACTGCTCCTCGGTAGGTACTATACACTCAACCGCCCCCTTTTGCGCAGTCGCACTCAGGGACATGCGTCGTTCAGTTAGGTCTATTCTTTAGATATAGCTCCTATGGCGTGAGCAAGAAAAGTGTCTATAGTGGATTGCTTAGGAGTAATAGTTTGTGCTGCTGATGACTTTGCACCTCCGGCCTTACGTTTACCCATACTGCTATTAAATACCGGCTAACAAAAGCCCCACAGAGTACAAGAAACTATACACAGGAAGAGCGACTTACTTCGCGCTGGTCCCCTTAAAGTCTTGTGACAGGAGGCTTCAACTGGCAATGACGTCCCAACAATATTTATAAGGGCCACTGGATTGAACCAAAAATCCAAGAGAGTAGGCCCAGCCCGGCCTCAGTCGGCCGCTGACGGGTGCAGATGGGCCCGCTCTTGGCCCGGTCTTCGCCCGGGCACATGCCCAGGCCAGTCCCGCACGCGTCCTGTGCAGTGGGAGTCCGGCCGCCCTTTTGACAGTGCCTCCAGGCACGAGAAAGCATGTAGGCGGCCTCCTGCTGCAGGGATTCTGTGGCGAGTAGTCCAGCCCACTCAGCAGCAAGGAACTCTGTCTCCCGCGCAGTGGGACTCCGGCCGCCCTTTTGACAGTGCCTCCGGGCACGAGAAAGCACGTAGGTGGCCTCCTGCCACAGGGATTCTGGGGTGAGTAGTCCAGCCCCCTCAGCGGCAAGGAACACTGTCAATCTCTTAAACAAGAACCATTAACAAATAATGTCATATCAGCCATTTCAAGAGGAGTTTCTTTTTTGTCTGGTCTTGGTCTTGTATATAACTCAGTCACTTTAATGCTGTCATTTTCAGGTTTATTTTCCATTTCATAATTTTTCCTGTCTTCACAATCTCTGTCTGAAATGGGAAGCAGTGTTGTTGGATTCAATACATTGCACCCCTTAATAGAGAGGTTCTCAGCTGCAACTATTACCTGCTCATAAAGAGGCAGCCTTGTGTTAGTTAAATGCTCTGTTCTTGTTCTTGTCAGAAGAGTTTCAACTGAGTGTGGAACATAGACAATTAAAGTATGTCTCATCAGCTGCAACTGATTTCAAACATCCTAGATGACGTACAGCTACTGGATCAAATACAGCTGACAGATAAGACACTGGGCACATGAGATTTTCCATGTTTCTATGTAAGAATCAAAAGTACACATCCATCTGTTTCATGACAAAACAAAAAGAAAATTAAATTGCAATAAGACACCCGAGTACAGGCACATGACACAAACTCTCTTTCAGATTTTCAAACATATCACAGCATTCTTTGTTAAGTGATACCGGACCTTGAACATCATTACACAGGTCAACCTTGCTTAAGGTTTCACAATCAAGAAAAAATGTGTAATCGACTGACAACAGTTGCCAACAATTCCAAGAAACATCTGAACTTCTCTCTGGGTAGTCCAAAGATTCAATTACTGAATTGTAGAAATGTGATTTTCCTCACACCTTTTTCAATATGGTGTCCAAGTTATATGACTACCTTTTTTCCAGTACTGCATTTTAGCCGTTCTCAGCTAAATTATTCAACAAAGTAATTGTATGTTGCTTACAGTCATCTTTTGTCATTGATACAATCAGCAGGTCATCAATATACTGGACCAATACTGAATTGCAAGACAACATCAAACTCTCTAGGTCTTTCTTCAAAATTTGGGAGAAGATCGAAGGACTCTCTGTATACCCTTGTTGGATTCTACACCACACAAGAACTTTATTCAAATGCTGGAATGCAAATATGAACTGTGATTCCTTATGATAAAGAACTGAGATCAATGCTTGGCATAAGTCAATGGCTGTATATCATTCTGCCTCAGGTTGAATTTAGAATAAGATCACTGCTGGATTCGATGCCACTGGGCAACATAGAATCTTTATCTTGTTAATCTTGCTCAAATTCTGTGTGATGGGCCATTTGCCAGTCAACCCTTTAATTACCGTAATGGAAGAGCTACAAGGACTACCAAGTACCTGCCAGAGAATTCCTTGTTCAATCATTTTTTCAGTCATTGGCTTCATTCCTTCTTCTGTGTTTTCGTCAGTCTATACTGTCTAGTTCTTAGGAATATTACATCAGTTTTTTTTTACTGGATTCCCTCTTTTAATCAATCTAATTTATTTTCCTGTGAAACCCATACCACATCCTTGATAGTATGTTTTAAATCCAGAGGCAGGTCATCTCTTGTTAAAAGTGAGAACAACTAAACTCTTGAGTTTTCTGAATTAATCTTCAATATTGAATCTTCATCTTGTGTTTCAATCGCATCACCATCCGATGTGCAGTAAAGTCCATTCAAAACAAGCTCACAGGACTTAAATCACACTAAATAAATTGGTGCTTGTTCTCCATCTGACCAATTTTAACTGGAATGTCTGCTGAAAGCTGATTAACAATGTATTTATTGCTGATCCCTACTACTTGGACTTCTCTTTCTGAGAGGGGCAGGCTTGGAACTTCTACAGAACACACTGTAGATGTTGTTGACCTCGTATCAATCAAACAAGAAATGAGATGGCCATTGACTTCTCTGCCAGCATATCGACCACTCTAGTCTACCTCTAGGACTGTCCAAGTATGCAATACTTCTACTCCTCAAGCTCCATCATTGCGTACTACTTCCTGCCAACTCATCATTCAGAATCAATGTATTATGATGCTGACACCCTGCACTATAGAGCATTGTATTTCTCATATTATGTGGCATTCCAGGAACTGAAGGCATTGCCATTCAAAATGATTTCTGAGCCAGAAAATTCTGCTCAAAAGTTTGCATATTCGACACATTTCTCTGCATCTGTGGAACTACCTCCACATTTCCCTGAATCTGATTAGGATTCTGCCAGCAATCCCTCTTCCAATGCCCAATCTCCCCAAAGAAGTGACAAAACAAATTATTTTAAATCTTTTCAACACTCATGTTCATTCCATCACTCGTTATTTCTTTTCCATCACCTTGCTTCATCGTTCCATTTCCCATTTGTTCAATATGCATTTGATTCATCCCATTCATACCAAACTGTACAGATTTCATATTTGAATTCATTTGATTTCAGGGCCCTTTTTCAAACTGTTGTTTTTGAGCAAACATCAGCTTCTCATTGAGCTTTTTCTGCTTTGCATCAAAATAATTATTTCTATTTTTTGCCAGCTTCAAGATCTCATTTATACCCTTCGTCTGCCAGCACAATTCACTTTGTTGAATGTGATTATAAATCTGTGGTCTTAATCCTGACACAAACAGAGCTACGAATCCACTGTCCCCCTCCTTTTTGGGATTTTCGACTCTGCTGTGTTTCTTAAAAATATGCATATGCCTTTCATGAAAAGAATGCACTGATTCTTTTGGCTCTAGTAAAGTTCGCAAAATCTTTTGCCAATTTATATCCTCTACCTCTGCAGGTTGGAAATTATTGGGACCAATTCTAGCAGGTTGTTGTTTTGGCCATCCAATTACAGCTTTACACTGAATCCACAAATCAACAGGGGCCACAATCTCGAACAGTGAATTCATGTCCATCCACAGTACCTGGGAAATGTGTGTCAAGCAGTGTACCTCATATACCATTTTGTAGGATCCTCTACCAATTTTGGAAAATTATGAGTAAAAGCATATAAAATCAACTCTTGCCCACAGGAAATGCACAAGATTCCTTCAATGCACCTCTCTCAAAGGAAATTCTAAATCCATCTGTGTCCCAGCTTCCGAATCACTCACTACACTCACTTTCAGTCCCCTCTGATTTATTTCTAGTTAACATCACTCTGTTCCATCTTTCTCAATATTTCTTTAAAACACTCCATTCTCTTGTGTTGCCAATTTAATCCTTATTAAAAGCTCTCAAAGTAATCAAGTGTATTCCTTTAAATTCATCATGAGTCAAATCCATTTTGTAATTTTGTTTCACATTTTTCATTTTGCTGATGTCAACCTCTAATTCAATCATTCATTAAGAGTTCCTAGGCAACTACTTAGTCAAGGACGTGGTAGACCATCAACCCACGATGATAGCATTCAACTCAATGTACCACTAAGAAATTATGAAAAGTCAATTTTATTTAGTACAAAACTGTGGTTTCATGGGGTTCAATTACAATCAACACTGAACATAGATAAAGAAACAGTACAATAAAACACAATGTCTGACAAAAAAATATCATGAAACTATATCACAATAAACATAATCAAGCTATAGATGTCTTGATAGGAAAGAAATACACCATCACAATATGTAAAAACATATCACAAAAGACATGAAGACAATACAATTATTGGAATACAAAAACACAATGTTGGTCAATAAAAACGATGCAATGTTGGTTCTTCAATGTATCGACGCGTGTTTCGGCGAACTTTTTGACTTCATCAGAAAAAACCACATTGAAAGTTAAATGCCTTAAAGGTCGGGGAAGATATACTTCAAGGCAGATAGCTTGAGAGCATCCAGCCGTGCCAGGAAAATGAATGTCTTGAAATGATACAGACAGAGGGAGCCTTATTGATTAGACGAATGACCCCACAGAATGGGTTTTTATAGATGTCTGATCCAATAGGTTAACAGCGAACACTGGGACATGATCTACAAACTTTAGAATGTGTCTGTATGTGGCGTCGTAGTTAGAACACCATAAAAGAGCAGTCTTGTTCGATTTATATTCAGTAAAGTCTTTTTTATCGGAGACGAAACCGGAGAGTCTTCATATTAGCATCAACGTGTGAGAATGCCCGTGGGCCGGGTGCCTCAACAGGTGCGTGAATCCGCGAACGATGTTTCAGGAAACTCCTCAAATTCATCAGCTAACTCTTCTAATGGACTGATTTCTTTATTTGCATGTCTGGCTTCTTCTTTAATCAAATATCCCATTTCATCAACATTGTAAGTCAATAGCCTATTCAAATCAATTTTGCCCTTTAGCATTTTGCCAGTTTAATTTTTAAAATAACAATAAAAATTTCTCTAGGAGCTTCTTCAACTACCACTGCTCTTACAGGGGTGGAAGCTTGAACCTGTGTTACGAATTGCACAGTTCTGTGCGTTCTGGGCCCTACTGTTATCATCGACTCACTCAGTGCGCTCAGTACCACTCTAGTTGGAGCTTGCACCACAGTAACAACACTCCCATCACCCATATCTGGTGCTGCACAGGTAGGGTTTGTTCCTGTTGCTCTGTCCACGTATGGAGGAGGTCTTGCTTTCAAAAGCTCACTTATAAATATATCATCCTCACCATAATCATCTGCTTGCTCTTCTCTTTTTTGTGTTTTATCATTTTTTTTTGTTTAAATCTGTTTTTATTGATTTTAGTTTTGCATATTTATGAAAGGCAACATACGTTTGGATATTCATCTATACATAAGAACATCTGCCAACCATTTGGTGTACATTTCTTTTTGTGTGGATGCTGGGCATACCATGAGTACCTATGGCGTCATTCGTACAGGATCAAGTCTACCTTGGCGTGCGGTCCATATTACAGATTGCATAGGTTACAGCTCAATAATAATGTATTATCATAATGACGTTGTACAAAGTCCTTCCAGTTCATTCACTGTGGGCTTCTAAACAGATGGTATGACTAAGAACAAAGAAAAACAACAACAACAGCAGAATTGACCGGTACATGTGTAGTTATCCCTCCCCCCATTGCCTCCCCACGCCCATCTCCCCAGTATTTACTATCGACCTGGTAGTTGCCTCCACTCACTAGCAACGACTACTTCTATGCTGGGTAACGAGTAGCTTATATGTATTCTTGGAATATCACGGCATTTCGCTGGCGGGGAGTGCGTCTCCCACTGCTTGCTCGCATTCCTCTCGCTCAGGTTGCCCCCAGAGCCGTCCTCCTCCGTTTGCTGTAGTGCGCGGAGTAGTCCCTCCCATTGGGTTGCTATGGGTTCTTTCCGCAGTCCCAGTGTTTCTTCCCGCAGGATGGCGATTCCCTCTGCTTTGGCCCATGCTAAGAGCGAGCAGCGCCACGCTCGCGTGTGTGATGGGTCTTGCGCCTTCCACCGCTTAGTTAAAAGGCGCTTAGCGACAACCAGTCCCAGGTCTAGAAACCGGGATGTTACTTTTGTGGCGGGGGTCCTCCTAAAATGGTGCAATAGGTATACAGTCCATTCAAAGGGTATGTCGCGGCCTGTACATACATGTAACAGCCTGCTGATTGTGTGCCAATATGTGTATAGTCTGGGACAACTCCACAACATGTGTATCAGCTCAGCCCCTTGTTCGGCACATCTGGGACATGTCGCATCCGTGCGGTGAAAATACCTGTTGATCATCGCAGGCGTAAGATATGCTCGATGGACAATAAATAATTGTATTTGTCGGAATCTCATATTTCTAGGTATACGCACTGGACTTTTAAGTATCCTTTCCCATTCTTTATCTGCCAATTGTCGCCCCAAGTCCAGCTCCCATTTACGGCGGAGTGGATCTAGACTTATCGCTACATGGGTTCGGAGTGACGCCGCAAACCAGCGAACAAGGTGTCTGCCTCGACCCATAACATGCAAGTACTGTATGGTAAGTTGTTGACTCGGTTCCGTGGTTATGTCACCCCATCTGACAGTCAGTGTCACTACTAGTGAGTGGTGTGTTAGGAATTGCCCCGGTGGGAGTCCCTCATCCGCCACCAAGGACTCATACGGTATGAGTGCACCATCTCGATACAGATCCCCTAGGATCTGTATGTCGGCCTCCCGCCATTCCGTGAGCAAAAGAGGTGTGAGTACCCCGGGCCCACTAGGGGATCCTTCCAGTTGGATTGCTGGCGCGTAAGGGACAATAGCTCTAGTGAGATATAGGCACTTGCGATAGCATTTGTACGCCACTGCCAGTAGAAGCAGCGTTGGTGACGCGGCTTTGGCAGCGGGGTGAAAGAGTCTGACTAACTGCTCTTGCGAGTGCGGTGGCAGCGTGGTCGTCGTATTCAACGGGCCCTATCCGCGAGCCAGCGGGCTATCCACTGCAGCTGGGCAGCTAAATAATAGTGTTCAAAACAAGGCGCGGCAAGGCCTCCCTGGTCAGTAGGCAAATATAGTTTCACTAGTGCCATTCTATGTCGGGCGTCCCCCCAGAGAAAGTCCCTGAGCAGTTTAGTGAGTGTAGCGAAGAAGGCTGCAGGAACGTAAAGAGGTAAATTAACGAAATAATACAGGAGCCGGGGAAGGATCACCATCTTAGCTAGCGCTACCCTGCCAGTGACCGTCAGTGGAAGTGTGCTCCAGAATCGCACCTGCGACTTGATTGCTGTTAAGGCCCTCCCCAGGTTTCCGTCGAACAAGTCTATCGGTTGGCGATATATCTGAATCCCCAGGTAGCGGAAGGTGCACTCCCTCCATTGTACCCTTATGCCATTCAGAGTGTATCCGGGGTCTTGGCTTCCCTCATTGAACGCATAAATGCAGGATTTGCCAGCATTCACTTGAAGTCCCGAAATGGCGGCGAAGTCCTGCAGTAAATGTGCTAGCTGATCTGGTATATTTTCTATGTCCTTCACGTAGACCAGTAGGTCATCTGCATATAGCGACACTTGGTGCACCGCGTCCCCCAGAGGTATTCCATCTCCCAGTGTTGCACGTATCACGCCGCTAGGGGCTCTAGCGCCAGTGCAAACAGGAGGGGAGACAGGGGGCACCCCTGTCTAGTACCCCTGTGCACCGGTATGGCATCAGAGATGTATGGTCCTAACCGCACCCGGACCGTGGGATTTTTGTATAAGTCGACCATCTGAAGGAACCCCAGGCCCAGTTCGTATCGCAACAACACTGCTGACAGATAGCCCCATTCTAAGCAATCAAATGCTTTTTCCAGGTCTAACATGAGGCATTCCGCTCTGGGCCACTCCTGTACTGCATCTGTCGCCACCCCGAAAAACCTCCGCAGGTTCAGTGACGTGCTCCGTGCAGGCACAAATCCATTTTGGTCGGTGTGGACGAACTCGGGGACTGCTAGCGCCAATATTTCCGCTAGTACTTTAGCGAGTATCTTATAGTCCGTGTTGAGTAACGCTAAGGGTCTATATGAACCTAGGACTGTGGGGTCCCTATCTGGCTTTAGCAGGGACACCAGGTATGCTTCACGCATCGAGGGGGGCAATGTACGCTCCTCCAATGCCGTAGTATATAGGGTGTGGAGGTGTTGCACTAGAGTCTCGCGGTAGGCTTTGTAATATTCGGCAGGCAGGCCATTCGGTCCAGGCGTTTTCCCGGATGCCATGGACCCAATCGCCTCCCCAATCTCCTCTAAAGTGAGGGGGCTATTAAGCGCCTCCTGATGCGCCTCTGAGGCTATGGGTAATGGGACAGATTCTAAAAATCTCTCCAGGTCATGACCACGGCAGCACCCCCTAGATTGGTACAGTTGGGCGTAGTGGTCCGTCATTGCCTTATATATCTCATGTTGCGTGTATACCAGGGTCCCCTCCGATATGTGTATGGCCCCAATTGGGGCATGATTGCTTTCCTGCTTTAGCAGCCAGGCAAGTAGCCGGCCACCTCTATCCGCCGAGGCTTGCGTGCGAGCTGTATGAGCTGCATAGTTGTGGCACCGCAGTCGCTCCAGGAGTTCCGCATGCTGGCCGCGGAGCCTCTCCAGGCGGCTCGAGTGCTTGCCTTTCCCTTCTCCTTCACGTTCGTACTGTAACAGCTGGGATTCTAATTGCGTAAGTGAGGTTGATAGCTGTTTACGTATGTTCCATGTGGCCCCTAGACAGTGTCCCCTGATCGCTATTTTGAAGGCGTCCCATTCCACTAGTGCATTACTTGCTGTACCCTCGTTAAGTTCAAAATATGTGAGGATAGCCGTCCCTAGTGATGAACGAAACTCAGGATCTTCTAGTGCGTTCGTTTGGAGACGCCACGTGGGTATGGGGGGACGATCAGCTTCCCAGCTGAGGTGGATCCACAGAGGGTTATGATCGGAGTGCGTCCGCCCTAGGTATTCTGATGTCGTGACTAGTGGGAGCAGTGATTGGGAACCCACTACCCTATCAAGCCATACATGCAGATCATGCACTGCAGAGTAGTAGGAGTAGATACGCTCATTAGGGTTAAGGACATGCCACACATCTAATAATGCCCAGTGTGAGAGCCAGTCTGTGAGCGCCTGCGCATTCAACACAGCAGATGTCCTGTGAAGAGGGGGGAACGATCTATCTGTGTGAGCGTCAAGTACCGAATTGAAATCCCCACCCAGCAACCAGGGGAGCCCAGCGTAAGGGGTCAAAACTTGTGATAACTGCACTAGGAATGATGGCTGGTCTACATTTGGAGTGTATATCGATCCTAGCAGTATTGTTTGACCATTAAGTTTCCCATGCACTAAGGTGTACCTGCCCTCGCGGTCTATTACCACGTCTTCGCAGATAAACGGAGTGCCCGCCCTCACCCAGATTAACGTGCCCCTCGCATGTGCTGAGTATACAGTACCGTACACCTGCCCCCTCCAGCAGTCTAGCATTGCAAGAAACACACATGACACAGCCGGAACATGTCTAGTTCCGGCTGTGTCATGTGTGTTTCTTGCAATAGGGCAATACCTACTGAGTGTCTCTGGAGGTAGGCGAATATGGAGTAGCGCCGCGTGGGTGTATGCATGCCACGTATATTCCATGTTATTATGTTAGCTCGTGCCATTGCTAGAGTATTTAGTCATCTGAGGTGTCGGGAGTAGATGTCGCACTGGTGTGCGTGTGTCATGGGTAGGCAGGGGTGTATCGGTCTGCTGCAACAGAAACAGTAAATCAACTTTGAACGTCATAACAGCTGGGGCGAACTCTGGGAAGATGTCCGTCCAAACGTCTGTAACAAATTATAATTAGGAACTAGTCCAGTATATTGCCTGGTGGGGTCGCGTGCACAAGCGGTGCTCTACCGTGACTATCCCCCCCCTTTCATGTTTAGGAGATGTGCCATCCAGTTGATCATCTAGATCAGTGCGCGGAACCAGCGTGAGTTATGGCTGAGTGTCGCCGCGTATGCGCCTAGTCTCCGCAGTGATACGCGCGGTATGGTCAGTCCTTAACCTAGTGGTCTCCTAGCTGTCGCGCGATGCACCGTGAGTGACTGTTAACCTATCAGTGCCTCCCCTTATCTCTAGCGCGCCCTAAAATACATAAACTAACAAACAAAGCTCTACTTGCGTGAGCTGCCTGTGAGAGAGTTCAACGCGACAGTGTTCTATCATATGATGTCATCAGCAGTCTGTGGGGTTACCACTGGTAGACACATGTCTTCAGACTCTTCTGTTGACGGAGACGATGAGCCACTGACCACTGCCGAGTCGCGTATGCAGGCTTCCAAGCGCTCTCTGCTATGTGTGGTACCAAGAGTTGCAACCGCCTCCAGGACATCCTGTCGCTCCATTCTGATTTTCTCCGGACTCGGCGCTGCTGTCCCTGGTTTTGCATTTCGCAGTGCCCTGCGTCTCCCCCGCCGTTGAGCTCTCCTGCCTGCTAAGTTATCAACATCTGGGCCCGGGGGGCACGTACACGTCCACAGTCCTGACTCCTCCAGCCAGTCCCATGTCTCCGCGGGGGAATCAAAGAAGCGGGTCCCCTTTTCGTTACCACCCTCAGCCTGGCGGGGAATAGCAGGGAGTAGGGCAATTCCAGGTCTCTGAGTTGGCGCTTCACTGCCGCATAGTTGCTTCTGCGTCGCTGTACGAGTGCAGTGTAGTCTGGGAATAACATAACCTGACTGCTGCTCACTTTGAGGCCTTCTAGTTTTCGGGTTTCGCGCAACACTGCATCTCTGTCTCTATAGTTGAGAAGCTTAAAGAGGAACGGGCGTGGCCTGGCTCCTGGTTTGGGCTTCTGCGCCGGCACACGGTGCGCCCTCTCCACTGCAAACTGTGGCGACAGTGTTCCCTGGGGCAGTAAGTCTCGTAGCCAGTGCTCAACATATTGCTCCAGATTCCTTCCTTCTTCTCTCTCTGGAAGGCCCACCATGCGGATGTTGTTTTGGCGGGAGCGCCCCTCCGCGTCTTCTATTTTATCTTCTAGTGCATGCATGTGATCCATCATGTCTTGCAGTGCAGCAGCGTGGCTTTGGGTGACAGGCTGAAGTTCCTTGAGTGTCTGGCTATGAATGGTGACTTTCTTGGCCAGTTTACGGTGGTCTGCATGCAGGAGCGTGAAGTCCGAGGTGACTTTATCGATCCGTGTTTCCAGAGAGGTTCTGGTTTGTTCTAGTTCGGTACCGATCTTCTCCACTGCTGCAAGCACCAAATCCATTTTGGCCGCCATGTCCGTGGTCTGTGGTTCCATCTCCCCCTCGTCTCTCATGCGTGACGGGTCCAAACTTCCCGTACGTAGCGGTCCTTGCTGTATCTTGGCACGCATACGGCCCATCACCAGTTGCTGCGCCGTTGGCATTCGCAGTCAGCCTTTAGTAGGATTGGTCTCGTCTGATGCTGGGCCACTATGCGAAATCTGGGGGCCGCCCGGCACACTCGCAGTCGTGGGATACTTGAGCCGCGCGTCTGGGTCTGTGTGTTGGAGGCGGTTTCACTTTGTGTGGCGTCACGTTCTCGAGAGCGAAGCCTGTGGCATGCAGACCCTGTGTCTGCAGATCTCCAGCAGTGGGGATTATCTGGGCTCCCAGTGGGGCGGCAGGCGCGAGTGTCTCTCGGTGGTGGGGCGTCTCCCTCTTTGTTAACGTCCCTCCTCAGCGGCAGGGTGTTCGTGCCTTTACCTCTACGGGTCTCAGCAGCTTCGCAGGGGACAGGCTTGGCGGTGTCCACCCGTTCCCATTGCCTTTGTCACCTCCTTCCGCAGCGCACTGCAGCCGCCATGCCAGCCCTCTTGTCCTGGTGGGTCGGTTTTACACAGGCCCTTGGGGTCACTTCTGCACTATTGACCTTGTCGGCTTCGGGGCGCTTCCACCCCCACAGCTTTACTCCTCAGGCAAGCCACCTCCAGTACTCCACCTTCACCTGTTGTCACCCGCTCCGTTGGCACATTGCCTACAGGTCCCCTGCATGCGGCTTCGATGGTGTGTACTCACTGGGCTACTTTCCAGCTGGGGGGTCGTCCGCCTCTGTCTATCTCCTCGCCCGAAGTGTTGAGCGCGGTCCTCAAATGTGGGTCAACGTATCCAGACCTCGGCGACAATTGCTGGACCTAGTGATGCGGCCCTTGTTGCTGCTCGCACTGCGGCCGTGGTGGAGCCCCCTCCGGGGGTCAGCGCTGCTGTGTCCACTGTTGTTGCTGCAGCCACTGCTTCGTCGGTTGCCGCCCTGTTTGTGTGCTAGCCGGATCTCTATTTGGTCGTTGCGGTCATCCTTGCTTCATACCGCCCACCAGGTGCCTCAGGGGTAGGATCTCTCCAGCGCTGCACCCTGGCCTACCACCACCGGTTACCTCGGACGTCCTCGGCGATCCAAGGCCGCCTCGAGGGGAGCGCAGCCTGTTGCCTGACGGTTACCCGCCTCCTCCTCCGCTTGCAGGGCCACGCCGAAGATCCATCTCTCAGGGGGTCAGACGACTCGGGGGTCCTCCACCACAGCAGGTGATTCCGGTGAGTGCCTCCCCGAGCTTAGTGTACATGGACGCCCCCCCATGCCGCAGTCGCTTTGGGCCCAGCAGGGAAGCAGCCGCCCCTCCGCTCCGGCGGGCCGCTTCATCAGTCAAGAGCTGTAGCCTCAGCGCGGGCGGCTGCCTCCCACCCTGCGCCGCCTCCACGCGTCCGCTCTGCGTGTTAGCTGCTCTCCTCACCTCGGCTGCAGCTGCGACTGCAGCCGGCGAAATGGCGCTTGTTGGGCCTGTCCAGCGCCGCCCTCTGGTCTGCTACCACCAGCGAACCCGGGTCTCCGTCAGCAGCCCGGAGCTGCCTCTAAGGGATCGCAGCCTTCTGTATAACGGCTGCCCGCCTCTCCCGTCAGCAGGGCTGCGTCGAAGGTTTGCTTCACCGGGGGCCACGACGATCCAGGCAGCCTCCACCACAGCAGCAATTGTATCCGGTAAGTGCCGCGCAGGGTTTAGCTTCCGACACTGGCTTCTGCCGCCCGCTGCGCGCTGTCTCCACGCATCTTCACTTTGTGCAGGCCGCACTTTTCGCGACTGCGGCCGTGACCGGTGAAATGGCGCTTGGCAGGGCTTTCTGGCTTCAATGGCCCTACACCGTACCGGACCGCGTAGTTCCAGCACGGATGGCACGATTTTAGGATGATTGTGGCGGATAATTAGGGGATGTCGGCCGGAGCGTTAGGAACTCCCATCCGCCATGTTGGCTGGCTAGCCACGCCCCCCCTTTTTTGTGTTTTATCATTATCCTCATCCTCATTAATTATGGCTGGGGATGTTTTTACAAATTCAATCATATCCTCCCTCCCTCCAACTCTTCTCCTGCCAATTCATTTTGCTCTGAAGCCATTGCTTAAATGAACTGTTCACCTTCTTAGTCGCTCTCTTTCTCTTCTTCTCTGTCTCCATGTGATCACATTTATTAAGTGCCTCAAACTGTGTAAGTCTAGGCATCAGCTTCATGTCATACATGGTTTGTCTCAAGAAATCTAGCTTTCTACTATTAAAGGTACCCTGTAATGCAAATTGCAAAACTTCATTATGAGCAATGTATTTATTCCAGTATGATATCAAAGGCCACGTATAGTATGCAATCTCTTTTATCATCTCATTGGCTGTCGTTCCTTCTGCTGGTAATTTCTGACCGTCCTTAGGTACCACAGTGTCCTTAGGCTTTACAAACAGATTTCCCATTATTTTCTCTCAAAACAAATTCAAAATCACAATAAACAAACTACTGCACAATAAACAATCACATTGCAGCTCTGTCAAAGGTCCACCTATCACAGAACGACTTATGAACAACCCATCAATCAGAGCACAGTTTTGTAGTGTCGTCTCACTAATTCCAGGGTAGCTCACTGGCTGAGCAACCAATCACAGCACAACATCTCCATGAACAGGAATACAATTACAAAATAACTTTTTAAACTGATAAACGGAATAAACGCGTGTCTGTTTATCCTAGAAAAGAAGTAAAAGTCAGTAAATCAAGTAAGACAATTCAATCGCAAACCATAAAACTTCAAAAATAAGAAAAACAAAATTCAATGGCAAGAGCGAGAAAGTGAAAAACAGATCACAGAGAAACAATTCAATGGGAAAGCCCAGTAACTACATTGACACTAAGCAAACATCCGTCCAGCGCTAGTTTACGTCAGCCAGTGCGCTCAGTCTCATGCACTCATGAGATACTGCAACTCAAGTTTGGCACACAACCAGAAAAGAAAACTCCTTAATTTAGAATGCCTATTAATGTGCATATGATGCCTTACATTACACACTACAATTACAGAAAAGTAAACTTATATATTGCAAGATCTTGAATTTCAAAGAATCCAATAAACAAACCAAACCAATGGAACCAATAGAACTTCAAATGTGTTTACAAATATAAACCATACAACATCACAATAGTAATCAATTCACCAACTGAACCAACAATCATCAAAGAATATCCAAACAATTCACACAGACAAAATAAATAAATCTCACAGACACATACTTCAATGAGCATTCACAAAATCAACTCACCCTTTTCCCACTTACACTCCAAATCATTCAGGAATGCTCAGCTAGTCATCTCTCAGGTGTCTCCAACATCAGAGCTCTTGTCAAAATTCGAAAATCTCTTTTCTTCCCCGGAATGGGCATTACGGAGAGAAAAAAGGAAGTGCTTGTATGCAACCATTCTCTGTTACCAACATTTGTGGGTGCTTGAACCTCAATATTCTATTGCACCCCAAAAATTAGATCACCCCAAATTGTTCCTCTGGCGATTATGCTCTAGCATTCTTGATCTTGCGATAAGAGTCACCACCTCCTCAACATCAGGCCCAAGAAAATTAGCAGACTAAATAGTTACTGGGCCCACTCAATACTGAGTTCTAGATCAGGGAAAAGTCAAAGGGTTTTGGGAGAGATTCTCAAACTTAAGCGGTACCAAATAATTTTTAAATTCCATGAAGACATGAATACAGAGTACATAATCAGAAAACAGAACAATTCTCAAATGAACAGCAAAAACAATAGAGAAGCGTACAGCGTCCCTACAGGAAAATCAAGAATCTGGCTCACTCCAGAGTCCAGAGGTTTTTATACACATTTCAAGCATTACTAATGGCCAAAACTGCTAACTAACAATGGCATGACTAGTGACAACACATTTATAAACAAATCAGAGTATTGCACGTCAATATGATATACATAGAACTAACGCAGCTCTACAGAAGTCTCCAGTAGCTTCTATGCTGTTGCTGCCTATAAATACACAACACATTATGTTACATTAGTTGAACAATAGCTCATACACCAATGTTTACTACCAGGCCCACATCAGGAAGTTATAGCAGAAGCACTTTGGAGTTGCTACATTCAGCTCATGAAGAAAGTTTAATACACAGTACATGCGCTTGACAGGAAGTAACTAGTTATCTCACAGTGTTCTGTGCTCCACAAAGTCAGCAGATGCTGAATATTTCTGCACAATTCAGTGAAGCATCAAATCAAATGATATTTATTTATGCAAAACTAAAGTAATTGGTAAAGGTACATTCAGTATTTTATGAGCCCAGATGACACGGGCGAACTTTCAACTGTTTGAACTTGTTGTAGTATGTTCTTGGTCAGAATTAAATCTTCAAAAACTTACATTCCAGAAGCCCTGCAATAGAAGTAGATGGAAACTGATAAGAAAAGTCCCAGACTCACATCAAAGCTAGACTTGTAGAAAAGACAAATCTGAGTACAAACCCTCTGTTGCACTGGAGAAACCAAGACAAGAAATGTATGAATTGCCTATCTTTCTGTCTCTTCTACAGAGGATGGGTTTTGACAGTTCCCTGGTTCCGAGATGATCTTAAAGCACACTCAGGACCTGATTCACAAAGGTAAACTTAGACCTGAAGTCTAAATTTAGACCTGAAGTCTAAGTTTAGACCAGAAGTCTAAGGGCATGATTTAGACCTTGTCGGATGAGTTACTCTGTCACAGTGGTGACGGATATCCCATCCACAGAAATATAAATCCAGTAGAATATAATTGGATTTATATTTTGGCAGATGGGATATCCGTAACCCATCCACCAAAATCTAAATCAGGCCCTAAGTTAGTCCAACTTTAGACCTGAAGTCTAACTTTGTACCCAAAGTCCAAGTTTAGACCTGAAGTTTAAGTTTAGGCTTTAGGTCTAAAGTTAGACTTCAGGTCTACACTTAGACTTCAGGTCTAAGTTTACCTTTGTGAATAAGGCCCTCAGTAATGAGGAGACTGGAACAGCATTATATAAACAAAGACTGGTCTGACAGCTTAATTCTTTCTCAGATTCTGAAAAAGGACCTCTGCCGGTATATATTTTTACTGGTTCTTCTTGCAAAGATGAACTAGTATCTGCGAGCTGTGTACTTCATCAAGATATAAAAGACTGCAGAAAGTGTGTTATTCTGACACCACTTGTACTTTGTCATTCTGACTTTCTTTCCATTAGTCTATGTTTATTTTTTTGGGTGAGGACCCTGCAAATCATGTGTATTTTGTGTTTTTTCAACCAATGTAATCTCACAGGTAGTTGGCAAACACAGGCAATTCAAGTTAACACCGCCATATTATCTTGTGCAATGTCACACAAGGCCTGTTCAGCTGAGAATTCACAGTCAGGTTATTTGAACATCTTTCAAACATTTCTAAAAATGTCAAATAATTAAACAACGTGGGCTCTCCAGCAGAAATGTGTGGTGTAGCTCAAGCCTGGTTGGCCTCAGTCAAAGAATTGACTAAGTAGTTGACCTTAGCTTGATCGGTGGAAAAATGACCTGGGCAAACAAAATGAATTAAGAGTCCATCTTAAAAATCCTTTTACTTTATTTTGGACTCCAGAAAACTGAGGAGTACTTGCACTAAGTGCTAGGAGGTTAATGGTTCTCGTAGTTAAATTCCAATGTAGATACCCATTGTAAGAAGGTGAATTATTCGTTAGGGTCGATGGTAGTCCACCACAAGTAAAAAAGTCACTAACCTGGTATGTCCAGGCAAGATTCAATAATTAAAACCTGCACTCACCCAGGATTTTCTGTATACATCTTTCAAATAGGAGTGGGCAATACATTTCTCTACGCTTGTGGAGTTGGAGGAGTTTTGACCACTCCGCATTACCACGTAATGCAAAGTTCTGGCCGGTTATCCTCAGGTGCGGATCGCCAACAGTAAGTTGGCGATTGAAACTTGACATTCCCTCATGTCATTTTCGGTTGCTGGATGGGCACCCGGCCAGATTTTACCAACGAAAGGGGTTGCGTCTCTTCACAGTCAGAAAGCTGCCACTGAAGTGCAAAATCAATTTCAGAAGCAGCGCCCTTTAACACGCTGCACGGTGCAGTTCGAGGTAATTTTTCAGTGCAGAATGAACTCCCGGAGCTAAAAATTGGCACAAGCAGTGCAACTACCTAATTCTGCCTGTTAGCAGAACTCCCTGGAATCTCGTGGAGCTTTCATGTAACTTCAGGAAGTTCCACGGAGTGAAACTCTGCGAGTTCTGCCCACCCCTACTTTCAAACCATGAATACAGTGCTATTCTCAATTTTAGTTTATTTGCATTTTTATATAGCCCAATTCTACCAAAGGTTGGTGTCAGCATTCTTTACGTATAATAACTATAGAGTTGAAATAACCTTTTAAAGGTAACCACCCTAACAGCAAAGAAAATTCATGATGCAGGCCAGGTAGGCAATGGAGAAACTCAACTGACTCTGAGGTTAGGCTCAGCAAATATATCAAGTGACAAGGCAACAAGGCCATTCTCAGATAACTTCCTTAAGAAAGTATCCTCTTTTCAGTGGAAATAGTGGGCCTTATTTACAAACTGAATTTTGTAGAACATAAGGTAGTACACTAGTAGTACTACTTAATAACTACAAAATGTGCTTCACAAACCTTCGTTTGGAAATCCCCACCTTTACCTCTCCTATATTTTCTATGAGGAGAGCTCTGCACATGTAAGTCTTCTACTTAGGGCCCGATTCCGATCTCGCTCGGAGGGCTTTCCGAGTGAGACGTGCTCCGGGAGTCCGAACGAGCGAGTACGATGCAGCCGTATGCTTACGGACTCGGTTCACTCAGACTCCCATTGAACTCTATGGGAGCCTGTGTACAGACGAGTACACAGGCTCCCATAGCAGAAAAGGGGTGGGTGGGGAAAAGCGTACATCCTGTGGCGGGCACCCCATGGTGCCAGCCACACTGTGCATGCTTGGATCAGAGGGACCCATGGGCAACCCCCCGTGATAGATTTGGAGGGCCCCGGGTGAAGGGGGGGCCTGATACGGCCCCCCGAAGTACGCTTCCGACAGCCGTTTCGTCTTGCTGAGAACGAGGCGAAGCGGCTGTCCGAATCGTGCATCGCACTCACTCGGTCGGAAATCGGCTCCATTGCGCGGCACGATTCGTCTACAAATGAGAAGTACGGAGCGGTTCGGGTCCGGAAACGATTCGGCCGGCGCTTACGCGATCTTCGCATCGTACTTGTTCATTCGGACTTGTGTGAGATTCGGTCGTGAACAAGGGCTACGAATCGGATCCGGTAAAGCCAAATCCGATTCGGAGGCCTTCCAAGCGAGATCGGAATCAGGCTCTTAGTAGTAAAAGTGGGATGGACTATCGGGAGTGGTGGGAAAATAGGGAATATCTGGTACTAAACGTCTGGGGTTTAGAGAGGGACAGGGAGGGGTTTATCAAGAGGTAAGGAGTTTAGGGATGGCCATGATAGTAGAAACACCCACCAACAAAAAAGTAAGACCTTTGCTTTTGACTTCTTAAGTTACTACTGCCCTAAACGTGACAAAACAATAGTAAAAGGGGAATATCTGTTATTAAATTGGAAGGGTTTAGCGAGGGATAGGGAGGGATTTAGCAAGAGGTAAGGAGCTTAGGGAGGGGCATGATAATACAAGCACCCATCAACAAAAGAGTAGGTCTATTGCTATTGACCTTTAAAGTTACTACTGCCCTAAAGGTGACAAAACAGAGGTAAATGTACTTCAGCACAGTATTGGAGCAAGTCTGACACCACACAAGGCCACTCATAGGTACCCCAACACACTCCCATAGAAAATAATGGAGGCATGAACAACACCCCATTGGGAATAATGTTAAAAGAAATACATTGTTTTGACTTTTAATTTATGTGTGCATAAAATTATATTATTATTATTTGCACTCGTAAATGGTGAATAGTCAAAAGTTGTACATTTACTCCAATGTGTTAGAGTAAATTTACGCATATAGATTTACTCATGTGTAAATTTACCTCTTTGTGAATAGGCTCCTTTTTTCAGTTCTTCCATAGTACTTTGTTTAAAAGACACCAATCAAATGCACGATTCTAACTGAATCATTTAGACCCCTCCAATAAATCCATGGTTATTTTATTGCTGTGGTTGGTCAGAAATGCTGGGATTGGGAGCAAACACCAATTGCTCCGAAACCTGGTATTCCTAGTTGTGCAGTTAATTACCAACACCTCTATTTTTTGCAGTGCATTTTTCAGCTACTTAGCACTGGGATTTAAATCCAATAGGTCTGGATTCAAAGTGCTAATCACTAGTCAAAGACGTTATTATGCTACTGATTCACACAAGCTTTATGTGTATAGGATGTAGTACTGCAGGAGTCCTTTTTTACATACTCTTACTTGCCTTGTGAATCAGTCAGAAATTGTTCAATTTACTACTAGTAAAAGTGCAAAGTAGATGTGCATCTTTCTGATTGTAACGATTGTGTATATATATTTCCTGACATTCCAATTGTATTTTCATTTTAGATATTTTGTGGCCTATTCCCAAAAGCATGTAAGAGTACTACAGAAGTACTACTTTACGTACTCCAAAGTGCCGTGTGCATCAGCCTGTAGATGTGCAAGCTAAGCCAGCAGCAAAACGGTACAATCCCATAGGTTGGTACCAGGTGACCATGATGGACTAGCAGCACACACGAGTTGCACAAGTTGTTTCTTTGTGTCCCTGTTGAGTGAACAGCACAAGAGTGCAGTACCACAATCCTTAACTGTTAAATCAGCAGCAAAGTGGTGCAATACTAAAGGCTGCTACTAGATGTCCTTGTTGACTATGACTATGAACTATGACTATTGATTATGAACTCATTTTCTTAAACAGCATGAAATCACAATCATATTTTCTGTTATTAAATATTTTATTTATGATTTCTGAAAACTATAAACACAGGCTTGTTTGTATGCAACTAATCATAGGCAATGTTGTTCTGTAGGAGAAAGAGGGCAGACAGGGCCTTGGCAGAACATCTTCCGCCCCACAATCCTAGCTCCAGTAGAACCCTTTTTATTTTCTGTGTCCCTCTTAGTTGTGGATGAACATTACCACCTTGAATCATTAGGCCAGTGTAGTTCAAATCAGTAATAGCGTTTAGTACAGTAGTTAGCTCCACACTTCCTAGGCCTGTTTGTCGATATACAGCCTCTCTGAGTGTCTCACCGAGGCCAACATGGTAAAAGAGAGTGATTAGGCATTTGTAGATGTGCCCTTGCTCTTGATTTGAAGATGAGGTATATAAATGGTGGAAACCTGGCTGCCAGTGTGCAAACAGAGATAAGCATACCGATCTTTGCACACGCCCTTGATGTACCTGATGCAGCCCTTAGACGTCCAAGGCAAACTGTATTTTTTGGCTAAATGGAGAAGATTGTTTGGTTAATTACTTTTGGCTCTTTAAAATTCATATTAGCTGAATGTTATCGCTTTTCTGGTGATATCCTAAATCTCCCAAGGCAACATTGTATATTGTATGTATGAAAGGAATGCTTCCTTTTTTTTTTTGTGTTGAAATTTTTTATTGAGCTTTACAATATAATACAATACATATTGAAAACAAAAGTAAGAAAGCAGCAATACATTATTAATAAATACTTAACTCTTGCTAGTGAATACAAGCGAATAAATATGAAATGTATAAATAGGCATATTATAAATAGATCATTAAATAAATAAAATAAAGAAGTAGTGGAAATTAATACAGATATGAAATTGGTAAAACATATATCATTAATTGATGGAATATAAATAGATTAAGTATAAATATGAGACTATGACTAAAGGTGAGATCCTTATAATAATAGTAGAAAAAGGTATTATCATAGAAAATACTCATCTAACGAAAGTTTAAGGCACAATAGATTGAAACAATGAGCAAAGTAATATAAAAAAGGGAAAAAGGGGGAAAAAGAGAGAAGGGAGAAGAAAATGAACTTGAGGAATCATATGAAGAAGTGGGGCCAGAGTACAAAGAGAGAGGGAGAGATAATAGTAATGAAGGAAAAGTAATAGAAGGTGAATATAGGAAATGAGAGAAATAAAGCAAGTACTAATGAGGAGAATTTAGTTGACAAGGAAGAAAAGTAATGGATTAGTCTGCTTGACTAGGTATATTGGGGGAGGCAAAGGGGTTAGCAATATCATCAGCTTTGGCTTTAAGGAAGGGCAACCAGGTCTGTGAAAATATATCAACTTGATCCTGGAGATTGTAAATCACTCGTTCATATGAAGCTGTCTGTATCATTGCTACTAACCATTCTTCCTGAGAGAGTGGAGATGATGACTTCCAATGACGTAGAATACAAATTTTAGCTGTAGCTAATGCAGTATGGAAGAGTCGGTGTTGTGGTTTAGAGAGCTTTGGAGAATGACGCAGATCATGTAAAAGAATATTGGCAGATGTGAATGGTAGACGTAAGGGCATTGTGGTATGCAATATTTTACCAACATAGTTCCAAAAAGGTTGAATTCTTGGACACTCACAAATAATATGAGTTGTAGCACAGTCAGAGGTGGAACACCTCCAACATTCATTGTGTGAAAATAAACCAGCTTTATGGAATTTGACCAGTGACCAGTGCCAGTCATGGAGAATTTTAAACAGACAAAATGTAAGCCTTGCTTCACGTACTCCTTTATGCAGACCTTCTAATATCTGATCCCATTCACCAGCTGTAAAGGAAGTTGATAAACGGAGTTACCATTTAAGTTGAAGATTATGAGAAAGGTTTTGTGAAAAGAGATGAAGCGTAAAGGTTTTGTAAAGGCCAGAAGTTACTCCTTTATGTTTCCCCCACACATTCAAGTAAGATAATACTGGAGATGTTTGAAGCAACCAAGGGGACGATCCCAAATGTTTCTTCAAACATTTTTGAAGTTGAAGATATTTGATAGAATGTTGTATAGGAAGATCAAATTCCTCCCTCCGTTGTGAGAAGGATTTGAATTCTCTGTTGTGAAGAAGCTGATCTGGAGAGTAGATGCCTGCTGTTTGCCACAAAGGCCAAGATAGCATATGACCATTAATACGTATACCTGGATTATTCCACAAGGGAGCCTTGACATGAATACATGCATTTGAATCCAATAAACGATGCCATCTTTGCCAAGATTTATGCATAGCTGACAAAATCGGGTTTTTAGGATCAGAACGACTAGTGCCACTGCCATACAGAAGAGAGAGGACTGAATCCGTAGATAATAGATTACGCTCTATATAAACCCATTGTGGAATGTCTTTTAGTCCTGGCAAGAAATAAGAGAATTGAGAAATGTGCAACGCTAGGGAATAGTGTTCAATGGATGGGAGACCCATTCCTCCATATAATTGGTGGGCTTTTAATTTTGCCATTGCAAGGCGAGGCCTAGCTGAACCCCATATGAAGGTCTTAATTTTGGAATCAATTGATCGGAGCGTAGATAAAGGGATCTGAAGGGGGAGCATACCTAAAATATAGATGAAACGCGGAAGAGTGACCATTTTGATAGCTTGAACTCTACCCCAAAGAGATAGCCCCAAGATTTTCCATTTGTCGAAGTCACGCTGCATTTGAGAAAGCAAAGGAGTTAAATTGTCAGTGACCATGTTGTCCAGACCCTTATTGACTAAAATTCCTAGGTACTTAAGGCGTGAAGACTGCCAATGAAAAGGAAAACCATATATAGCTGCCTTTGTGGTTCCATCAGAGATGGGTAAAGCTTCACTCTAGTCCCAGTTAATTTTATAACCTGAAAAGGAAGAGAAGTCATCAATAATTTTAAGAAGGGACGGAAGGGAACGGGGAAGATTTGTAAGGGTAAGTAGGATATCATCTGCATATAAGTAAATTTTAGATTGTCCAATTGGGAGAGGAACACCTGTGATTTCAGCAGATTGGCGAATTGTGGCAGCTAGTGGCTCCATTGCCAAAAGAAAAAGAAGGGGGGATAGAGGGCATCCCTGACGCGTACCTCTCCGAATCAGAAACATATCGGATAAAAAACCCCCGCAATTCACCTGAGCAGAAGGATTGTCATACAACAAGCGTACTTTGGTTATAAATTGATCGCCTAACCCAAATCGTTGCATTATGGTAAAGAGGTATTCCCACTCAATACGATCAAACGCTTTTTCTGCGTCAAGTGAGAGGGCTAATGCATCCTCTGAAAGATGTTTAGCAGACCACAATCAATCAATCAACACTTTATTGTTTAAGTTAGTAAAAACTATAACGATGTCATGATAGGAATGAGGGTTCAACTATTTACAAACATAAAAAATGATTTAAAATATTGAAAAAGAGCATGTTACTTATTTTTCCTAAAAGCTAGAGACAGTATCCTTATCATATTAACAATTAAGAACAAAGTATGATTCTGTATCATAAAATTGTTGACGGAATCGGGGATTCATCAGATATTCACATTAAAAACATTTAGCATTTCAATTGGGTTGCTAGACATTACTGGATTGAAAGTGTCTGATTCCTTCGGCCATTTGGTTTTTTCATAAAGTAATAAAAATGTCATCATTTTACAGGTCAACCGAGGGTCTGTTGTACCGAGTCCTCTGATGATGGCCGATCTGCAAGTTCGAATGCCTCTGTCCTTAAAAGCCTTTTTTAGGAGCAATACACGGTTCGATTTTAAGATGGGACAGACACAAATGAGATGAATAAAATCTTGCCGTGCTGCACCACATAAGCTGCATGTTTTGTCGCCTTTATACTTCCATGCAGGCTGATCGGCCAAACTTGGTAATACCCCAAATCTAATCGCCATTAACTTTCGTTTCAAGTGGGGCGAATATGTTGTACTGAGGTATTCCGCCGGTCGAAGTGATGTATAGGATTGGAGAACCATCCAAGCATGGGATCTTTTGGCTAAAGTGCGTTTGTCTTCTAATGATGATTGTAGCTTAGCTGCTTTGTTAGTTATTCTGCGGAAGACTTGGAAGGAGGGGTTCTGTGCCCAAAGTTCAATTGTATTGGTTTCCTTCAGTGCCATTTTCAGGAATTTGCCATAACTTGAGCTTAGATCGTCTTCCTGAGCACGCCACAGGGCATCATTTAAGATATTGGATCGGTTCTGCCAAAGTTTGTACCAGATTTTAATAGCGGCATATTTTCTCCCTATCTCCTGTTGGATAAGGCCGAATTCCAGTCGGACCTGGGCCGGGGATGCATTCTGAGGTAGACTAAAGACTTTTTTATACGTCTTTATTTGCAGCGAGTCTAGGAGTTTTGCGTCCTTGCCATTTAACACTATGCTTGCATAGGTTACTGTAGGTAGTAGTTTCGCGGCCATCACTGCTGTTAGTGGCTTAAAGGAAGGACCCTGTAGTTTTTTTGCAAGGGCACAGAATGCATAAGTGAGGCAGTTTCCTTTTTTTCCCAGATATTGTTTCTGAAATTGGAAATTTTGTCGATTGTCTATATATATCCCCAGGTATTTATATGTACTAACTATTCCAAGGCTCGTTTCTCCCAGCTTGAATTGATACTGTTGTCGCGGACAATTCGTGATTGACATAGTTTTTGTTTTTGTGATGTTAATTTCCAAGGCATTAGTCTTGGCAAACATTAGTAGCTCATTAAGTGCTCTCTGTAGGCCTATTCTAGTTAGACTAAGCTGGAGTATGTCGTCTGCATACAAAAGATGCGTTATGGGCAGTGTAGTCAGGCGCGGAGGATGTGTATTTGCCTGGTCCAATCGTGGTGAGAGATCTGCCATAAATAGATTGAATAAATGGGGGGCTAATACATAGCCTTGTTTTAATCCGATCTCTGTTTGTATCTTCCTGGACAATTTTGTGCCATTTGCTATTTTCACACGTACCCACGTGCATGTATACAATTGTATTATGGGTCGTAATATTGTTTCCGGGAGACCCAATTTCTGTAATTTACTCCATAACAGACCACGATTCACACGATCGAACGCAGCTTTGAAGTCTATGAAACATAGTTGTAGTTTTCTTTGCAGGCGTTTGCACTTGTCCGCTATTGTGGCAAGGGCTAAGATATTCGTTGTTGTGCCACATCCTTTGCGAAACCCTGTTTGGTTGAATGGAATCAGCCCCTTTAAGTTAGACCATTCTACCAAGTCCTCCAGGATTAATGATGCAAAATATTTTGCTTCGACATCAATTAGTGCGATTAGCCTATAGTTTGCCGGGTCCGACCTGTCACCTCCCTTGAAGATCGGGTTGATGATTGACCCTTTCCAGCTCAGGGGAAGGGTATTTGTTATACTGATTTCATTATAAAGGCCTGTCAACGATGTTGACCAATAATCGGGATCACTCCTGAAGATGGCCTGCGGGATGCCATTTGGGCCAGGAGCCCCATCGTTGCGTCCCAGTTTTATTATTCTGGATATATCTTCTACTATGTAGTGTTGACTTGCCAGGGCTAGTGGTAGAGTTAGGATGGTATCAAGGTCTTGTGGTCTGGTGGAGTTCTTCCCTGAGAGTTTAGGCTCCAGAGATTTATTGTTGTTGTCCGTTTCACTTTTAGAGAATGGTGTGAGGTCTTCAAATATTTTACTTAAATGTACTACCCATCCTGTCTCAGTTACGGAGGCAATATTTATTACTTCTTTTGGTCTTGTTGTACCATTTACTAGTTCCCAGAAGAGCCTGTTGTTTGTTTGTTTCGCACAAGAAAGTAACTTTGTCCAGAATATCTCCTGTTGTGCTTTCTGGTCCTTCTAGATTTGCTTTTTATACTGCTTTCTGATGTTCTTTATTTTCTCCCAGGCGTGATTTGGGACTTTCGGTGTCTTGTTTTTCCTCACCGCCTTTCTCAGTTCTTTTCTTAGCAAATAGGACTTACTCGAAATATTTGTAATGGGCTTATAGCTCGTTTTCTGTGCATAATTAGTTTTAGGTGCTTGAATTAATAATTTATTGGTGAAAGTGGACCACTTCTCTACTGCGTTGCTGCCATGAATGATCTTTGTTTCAATTATTTCCTTTGCTAGCAATATTAGTTCTGGCAGCGTTTCTGCTGACCATCGTATACGTTTCAAATTAGTTGTCGTCAGTTGGCCCATCTCAATGGGAGCCGGCCGATGTTTCAAGTGGCTTGTTTCTAATTCAAGTACCTGATATGAATGGTCACTTCGGGTTGAGTACTTGATAGTATATTTCCCCACACGGGCCAGTAATGGAAGCGTTAGGATTGTATAGTCTAATATTGACTGAGTGTGAGCACCTTGATAAGTCCATCGCGGGGGCGTGTCATCTTTTGTTCTACCATTTAATACTCGCAGGCTGAGATGTTCCAAGGCTAAACCAGCTTTTGCCCATTCAAATCTTGTCGTTTTGTTGTAGAAGATGATTGTACGGGAACTGACCATAGCTGTTAGTTGCTCATCTTCATCTGGTGTATAAATTAAGTATGAATTAAAATCGCCAGTTATTATTATCTCCCAAGCTGGGTTTTCAAATCTGATTGAAGTGATTATCGACAGCAGTTTTTCATACTGTGACTCTTTTTTTCTAGCATTCGGGTGCAAATAGAGATTAATTAGTATGACTGTTGTTGTCTGATTTTTGGGCCCTTGGTCCATTTTAATTACTTGTAGGTCTGATGTCGTACTAGGTAGCTGTTCAGTTTTAATATTTAGTGCCGTTGATATATATACTGCTAGGCCACCCTTTGGCCTTACATATTTGTGTGTTCTAGTTGCCGTTACAAAATGGTGTGTGTAATTGGCCACTTCTTTGTACTCCGTCAGCTATGTTTCTTGGAGTGAGATGATATCATAATACTCCCAGTGTGTTGGAGCAGTGTTGTCCTGTAGTTCTCTTTTTGCACCGGCGATATTCCAGGATAGGAGTTTTACGCTATTATAGTTGGTGCTTTTTCCCTTTGTGGCCAGTCATTCTATTTTCTGGCCATTTAGAGCTGAGGCCATCCAGTTCCATTTATTGGTGTCTTGTTGTGGGGTTTATCTGTTCCTGATTATTTCCGAATGGCTTGTTTTTCCCCTTGCATTTTGTAATACTGAGTACACTGGGATGTTGTGTTCCTCTTTATTTGGTTTCTTTGGTACATTTAGCAGAGGTGAGGGATAGCGTGGCTTCGTTGGTCTTGCCATTGTAATGCCCCATCCTTCGAACTCTTGTCTGGCATTCATTATTAAAGACACTATTTCATCATTTTTCCAAGTCGATAGTGTTTTTTCCGTCCAACTGTTTTCTTCTTGAGGAATGAATTGAATTGACAATAGATCTGTGGTGGTCAGATGCTTTAAAGTAGGGATTTCAGCTATAAGTCTCAGTATATTCCCTCTATTGAGGAGGTCTTGTTGCCCCTGAGAGATGTAGTGGGGAGTTAATATAATCTGCTTGTTCCAAGTGTTTTCTTGATTTTTGTCCGGTGTTATTGCTACAGAGGCTGAGTGTTGTAATACCTCTCTGTAATTGATCCCCGCTCTATCACCTATTTGCGTATTTATTTTGATTGTGAACTTTTCCTTCTGTGCCTCTTCTTTTGGTGGGCTTCTTTGCTCCATCTCAAGGCTGCCCTTTGTTTGCACTGTATTATTCCTAACATCAAATGATCGTTTCACAAGAGTCAGATCAGATACACATTTTATTTGCTTATGTCTTCCTTTGTTTTCTGTGTTGTTGTCATCTCGGGTTGTACTGACAACTTCCTGCGTTACTTGGTTTACGATTATACTGTCTTTATGTTCTTCTTGACTTGTACGTCGGGTTTTCTGTTTTGTTCCAGATTCGTGTTTGTGTTGCGGCTGAGGGTTTCTTGTTTTTACTTCCAATGGTTTGCTGACAATAAATGCTGTTTGTGTTTGTATTTGGTTTGTCTGTATCATATCGATTGATTCGTCTGTTTGTAGACTGTGACTTAATGAAGTTGACGAGGTGTGGTGTCCTTGTTTTTGCTCTTCCTCAACTGTAATCCTCTGTTCTGTATGCGTACTTTGCGTTTCTAGACTTGTTTGTTTCAAAGATATGAAACCATCTCCTACTGGTATTAGTGTCTTTTGTTGTATTCTGATTGTTCTTTCTAGATTTCCTTGCTCGTTTCCTCTGTCTCTTAGTTTGTAAGCGTGTTTCTGTATTGCCTTGGCCATCTAGTAAGGCCGGAGGAGGAAGTACTTGGCCCATATCTTTATCTACCATCCTTGTCCCTTCATTAATAGTCTTTAGTCGGTCGGTTGTGAGCAATACCTTTGGTGGCTCTTTCCCGTGCTCACTGATGTTGTTTTTAGGACCTGTCGAGGTCATTGACGAATCTGATGTAATCAATACATTTGATTGACCTGCAAAGGAAGTTTGTTGGTTTGACTTTGGTGACTTGCTTGTAAGATTTGTACTTTTTGTCCGACAGTCGCCAGTCTTTTGCCTTTCCTTTAGGATGCTTGTTAGGATTGCTGGCACATTGCTCAGCTTGTCGATTATTGGCCCACATACACAATCTTTGCCTGCTACAGTGTTTGTTTCCCGCTCCTTGATTATCAAGTCCGCTAATGTTTCCAATTTCGTATTGATTCCTACAATATATGAGGCTATTATATTCATCAGGTCAATCTGTGTGTCTAACTTATCCGATTGCATATTAAGTACTATTATTGTGGTTTCTAGTACTTTTAACAGCGATGTGTATGCTGACTGATGGTTCCCCTCTTTGTTTCAGGTGCGGGTCCTACTCTGCTTCTATCTTTTTCCTTTGCTTTATCTGCTGTTATTATATTAATCTGTGAAAGACTTATTTCAGTGGGGCTAGTTTGCAACTGTGATGTCAGATTTTGATCGTTTCTCTTCGCATTATGACTTATTTGGCTCTGAATTTGAATGGGCTGTTCCAGTGTACTTGATATTTCAATTATTGGTTGCGAGAGTTCTGTTTCTTTTTCGCTTGTTTCTTTACTCTTTCCATTCTCTGATTGGTTAAGAGTTTTAGCTTCCAACGCCTGCAGAAGGTCAGTATTACCTGATAGTGATATTGAGCGCAGCCATGAGTTGTTATGCTGGGTATTTGGAGATTGAGGATTATCTGATGTTTCCAAATGTATTTCTTCTGACATTTGTTTAAATGTACCTAGATTTAATACTGATTTTGGTGTTGAGTGAGGATAGTCAGAAGCATGGACTTGTGCCTGTATCAATAACTGGGTGCTATTTGGTTGGTCGTCCGCGATAGCATTTTCTTTAGTTTTACTGACCTTCTGTGTGCTATTATTCTCCATGCTATTAGACTTTGTTGTTAAATGTTTTTGTGGTGTCAATGGATTCGGAAGACCCTCTAGTTGTCCTGTTTCAGAAAAGATTGCTGTCGTTGGATCTTTTAGTAACATGAACTTCCTATTAGGGGTCGATTTTCCAAATATAGAATACTGTAAAGGAATTAGTGGGCTTGTCTTTTCTTGAGCTGATATTCCGGGTGATTTTCTGAGTGATTCATCTATCTCCTTGGATTTCTTGGTACCTTGTTTTGCTGTTTTTTGTGTCAGTTGCTTTCTGGGTCTCCCTGACCTCATTTTTACCTTTTGTTGCCTCCCACGCAGGCCTGTATAGTTGTACTGGGCTCCTTTTTTTTTTTTCTTTTTCGGGGCTTCTGTGTACTGCTGGTCAATACACTCCCCCCACACTCCCCGTACAGTGGTTTGACGGCACCTGTGCACCTGTACCCCCTCGGAAACCACTGCCACCGGTATTGCATGCTGTCGGCTAAAGGCTGTGTGCTGTGGGGTGTGGGCAACTGGCTTTCAACTGATATGGCCACGCAATGCCAGTGCAGTGTCAGCCCCGGGGACGAGATGGGGGGAGGCAAATAACGCCCAAATTCACCCGGACTCGCCACTCACCGTCACTCTCTGGTCGCTGGTCATTGGCCATTCACCGCCATTCACTGGTCGCTAAGTTTTTATACTCAACTGAGCCTCCAGGCGCCCTCCAGCGCCCCTCCACGCGCTGCCCGGGGCACTTTCTCTGCTGTGCTCTTATACTCTCTGCTCTCCTATGGTCTGTATGTGGAGATGCAGTCGGCAATGAACATTTGCGGGTCAGTTTACTAGGGGCCGAAGGAGACACCACTGCTGCCACAGCACCAGCTCCAGACCAGGAGGGTCACGGCTGCATCTACTGCAACTCGCTCAGCCCCCCTGCCGCCCGCTCATGGAAGCTGGGGGGCCAAGTGTCCACAATAGCCGCGCCGGGGGCTGTGAGGCTTGAGGCATCCTTCACAGCGCGGAAACAAGGAGCTGGATTCCTCAACCAAAGCGTTTCCCCTTCACGTCCACCGTGTCCTTCCCTTAGTTCCCTTACTTCATTGGGGGGGGGGGTAATTTCCTATGCCACTCACTGCTGACCACAAGTCCCAGGCTGCCACTCACCACTGGCCACAAGTCCCAGGCTGCAAACACACTTTCTGCAAGCTGAAAGGACAAGCCAGCCGCTGACCACCAACAGCCAGGTCCCTCCAAGCGCGGTCGCTCTTCACTCGCTCTTCAGTGAATATTTCGCTCGAGCCCCGCGGCCACTTACAAATGGCAGACTTGCGGGGGGAGCAAGAAGGGGGAACTGGTTCCTCAATTTGCAGCGTTCGGCGGCGGTTTTCTTAGAGCGGATTGGAGCGGCAGCGTTCTCGGCGTTCTCTGCGGTTTACTGCACACTGTCGGCTCCGAGGGTCGAATCGTAAGTATAGAAGAGCAGAAGAAAACTTCCGGCATGTAGATAAAAGCATGTCTATGCCAGTTCCGTAAGGTTCTTAGTTACTATGAAGTAAGAGGGTTAGCGCGTGCCGCGTCTGACGTAAGCCGTCTTCCCTTGCAATCTGATTCCGTAAGGACCACAATGTATGGGCTAATGTACGGAGATGATTCCGAGAAGAACGCCCCGGGACAAAGCCCACTTGGGTGTGGTGTATTAGGGAAGGTAAGACTTTACGGAGGTGAGACGCTAAGATGCTGGCTAAGATTTTGCTATCACAATTTAATAGGGAGATGGGACGGTAACTACTGCATAGCAGAGGATCCTTACCAGATTTGGGTAACACGGCTATAACTGCCTTATTAGAAAGGGGTCCCAATGAAGATTCATTATCCGCCTCCTGAAATGCAGCATGTAATGTGTCAATAACATTATGCCCTGTCCATCGGTAAAATTCAGCAGGGAATCCGTTTTCTCCAGGAGCTTTGTGGTAAGGCAGGGCAGTTATGGCTCTAGAAATCTCATCCCTAGTGATTTCGCCTTCAAGTAGGGCTCTACCCTCATCAGAAAGATGGGGAAGATCCACCCATGTGAGAAAGGAAGACATCTTTTCTAGTTCTATTTGATTGCCTGGAGTATAAAGGGATTGGAAAAAAGAGGCGAATTCATTGACAATCTTTCGTGAGAATGTCGCCGTGCGATGATCGAATAGCTGGAATGGCCATGGCTGCCTCCCTTTGACGTAATTGTGCAGCTAACAATCTTCCTGCCTTCTCCCCCTGTTCCTAATGTCGTCCCTTCAATCTCTGCAGAGCATACTCCGCTTTAGAAGTAAAAAGATTGTTTAAAGCCATACGTGCTTGCTCTAATGATTTACGGTTCTGTAAGGTTGGGGTAGATGTGTATAGTTGAGAAAAATATTGAATGTCACGTTCCAGCTCTGTTTGTCGCGCAGCAATCTGCTTATTAGCAAGCGCTGCGTCACGCATTAACTGACCCCTGATAGTGGCTTTAGCCGCAGCCCAGACAGTCCTACTGGAAGTTACAGAGTCTTTGTCAATGGAAAGATAATCTTGAAGATGTGATTGCAGTTGGCGTTTACCCTCGGGAGTCCTATGCCGTTGGATGTTCATGCGCCAAGGTTTGCGCCCTGGCCGAGAGAGTCCAAGATCTGGAGACAGAAGGACAGGGGAGTGATCAGATAAGGCTGCTTCTAGAATGTGAGACTCTGTGATCAATTGGACCGCTCTATGTGATGTTAAAAAGTAATCTAAACGAGAGAATGTGCCGTGAGTGGGAGAAAAGAATGTGTATTCTGTATCTATTGGGTGACTAAGACGCCAATGATCGATTAATCCGTTGTCTGAAATTATATCGTCTAAGATGGCTCTGTCTGCCGCATTTCCTTTATCTAACGGACCTGTTTTCTCTAAAATTGGGTCTCGTACCAGATTCCAATCCCCACCAATGAGATATTGTGAGGCATTAATTTCTGTTAGTAGGCGGTTCAATTGGAGGAAGAATGATTTTTTAGTTCCTGTCGGAGCGTAAACTGATCCCAGGCATATGTGAGAATTCCCAATACGTAGCTTAGCAAACACATAGCGACCATCAGGATCTGACCACGTTTTGGAGACTGTGACAGGGAGTGATTTGCAAATGAGGATCGCAACACCACATTTACGGATAGGAGTAGTGTCTGTGGGTTCACCTTTTGGAATGCTGCTGTGAATAACCTTCCCCACCCAATCCCTGCAGAGTTTATCAGATTCTAGCGCATCTAGATGGGTTTCTTGCAGTAATGCCACATCAACATGTTTGGATTGAAGATAAGAAAGTACTTTTTTCCTTTTAATGTAGTGGGTGAGTCCATGAACATTCCATGTAATGGTACACAGAGAGTGAGTATTCGTCATGCTGGAGCAGTGTCAAAATGAGTTAAAATGTCAAAGTCAATGTATTTGCAGAATAAAGAAAGCAGTAGATTAGAAAAAATACAATAAGAGGAGAGAAAATATTATAGCAAAAGGGGTACTCTGGCTTACCACAAACACACCAGGAGAGGAGGGGGGGGGTATAGAATCAGGCTGAAATAGAAGAGAGAGTAAAGAGAGTCAGTACTAAATATGGGGGGGGAGGAAAAATCTTAAAACTTTAGCCGCGGGTCTGGGCTCACTAGAGTACCACCCCGGGTAGGAACCCCATCAAGAGGGTTGAAACTTAATGAGGACTATGCAATAAAATAAAGAGAAAATTACTATAAATTTGGCAACTGTGAATAAGCTATAATGAACAATTAATATAGTTATATTAAAATTTTAGTAGGAGAAAGGCGAATACTAATATATATATAAATAGAATCGGGGGAAGTAAAGGGAAGTATCTGTAAAAGGAGGAGATTAGCTCTAGTAGAATATATAAATATATATTAAAAAATGCATAGATACAATTGATGTATAATTATAGACACAAAATGCATAATATTTAACTGATAACTTACAACTGTAAATACGATATGCTCATCAATAAATACATTGAATTAAAAGTAGTGATAACATCTTAGAAATGGATAGAAATAGAAAAATGAGTAGGAAAAGTGAAGGAAAATAATAAGAATAGCTGAGTAGGAAAGAAAATGTTAATAGGGTAGATAGTGAGACACCTGGTATATGTAAATTCAATAACAGATAAACATAAGCATGACAAAAGCATAGAATATAGAGAAAAGTGATCAAAATATACAACTATAAATAAGAGAGAGATAACAAGTACCTAATGCACTAAAATAGTAACATAGAATATGAAGATAGATATAAGTATTATTAAATAGATAGTGAAAAGGGTAAAAATACATTAATAAATACATTAATAGAGATATTATCTAATATATATTAACGGCCTACTGAACAGTGACTTATTTAAAGGGAATAGATCAAAGCTAATAAAACTTCAAGGGATATAGTGAAATCTCTATAATTGCAAATTATAAAGAAGAGTAGATAGATTGCATATTGGAAACTAAACAATAAATCAGGGCACTAAATAGCAGGTTTATTAGATATTATGCAAGGCAAAGATCTGATAATACAATGCAACAAATGGTCCATAATAAGTAATCCCGGAATCATTTTTAGTTGAGAAACAATTATGCAGATAAAGCAGAAACTCCCCCTTTATAGGAGGTAGGCTCTAAAGAGGAGTGGATATATTGCACGTTAGAAGTTAAACAACAAATCAGAAAATTGCGTATCATGTAGAATAGATATTACGTAAGGCAAAATTTGACATTACATTGCAATAAATGACAGATAATTAGCAATCCTATAACCATACTAAGTTGAGAAACAATTATGTGAATAAAGCAGAAAACCCCCATTACAGGAGGTAATCTCTGATGTGAGGAGCTAGAAGACAGCCGCAAAGGGAATATGGACTATCAATCATATCTGCAGTGGGATATAAATATTATGAGGGTCATTCTTCATCCGAAGCAGATTTTAAAGGAGATCGGGATTTGTCCCTATTCGGGTCTCGTGTAAAGGTAGATACTGACTGAAGGGCAGAGATTTTATCCTCATGGCTGCGAATTGATCGATCAACGTCTCTGCCTCGATGACTAGCTTCACTAGGATTATGGCGTCGAGTGTCTGACAGCTGGGGAGGATGTTGAGAGCAATGGGGAGACTGATCAATGGGGGTACACTGTATGTCCATGTCCTGAATACGTTGTACATCTATAAAGTGTTGTAGGTCTTCAGGGTTGTAAAAGACTTTGGATTCGCCATTTTTGGTAATGCGAAAATGAGCAGGGTCAAACAAACCATACTTGATGTCCATTTTCCGCAACTGTGGCCTCATAGAGAGGAAAGCCTTTCTCCTTTCATTAGTTTCTCGCGAAAAGTCAGCTGCAATGCGGATTTCATGGCCATTATAGATGTATGAACCTTGTGCGCGTGCTGCTGATAATGTTTGCCGCACTTGCTCATGCCTCAAGAAGCAAGCAATGATGGGTCGTGGACGAGAATCTGAGGCAGTACGCAGAGCACCGATTCGATGAGCACGTTGGATTTCAAGCAGTGGACTGAAGGAGAGGCCCAGAAGCTTAGGAAGGACATTACATAAGAAGAGTCTAGCATTCTGATCTTCAATCTTTTCAGGAAAGCCAAAAAAACGGATGTTATCTCTTTGGCTACGGTCTTCTAGATCAACTAGCTTACTACGAAGAAGCAAGAGATCCTGATCTTTGTTTTGTGTGGAGGCAAGTTTGGATTCTACCACTAATAGACGTTGGTCAAGTTCATCTGCCTTAGTGTTAAATTGCACAATCTCTGTTCGAATGGATTTGGTCTCTGCTGCGAGAGAAGAAATATTAATGTCCATATCTGTCAAACGACAGCTGATAGCTGATATTTCCTGTAAAATACGATCCATAGTGGCTTCTGACACTGCAGAGGAAGTGGCCAGAGACGAGTTAGACATTGATGAGGCTGAGCCTTTCGTTGCAACACTTTGTGGTTGTTTAAGAACTTCCGCGAAGAGAGGTTTCTTGGGAGTTTTGTTCTCACTCTTAGGGTTAGGCATTTGAAGAACGTCTGTTGTATATTAATAGAATGTTATTAGTAGCAGCCCAAGACCTCTTGTCCGGCTTGTAACAGTGGCTAAATCTGGCAAATTAAGTACATGCAATTGAAAGAAGTCAGAGACATATCCACTTAGTACAAGGTAATAACTCGAAAGTCATTTTTCATCAGAAAATAGCAGCCAGGATATTCTGAGACAACTATAGCGAAAATGGCAGTGTTGAGGCTTTATAATTTCCCACATTTTATTCAGAGGATTCCCTCACATGAAGAAACAATGGTCTATTGATATTTTGCGCATTCAAGGCTCAAGACTGATATTTCACAGTAAGCTTTCCATACATTGCGCTGCTCTTGTTGTAAAATAAATTCACCTCAAGTCATGAGCCAAAATAAGCACTAGCAAATGAACATCCTTATGAGGCGACAGTAATGATGCCATAAACCCACAGCGTAACGGGCTTAGACTACAAGAAGCAGATGCTGAGGTAATCTGAAGAATACATCATCAAGTAATAACGTTAAGTTGTGGCGCTTTAAGCACATTTATGGCAACCTGAGCATAAACACCTCTCAGTTGCTCGGAAAATAATGTTGCTGTTTAAAATATTTGTTCATTAATTTCCCAATAGTAGGGGCGAGTTTCCTTGAAAAGGACACACTGCTAACGCTTATTAACGGCTTTGCCATGTGCTGTAATGTATCCTATGTAGAGAGCACCTTTCAGTTCTGTTATGACTGAGTTGTTGACTCTGAGCACGCTTCGCAGCCTTCCTGCAGTCTTCCTATTATCTTTCTGTACTGTGGCTTGAAGTGATTTGTTTGACAATTGCATTACCCTCTGGAAGTGAAATATATTGGACTGCTTCCTGAAATATTCGTGTGTAGTCTTCGCTTTGGCATTTCTTGGGAACACAACCTTCGCTCCTGGCAGATGATATGAGTTGAAAAGACCCCAATGTAAATGAAGCTCTACAAAATGAGATTTGTTCTGCTGAGCAAAAAGCCAACTTTTGTGTTCCTTTTTATTGTAACAGATAGAAGAAATATTTTAGTGCCCTAGAGTTATCCTCCATCTTCCCAGTCAAAACGAGCAGCCTTTCATTTTGTTGGAATAAAGCGAAGCCGTTAGTAGCTGGAGTTATAAATACACCTTCCAGACGAGATACACTTCAAAATCACTCGTATAAGGCAAAAAGCTGAAAAGTGGCAGAAGCTCTCACCATTTGTAATTGTCCGGAAGCAAAGAACGTCTTCTCCCCGGTGCGCGCGGCAGCAAGAAGCCTTGTAGTGAGGCGACAGACGGCGCGCACCAGTCACGCGAGGGCCGGTGATTCTAGTTGCGCAACAGGGCCCAGCGCGCGTCTGACAGGCAATTATCTCGGCGGGAAAATGAACTCGAGAAGAGCTCACATCGCCGCGAAAACCAATTTAATCATCGCCCCTACGATGGGCACTGCAAATATTTTCGTTTCAGCAGACCTAGTCACGCTGAGAGGAGCGGCGCCTCCGTCAGGGGTTCCATCCGAAGCAGAGCTCCTCTCCTAGGCGGCCATCTTCCTGGGTGGCCAGACCTGCCTACCGAATGCTTCCTTTTTGATGTTAGATTAATTTCCATCTTTGCACCATGCATTTTCCTAAATTCATTGCAATAAGTTCAATGCTTAACACTTTTTTAATAAAATGGCAAAGATAGTTTGAGAAAATCACAACACTTACTTCGTCACTTAAATGTTCTCACATATGACTCGTGGGTGTGAGCTGGCAGCGCTCAGCGATGAAATGTTAACTACAGTGCTTTAGTGAAAGGCATATGAACTGTTTGAAGCTGTGGGTCAGACTTTCACTGTGTAGGGGGCAATATGGCCTGCTTTTGAAAAGGGAGCAGTCCCCATCTGCAGGCAAATGCAGTGAGTTCAGGGGGATGCCTGAGAGTGTCCATGGTACCCCGCATGCCTCTCTGGGGGCACACAGACTGTTCACCACCTTCATGCAGTGCTATCGTGGGTGGCAAACTGCAACTCATGACAGCCTCTTTGCCTCTGTGCCCATATCTATAATACGATGTTACACAGAAAGGGGGAGCCAGCATAGCCCTATGTTAACCTGGGCAACCAACTCATCATCTCAACAGGGGTTCCCTATAGGGATTGATCAGCACTGGCTGTTACAACAGAACAATAGTGGTAGCTTCATTATTGGAGAACACCAATGTTTGTATAAATAGTGCACATTTAATTTGCTTTAACTTACTGTAGTATTGCCACAACATTACCATATATAAATCAACACTAAACAAATACAAAAAATCAAAACATAGCAAGAAGTACTAAAGTCCTTGTAAAATATGTATTGAACTCTTGCATTCCTTGCATGCTGAATCATTATGGGGGTATCTCTCAAAACTTTCAAAATAAGTCCACTCGGTTGATTGTCTTCTAAGGGTATCGGGTCGGCCCCTATAAACAGTCAGTGGGCTTCTGTCTTCCCTTTGGGTGCTCTGTCAATGTCCACATTCAGCACAAAATGTGCATATTGGGAAATTCCATTTGTTCATAATAGCCGACTCGTATCGATCCTCCTACTTTGGACCTCCTCAGGACAATACACAAGAGTTTATGCAATGCAGGAAATTCACCGAACCGATTTTCTTAAACAGTGAATATCATTGTTTCCATATTTAAGGACTCATACTGCAACTGAGGAGATGAAATCTCCCAGCGTAGTGCTCGTTGATGCCGAACTGGTCTCAATGTTAACTAGCTTTGCATGATTTATACAAAAATTGTCGTTCTCCAATACTGATGCAATCTCTATTGTGCTGTAACGCCTGTGCTGATCAATCCCTATAGGAAACCCATGTTTACATCTCTAATACATGGTAGAACCAGTGGCACAGTGTTTTCTTATTTGCTTGGGGCCACATCCCCATGAAAATGAAGGAACACTGTTAGAAATTGGGTTACTGGTTGACTGGGTTATGAGCCCTGGTCAAGCAGCAACCACAATCCTAGTCAGGTTAAGGGGCAGGCAACCCTAAATTAACTTGTGCCCACCCTCTGGTTGCTTGGCACAGAGCAGTCAGGCTGAACTTAGAAGCAATGAGTAAAGTATTTGTGCAACACTTCAAACAGTAAAACAGTTAAAACACCACAGCAAAAGATCCCACAAGAGGTCAGAAAAATAGATTCATTTTTCCTAAATAAAACTGTTCCAAAAAGACAAAAATCTAATCAGTAAAACCAGAGATTTTGAATTTCAAATATTTAGATTAAAGTAGCACCTAAAAGCACAAAGTGCCAACAAGGGATATCTGGTCACTCCGGACCAGGACAAAGTCACAAATTTAGGCCAACAGCGCTGAAGTGCGGCCCAGCTACAGGGACCCAGATAGGCCAGCTGAACAAAGTACCTTAAATCCTGGTTGCTGAGCGTTGCGTGGATCCGAGTCGAAGAAGTGTCACTCAGCCAAAGCTACGCATCGGTTCCGAGATGCAGCGACACTGCAGTGTGAGGTCCTGTTGCATCGACATCGAGGATCCTGTCGACAGGGCTTGTGATGCAAAGTCCAGGCGTCAAAGATGTGGCACGCAGCTGGTGATGCATCAGTTCCGAAGAGCTGTGAGACTGCGATGTGGAGCCAGTCGTCGTTAAGCAGCCATAGACAAGGGATGTTAGGACCTGGGTCAGAGATGTGCTGCACCGTTGGCGATACATCAATTCTGAGGACTGCGAGGGCGATGCAGGTCTTCTTCCCCAGGTCCAATCCAAGCAGCAGCATTGCGTCATTTCTGCCAGAGGATGCGCCACTCAGCAAAGGAGATACGTCAGTTGGGCTGGAGGATGCGCCACTCAGCTGAAGAGATGCGTCGGTTCGGCTCGAGGATGCAGCATTCAGAAGAGAAGATGCATTGATTCCTCTGGTAAGCACCTTAGGCCCACTTCCAAGGGTCCAGGACTGGGGTGACACCACTTGGCAGAGTAGACTCACAGATGGCAGAATCCAGGTGCTGTTGCAGGGTTGTTTGAAGCCTGTTATGTCCCTGAGGCTTCAGATCTGGAGGCCAACCAACTAGCCCTTGGAGTCACTCTGGGTTCTGGGTTCAAGAGATGCAGGTCCAGTCCTCTCACCCAGGCAAGAGGGCAGCATGCCAGCACAGCAAAGCATGAGTCCAGCAGAGTAACAGTCCAGCAGAGTGGCAGTCTTTTCAGCAGCACAGCAGTCCTTTTTCCTGGCTGAGTATCCACAGGTCCAGAAGTGTACTGAAGTGCTGGTGTCTGAGGTCTAGTACTTCTACCCAGCGGTGGCATTGGCGTGGGGGAGACTTCAAAGACATGTCTTTAAAGTGCACAGATGTCCGCCTTCCTGCCCTGGCTCCAGACTCAATACAGGGGGTATGCATTCCTACGTGTGGGGACAGGACACAGCCTATTCAGATGTAAGCGAAGCTGGTGCCAGCTCTTCCCTCCCATCCTGTCAGTGATAACCCACTCAGTCACACCAAAACTCCCAATGTGTGTGGCTGTCTAGGAGTAATACACAAATCCTAAATGCCAACTACACCCAGTCATGTGACCAGAGACAGGCTACAAGCACCAAAGGCTAAGGCAGGAAAATACCAACTTCCTAAAAGTGGCAATTTCAGAATTGTAATTTAAAATCCGACTTCACCATAAGTTAGGATTTTATAATAGAATTCCAGAGACACCAAACCTGAACCAGTTATATCTTCCCATTTGGAAATTATGCGTATAAAATGTAATCAGGTAATCCCAATGTTATCCTATGGGAGATATAGGCCTTGCTGTAGTGAAAAACGAATGTAAGAGTCTTTCACTACCAGGACATGTAAAACTTAAAAGTACATGTCCTCCTTTTTAAATACATTGCACCCTGTCCTCTGGCTGTCCTCCTTTTTAAATACATTGCACCCTGTCCTCTGGCTGTCCAGGGCCTACCTTAGGGGTGACATATGTAATACAAAGGAAGGTTTGAGACTGGCAAGAGGGTTAACTTGCTAGGTCGACATGGCAGTTTAAAACTGCACACACAGGCTCTGCAACAGCAAGTCTGAGACATGTTTAAAGGGCTACTTAAGTGGGTGGTACTGCAGGCCCACTAGAAGCATTTTATTTACAGGCCCTGCCTGGGCACCTGCAGTGTACTTTATTAGCAACATATAAGTAAACTAATTATGCCAATAGGGTATAAGCCAATTCTACCATGTTTTAGGGAGAGACCACAAGCACTTTAGCGCTGTTTAATTGCGGTAAAGTGCACAGAGTCCTATAGCCAACAAAAACGAATTCAGCAAGAAGTAGAGGAGGAAGGCAAAATGTTTGGGGATGACCCTGCAGAGAGGACCATTTCCAACAAACACCCTTTGGGATTTCACCTCAGCTATTATGAGCACCAGCGTTTTCTGTATTACAGAAGGGGGCTACGCAAGTGTCTGTGGCATCATCTGTATTACCAAAGTACCCCATGGGTGCAAAAAGCTGCCACAGACGCCCATTGCACCTTCGGGTCAATGACCATTAAATAACTTTATTGGACGGGGCCATGTGATAAAATCATGACAAGCTAGGCACAATATGGCTATTTTGAGTCTCAGAAATCTGCGGCAGCTTGTACCACTGCATTCCTTTAAATACATTTAATTACGGCTTTCTAATACATTAAACAATGCCTTCGAATATGAATACAAATAATATTGCGCATTTAGTGCACTATCAGTTGTATTAGACCACAAAGATGGGGATGTGAGCTTGATCTATAAAACTGTTACCAGGCATAACTTTTAAAACAACCTTTTTTGTAAGTTTTTTGGTGGGTGCTATGTAGGAACTTTTAAAGGAGAGGAAAGAGCGAGACAAAGAGAGATTGTGTCATGTATAGGGGGAGATGGTGATAATTGAATCCATGCTAAAGACAACATTAAGCAGAACTTTGGTAATGAACGCTAACATATTTTAATTAATGTTATTAGCACCTCTGTAATATACAAAGTCCAGAGCAACAGTAGCATATAATTTGTCCATTACATTTGTGTCGTGGTTAAAAGATTTATCTTGCTAACCCTCTCTCTTATTTGTAGTTGAACAATATTATTTTCCAAAGATTTGTACTGCTGGAAGACCACCAATTAACAGAAATTAAGAAATTAACACAGAAAGGCCACAACGTGCCTACATGAAATAACATTACTTAACGAAACGTGCTGTGACTAGTTTTGCAATGCAATTGTCTGTTGAGCCCACTCCTTAAGGGTTCTGTCCTCTTGCTCCAGCCACCAATGTCTCCAAATGAAAGGCATGTTGTTTGCTTTGCCGGCTCAGCGTAATTTTTTCTTTTGTTTCTTAATGACGTTTTGGTAACATACACATCTTTTGCAGTGCAATCTTGCAGGACAAATACTACATAAGACAAACATAGACAATCGTCTTAGAGTGCCACCAACAGGGGCAATTTTTGCAACAGATGGCTTTCAAATAGCCCTGTTTGGGTCCTCAGTGCACCAAAACAGCAAAATATAATTTTTTTTTGTGCTCCCAAAATCTTTGATAGAAGTTGTAATTATGGTTTTAAAACGCTTGTGGCCCTATTCACAAAACCATTTAAGACTATAAACCTATGATTACAGTGGAAAATTGGTTCATTTAATTCTGATGGTTATCCTACTATGTAATTGTACACTACTACGCGTAGAATTATGCAGTAGAAAATCCCACATAAGGGGTGGGTAATTGGAGGTTCACTAGTGTGTTGTGGCTTGAAAACTTGCATTGTCAAACTCCTCTCTGACCCCTTCCCATCCAAGAAATTGTTAGATATTTTACTCCAGCAAAGGTTTGGATTAACTCACTTCCAAGAAGAGAAGTAGAACAGAGACCCCTAACACTTAATGGGGATCTTGGGGAAGCAGTGTCTCCATGGGAAAATGGTTCCCCAGGCACAGAAACGGGGAAAAAAGTTAAGCCTGGGCGGAGTTCGCGGAGTTGGAAGTGCAAAAAAAACTCTGCCACGCTGCTCCGCAAGCGGCGGAGTGCATTTGATAAATGCTGTTCGCGGTGATTTTCAGTGCCAGGTGCTTGTCTGCACTGTGCAATCATCGCGAACTGCACCATGCACAGCGCAAGTGAGAGCTGCTTCCTTTCTGCCGCTTGAGTAGATTTTTACTCGAGCAGCAGCTTTCTCAACGCGAGCGGACAGTTTCTCAACGTGAACGGTCGCGAGCATGCAGAATCACTCGCAATGAGAAATCTGACCGCCTGCGTTGAGAAATCTCGCCGGGAAGTTGATTTTCCACGCTTGCGCTCTCCAACTTGATGTTGACGATCGCGAACGAGGAAAAATCTCACTGGAGGTGGATTTTCCTCGCTCGCCAACTTGACGTTGACCAACGCAAGCGAGGGAAAAAACTCTGCCCCGCGTTTTTCGGAACTCCGTGAGTTACGCATAACGCGGAGTGCGGAAATCGCCGCAAACTCCGCGAGAGGAGTGGAGCTCACCGCCCAGACTCAAAAATGTGCATTTGTTCATTGGTCAGCCTTTCCACAATGCACAATTGTATACAACTCTTTGGGTAAATATCAGCTTTTAGGTTATACTACCTCAGAAATGTGTGGGTAGAAGAAAATTGTAAATCTGTATCCATGAGGAATAGTACTTCTACAAGTGCAGATTTATGATGCCCTTTGTGAATCGGATCCATAGCTGCCAAGTGGCCCTGTGTTATTTGCCTAGAGACACTACTGTGTTTTCATCAAACATCAACACAGGTAGTGACATCATTGGATTTCCCAACACTGACCTTTCAGCAAGAAACATCACTGATTTTTATTTTTTAGTTTAAAGAAACGATTTTATCTATAATAGAAAGATACAATGTAAATACACACAAGATAAAATCCATACATACAAGATTATTAAGTCACTAGAAACATCACTGATTTTTGACTGAATGGTTTTCACTAATTTGTTTTAATAAAGCTTTTTAAATAGGAAGAAACATCACTGGTTTCTAATCAAAACCTTCTTCAGAAGAAGAAGCCAGATAAGCGGACGTGAGCATCGTCATCCGCCTCCACAAGAAAGATTTCATGTGTATTTCCCTCATCCACCTCTACAAGAAATGACATCACTGCATTTCCCAGCATCCACCTCTTCAGGAAGAGGCATCACTGCTTTCCAGCAAAAAACACCTTTAGAAGAAGAAGTCAGACAAGTGAACTTCATTGTCCATCATTCATCTCCAAAGGAAGGGACATCATTGCATTTCCCACATCAACCTCTTCCAAAAGTGACATAACTGTATTTCCCAGAATCCATGACTTCAGGATGTGACATTATTGGTTTCTGTCCAAAACCTTCTTGAAAAGAAGAAGGCAGACAAGCAGACATATTTCTCCAGCATCCATCTTCACAGAACATGCCAACACTTCATTCCCTAGCATTTAGCTCTACAGGACATGACATCACTGAAGTTTCCCAGCATCCTCCTACTCAGGAAAATACATCACTCCCTGCATTCCTCCAACTGCAATAGACTCCTCAGGGCACCCCACTATGGGGCGCCCCAGCAAAGGGCAAATGGAGACAGGAACATTGCTAGTTTGAACCTATTAGAGCCAGGTAGGGTTTTTGGTCTGAGCCCCTGCTCCACCATAAGCAACAAGGTAAGATATAATCATGTGCTCCACCCAGAACCCCACACAGCCCATCCCCACAATCATACCCAGACGTAATCCACAACACTCACAAAGCATCTTGACAACATATGTACCCAATCTCATACACATCCCACTAACCACCACATACCCTCAATCTATGAGAACAAATTCCAACTCAATCAGTACTCCACAATTCACTCATCACAGAACTCTTCACCTATCCCAAGCTTGATGCACTATCCATCATAGACACGCAGTTTACACCTAGATCCCCAAACATCCTCTATAATAATGTTCCCCCAGGCTGCAAAATACATCCTGAGGACTGCATACATAAGAATGAAGGAGGCCTCACTGTCATTCGCAAGTCCTCCTGGTCCTTCACTTTAAGCTAGCAAGCGAAGCTAAACTACATGAACCTCTTCACATGCTACTTTCCACTCTCTCCCACTTAGTCAACCACCTTCCATTTCACCTACAGGCATTCCAGGCAGATCAAGGACTTCATTAGGGACCCCTCAGATCTCCTCACCATCTCATCCATCTGACATACTCACCACCTTCCTGGCAGACTTCAAAATCCAGAACAAGGCAAACTAAAAAAAAGCTGGTAGCACCTTTCTCATTGACACACTCAAAGTGGTAAAGCACATCAAACAACCAACACACTCAAACAGTCAAATCCTCATCTTCTCAATCCAATGGGAAACACCCATACCTTTGGACTGAACCAACCACCTCTCCATCCCTATGTCCCTGCTTAGTGTCCAACCTACAAACTGAGGTCACCCCAAAAGAGAACACCATACCTTCAGATCCTTCAAAGTCTTATCCATCAACAATCTAAAGCCTGAACTCATCTACAGACCTGCAAACTCCACTTCAGACATCAATACCCTTCTAAATGACTTCAACACGTTTCTTGAAATCTGTGAAAACACGGATGCTCCATCTAAAACATGCAGGTGCAAGCTGATACCTTGAGTACCCTAGTAATCCAAAAAGCTTGCAGACAAAAAGTGTATCATCCATAGGCAGGAAAACAATGGAAAACAACAGAACCCATTTGGCCTCATTCTACTGAAGTTGCTCAATGCAACACCCAGATAACTCATCACATCAACCAAAGCAAAGTACTATGCCAACACCATTAATGAAGCTGCCAACAGAAGCAGAATGAGCTTCAAGGCAATCAAACACTGCATCAACCCCCGTTGCCTGACTCTGCTAGCCCTCACTCCAAAAGCAAGTGCAATGACATTAACGTATTCTTCATTGCAAAAATACATCAGCATTTCAACAACACCAAGCTTGGTTCTCCTCTTAGACCAACCTCTTTTCATAGTTTCGCACAATGGTCATCCTTCAAAGCCTTACCTCTCACAGAACTCACAGACATACTCAACTTTATCAATGCCACCTCCTATGAAGATGATGTCCCTCTCCAGAGAAGCTCTGTCACACCATATCACTACTGTCAACTCCTCCCTTGCTCAAGGTATCTTCCCAGAATCTCTCAAGACAGGCCAAATCCTCTTAGTCCTAAAGACGTCTACACTAGACCCTGATGACCTTGCCAACTACCTCCCTGCAGTAATCTACATTTTTTTGGCAAGATCATTAACAAAGCTGTGTATGTTCAACTTCAAGATAATACCATTGCCAACTATCTCCTGCTCAACTACATATCTGGCTTCAGATATGCTGCAGCATGGAGACAGCTACCTTACAGATTGTAGGAAACATCCTCATGACCACAGATGAAGATGGCTTCTGCCTCCTGGTATTCCTGGATTTTTCAGCTGCCTTTTACATTGCTGATCATCTCACCTTCATCCACACCATGAAGGCTTGAATGGGATTCACTAGCATCAGTCTTCAATGGTTCATCCCCTAACTTTCCAATGGACACCAGTTCACCCACATGTGTAACTCCAGGTTGCCAAAAATTACCATCACCTGTCAAGTGCCCTGTGGTCCATTCTATCCACATCATCTTCAGCCTCTACATGGTGTCCCTCGGGAACTTCTCAGTGATTACACCATTATAATACACCAACATGCAGATGATACACAGCTGTACTTGAAAGTCTCCTCTGCTTCAGTCATACAACACCTCAAATAGTACCTGTAACTACTTCAGATCTGAATGTCTAGCACCATCTTGTAGCTCAACCCCACCAAGGCAGAATTCATGATATTTTCCAAGAACAACAAGGTAGAAATTGTACAAACGTGCCTCAATTACATGAAACTTGATGGCTTTGAACCCCAACCGTCACCCAATAACAAAGTCACATGGTGTCAGGATGCTGGTTCTCTGGAACGGTGCCCCCCAAACCCACATTTCAGCAGCGCCGACTCTGGGTTTGTAATTCATAGAGGTTTAGCGTGGCTAAATGAGCGGAACGGTTTTGGGGAGGGTACACAGGGAAAGAAGCCCTGGAACGAGATGTATCAGGGAATTAATGATCTTGTTGGAGTTGAGCAGGTTAGTTACTGTAGCTGTCGCTCATTAAAACAGGTGATAAATACCTGTGGGAAGGAAGGGTGTCAACATAAGTTCTCTCAGATTTTCTGAATTTGTGCAGAAAGTTCATTCATAAAAACACATAGGGCCTGATTCACAGAACTAACTTACGTCAAAAACGTAAAGTTAGTACTTTTTGGTATTCACAGAATACACTTACTCATTTTGGTATTCACAGAATGAACTTACTCATTTCGGTATTCACAGAAGTTAGTAGTCCTAACTTTAGGACTCCTAAATGCCTTCTGTGAATACTGAAGTCTTAAAGTTAGGATTTTCTCAGTTTAGGAGTAGTAAAGTGACTAACTTTACTACTCCTAAACTGAGAAAAATCCTAACTTTAAGACTCTTCGGTATTCACAGAAGGCATTTAGGAGTCCTAAAGTTAGGACTACTAACTTCTGTGAATACCGAAATGAGTAAGTTCATTCTGTGAATACCAAAATGAGTAAGTGTATTCTGTGAATACCAAAAAGTACTAACTTTACGTTTTTGACGTAAGTTAGTTCTGTGAATCAGGCCCTGTGATCCTAACATTGGAACAAAAAATACTTTGGGTTTAGTACTAGATTCTCATTTTTGCATAAATAAAGACTTGACACGATGGCAGTTGCACATCAAGGTAAATTATATCAATGGTACTCACACACTCATTACAGTCTCTTCAGTCAGAGTAGATGACCTCTTTCTTTAGGATTGTTCAAAATTCTGCCTTGCAAAGTAAATATGTAACCAGCAAACCCTTTCATTTGCTTCATAAGTTCAGACAATTCTCTTACCTGGAGTATTTTTTGCTTAACAAAAGGTCTTTAGATCTTTCTGAAAATCAACATTTATGGCAATCCAGCCTCAGTACCCTGAATAGAACAAGGTAATTTGCCTTACCTTGCATTGTCAAAGTTCATAGATCTCACTAGGCAAACCTTAATTTCTTGAGCAGCAGAAGGGACCAATCTCCATACAGCTTCTTCCATTTCTGGATCGATGAAGCATGTCTGCTCCCTGCAGACCTCAGAATAAGTTGCTCCGATGACAGGCAGGCAGCTTCCTTATATAGGGTTAGGCATTCAAGATGGCCACAAAGACTTTGAAAAGTCTTGTGAGAGCTTCCAAATCTCGTGAGACCCCAAGATCCAAGATGGCCACCAAGCCCTAAGTAGTCTCATGAGAGCTCTTCAAAATCTTGTGGGACCCGAGATGCAAGATGGCTGTTGCAATGTTACTCGTCTCCGAGTATCATACGGGATTTATAATCCATGAGCCCATTTGTGCTATCAAGTGGGCATGCTGAAAAAGCAGTGGAACAGGGGCAAGGTTTGAAGCGATTTGGGATATTCAGCTACAAGTATGTCCCCAAGAGTCCATCCCAACTGTATGGAGAGCATGAGTCCTGACCTTCCTGACAAATGGATTCACCCTGGACACCAATCTCACCCTCAAGAAACACATTGCCAAGAAAAGAAAGAAGCAAAAGACACACATATGATGGACGGAATGCAGAGCAAATCAAACATTCACCCCCAGTCAAGAGATCTGTGTTAAATCCATTATTTTTTGCTTATAATGCCACCCCAGTTAAGACCCAGCCATATGCAAATCAGTCTTGACCCTGTGCCTCATGGGAACAGTCCTCCCTGGACTGGAAACAAGCATCCTGGGACCAGTTTCGGGGCATCACCCCTCATCAGCCAGGCTAGCTTGAATCTAGTGGCACCCTGAGTCCAGGACCAACGTCTGGGCATACCCGGCGCACTTAGGGTGAGAAAGTAAAAGACACACAGATGATGGATGGAATGCAGAGCAAATCAAACATCCACCTCCAGTCAAGAGATCTGGGTTAAATCCATCATTCTTTTGCTCACCATGCCACCCCAGTTTAGACCCAGCCATATGCAAATCAGTCTTGACCCTGTGCCTCATGGGAACAGTCCAGCCCGAACAGCCAAGCCAGGTCCTCCCTGGACTGGAAACAAGCATCCTGGGACTGGTTTCGGAGCATCACCCCTCATCGGCCAGGCTAGCTTGAATCCAGTGGCACAGTGAGTCCGGGACCCACGTCTGGGCATATCAGGCGCACTTAGGGCGAGAAAGCAAAAGACACACAGATGATGGACGGAATGCAGAGCAAATCAAACATTCACCCCCAGTCAAGAGATCTGGGTTTAATCCATCGTTCTTTTGATCACCATGTCACTCCAGTTTAGACTCCTTCTAGCATTGTGCGAGTTAAGTTAGCATTTGCGACACCATTTTGTATTCAGCCGCCATTTTATGCCATGATCGAAATGAAGCTTCTGTCCCATACTTTCTGCCTCAGCAGAAAGCAGCCTCGATTGTTTCTCTTTATTATTGAAGGTTGAGCTTCGCTGCACTAATGAATAGATCATTCTGTTTTTGCATGCCTTTCCTCGTAGGTAGCCTGCTTCCACTCTCTTAGAGAGCTGGGCCCGGGCAGAATAACCTTGAAGCTGAGATAGCATGTACCCAGTCCCAGGAGTGTAGCTCATCCTTCTGTGCCTCCTTTGCTAACCTTCTCCAACTGGAAATTTCCAGTCTGGGCGGGTCCTGTTGGGTATTGGAAATGTATAATATCTGATGTTATGTTGGTAAGGGGCAGTCCCTCGGCAGCTATCTAAGGAGGCTGGTCAGATCGGACTCCGCTCGAGTGCATACTAATAAATAACTTTGGTTTGTATTCTCTACTGTCTGACCGACTGTTCATTTGTTTGGAAGGCTGAGAGGTGGTCGCGAGTGACCCGGGTGGCCCTAATCGGGTCACTTCCTTATGTTTGCGACCGAACAGGGACCCCATCGGGCGAGTGACCCATCTTTGCCTGCGGACGGGTGAGGAGGACGGGGCCACGTCGGGTCGGAAGGGTGAACCGGGGATCCCTGCACAAGAGAGTCTTGCACTCGCAGCTGCCCCGCCTGTCTGACCGGGCGGTGCCTCGCCCAGTGGTCATCCCGGCTGGGGTCCTGAACGGCAAAATCCTTGGATTTGACCGTTTGGTCCGAAGAGTCGGCAGTGGAGAATAAATTCGCCTGACCTGTGTGCACCAGGTGAGTTTGTTTGGTTCTTTGTGGTTATGGCGCCCTTTTGGTTTGTGTTTGGTACCATCTGAGGATCGGTTTTGGACAAGCACTTGGATTTGTTTTTGGGTTCTTTACTATTTTTGACTTGCATTTGATGAGGTCTGCGGACCGATTTTGCCGTTGGTATTTGCAAATTATTTGTCTGGCAATAGTGAACTTGTTTTCTCTTAAGATGCCTTGCCTGAGCAGGTTGTGCTGTGTGGGGTGCCGTTGTTGTTCTGCTGATGCTCGATTGGAGGAAAGGCAACCTGCGCCTCCGGAGGGCACCCCGAACTTTGACATGTATGTTAAACAAGGCCTTGGCCCTATTATGTTTAGTACATTATGGCACAAATATACAAGGGACAATGCTGAGTTGCAGTGGCCGTTAACAGGTACCTTTGATGAACAAAAACTGAATTTCCTGCAGGATAAATTGTTTGCAAAACGAAGTAGGCAGTCGAAGTTTGATTATCTCCAGGTATGGCAGAAGGAAGCTAAGCAGAGGCGAATGAAAGCAGAAAAAGAGGCCCGAAAAGGGAGAATGCAGACAGTGACTCAGAAAGCAGTAGCGTACAATAGAGAGAAAGTAGAGAAAGGTATAGAATGTGAGGATAGAAAGTTTCAATTGCAATGTGACAAATCCTATGTCTCCCGAGAGGAAGGCGATCCCTTTGTGGAGGAGTTGTTAGAGACTCGACCCCCACCCCCTTACGCGCCACAGAAAATATATCCTGTTGTCCCACAGTTTCTGCCATCTGTTCTTCCTGTCCCTGTTGCTCCCATTCCTTCTACTGCCGACCAGGTCACTTTGGCCACTGCGCCCCCTGCCTCTTCTTTAGCCTGGCCTCCAGCAGTAACAATGACCGCTAGTCTCCCTGCTGCGCCTATCGTTGCAGCATCACCCTCCCCAGCCCTGACAGTTACTACACAGCCATTAATAAATCTGGTGCCCGCTCCTTTGGCTACAGTGTATTCCCCGTTTCTCCATTCCCCGGCCTTGCTGAGTATTGGGACGCCAGTGCGTGGACTAGACGACGGGGACTGGGTGACTGCAAGGGAGCAATTGGGGTGGGTATTGATCCGATCTGATGTGGGAGATGCAGAGAAAAAGATGGTAGCTAATCAGGCCGGCCAGTGGGCCCGAAATCCGATTTACAGTGTGGAGGATGTGCGGAGTGTGTTGAAAGAATATGAGCCGTTCGTACAGCAACATGCCCTTAAGCACATGTCGGCTACTTTAATTGGATTGTGGGAACAGTGTTTCAATGGTGTAGCACCCCAGATTATTTATGATATCCGGGACCGTGTGTATGCTGCTGACATGGCCCCTAACAAAGTTTTTGGTAACATTGCAGTGTTAGTTGGTTATCGAGGTAGGTTACTTCAGAAGAGCCAGACAACAGGATCCCAGTTTCCGATGAGGGAAGTTCACCCCATTTATCACCCTGAAATACCGGAGTTGCATGATCAGCATGATGCTGTTGTCAGACAGCGAGTAGAGGCTCGTTTTCAAGAACAATGGGTTTATACTCCATGGAAAAGGAGTGAGGTTTTGTCCCTTAAGACTCAGTTACCCGACCCTAGAAAGAATCCTACTGCGTATTATAAAGAATTGACGGAAGCTGCCTCATCGACAGTGATGACACTAGCAGATATTGAAATGTTCTTTGGTTTGTTAGTGCCAGTGGATATTTGGCGACAGGTGCATATGCAGGACCACGTTGTGGAATTGGGTGGTACCTGGGACGAGATTAGAGCATGGTACAAGGACAGGAAGCTGGGCGAGAAGCCCAAGGCAGAGATATTAGCTTTACCCTGCCGAATTATTACCTATATGCACTCCCTTATTCCACCGAGAAGAGTAGACTGGGACAAGTTAACAGCATGTCGTGAGAAGAAAGATGAAAGTGTGTCTGATTTTTTCACGCGGTTTGAGGGTGTGTTTTTGGATTTTAGTGGGCAGGATTTATCAGTCGAAGGGGGTGTCCGGTTGTTTGTCAATAGATTTGTTGCAAACATACTCCCAGAGATTGCAGCTTGGTTGCAGGCTTCAGAGAGCACTTGGACGACATCCTCTCCTTCTGTAATATTGAGTATGGCACAGTATTATGAACACAGGGAAAATGAGGAGAAAGAGAAGGTGGAGAAGAAGCACAAGGAGTTGAAGACAAAGGTGTTATTACAGCAGGCATCTAGGGGAAACGGTAGGGGTCGTGGTGCTGGTCCGGCTGCGCAGCTTCCCCGTGCTAGCAGGAACGCTCCCCTGTGGGGCCGAATCAGTGCGCATACTGCAAAGAGGAGGGGCACTGGCGTAGCGAGTGTCCGGTGTTATTACAGAAAGTCGCGGCGACGGGATCCTCGTGGACGGGGTCGTGGAGTAAGTGATCAGGACAGGGCTCAGGAAGGTGGGACATCGCAGGGTCATTCTGACCAGAACTATTTCGATGATCCTCGAGGAAGACAGTATTATCATGATGATTATGATATGGACGAGGTGACAGGAATGTCTCACAGCTAGGACAGTCAGGGACAGGGTGAGGGACCAGTCCAGATACCTGTAGATCAGTGCGGTCCTTATGTCACCGCAGACTTGCAAGGCTCAGTTAAGAAACTCTTAGTGGACTGAGGTGCAATGAATAGCTCTGTTTCTCATTTGCTGGTCCCCGGGGCAGCTCTGTCTGGCCAAAATAATGTTTTGGTAGGCTTTTCTGGTGTGCCGGTTGTGAGCCCCATTTCTAAACCCCTTGCCTTGACTATCGGTCCCTTTACTGTGGATTCACCGTTTCTGTTGACGTTTAATTGTGGGGAAAATTTGATTTGCTTGGATTTATTAAAGAGACTACATGCTACAATTTTTTGTTCCCCAGACAGTGTTTACATGACGATGGGCTCGAACGTTGGTAGCACTAAGCAGTGTCTGTCCAAAGATGCACCCCTCCTGGCTGAATATAAGGATGTGCCGCACACGGTGTGGGCCACTGGGGATACAGATGTGGGGCAGTTGACGATTCCCCCGGTTTCCATTAAAGTTAAAGACAATGCTATTTTGCCTCGTATTCCCCAGTACAAAATTCCACAAGCGGGGGAGCGAGCTTTACAGCGAATTATACAAGATCTCATTGAGTCAGGTGTGGTTGAAGAGACGACTGCAAATGCGTGGTGAGTCTGTCAGTGGCTTGACTCGATCACCAGCTGCTTAGGGAAATCGGCGGAGGGGGAAATACTTGTATACTTGCCCTAGCCTGTTTTAACTGTTTTTACCAATTTTAAAATGCGCTTTTAAATTACGTATGCTATTCCTGCTATATGCGCATTGTTATTTGCACTTTAAATTGCTTACTTGCACAAAGCTTGTCTTCTGTCCCGGTTCACCGCAGCTGTGTGCTGTTTGAGTGGAGGGCAGGGTCTACGACAACACCCAAATTCGCTGCGAAGCATTTCCGGCCGAAAAGGGGGCGGAGCTGCACTTCCGCCTGCCCTCCTACTTAGCCTGATGTGCCAGCGAGCGCACAGCGGACGCGCGCAGCGGGCGCGCGCAGCGGGTGCGCAGCGGACGCGCGCAGCGGGCCCGCCTAAGGCAAGCCCGTCTGCGCCCGTCCGCGCCCGACCGGGACCAGGGGCCAGAACCCCTGCTCCCCCTAGGAATGAACTAATAAACCCTCTGTGCTATTCCAGAGAAGCACTCTTTGGGTTAGCCAGTCACGCATCATGTAAACTAACCCCAGAATGTATTGAAGGGCCTTTCTCCTGCATACGGTGCAAATGGGACAGCCTATCCCCGCACGATCAGTTACTGGGAGAAGTGGAGAATCATAGGAAGTTTAATTGTATTTATTTTAACGCCAGGTCAGTGCCTAAACACGCGCTAGAGATCTGGGATACTATTAAAGAGGCAGACCCAGACCTGGTCTTCATCACCGAGACCTGGCTAGGCGAGAGCAATTGTCCAGACATCGCTAATACCCTGCCTCCTGAGTATAAAATACTTAGACAAGATAGACATGGGCGGAAGGGTGGGGGGCTAGCTATCCTATTAAAAAGATTATATTACCTGCTCCCCTATTACAATAGCCCAGTTGGGAGAACATGAACTACTGCCATTTGAATTATCCATGGGGAATCATGTATTATTGGGAGGAGCTGTGATCTATAATCCCCCAGGATATCAGGCAGACTTTAGCACCAAATTGCTTACGCAACTACTGCCCGCATGTATAAAACATAAAAATTACTTGGTCATTGGAGACTTTAATGTCCACTATGAAAAAATTGACAACACAGCAATAATCCATCTTGAAAATGATATGTCCATTCTTCAATTAAAGCAATGGATTAAGGGACCTACACACATCGCAGGGCACACACTAGGGGGCAGATCTAAGAGGAAGTGCCACAGCGCGGCACCGCAAGCCCTTTGGCTGCGCCACGCTGCGGCACTTCCGAAGCACAGGAATGCGACATATTTACAAGAATATGTCACATTCCTGTGCTTCCCCCTGCGCTAGCGCACAAACTGCAGCCATGCGCCGGCGCAGGCACCCTTGCACCATGGTGCAAGGATGCCTGCGTCGTGGGGAGATTGTTTTTGTGCAGGAAGGGTCACTTTCCTGCACAAAAACAATCACTACAGGCATTTTCCTCCTTCAATGTGTGCTGTAGAATGCAGCAAGCATTGAAAGAGGAAATAACGAGGAGAAATGAAAACATTTCTTCTCGTTGTGCTCGCTACGCCACCTCTAGGGTGGCGTAGCATTCACACGCATCTCCAGATTTACGATTTCTCGTAAATCTGGAGATGTGTCTTAGTTCCATGGGTGTTGCTTGGGAACACCCACAGCAACACCCATGGAACGCCCCTTCAACACAAAGTGCTGCGTGTGAAGGGGCCGTATTTACAAGGAGAGGAAAAGTCACGCAGGGTGGCTTTTCCTCTCCTTGTAAATATGGAGGAGCCCCCTGCGCCACCAGTACGTCACGAAAAGTGACGTTCTGGTGGCGCAGGGGGCTTGTAAATCTGCCCCTAGATCTTCTGTTCTCTAATATAGAAGACACTATAGTCAAAGAGATTACACCAGTTACATGGACCGATCACTCACTAATTAGTTTCGCTTTCTCCATACATGAGACATCAGCAAGAGCCATCAAACTCATGCATGAAACCTACAGAGTATGGAAATTAGTCACACCTGACTCATTTCATCACCACTTTACCCCTAACAGCCCAGCAACTCTGGGAGAACTATCCTCTAATAGTGGCGCATTGCATCTTGAAATAGAGATTACTAAAACAATAGACCAACTCGCGCCGAAACTTAAATCTAAACCCAGGAAAACAGAATCTGAAAAGTGGTATACGGCAGAACTTAGGACGCTGAAAAAAGAGTGTAAAACACTGGAACATAAGTGGCGGTTGTCCAAATCAGACACTGATAAATCAGCGTATAAAACACAACTCAGGGGCTATACCCATGCAATTAAGAAGACAAAAAAGGCATATTTTACACAACTAATTAATGAGAACACAAATTCGGCAAAGGAGCTTTATAAAATAGTACGGGAGCTATGCAAGCCAACCTGCATGTCTCAAACCCTGCCGCCCTCATCAGAAAGCTGTGAGAAAATCAGCAATTTCTTCACGGACAAAATCGACATAATTTATTCGTCATTTAACAACATCTCTCCAGTGAACACCATCAACTGGGAGAGCATAGATCCGCACCCAGACAGCACCGCGCATTTAGACAGCTTCGCCCCTTTTACAGAAAATGAGATCGCCAAAGCAATGGGGGAAGTCAAATCAGGATCCCCTCTAGACCCATGTCCACATTTTATTTTCTCACAACTTACACCTATCTTGTGCCCTTACATCACACAGTTGTTCAACCAATCACTGGAGACAGCAGTCTTTCCAGAGGTTTGGAAACAAGCTCGAGTAACTCCCTTATTGAAAAAGATAGGATCTGATGTAAAGAATCCAGCCAACTACAGGCCAATCTCCCAACTTCCCTACCTTTCCAAGGTTCTGGAGAAACTTGTCAATAAACAGTTAACTCACTATCTAGAATCAAATGAGTTGCTGGACCCCACACAGACAGGTTTCAGGGCTACCAACAGTACGGAGGCAACTCTCCTGGCTGTCTTAGACAACATAAGGACATTGCTGGACCAGGGAAAGGCTGTAGCCCTGATCCTGTTAGACTTGTCGGCGGCTTTCGACACAGTCTCGCACCAACTTTTACTGGCAAATTTGCATGAAAAAGGGATACACGCGAAGGCCCTTCAATGGCTGAGTTCATTTTTATGTAACAGAACCCAAACTGTACAGTTGGGTACCTTTTCCTCCACCCCAAAAAACCTCAACTGTGGAGTTCCGCAGGGAGCATCCCTGAGCCCCACATTATTTAATGCCTATGTTTCATCTTTGGCCAAAATTGGCATGAAGTGGGGCTTCGGAATTTGCTCCTATGCAGATGACACCCAACTGACAATAGCCATCGGAAATGAGCATGATGACACCAGAGCCAAACTCAATAATTGTCTGACCGAGATGGCAAACTGGATGTCAGAGCACAGTTTAAAGCTCAATGCAGAGAAATGGGAAATCCTGCTTCTCGGCGGAGCCAATCACATTTGGGATACATCCTGGTGGCCCCTTTCTTTGGGCACGGTGCCAGATCCAAAGCAGTGTGTCAAAAACCTGGGCATCATCATCGATAATACTTTATCGATGAAAGACCACGTGCGGATCCTGTGTGGTAGAAGCTTCGCTACCCTGAAGCTCCTAAAGAGACTATTTCCCTGGATCCCTCGGGAAAGTAGGAGGACCATTATGCAGGCACTACTTGTTAGCAGGCTGGATTACGGAAATGCACTCTTTGTTGGTATGCCAGATTATTTATTTAAACGTCTGCAGGTCATACAGAACGCAGCGGCTAGACTAGTGTGCAATGAGAGCAGATACAGTTCTGCGACAAAATGCCTGAAACAACTCCACTGGCTGCCAATGCGCCAAAGAGCGCGTTTCAAACTCTTAGGACACGCTCATAGGGCACTCCATCACACAGGCCCTAAGATTCTACAGAACAGAATAAAGTTCTATGTCCCACCCAGATGCCTAAGGTCACGTTCCCTAGCACTAGCCGAGACCAAGAGGATAAGTAAAAGCAGGACAGGTGGACGCACTTTTTAGCACCTTGCAGCACTTCATTGGAATGAGCTCCCGCTGGAGCTAAGACTAACTGAAGAACACATGGCGTTCAGGAAGAAACTTAAGACATATCTATTTCCCTAGACAAGCCGTCTGCCCCCAAACTAACCATAACTTTACTCATCATTTCTCCGCCACAACTAGCGCCGTGATATCCCAATGGGATGAATGTTGCGCTTTACAAATAAATAAATAAATAATAGCCCTATTCTTCCAATTCTAAAAAAAGGCCTCTTCAGACTCCCCCGATGACCACCCAGATGTTTATCGTTTTGTGATTGATTTGCACGCAGTTAATAAGATAGTGGTCCCTCAGTTCCCAGTCGTCCCTGATATTACTGCTCTTCTGACAATGATTCCTTCCTCTGCTAAATTCTTCTCTATCATTGATTTGAAAAATTCGTTCTTTAGCATTTCGATTCATCCTGATAGCCGACATCTGTTCGGTTTTACCCTAGCTGGCAGAAGCTTTAGATTCTGTCGGGCTCCCCAAGGCTATACAGAGAGTCAAAGTAAATATAGTCAAGCCTTGAAAGCCCAATTGGACTCCCTTTTTCTTCCCCCAGGCAATGTCTTGCTGCAATACGTGGACGACCTTCTTATTACTTCTGACACTGAAGAAGGTTGTAGAAAAAGTACAGTTCAATTGTTACTGCATTTGGCGCTCCATGGACATAAGGTGTCCCTTTCTAAATTTCAGGGACGCGCTCACTCACCAGCAGCCACTGCCGTGAGGGGAACGGCTCTGCCCCAGCATTTCTTCTTCCTTGCCAGCCGTGAGGGGAACGGCTTTCCCTCAGTCTCTTCTCTCCTCCTGCCAGCCGTGAGGGGAACGGCGCTAGCGGACCACGAATCCCAGCAGGCGCAGGGAAGGACGCCCGCTGTCATCATCACCGCAGCGCCAGGTGGCGCAATAAGTTGAGGACCCGGCCCTCCGCAGCGCGGACGCGCGCGGGCAGCGCCCGGGCGAAGCCCGGGCCAAGGGCGGGCCCGTCCTTGCCCATCAGTGTCCGACTGAGGCCGGGCTGGGCCATTTCTCTTTCATTGGTGGTATTGAACCAGGTGAGCACTGCCCCTTGATCACCTGTATCCCGGCTGCTTAAATTTTAAATATGGGGAAGAGAACTGATACAGTACCCTTCCGCCCAGTAATTACAAGTATAGACAGTATGCTGGAAAGGGCTGTGAATATAGTCTCTAACAAGATTGATTTAACAGAGAGGAGACTATCCCTTGGCATTGATGCTTTGCATGATGGTCCTATGTTAGGGCCTGAATTGGCTGATACAGTTGGCTCTCTCCTGCCCAGTAGTGCTCGGAATGCTCATTTGATGAGCTCACCAACTTCTGCCATCGGTTCTATGCCTGGACATGAAGTAATTTTGACACAGAGCCCAAAGGCTATCAGTACTATTACTGATCAGGATTCTCCCTTGACCAGTGCTATAGAGTGTGCGGGTGCAAAGAGGAAGAGGAAAACAGTAAAGTCTGCCCCTTTGAAGAGAAAACAACCACCTCGCACCGGTTCCACTCGTTCTGCTATGAGCACTTGGCTACATAAACCTTCACAGTCTCAGTCTCTGAATCCTGAATCTGTTATCTCCCCTCACTATGAAGAACTAAGGAACTCTGTTGGCACTCAGACGAGTATTATATTGCCCTCTTCTCCATATAATGGCTTGGGAGAGACTTTTATTGATACTGTTATTAATAGCATTTTTGGGCAAATTAAAGATCTGATTGATTCCAATTTCTGTGCTTTGTGGAAACGGCTTGATAGGCTGGACACTCTGTCAAATAAATTATGCTCCCAACTTAAGAATGTTAAACCTGCTCTAGTAGAGGGGTGGAGTCAAGGCTGATATTGGCTGATACTGTCCCTCAGTTACATGTCCCTGCCCCACTAGCCTCACTGTTATTACCATCTGGGACATGTCCCACTTGTGAGAAGGTAATAGGGTGCCCCATAGCAAAGGATATTGTTACATCAGGGAATATACCTGACACTGTAGGATTAAATATTTTGCCAGTTACAAATTTACACACACAACCAGATTTTAGTGGCACTATGTGTGCCACTACAGAGAGCTCCAACACAAGGGATCTTAATATACATGGGGGACTTTATCTCAAGTAAACAATATAGAAACTCAAGCCAGTAAAGATATATTGAACCTTCCACCTGCATCCTGTCCATTTGTCTGTGTACTTGCAGGTGTACCTCCACTAAAGAAAAATCAAATTGAGACATGGTACCAACTTCGCAATAAGTGCGTTGATTGGTTAGCCAAACATAAGGGGTATAAGGTGGCTGATGCAAATAATATTATCATGGTACGAAGGATAAGCTGGGTTGGGCCCTCTGTTAAAAATATCGAGGGGATTGTATTGTTGTTAATTTTCGTAACCCTGCGTTGGTGAAATCCCTATTAAAGGTTCAGGAAGATACAGGTATGGGGCCCAGCAATATCTTTTTGCTCCCATTGGGATACTTCTATAAACCAATTTTTAGCTCACAAATGAATGCTGGTGCTTTCCTATCGAGGCATAATAGGTTTTTGCCTCTGTCCTCTTTAGACACTCAAGATTGACTTGTACCCGCCCAGTTACCTATTGAAACTAATAGTTCAATTGATGAATGCCCTTTGGTAGGACATTTAAATCCAACTAGGTCTGGCATCAACTCTAAACTGAGTATACTTAGTTGGAATGTCGCCGGTCTAGCATCTAAAATGAATTTACCAGACTGGATTGAAATAGTTGAAAATCAGGACATCATAATGATGCAAGAAACCTGGGCCACTCGGGATTTCTACCTAGAAGGGTTCCAGTGTTTTAATAATGTTGTCCCGGTCCCCAAAGTAGGGCGACCATCTGGTGGGCTTTCGATTTGGGTGAATATTTTAACCGGGTGGCAATGTGAATGTTTTAGATACAAGAAATGATAGCATACAGGCTTTGATTTTTACGAGGGATATTTCCATATGTTTAATTAACTTTTACAATAATGATTTTTACTCGGTGCCAAATATCATGTTTAATAATTTGTTTAATTTTATTTTAACTCTACAAAACCTTAAGGTTTTTACTAATGTTGTCGGCATTTGTGTGGGGGAGATTTTAATGCAAGGATTCCAATGAGTAATAACATACCAATATTTCCAACCACTTGTTTGTCTCGGTGTACGAGGGGTATAGAATTATCAGACTATTTATGCAATTATAATCTAATTAATACTATGGATATTGCTGCTATCCCCGATAAAGATAACCGTATTGAACCAACATTTAGAGGCAGGGGTTGCGCATCCACTATTGATTATGTTTTTATTTCCTCAATCTTAGAAGATAGTTTGTTAAGTGCAGAGGTTATACCGACCCATCATGGAGACCACAACCCCATTAAAATATTATTGGAAATTGCCCCCAAATCTGTAAACAATAAGGAGTGTGGTGCTAGGAATCTGTTACCCTCTACGGATAATTTGAGATTAGTTTGGCGAGGAATTGATATCAACAAGTTATTTGATAATATGTTAACTGCCTTCTCGCAACTTGTCGACACCTGCCTGTCATTTAAGGATCATAATCCCGATGTGATTGGTGCATTCACTCAACTGTGTGTTGGCACAAAATGGTTGTTGTCAAGGCCTATTACGAAAGTTAGAACGGGACCGAGATGGTTTAATAAAGACTGCTCCTTAGCAAACAGAAAGCTTCGCAAGGCATTGTCAATGACCCCTAGAGATCGGGTACTCGTTAAAACCTTGAGGCTCCATTATAAGACAGTAACTACACAAAGGAAAGATGAAATCCTAAAAAATCACTGGGAAAGCTTAGCATGCAGTGCATCCTTAAAAAGGGAAATGGTTTCTGGGCGGCAGTTAAAAACATTAGGACATTAGGACATCCCCTAACTGCTATTAGTTGTAATATAACCAGCGACTTATGGGTGGCCCATTTCTCTAAAATCTACTCGGCCCCAATTGGTATAGAGGACCTATATGAATATCATGCGCCTACCCCAATAGATATAACTCTGCTGGAAGTGGAGGATGCAATTCAACAAAGTCTGGGTAATAAAGCGCCGGGCCCTGATGGGCTGCCCATCGATCTTATTAAAAATAACCCAGATTTTTGGGCACCCCTTTTATTGAACGTTTTTAATAATTTAACCTATGATACAATCCCGAGCACGTGGTCCATGAGTATTATTGTACCGATTTTTAAAAAGGGCGATCGTTCTAACCCCAGTTGTTACAGACCTATTTCCCTCATTGACAATACCCTGAAAATCCTGGGAAGGATTCTCTATAATAAGATAAGGTCATGGGCTGAGGGCGACAATATTTTAAGGCAGTGTCAACTGGGGTTTAGAAGTAAAGTAGGCACAGTAGAACAGTGTCTGAATTTAAATTTGATTATTGGCAAGTATACTGTTGCAAAAAAATCTCCCATATATCTCGCCTTCATGGACCTCACCTCTGCGTTTGACCTCGTTAATAGGTCACGCTTATGGTCTATTCTTTTAAAACAAGGCTTGGATGAAGTTTTAGTCCATTTTTTAGCATATTTGCACAGAGATTTGCATGCGCGTGTGAGGATTAGTCAGGATGGGGACGTATCAAGTGATATTAAAATTGATAGAGGTGTCAGACAGGGGTGCGTTTTGGCACCTCTTCTTTTTATTTTATATATTAATGATTTGCATGATTCACTAGTAAGACTTACCCACGACGTACCGAGTATAAATGGCAATACACTGCCTGCACTATTGTATGCCGATGATGCGGTTTTAATGGCACGCACCCCAAATGCTTTACGCATTTTAGTACGAGGTTTTGTAGATTTTATGGCTGTTTTAGATTTGAGGACTAATTTTAAAAAATCATTTTTAATGGCATGCGGTCCTAAAAGCGCCCCACTAATAAAATTATTGTTGACTCAGAAAGTTTACAAAGCACTTGCACTTTTTCTTATCTTGGGTTACTTTACGCTACAAATGGCTCATGGTCTGAACATGTGGCACACAGCAGGAGCAAATTGTCAAGAAGCATTAATACACTTTTGGGATTACCCCAACCCAAAAGGTCTGAAACCGCCCTAGCTCTTAAGAAAATTTTTAAACTGCAGTGTGCTCCTATTGCAACCTATGGAGCAGAAATCTGGGGCTTTACCAAATGTAGTAGTATCCAATCTGAAGAAAATAGACTATGTAGAAAACTCTTGGGTGCACCGATTTCTTCATCGATATATGTGTGCCACAAAGAACTGAACTTGCCCTATATAGAAGATTATATTAGGGCTCGTCCGGCACTGTTCTGGGTTGCAATCTGGAAAAACACTGCGGCAACCCTCACTAGAGATATAATAACGGATTGCCTTAGATGTGAGAGGGGCGGGGATATACCATGGCTTGCTGCTGTAAAAGAGAGCCTAAAAGGGGTAAATTATTTACGCATCTTTTTAAATCCAATTCAATCCGAGCTAATTAATAAAAAAGCAATACAAGAAGCATTGTACAAAAAATATAGCGACGAAAGGCACTGAAGAGAGACCAAGAAAACCTCAGTTGTAAGGTATATGTCCATAGAGAATTGTTCCTATTTGCCTGCTAGATATCTCTTAAAACCCTTAGGACATTGGGAAAGAGGGTTGTTATTTCGTTTACGAGCAGGCACTATGAAATATTTATTATGCTTCCCCTTGGGCTACAATACTGATCTTGATGCATTGCCGTGTCCATGTAATGCACATAGTAATCAAACAATGTTGCATTTTTCTTGTATTCTTTTGCAGTTTTTATTTTAAATTTGCAAAAGGATTTTTGATACCTTTTTTTAAATCACGGGCTATCTCCGATTTCAGGTTAGCCTACACGGAAGTGCTTAAATTGGCGGATGATGAATTAATTTTCCGTGTCGGATCCTTCCTGAAGTCGGCCGTACGGTCACGTAGAACTATGTGTGCCCAATGAAGGTCGTTAGAAATGTATTTTATTGTATTGATATTAAAACTCAACCATTGATTGTTAATATATGATATATTATGTTATTTATGATCCATTTTAGTCATTGCTATAAATGTATTGTATCTTTTGTCTTGAATATGTTGCCATCTATGAATTGTTTTTATTGTGCTTTTATGGATATTTTTTATATTCGAATAAAGATATTTTGAATTGAATTGAATTTCAGTATTGTCGACAGGAGGTCACCTATTTAGGTCACCTGCTGTCGAAGGAGGGTAGGAGATTGACCCCAGAGCGTATTAGTGCTATTGTTAAAATGCCTATTCCTAAGACTCAGAGGGATGTGCGCACTTTTATTGGCATTACTTCTTATTGTCGGCATTGGATTGCTAACTATTCGTTACTAACAAAACCTTTGTTGGCACTAACCACTAAAGATGTGCATGAACCCTTGCCCTGGACGCATGAATGTCAGCAATCTTTTGAGCAATTAAAAGTTGTGCTTTGCTCTGCACCTGTGCTTGGTACGCCAGACTATGCAAAGCCGTTCGTGTTTTGTGTACACGAGATGGCTGGTTGTGCACTTTCTGTCTTAACACAGGCCTTTGGAGGTAAGCAGAGGCCGTGTGCTTATTTCTCAGCCTTGCTTGACCCTGTCGCAAGAGCCCTCCTGAGCTGTCTAAGAGCGGTCGCGGCTGTGGCATCTCTATCCGACAATCGGCGGGGCTCGTACTTGATACTGACCTCACAGTTATGGTCCCCCATGCTGTGGATACCCTTTTGAATAAAACCAAGACACAGCACCTCACCAGTGCACGTCTGACCGGTTATGAGCTAACTCTCTTCGCCCCACATATTACGATCAAAAGATGTGCCACTCTGAACCCTGCCACGTTACTGCCCCTCCCTTCTGAGAGTGAAGAAATAGACATACACAATTGGCTTTTTTGAACAGAAGAAGAAACGAAGGGACGGGTAGATCTGACTGATGTTCCCTTAACTGACCCCCAAGGGGAACTATATGTCGATGGCTCTTGTTTCAAACTACCAGATGGCACCACCACTGCAGCATACGCTCTCACCACACTGCATACATTAGTTGAAACATCACGAGTTCCCTATCAGTCTGCTCAGGCAGCTGAACTAGTCGCCCTTATTAGAGCCTGTGACGTGAACGAGGGACTGGCTGTTAATATTTATACTGACAGCCAGTATGCCTTCGGAGTCGCCCATAATTTTGGGCGGCTCTGGGCAGAGAGAGGGTTTCTCACTTCCCATGGGACAGGCATTCAGAATGGCCCCCTTATACATAGGCTCCTGTCTGCCCTGACACACCCTAAGAAATTGGCCATAATAGAGTGCAGCGCCCACAAGGCAGTCACTGATGATGTGGGTAGGGGGAATGTGTTTGCGGATCAGATAGCTAAGGAGTCAGACCAAACTAAGATGAAAAAGATGTTTGTGGCAGGTCCTGCTAGGTGGGTGCCCGAAGTCACTATGTTTGAGGACACACTGGACAGTGTAAAGGAGATTCAAAGCGAGGCAACAATTGAGGAGTTAGCAGTCTGGCAGGAGAGTACAGCACATTTAGACGAGGATGGGTGTTGGACAGATAAGTCAGGGAAACAGAGATGGATGCTACCAGACGCCTATGTCCTCCCTGTAGTCACTATGGCCCACGGGCCAGCTCATATCAGTGCCAAGGGCGTATGCAAATTGCTAGACCCTGTGTGGCAGAATGACAATATCCCCAAGACTGCTGCTCACCTGGTAAAATACTGTATGGTATGCATGATGTATAACCCCGCGAAAGGAACCCCTACGCCCCCTGGTAATTTTGCACCTCCTTCGTTCCCTTTCGAGGTCCTCCAGATGGATTTTATTGAAATGGAACGAGTGAACAATCTGAAATACGTGCTAGTAGTTGTTTGTGCATTCAGCAAGTGGGTTGAGGCTTATCCCACTAAAGAGAATACAGCCTTGGCAACGGCGAAGGCACTCTTGAAGGAGTTCTTCCCTCATTTCGGCTTGCCCCGTTTGATTTGGAGTGACAACGGGAGTCACTTCAATTCAAAAGTCATTCAATTGGTCTGTGATGGTCTACACATTAGGCAGAAGTTCCATGCTGCAAATCATCCCCAGTCAGCAGGTTTGGTTGAGAAGTACAATGGCACTCTCAAACTGAAATTAGCAAAGATTCAGGAGAGCACAGGATTGAAGTGGCCAGATGCTTTACCATTAGCCCTTTTGTCGAAAGCTACGGCTCACACTAGGACAGGATTGTCACCGTACGAGGTCGTGTTTGGTCAGCCAGCAAATATCTGGGGCATCCTGCGACCTCGTCGGTTCTCTGAGATAGAATACCCTATGCTAGTGGACTACCTGTATGAGTTGACTAAACGTTTGCGTTCTATTCACCAACAGATTCACGAAGCCTTGCCGCCAGCGCCTGAGGGGCCAGGACACGATCTTCGGCCTGGGAATTATGTTTTAATGAAGCACTTCCAGAGGAAAGGGAGTTTGGAGCCCCTCTGGAAGGGTCCTGCCCAGGTGCTCCTTGCCACTCGAAGTGCCGTGAAGGTGGCCGGCCGGAAGAACTGGATACACTCTAACCACTGTCGTAAGGTGCCCCTCCCTTTACCTTACGATCAGTGGGTGCTTGATGGAGTTGGCGATTCTGAAACAGAGCAAGTGCCCCGTTTTGTTCGTTTCTCGGATGCCCGGCTGACGTGGGCACACTCAGAGGAAGAGAACAACGCTTTGTTGAACGAGGCAGTGCACCCGAGATCAAGGCCATCCAGGAACCCCAGCCTGTAGGCCCATCTGTGCTTGAGACCCAGTCCATTGGCCTCTCTGTGTCTGAGCCCCTGTTTGCTGACCCCTCTGTGCCTGGAGTGGCTAGGTACAATTTGCGTCCCCGACGGAGGAACAGTGCACCAGAGGAGAAGTGAGACTAGTAGGGATGGACTGCGAGGAAAAAGAATAGGGTGTACCTTGCCTGTGGTACCAACTGTAGTTTAGGGAAAGGGAGATTGGTGCATTGTCCAGACATTGGACAGGGTGAATTCGACATGCTTCCCCGGAAAAGGGGGGGTGCACTACCCTGAACGATGTGGGATTTCTTCAGAAAGGGCTACGATCGGGCAGCTCCACCGAAAGTGCTCAACAGCACCACCGTAGATGAACAATAGGAGTCTGCCAGCCAGGCTCTGACGGACGCTGGGAACTTTTGCCCATTCTTTCGTTTCTTTGCCGCCTGCCCCATTGCTTTGCATTTATTTCCCACTAACAACAATGTATCCTTTTGGTCACCCAATTGTTGAGGAGGAACAGCCTTTGGCAGCACATCGTTCAGAGAGGGACAGGGTTTGTTGGCACACCTGGTCCAAAAGGAGTAAGATAGTTTTCATAGTACTTGTTCTGATCTCCTTAATAGTAATACTTGGAGTAATGTGGTTTCTGGAGGAAAAATACCCTGCGCACTCTTTGATTGGTACATTGCCCGTTCCCCCTGAGCAAATGTTTGTCACTCTGGCACCTCACAGAGGTGAACACAGAAAAACATATGTAGATAACATTTTCTTGCAGATGCTCCACCAGGCGCATGGCACGTCCAATGTCACGAATTGTTGGATCTGTGGACTGCTCCCTTCAGTGACCCACAAAAATGATGTATTGTTGTCCATGCCTTTCTCCTACCTCGGGAGTTGCGAGGCATGGTTCCAATTGTTTACTATGGTATATACTCATTTCCATTTAGATACTATGAATATGACGTTAGCTGATTATGACACTGTCTTGGAGTATATACGTGTCCACCAAGGGTTTATCCCAGGAGAACAAGGGGCCCCCAATACATTGTCCCCGACAGCTTGTATGAATATATATGAGAAAGAACAAAATGTAACATGGCTTCAAAATGAATTGTTGGATTTCCAGGGGTTTAATGTCACTGAATATTTTAAGTGCTTCCAGATACGCAATATTACTCACGATGCAGCAATGCCGGTGCCGGTGGTAAACACAACAGCGGGTTTCTGTGTTCAAGGATTTGGACCAGTTCAAGTGGGCGAGAGTAATTGCAATTACACCTATGAACTGAGCACAAAAAGTAGCCCACCTCTGCTACCCCCTCACAATGTTTATTTTGTTTGTGGGTCCCAGGAGTATGTTTAGCTTCCTCGGAGATGGTCCGGAATATGTTATCTCTCATTCCTCCTTCCCCCAGTGTATATAGCACCATCCAACTACCATAGGGATCATCGATTACGGCGTAGGAGTGCCCATCTGTCTCATGTTAGAAGAGTTATTGACACAGAAGACATAGATCAGAAATACACCACTTTGCAGCAGTTCACTGATGCTATGAAAGGCCTTGAACCCTTTTGGGCCTCCATGTCGAATAGCCTTAATATCCGTAGGCTCACTAGGGTGGTGAAAGGGGTCATTAACACCACGGCAGGGATCTTGACCAACATTACAGCTGAGCTTCAGGCTACGAGACTTGTTGTGTTACAGAACAGGATGGTGTTAGGCATCATCCTAGCAGATCGGGGTGGAGCTTGTCGCATGATCGGCAGTAGTTGCTGTGTGTACATACCGGACCATGCTCCTAATGTCCATGCTGCAATACAGAAGTTGCATAAGCTCGCATCTGATATCCACCAAGAGAATGGTACTTGGACACTTTCTGGTTGGTTCTGGGGCTTCGTAGTCTCTTGGGGGTGGAAGATTCTTATCTTTCTGATAGCAATTGCAGTTGTCATTTTCACATGTTGTCTATGTGTACATTACCTTCCTGCTGCTGTGCTTACTGTGTTGGGAAGTTAACACCCACTCCGAAGGCCTCAATACATGATGCTGCGTCTTCGGGCATGATGATGCAGGCTGTCCACGACCTCATGGCCATTGATGAGAGTATTTTTGAATATTAATAATGTGTGTACTGGCGTATAGTAATAGTCCTTTTACCTTGCATATAGCATTAGACAAAATTGTTAGCAAATGCTAAGAGGAGGGTCTGTTGGACTGAGAATGCGTCTGGCTGACTCCTTCTAGCATTGTGCGAGTTGCATTTGCGGCACCATTTTGTATTCAGCCGCCATTTTGTGCCATGATCAAAATGAAGCTTCTGTCTCATACTGTCTGCCTCAGCAGAAAGCAGCCTCGATTGTTTCTCTTTATTATTCAAGGTTGAGCTTTGCTGCACCAATGAATAGATCATTCTGTTTTTGCATGCCTTTCCTCGTAGGTAGCCTGCTTCCACTCTCTTATAGAGCTGGGCCCGGGCAGAATAACCTTGAAGCTGAGATAGTATGTACCCGGTCCCAGGAGTGTAGCTCATCCTTCTGTGCCTCCTTCATTAACCTGCTCCAACTGGAAATTTCTAGTCTCAGTGGGTTCTGTTGGGTATTGGAAATGTATAACATCTGATGTTATGTTGGTAATCGGCAGTCCCTCGGCAGCTATCTAAGGAGGCTGGTCAGATCGGACTCCGCTCGAGCGCATACTAATAAATAACTTTGGTTTGTATTCTCTACTGCCTGACCGACTCTTCTTTTGTTTGGAAGGCTGAGAGGTGGTCGCGAGTGACCCCGGTGGCCCTAATCGGGTCACTTCCTTCACTGGGTCTCAACTGGAATGGCATGGGGAGCAAAAAAACGATGGATTTAGGCCCAGATCTCTGTACTAGGGTGAATGTTTGACATTGTGCAGCATTCTCTCCATCAATTGCTCTTATTGGATTTGTCACCCTGAGTGGGACGGGTATGCCCAGACGTGGGTCCCTTGATCTCCATGCCACTGGAGTCAAGCTAGCCTGGCTGACGAGGGGTGATGCCCTGAAACTGGTCACAGGATGCTTGTTTCCAGTCCAGGGAGGTCCTGGCCTGGCTGTTCGGGCTGGACTATTCCCATGGGGAACCGGTTCAAGACTGATTTGCATTTGGCAGGGTCTGAACTGGAATGGCATGGGGAGCAAAAAAACAATGGATTTAGGCCCAGATCTTTGTACTGGGGTGAATGTTTGACATTGTGCAGCATTCTGTCCATCAATTGTTCTTTTTACATTTGTCACCCTGAGTGGGACGGGTGTGTGCAGATGTTGGTCCCGTGCTCTCCTTGACACTGGAGTCAAGCTACTCTGGCTGATATGGGGTGTGCCCCGTAACCGGTCCCAGGATGCTTGTTTCCAGTCCAGGGAGGTCCTGGCCTGGTAGTTCGGGCTGGACTGTTCCCATGGGGAACAGGGTCAAGACTGATTTTCACATGGCTGGGTCTGAACTGGAATGGCATGGAGAGCAAAAAAACGATGGAGTTAGGCCCAGGTCTTTATACTGGGGTGAATGTTTGACATTATGCAGCATTCTGTCCATCAATTGTTCTTTTTACATTTGTCACCCTGCGTGGGACGGGTATGCCCAGACGTGGGTCCCGTGCTCTCCATGCCACTGGAGTCAAGCTAGCCTGGCTGCTGAGGGGTGATGCCCGAAACCGGTCCCAGGATGCTTTTTTCCAGTCCAGGGAGGTCCTGGCCTGGCAGTTCGGGCTGGACTGTTCCCATGGGGAACAGGGTCAAGACTGATTTTCACATGGCTGGGTCTGAACTGGAATGGCATGGAGAGCAAAAAAACGATGGATTTAGGCCTAGGTCTTTATACTGGGGTGAATGTTTGACATTGTGCAGCATTCTGTCCATCAATTATTCTTGTTGCATTTGTCACCCTGAGTGGGACAGGTATGCCCGACGTGGGTCCCGTGCTCTCCATGACACTGGAGTCAAGCTACTCTGGCTGATGAGGGGTGATGCCCCGTTACCGGTCCCAGGATGTTTGTTTCCAGTCCAGGGAGGTCCTGGCCTGGCAGTTCGGGCTGGACTGTTCCCATGGGGAACAGAGTCAAGACTGATTTGCATATGGCTAGGTCTGAACTGGAATGGCATGGGGAGCAAAAAAGCGATGGATTTAAGCCCAGATCTCAGTACAGGGGTGAATGTTTGACATTAAGCAGCATTCTGTCCATCAATTGTTCTTTTTGCAAGAAAAGAAGGAAGGCCTGGTTAAAGCTCTCTCTACTGAAAGTGACACTGTACCTTCCAGAAAATGAATTTAGAACTACTGTTCAAATCCACATCCTCTCACATCTGGATGGTGGAAATGCCCTGCTCGAATGTCTCCAAGAGACCTCACAAGCCCCCCCCCCACCTCCTTTAGGGGGCATCCTATACTCTATAGCATGTCTTATCTAGGGCCTGAAGAAATATGATCATATCACCCCATCCTGATGAACTCCATTGGTTCCCCTTGCTATTCAGCCTCATGTTCAAAATCAATCGCTTTACTTACAAAGCTGTCATAGCCTTCATCATGCTAATCTGGTTTACCATCAGTGGCTGCTCTTGGGACACCTGCAGCCAATGCACTACTGGATTAGAAACGAATGAAAGTAACAAAAAGAAAAAAGAAAGGCAACAGACAGTTTCCTTCTATACAACCAGGATCTGGAACAGCATCTCTAAATCCAGCATGACAGCCCCAACTCTGCTCTAATTCAGAAATGAAATGCACCTCTTTAAAGTACACTACCTCATGGTGCTGTAACAGTCCACAATCTAACTACCTCTCAAATCATATGTTTTAACTGTGAGAACACATAGAATATGAATTCGTGTTCCTGGCCCCCTGCAATGGAAAGTTCAAAGGGGCATATTTACAAGCCCCTAACTCCACTGGAGCTTCATTTTATTTGTTGCTCCGGTGGCATTGTGCCATTCCACATATTTACAAAGTGGCGGTAAGCCACTTAATGTGGCTTAACGCCACCTTGTAGATATGCCCCTTACCGCCGCAGTCTGCTGCGGCAAAGAGGCAGGCAATGGTGTTGCTGTGGGAATTCCACTGCAACACCCATTGCTTTTTGACGCTGCCTCAGATTTACAAGGCTGGTTCAGCGCCAGAAACGAAGGCCAGGTAATATCTGGTCTTAGAATGGCGATATGAGGAAAAATTATTAATTTCTCCTCGTTTTTTGCTCTTTCCATATGTGTTCTCTAACACAAATCTAAGTAAGTACACTTTTAGGTAGCCCACTCTAAATAATTAATTGTCTGGGTGCTGATTTGTGCTTTGCACTTTCAGAAGGGTTATTTTACTTATTCATTGTGACTTTAGCAATGTTAGCAGCTGCTGGTTCACTATATTTAGTGATTTCACCTTTAGTTTGCAGTACCTCTTCCTGTGATGTTATTGCAGCTTGAGATGATGAGGAACTGACAGAGAAGGAGCACAGTGGGCAGGAACTAATGTATCTTTGCATAGGCCTGCAACATTCCAAGCACAGGCCCTGGTGATGTGCTGTCTTAACAACATAATAAGTTGTGAATTTTTGTTGTTTTGCTCGATCAAAATTGTAGTGAAGAATTTTGAAACACAATCACTAAAGCACTTTATCGTAAGATTGAGTGTGCTGTGTGAGGGAAAGGAAACATGTAGGTGTTTCAGGGTCTGAAGCAAAGTTCTGCATAAAGCCAGCGATGTATGAAGTTGCAGCACCTACAATTTCAGAGGCTCTTGCCCCCAGAGATGCAGAGGTACAAGCTCACAGGCTCCCTTTGTTATGGAACCAGCATATAACTGATGGAAATGCATTTTGTGGCGCAGTAACTGACTGCCAAGGCACCATTTTTGATTTGCCTGAAATTTCACTAGGGATACCAGTTGTTCCTGATACAAACCATGGAAGTCATGATTTCCATGGATGTAAATTCGCCAAATGCCAGTGGTAGCAGACATAGCATCACACTTCCATTGACCCCCCTCCCTTAAAGACTTGTCTTGGTTATCCTTGGTAGGAAGTCTAGGAGCGAAGAAAGGAGCAGAAAAGGTTCATTAAGAGGCTCTTCCTGTTCTTATAAGACAATAGTTTACCTTTCACCCAATTCAGTCAGTAGATCAACGTTATTTTGGCAGCAGTTTAAACGCGGCATTGGCCAAAAGGGTAAGGGGAGCTGGAATTAGTGGACAGCTCCCACCCCAATAGAAGAACTTTAGAGCCAGAGGGTAGCAGCAAGTAGTACATGTGGACTCGTTGAAAGAACACCCTGATCTGTTTTCAACAATGGTGTAAGGAATTGGGTTGTTGGTTGACTGGGGAGTTAGCCCTGGTCAAGCAGCAACCACAATCCTTGTCAGGGTAAGGCACAAGCAAACCCCAAATTAACCTGTACTCAAACCCCTGGTAGCTTGGCACAGATCAGTCAGGCTTAACTTAGAGGAAATGTGTAAAGTATTTGTCCAACCCTTCAAACAGTAAAACAGTGAAAACAGCACACAAAAAGATCCCACACTAGCTTAGAAAAATAAAGCAAAATGTAATAAATAAAACAAGACCAAAGTAACCAAAATACCATTGAGAGAACCGGAGTTATGAATTTTTAAATAATAAACTGTAATATAGCCCCTACAAGCATAAAGCGGCAACCGCGGTTATCTGGTCGCACTGAACCGGGTCAAAGTCAAAAGTTCAGAAGAGCAGGCCAGGCATCATTGACAGGCAGGCTGGAGCTTCATGGGCGATAGATGCTTGATGTGTGGAGAGATGTGTGGAGACTCATGCTGACTTTGGGTGCGAGCGACGAAGCAATGTCTTTGAAGGGCTTGGAATCTCCTGCCTCCCCTGTCCTGGCTCCAAGCTGGCTGCCATAACAATGTGGGATCGTTAGGCCCTTTGTGTGAAGGCAGATTACAGGCTATTCAGTTGCAAGTGGGGCTGCTCAAAGCTCCTCCCCTTCCATCTTGCCAGCAGATTGCCCATTCAGACACAGCTAAGCTCACTATTGTGTGACTGTCTGGGAGGAATTCACAAAGTCTAACTGTCGGTTACACTCAGTCATGTGATCCAAGACAGGATACAGGTGCTAAAAGGCTAAGGCAAGAAAATGGCAACATTTCTAAAAGTGCCATTTTCAGGATTGAAATTTAAAATACGACTTCACCATGTGTTAGGATTTTAAATTGTGATTCCAGAGACACCAAACATGAACTGGTTATCTCTTCCTATTAGAAATTGCACCTATAAAATGCAATAAGGCAACTCCAATGTTATCCTATGGGAAATATAAGCCTTGCAGTAGTGAAAAATGAATTTAAGAGTCAGAACATGTAAAACTTAAAACTACATGTCCAACGTTTTAAATACATTGCACCCTGCACTCTGGGCTGTCCAGGGCCTCCCCTAGGAGTGAAATATGTATTAAAAAAGAAGGTTTGGGCCGGCAATATTTTTTTTTTGCCAGGTCGAATTGGCAGTTTAGAACTGCACACACAGGCTCTGCAATGGCAGGCCTAAGATATGTTTAAAGTTCTACTTAATTGGGTGGCACAACCAGTGGCGCAGGCCCACTAGTAGCATTTAATTTACAGGCCATGGACAGATGTGGTTCCACTTTACTAGGGACTTGTAAGTAAATTAAATATGCCAGTTGGGTATAAGCCAATGTTTCCGTGTTTTAGAGAGCGAGCACAAGCACTTTAGCACTGGTTAGCAGTGGTAAAGTGTGCAGAGCCCTAAAGCTAAAAAAAAACGAATTCAGTGTAGATAGGTGGAGTAAAGCAAAACATTTGTGGATGACCCTGCAGAAAGGGCCAGGTCCAGCAAATGGTAATATTTGTGTTTGGCTATTCTCAGTGCCTGTGCTTTCTCTTTGAAATAAGAGGCACGTAGGGGGCAATAGTCTCCTGCTACTCAGCACAAGTGGTCTGAAACCCTAAGGTAGGGATGCATGAAAAGGTAAGAAGTCACATTAATTAAGATGTTGAAAGCAGCTTCAGATAAATTATATGTGACACTTAGCATAAAGCATGGAACTGAATACCTGGAATATTTAGGAACACCACAGAGATATCAAATACCAACCCTGTGTATGGCAGTCTTCCACAAGAATATATGAAGAATGCAGAGAGCATTTGAAGTAGGTAATCTTTCTTGCAAACCTACGGATGTAAACAATCTACTCAGATACGATAGTTTTCACCCCAAGACTCTGAAAGACAACCTACCAGTGGGACAGTTTCTAAGACTCCGTAGAAACTGCTCGGAAAAAGAAAACTATGGGGCCAACGCCAAGAAACTAACAAAGAAACTTGAAGAAAAAACCTACCCAAGTAAACTGGTAAAGAAGGCATTTAAGAGGGCAAAGAATAACCCCAGAGAAACATTACTGGAGACGTACCCCAAACCCCAAAACATGAGACTGGTGTGTGTGACAACATATGGCACAGAATCTAACACATTGAAGAGGATAATTCTGCGCCACTGGAAAACCTTGAATTCGGGGCCACTCAAGATGGACAAACCCATGTTTGCTTTCAAGAGAGGGAGGTCTCTAAAAGATTCGGTGGTGCATACACGTCCGAAAAGGAAGGAAGAGGGGAGTCGACAGAGGAACACACTGTGGAATCTCCCCGAGGTAGTGGGTCATTTTCCATGCGGAACCTGCAACGTCTGCCGGCTAACAAAGGCTAGCAAAGAAATTGACCCGGGCCTCTAGGCACCTTGGGAACAGAGAAAGTTTTCCAATTGCAACAGCAGTAACGTTGTATATGTCATGACTTGTAAGTGCCAGTTGAGGTACATCGGAATGACGACATGCAAAGTGAAGGTACGACTGAATGAACATCGTAGCACATTCCGATGTGGCAAGACGGTCACCAAGATGATGCGCCATTTCCAAACAACAGGACATGATGAAAACGATTTCACGTGGTCAGTAATTGAAAAAATGCCTAACACGGTCAGCGACAAACAACTGCTGAAACTAGAACAGCGATGGATATATCGCCTTTCCAGCTCAGTACATGGGTTGAACAAGGATATACCGTGGACAATGCTAACGTAATAATTTCCAGCACAGTACATGGGGTAAATGAAGACATAAATTGGACAATGCTAAACACCGACAGAACATAAGAAATGTGGTGGAGTAAAAGTGGGATTAATGCTGAGAGATCACCTCTCTTTTCTATCAATCAACTGTAAACACTCATCCTCAGAAGATAAATATTCTCCCCCAAAAAAAACCTCCACTGTCTAACATTGCAGACCACAATTCTGTGTGCTTTTACCAAGCTCTTGGGCCATCAGGCATCCTTTGACTAATTTCTTGGGTAAAACTTTATTGTTCACAACAATCCACGTACAGTGAACAATGGGGTAGATTCCACCTAAAAAACAATATTATTCGTCCCGTTTTTTGTTTTTTAAACATTAAAAATATCAGTCGCCACAATTTTCTAGGTCATGATGAACCCATATGAATATACAATAAAGACTTCCGCTAAAATATTGGAGAGCTAAACAACTCCACAACACACGTGGACAATGTATGAAAAAACTACATTTCCCTTTAGGCAACGCTTTTCCAGGGCGCCCGCACGGAGTATTGACGTCAGACGCGAAACCCGACGGGTACTTAGAGTCTCGCGCCGCTGCCTCCGGTACTCGGCGGCGGGCGGGACGAGATGCACAGGTACTCCGGCGGTGACTGTACTTTGACAAAGTAAGTGGGGTGTGTGATCTGTATGCGGCGATGTGCGATACGTAAGGGGGCAGAATGAGAAGCCTTTTTGACACCGCTAATAGAACGTAGATTGCATGGCACAATGGCTGTGGTCACGGGCTCCCACCCCAGAGGACGGTGTAAGAGTGATTTGTGCACAAATGAAAAAGGTAATAACTTTGCTACTACGAGCAATGCAGAATAATGAGAATTATATTTCACAAATGTAAGAGCACAGAACGTGAATGATCCGATGGGAAGAGGACTAGCCTCCCTTTTCCTTGTTTATGCAGCAAACAGAATGAGTGAGCATTGAAATACGATTGTTTAATTCAAGAATCACCTGGGATTAATAAACCGATAAACATCTAATATTGAGAGCTTCATAGAGGGTGTGTGTTTTGTCGTGAGTCACTGTTCCTTGATCAGTGGGATTAGACATTACCCCTGCATCACGTCACATGTGATATACCCGATTTTCTTTTTACAGTGTGTGACTAAAAGACAGCACCAAACACCTGACCCGCATGGTGCAAAATAGCAAAACCCAGTAGGTAAGCAGTAAAGCTAAGAATGAGATTCCACTAGCATGAATGCGGTTGCACCAGAGACACTTTGACATCTGGTGTGTTTTTCATTATATAGAATGCGATTGGTATGTAAACAATCATGTAGAAGTATTTGCTTAGACACACATGAATATAGTTCACAAGAAACTGTTTTCGTGTCAGGTTACATCATGGTTTTTAAAAAAAAAGTGCACAGAGATCACTATGTCTTGGATATATTATTGAGGGATTTGCACACACGTTATCATGGATTATAAAATAACTGTAACGTGAAGACACTGTAACCCAGTATATGAGATGGAGAAAGTCACGGTGGAAACAACCTGTCTGTATTTAAGCCAGGTGAACTGTCCTACTATTTTGCTTTCCTTGTTTCCCTTTCTTTTAGAAAAACTACTGGAATGCAGAAAATACAGGTGAGCACACTAGGCCTCATTTCTGCATGGAATGCGTGCTTATTTTAGAGCAGGGATACTTATGGAGTAGATAATCTAGCCCTGAAGAAGGCCCCAGACCCATGAGGGCTCACGTTGCGGGCCGAAACATGTTGGCACTTTGAAGAGGGTAGAACTGAATTAATATTGTTCAGAATAAACCCCGTTTGGTTCACGATTTTATCCCATACCCCAGGTACCCTACGAATAAATGTATTGTTTGGGTATACCTGTAGGTATTTTTAACATCACTCATCTAGTTCCCTGCATGGCCAGTTAACATTTTAAATAAGAACTCCCATAACATCTTTGGTTGAGTCCGCCCAGGTAGTACCATCTCACCTGGGTGTGGAAAGACGCCTATGATGAAGCATGTCACGATAAGTGAGTGAGGCGTCTTCTCCAATATCTTTGGATACCCCAGTCTTTGGGACCACTTGCACTTTCTCTTTCCTCCTTTTCTTTGACAGTCTGGACATCCGTAGGGACATACAGACAACAGCAGTTGCTTTTTTGTGATGCGATTGTACTTGGGAGATTGCAACTGATCTGCTTCTCTCACTCTCTATTGTGAATAAAACTTTCTTGCAGGCCTCTGGGCAGCCACTGCTAGTGAGCCCAGGTGGAAGCTCAAAACATGTATCTTTGGCTGGAAGGAAAGATGGGGTAATTCGGAATGCTTTGTTCAAGTTGAGATTGAGATGAAGGGCATGCAATGAGACAATCAGAGTGCCACTCCATGGTAGTGCCTGTTGAATGCAAGTATGAATGCTATGTATAATGAAAGAAAGTCAGTTAGTCTCAGTCTGAGCCAAAACCAAGAACTTGCAAGCCAGCTGCATGTGTGATAGCCATATATATCCAGTTGCCAAGAATGGAATTCGGAGATGGAGATGGAGACGATCTAAGTTTAAGAGACCCTTGGCACCAACAGGACCCTATCCTGGAAGGTGGTCGATGCCATAAGGAACCCAATAGAGGAATTGTCTGAAACTAGGCCAGGCCTAAATCACCAGAAGAAAGAGTCCACCAGGCCACCCCAGCAGCCTACCTTCATGAGTTCTGAGACACAGAAGATTAAAAGAAGTGAGCGGAATGCGGACTTCAGGAAGTATGGTTAGGTAGTATGTGGGCAATACATTGCAGGTCACAATTGACAGGGATGACCAATCACAGTGGGTATATGTGGATGTGCAATGTTCAATGTGGTATTTTTACCATTGCCATGAGCGCCCCTCCCTTTAGTCAACAATGGTGATAAATAGAATAGTATACTTCCCTTTAAGTGGAAATCTGCCCAAGTACTACCTATTTAAAAAAAAAAAGCTAACGCAGATCCCAATAACCTATCCAATTGTTGTCCAATATCATTTTTACCCCTTTTGGAAAACATTTAGAAAGACTAATTAATAAACAACTGACAGTCTATCTTGTGGAGAATCAAATTCTGGCCCCGTCGAAGTCAGGGTTTAGACCCAGTTGTAGGTCAGAGACAGCACTATTGGCAGTCATGGCTTCTCTAAGACTCTCACTCAATGCAGGGGTTCGAACTATGTTAGTGCTGCTGGACTTGTCCGCAGCTTTTGATACAGTATCATATAAATAAAATCATATCATATGCAGATGACACTCAGCTGATCTTTACTTTTGATAAAGATCTGGCTAAAACAAAAGATCGTTTTGCTAAGGGAATGCTAGCCTTTTCAAGATGGAGGACAGACAATTGCTTACAGCTAAACATCGCTAAGACCGAGATTATGCTGTTCGGCAAGACAAATACTCTCTGGTCTGATGAGTTGTGGCCTTCTCAATTGAGCGTGGTTCTGATTCCCAGACAGACTGTGAAAAATATGGGTGTAAAAATAGACCAAGCACTTTCTATGAAAGAGCAGATTTTGGCTACCACTAGCATCTGCTTCCACACTATTTCGAAGAGCCTTTCCATACCTGCCTATCTCTGTGAGAAGAATGCTAGATCAGGCTCTAGTAGCTATGGTAACGCCTAACTCGCCGCAACTAATGAGATGCTCATGACAAAATTACAAGTAGTGCAAAATACAGCGGCCAGGCCCATTTTCAAACTTCCGTCAGGTGCTGCTTCGGCCCCATTGCTGAAAGCCTTACACTGGTTACCGGTAAGGCAGAGAAGCACCTTTAAAATCTGTTGTATCACCTTCAATGCTTTAAGGGGTAAAGGCCCCAGATATCTTCATCAAAAACTTAAAACTTAAATGCTATTTACTCACTCATTGATGAGCGTACCGCGTATCCATATAGGCAGCAATGGAACCCATTTGATGCACTACCACGTGTGCTATCAATGCTTTTTTAAACCATAACTAATTGCCCTCCTCAAATGGCTGGCCACCAACATAAGCCATTAGTACCCCGTATCCATTTGACTAGATGCGGTGGTAGAGCCTTTTCGTACTAGGCTCTGGTTTACTGGCACAGCTTACCTCGTCATATCCGTCTCTGTACTGACTATTACAAATTCAGGAAATTGCTTAAAACATGTTTATTTTAACTGAGTTCACTTTTGCTCTGTTTGTAGGCAGCGCTGAGATGCCCTTCCTGCTAAGTCGTGCACTATAATAAATTTTATTAACATAACATAATTTAATTAACATAACATACTCTGCACATCTGCAAATATGGTTTATGCCAAAATATTTGTTCCTAGGTACTTGTTTTAAGAAAAGTTATTTAACCAAAACCGGGATACAAGGGGTTAAATTTATCTAGCCTGGTAAAATGTTAGTGAAGACACCTTGGGCTAGATGTATGGAGATTAGTAATAGCAATTACCAAATGGCAATTTTTTACGAATCACTATTTGGTAATCTCTATTACCAATGTTCAAAAGTAATATCTGACCCATTAGCGATTCATAGTGATTCACAAATAGACCTACCTCATGAATATTAATGAGGTAGGCCGCAATTTGTGACCCACTAGGATCCGCTGCCATTACAGGGATGGTGGCTTGCTGGGGCCAGCAGACCACCGTGTCTGTGACTGCTTTGAAATAAAGCAATCATTTTTTTTAAATGCAGTCAGTTTTCCTTAAAGGAAAAGGGATAGTGTTTAAAAATAAAAAAAGAAAAGTTTCATTTTTATTTTTTAAGAATAGGCAGTGGTTCATAGGACCACTGCCTTCTCTTAAAAAATATATTTTTAATCATTCTCAAAGAGTAAGGGGTCCCAAGGTGACCCCTTCCCATTTGCGAATGGGTTACCACCAACTTTGAGTTGGTGGTAAAGTGCGAATGTTTTGCAACCACATTTTGGTTGCAAAACATTCATACATCCCATTCTGATTCGGTATTTTGAAGGCACGTTCTAAGCACGCCACTTCCAAATACCGAATCGGTATGTATTTGCAATTCCAAATTGCTATTCGGTAACATGTTAATGAAACGCATTTTGGGATTAATGCATACCAAAATGCTTTCTACATCACGCCCATTGTGACTATAGCGAGAGTTGTTTCCCTGTGTATAGTAATTGCTACAGGCAATTTGTGAGGCTGTAAAAAGTGTTTTTCCTGTGTCATTTGTGATGTACTGCATTAATATATTCGAATTTGATGTTTGCACTGTAGTAGTAAATGTGCAAATGCGTGTTTATTAGGACAGGCGCACTAAATAACTGGCTATTGCGCCACGTTTGTTTTCACTGCCATGGCATAAATATAACCATAGTTTATGACTGGAACAAGTTGGTAATGAGGGCTTACTACACTAACACTAAAATAGTGCTATCTGTGCTTCAGATTTGGTTAAAATTTGATTTATATGTAACTGAAGGAAGCCTACCTAGCTAGGATCAAACTAAGAAAGCAATACACTACCTATTGTAATATCACATTGGCTTTCCAAATTTAGATCCTTATGTTTTTTTTTAAACTGCTCGTACTTGATCAGAAACTGCTTGGGACTAAGATGAGGGCAATTACCATTGTTTTCATGACTGGAGCTTATTCTCACTTACAGACCAGAAGTGATTCATCATTTTTGGTGCATATTTTATTCGAAGGGGAGTTTTTAGTTCCCCCTAAAAGGACACACATAAATTATTTTTATGATGACTGCTAAAATTGTTGCAGTTGAAAATTCTCTGAGTTTTCTATCTCGTATTTGGAATCGCGATGAGAGTAAATAAAATGTTTGGTTCATATGTCGATAATGTTATAACATTTTCTAATATGTTGAGCACTAATTGAATTTGTTAAAATAATAACAATAATAACTATTATTATTACTATTACTATTATTATTATTATTGTTGTTATTATTATGATTATGACTATTATCATGATTATTATTATTATTATTGATAATAGTAATCATATAAATAATAATAATAATAATAATAATAATAATAATAATAATCAATATATCCTACCATAACGAAAGATAATGTATTTGGATCCAGTATAATGTGAAATAATATTAAGACGTGTAATTTTATATATTTCAATGGACAAATGCTACCCAACAATAACAATGGCAAGTAGTAACAGAGCCCTCCATGGTATAGACACGCGCGCATACCTATAGTGAAACTATAATAGTTGACGTTCGTTTGCATGGCACATTCGCTTTAATTAGTAAACCACATCCTGCAATATCTATATAGTCCACAAGAGGGCTTCATTTCATTTCTTTTCCATTGAGGTTCATCTTGGTTCGTAGAAACTGCCGAATGCACGTTAGCAGACTGTCGGAGCTGAGGAGGACGTGACTTCAGTGCATGGACGTCATTTAGGGGTCGCAGCCCCTTACAAGATCTGACACTGGCTTTGCGACCCTGGCCTTAGAGGTCGCAAAATCAGCGCCAAAAACACAGGAACGGCTCTGCATTCCATATTTTCAGCAAGTTTTACTGTAAACTAATGGTGAATAATATTCTATTATTCACTGTTAGTGTAATAAAACATGGAGCACACTTAGCTGGTTTGGGAACTTTGGCGGCATCTGTAGTAAGTATAAATATTTTTAAATGTATGTTGTGTGCGTGCTTGCAGGCTAGAGTGTGTTTATGAGAGATAAGTGTTTGCATCTGTGAGCATGTCTGTATGTGTAAGCATGTGTGTGATTGAAAGTAAGTGAGAGTCAGTGACAGGTAGTGAGTGAAAATGTGTGAAATTGAGGCCCAAATGTTCCATTTTTGACGCAAGGCGGCAATGCTGCACCAAAGATGATGTGCTGTCTTGCGTCAAAGGGAGAGAAAAAAATGCATCATATCTGCTAAGATATGGCGCAATGTTTCTCTCCCATTGCGCTGGTGCACCTTTGGCAGCCACGCACCAATGCACACATCCTTGCGCCATAGTGCAGGGTGTGTGCTTTCTCTGAAACATACGTTTTTTGCTGTAAGGGGTACATTCCCGTACAAAAACTATGATTTAAGGCTTTTTACACTTTGTATGTGTGCTGTACAATGCAGCACACATGCGAAGTTGGAAAATGAGGAGAAATGAAAACATTTTTCCTCGTTATGCCTGCCTCAAGCAGTCATAAGATTTTGGTGCAAATTCCTTTCTACGTATGTTTGTAATTAGGAATTTGCGTCAAAACCCATAGATGGTTGCATGGGTACGCCCATGAGTCATCCAAGGAACGTCCACTTGATGCAAAATACTGGAAAACATTGCATAGCGCAATTTTGTCAGACAGTTCGAGTGTGATGTTGGGGTCATGTGACATACCTTCCTGGAAAAAATCTGGGTCAAGAGTCATATGATGTCACTTCCTGTGATGTCATTAAGGTCAAAGGGTATGCGATGTCACTTCCGTTACCCCAGGCATTTTGGTGAATCAATGCCAATGCTTCAATGCCCCATACGATGGGACCCTTCAAATCCTGAGTACCACCTGTGCTCACTTGCCTAGAACAAAAAAAGACCTGCACCAGAACACACACATTTTGATTAAGCTTTCACAGTTTCTGAGTTACCTTTGAATGGTGTACTGTATGACCGTTTCGTTTTGACCATAGTCAGTGTTGGAAATAGAAGAAATTACTCCTGGATCCCATAAATTAGGGGGCAAAGGAAGGAAGTTGAAACGGGAGGACTCATGAGGGGTGGAATCATGAGGAGCTAAATCTTGCAGTCAGATTATACATTGTTTTAAACCTGGCCCTAAAGACGTGGCAATACAGACAAATATGATGGTATGAAAGAGACCTTTGGTTACCCAGCAATCTTCTGGGCTTAATAGAGATAAGATAACAATTGTGGATAAAATACTTGGTTGAGGGATGTTTTTGAACACTAGTCCCACATCAGACTCATCATAAAAAGCATAGAAGGTTATTGTGTCTTTTGCAAAGCACAGAATGTAAAATGTAGGTAACAGACTTGCATTTATTGCAGATAGCTCAGTGCAGTAATTTGTTACTGAGATCCTTGGGTTGAATGAAGGTCACAAGTTACTATCCTTGTAGTGTAGCTTAGTGGTTTAGAACCTTGTTATTGTTTTCTCAAGTGCACAATATTCTAAAGTTGCTAAAAGGGTTCTATAGGCGTAGTACAACCTTGATTAGTAAATGCTTTGTAAATGCTTATTAGTGTATCTACTCATATAGACAGAACCACCTGACATTTTACAAGACCTGCATATCTGTGACATGCAGAGCTTGAAAAAGTCAAAAACCTGATTCAAATCTTAAGGCCTTATTTAGAGTAGGCATACAGAATACTCCATCAAAACTCGACGAATATCATGTTCACCATATTACAAGTGCGGGATATCCGCTTCATTTGGGACAGAGTATTCCATCTGTCAAACTCTAAATAAGATCTTTAGTTTATTTTTTAATCACTTGTGAAGTGACAATCTGAATGTCTTTGTTAACTGGTGGCATTAGCATCAAGGTGTCAAGCTCCAGTTAGCTCCCGACAGAACGAGCCTCAGACAAAAGGAGTGCTGATGGCCCAGTAAGTGATTCACTTATGTTTTGCCCAACTTGAACTGAAAATAAAAGACTTGCCTGACCCCCTTGGTCTGCTGCTCTGCATATAAAGCACACAAACTGAAGGCACCGCTGAATGTGTCCTGGTGTTGGCAAAATGCAACGGACATAGTCAACACGTATTTCAATGGAGCTGGCCTGGATCTGACTCAAAAGCGACTGCCGGATGTGAGATCAACAATAACTTCCAGCCACTAAAAATGAGTGCTAATGCCACCAGCTGCACACACGACACACTGTTTCAGTCTCTTTGGAGAGACCACACACAATTAAAATATTGAAGGTTTAAAGCTGGGTACCACACAAAACAAAGTTAGATTGCCACTCCGCCCCCATTTCCTGTTTTTTGACCATGAACACACAGCATCTCTGGGCAAAACCCCCCCTAAACATTCTTTAAACTAAATTCATCCAAATATATGTGGAGATCATGAATTGGTAACAGACTAGCTGTCCCGAGCTCTTCATGCATGAGACCTACATTGTGCTGCCCATATCCTACATAAACCATCGCTCTCAAAGCATTGGTGGACTTAGATTACTATATAAGGCCGTGAAGTGTTCCACTAATCTGCGAGACATAGAAGACATCTAGGTCTAGATTTAGTAACGTTATATATACGCGTTAAAGTGACGCAGTGTGACACAAAGCCAGGGTTTGTTGCAACCTACTTCCATCAGCAAAATGTAGTTACCATCAAATTTGGTTGGTAGCTCAGCAGTAAAACACACTTGAGTTTTCCGTTGGCATTACCACCACACTGTATGAATGCAATTTATCTAACGAAAGTTATGCAAGATGTCTCAAAGGAGCGCTAACACAAATTGCATCAAAACATTACCTTAGCAATGCAGCAGTAAACTTATGGAAGGGTACAGAGCAAGAATATCGATGTATAAATATCGACCTACAGAAATATCGAGGGAAAAATATCATGGGTAAGAAATATCGATGTAAAAATATCGTGGTAAAGAATATCGATTGTTAGGTAATTAATATCGATTGCAAAAATATCGAAGTGTTAAATATCGTTTACAAAAATATAGTTGTTAAAAATATCGATTCATTATTAATGTTATGTATTTTAGTATTTTGTATGAGAATTGTTTGTATTTTTATTATATGTGTTAAAATTTTAGCAGTTAATATTTTTTTTTAACTTGAATTTTGCGTTTTAGTTCCGTAGCGGGTTGTGGGTTTATAGGGGAATAGGGTGGGAAGTAATTTAATTATATAGATTTTATTTATTATTTATAGTAGTTAATAATTTTTTTTAAATTGAATTTTGCGTTTTTAGTTCCGTAGCGGGTTGTGGGTTTATAGGGGAATAGGGTGGAAAGTAATTTAATTATATGAAATGTATTTAATAATTTATATTTATTCATAATTGTATAATTGTGATGTTCTAGAATTATAAATGTGTAAATTAATTTATTAATAATTGTTTGATAATTCGTTGTTAATTATTTTAAATTAATTAATAAATAATTAATTATGTTAATTGTTTAATTAATTTTAGGTGTGTGTTGTGGTTTTTATAGGTGTAAATGGTGGGAAGTAATTTATTTTTTATTGATGATTTATTAATTATTTGTTAATTAATTTGCATTAATTAATTTGTATTAATTAATTTGTTAATTAATTTGAATTAATTAATTAGTCATTATTAATTGTAATTGTGTAATTAATTTTAGATGTGTTTTGTGGATATTATAGTGTTAAACAATGTGTAATTAATGAATGTTTATTATTATTTTTAAATAATAATATATTTAAATTTCAATTTTAATTATGTTAATAATGGAAATAAAATTTAATAAAAATGTTGATGTTTATTTTTTTATTGGTGTGGTATTTAGCACTTTCCCTACTGTTGCACTCACTGGAGTGAGAATAGTAATTTTTACCCCTTTGCTATCCAACACTTTCCCTACTGTTGCACTCACTGGAGTGGGAATAGTAATTTTTACCCCTCCGCTATCCAACACTTTCCCTACTGCTGCACTCACTGGAGTGGGAATAGTAATTTTTACCCCTCCGCTATCCAACACTTTCCCTGCTGTTGCACTCACTGGAGTGGGAATAGTCATTTTTACCCCTCCGATATCCAACACTTTCCCTGCTTTTGCACTCACTGGAGTGGGAATAGTAATTTTTACCCCTCCGCTATCCAACACTTTCCCTACTGCTGCACTCACTGGAGTGGGAATAGTAATTTTTACCCCTCCGCTATCCAACACTTTCCCTGCTTTTGCACTCACTGGAGTGGGAATAGTAATTTTTACCCCTCCGCTATCCAGCACTTTCCCTGCTTTTGCACTCACTGGAGTGGGAATAGTAATTTTTACCCCTCTGCTATCCAACATTTGTATTTATTGTGTTGCAAAATGTATTTTTAATATTTCTTTTAATGGTTTAATGTGTTAATTAATTATAGAATGTTTTATTTTATTTTAAATTATTCATATATGTATATATTTTATTTTTATATAATTTAAAAAGTTTATAAATTAAGTAAAGATAATAGTTAATAAAATGTTTTTAACTAAATATATGTATTCATGCACATTTTTGTGTTTATATTTTATTTAATTAAGTTTATTTGTTATATTTAGTTAAATATATATTAAATGTAATTTATTTTGTTAAAAATATTAATATTATTTAATATATTTTATTTAAGTTATATATCTTTTTTAAGTCGATATTTTTTACATCTATATTTTTTACTTCGATACTTTTGTATCAATATTATTGTACTTACCTGTTTAAGTATAGGGAGTCGATATTTTTGTATTCGATATTTTTATCCCCGATATTTTTGTAAACTATATTTTTTACATCGATATTTAATCAGGGAACCTTATGGAAGGGAAGATGGAATTCCCCATACACAGACACAGAAACACCTTCAGCAGAAGTCATTGGACAACACAAGGAGTTGACAGGTCAAAGAAAAATGTACATGAATAGTGTGAAAGTGATTGGTAAACAGCAGGAAGAATTAAAACAAAATACGATCTGAGCTGTGCTCTTGTTTTGCACATACTTCAAAAAATGTGACCCTCCTTTGAGCTCAATGAGTGCAGGTTACAGGCAACTCTGACACATACAAACTCACTGGCAGTACTACATCTCCTCTAATCTGGAGCATTCCAGCAGACGTGCAGAACTGGCTTGTAGTTCTCCAAGTGCCCTCTCAACTTTCATGCCCGATGTTCTAAAAGCCAGGAAAATCCTAGTACCTTAATACCTATGTTTTCCAAAAAAAGACCAATTCTGCCCCAAGTCAAGACACAGTTCTATGCCATTGCATACTTTCCATGTCCTAGGTGCCATAGATTTCCTACCTGTAACCTTAGTCCTCCAGCTGAAAATGATCACCTCTACAGAAACAGGAAGCAGGGGCACTGCATCAATATGCAAGAAATATATGACACAACTTATTGCTTTGCTAATGTGGTTGATAGTTACCCTGAAAACACACATGGTTCATATATGTTCTCCCACTGCACAATCATACAACAGTTGCAGAGTGACCTGTATGGAGAATGACTGCTATTGGGGAAGTATTAAGCGTCATGTAGTAAATTGTTACTTATGATACATGATAATTTGTATTTCATGTACTGACACGGAAATCAACACTTCCATCGGTCCATAGCTGCTTAGTTATGTGCATGGATTCATTAGGTCGAGCCTAGCGGCAGCACGAATGCGCTACTTGCTCTGCGAGGCATGCTGTAGTCGAGTATGCTTTAGGAAGCCTCGCTTACTCACCTCCCATATTTTTCATTGGCTGGTGTCATTGTCCTTGGTAAACGCTGGCTTCCGATTCATTATGAGGCTTCTAAGTCCCGCCTTGGTACCGCCCTGTCTCCATTTGTTGCCACCCATAAGGACTGGACCTTTTACTTCGCTCCTAACACGGCATGCTTTATCTAGTGGGTGAGCACTATTTAGTTTATTGACAATGGCGACTGCTTTTTTTTTAGTTGTATGTTCATGCTGAGAGCGGCGCCCGCTTCAGGGACACCGCGCTCCGTTTATTTATTTATTTATTTTTACTTTAATTCGGAGCGTGTTGCCCGCTTCAGGGACACTGCGCTTTTTCTTTTTTACAATGACAGAGGTTACAAACTTGCAATTGCGACACCTATAGCATTGTAAATGCTCGTTCTTATTTGGGACGAAGTGGACAATCAGCTGTGCTTTTGCAGCTTGCCAGCCGTGTATTTTGTTTTTGAGGTGCGTGTGGGCCGCACAGCACGTGCTTCCCGAAGGCTCCGATAATCCATGCGCCGTGTCCTGAATCCTGCATCTGTCAATGAGTTATTTTTGGGCTGGGGAGCTGCGGTCACTCCTTGAGCTAAGTATAGCCCTTGCAGCAACTGCAAGGCGCTGGCTTGGGAGGCAGTATTGGAGGCAGCGACAGAGCCTGCTCGGCTGTAGAATGAGCAGTTTTGGAAGGTTTCACCGATGCAGCCTCAATGTTACGCTGCCGATCAGAGGCAGACTATTTTTGGTTGAGTCCCTGAGTTTGGCGTGATAATTGGCATGTTGTGAGAGTGGTGTTGAGAGTGGTTTGTGTCTGTGGTTTTTAAACTCTTTAACACCTGTTGTTCCTAGCCTGTGCTTATGCTTAGTAGCTTTTCTTCACCCTTGCATCTCTCCACCTCACTGTAGCCTGTTGCTGTTGCTGAGAATGAGCTGTGAATCACACTGCTGGTGGCAAAAGAGGGGCCACCCTCCACGCAGTGCACCCTCACAAGAGACTAAAGCATGGGGAAGGTGACGTGACGTCTGAGGTGTATTCTCACCTCTAACTATCTAAGTCGGTATTCTGTTGAAGATGATTTCGTGCTCTCCTGCTAGGGGTAGAGAGCTGAGGGTCCCTTCTCGAGGAATGTTGAGATTTCTTCTCACACGAACAGGATGAATTCCTTGTTTCTGCACATCCTTCCCTCTTACATTACCTTTCAGAAGGGTCACAGGGTTGAAAGGTCCTCGCAGACTCCATAGAAGAAGGCTCAGAAAACGTGGCTGATTGTGGAAGGTTCACGCTGAAGCCTCTGTTACTTCTGGCTTTCAAGGATAAGAGATTTCTGGACCTCTCCAACACTTTCAATACAGTGGGCCTTGTAATGTCGTGGGCCCTAGGCCCACATATTTAGTAAATGATGACACAGGCGCGGTGTGTATGGTTGCTCGAGTTTGAACTATTAGCATTGTAAATGACAATGCCTTTTATTTATGTTTTGTTTTTTAAAACATAAATAAAAGGCATTGTCATTTACAATGCTAATAGCTTAAACTCTCACAAATGCGAGACCTATTGCATTGCACATGCTTGTTTTTATTTTGTAGATGTACAGTGTGACATTTATGCTACATAAAAGTACATTTTTTCACGCTAATATTTAATCAGTGACCCATTTCTTACTATCATCTCATTTGAAAAAATATTCTACAGATAATGATGTTTTCCTTTACATTTTTCAAACTTACTTCTCATAAGTAATTTTTTTTTACTTATGAAGACATTACATGCTGTGTGGTTACTTATTTTAAGGTGTGCAAAGATTATAATATAATATTCTTGGTAGTTACCACACCTTTCAATTATGATCTATTTTAGTGTTTGGCACTGCCCAGTTACTTTGTGGCTTATTGAACTGTAAAAGTCATTGTAAGTCAAAGGAATTTCATAATTGCTTAAATGTGAATGTGGTTTGTTTACATTTTGTAAAGGTTATATCTGTATATTCCAATTCTTGTTGCACAATTAATATTCTTATTTGATGCTTAAGTTTCATGACGTGCTAGCATAATTAATCATTCACATGACAATGTTTCAATCTAATGATATTTTATCATTAGTAGATAACTTTAGAAGCAACCTTTTCAATCATGAGGCATGTCAAATTATCTTTCTTGACTATGTGTTACATAATTGTGTTTAGCATAAAAGAAATAATAATAAAATAGCTTTCTTATGTGTTTGTAATTATAGTGTACCTGCTAGTTTTTATACAATTTTAGGGTATATGGAGTACAATGTCAAGCTGCATTTTAACATAATTTTGATTGATAAACGTTTTTCTAAATAATAAAACTGGCTATGACAATTGTATCTCGACATCATAGCACTCAGTTTTGTGCATGAGACACCTTATTTTTAAGTGAATAGTAAATATCTTATTTTAAAAGCACTTTTAATTCCTTATAGTCATTTTCAACTGCAGATGATCAGGTGTATGCTGTCAGACATTGGCTCAGGATACCAATAGCCATCTCAAAGTCACATATTTAGTAGGTTTATACTGATATGATATATTTTTCAATAATTAATTGTTAGAAATTGGGTCTCTAGTTGGCAGTGTTTTGCACCCTATCCAAGTGGAGACCCTCAATCTAACAGAACCTCACTGCTAAGATTACCCCTGATCGCCCCCTTGGTAGCTTGGCACAAGCAGTCAGGCTTATCATAGAGGCAATGCGTAAAGCAGTTTTAGATACACACACAGTAACACAGTGAAAATACTACAAAAGGAGTCCACACCAGTTTAGAAAAATAACCAATATTTATCTGAAGAAAACAAGACCCAAACAACAAAAATCCAACATACACCAGCAAAGATATCACTTTTCAAAGGTTAAATCAGTTCAGTCCATAGAAATCTATGGATGCGTCATATTTAGCATTAATAAATAAAATAACTAGACGGTCCGCGATACTAATAGTCGATCAGATTAGATTGGTCAATTTTATTGCAATTGTCGTTTCCTGTCAACAAATCTAAAATATTTATTGTTTGTTTCACACCAATCAATTTTTGTCTCTTTATTATGTCTTAAATGATCAGCATCCAGGGGCAAGAAGACGACGGGGTCTGAGGCGGGAGCTGGAGATGCCTCCCAGGGCCAGGATCGCTCCTCTACAGAGGGCTCTGCTGCTGGGCCCAGTAAGTCCTCCTGTTGTTAATATTAATAATTATATTTCCCTAACTTTTACTGCACCTTATTTTTTCCAAACTATTATTTCCGTTTCCTAATTCTATTTTTTACCAAATCTTCTTTGATCTATCTGTTTCTAAATTCTTGTTATCCCTGCATTACCTACCTACTTAGTTATTATATTTCAAGTGTCTGTTTTTTTTTACATCAATCTAACTGCCTCTGACTCTGTACTACTATTAGTCTGTCTGTATCTTGCCCAGGTGGCCACTGTTTTTCTTTTTTAAAAAGTTTTAAAACTCACATTCACCAATAGCTCTAGCCACTGAGTCCAGTCCTTTGGGTTGTCCTCTTCTTGAGAGGCTTTTCGAAAATTGCCACCAATAAAATGCCCAACCAGATATTTTACTATTTTTGATAGGATAGGACATACTATTGTCTACTCTACTCTAGTACCCGATTTGTACTAGTGATGTGTGTGGTGTATGTATGTATTGTATATTCAATCTTGCTAGTGAAAAAAAAAAAATAGGGGGAGGCGTATATGGCATCTAAAAAATGTGTAATGTTTTTTCTAGGCGTACCGACCACTAGTGCCGGGCCAGCGGCGGGGCAGGCGACGCCAGCCAGGAGGGAGCAGATTCGGCAGCTGCTGCAGGGGTGGGTGAGCCAGCAGCAGTGGCGGTCGGTGGTAAGTTATATTCCTTACATATTGAAAATACACACTCGCTGCAAGGGTGTACACTGTACTGTTGAGAGAGACTAAGGGGTCGATTCCGATTCGGGCCGGAAATTTCTCCGACCGAGCCGGACCCGGAGAGATTTCCGACCGAATCGGACCCGTGCAGTCCGACCGAACGAGTACGATGCGTCCGTATGCTATCGGACTCGAGTCGGTCGGACTCCCATTGAAGTCAATGGGAGCCGGTCGTACAACGCGTACGCGGGCTCCCATTGACTCAATGGGTGCGAGTCGGACAAGTGCGCCCCCTACAGCGGGTACGCGGCGAAGCGAGTCGCGCCGTACACGCACAGGTAGGGGGGACCCATGGGTCCCCCCTGTGTGCGACTCGCGCGGCTACGCGTACAGGGGGGTCCGTGTAGTACGGCTCCGACAGCTCTTTCGAGCCGGAGTGCGCGGCTCGGTCGGACTGCTCGCGGCGCGCATCGTACTTACCCGGCCGGGGAACGTCTCCATTGCGCGGTGCGAGTCGGAGTCCGAGCGAGAGTCGGTCGGTGTGGTTCGAGCCGGGAACGAGTCGGTCGGAGCGGTCGGGACGCCCGGACGAGTCGGTCAGCGACTCGCATCGTACTCGCTCGGCCGGACCCGCGTACGATTCGGTCGGGAAACAGGGCTCCGGATCGGATCCGGTAAAGCCGAATCCGATTCGGAGCCCTACCGGCCGAGATCGGAATCGGCCCCTAAATTGTTGTGAACAACGGTTGAAGAAGACACCCTTTACTTAGCTTTAGCAATAGCATTAGCGGCGGGAGTTGAGTAACTAATGGCCTCTTCTATCTGACGTCAACTCAGCTGGGAAAGTTTTATGAAGAAGACTAAGAGTCAGACGACCTTGATGGATGGGTTGAACGAAAAGGGAAAGAAGGATGGAAGGAGGAAGGACGGGTGACATGTAATACATGACTGGCAGAGAAGGATACGTGGGATGCATAGGTGGCTGATAGGAATCGGATGCATGGGTGGTTGAAGGATGGGTGAAAGGTGAAAGAAAGGATGCCTGCCTGGGTGGGTGTAACTGTATGGGTGATATAAATCCTCTGGGGGGTTTGATGGGTCAAACTCAAAGGCAAGCAAGGAAGGAAGCATGGGTGGTGGTTTAAAAAAAGATTACAAATGTATGTTGTTGGTGAAAGGTTTGTTGAGAGATTAAGAAGAATGATAGCCATGTTGTCTTTGAATGGATGGATAGATGCCTGGATGTTATTCAATAATAGCATAGGTGGAGACTGTCACTGGATGAAGACAATGTAAAAGAAAAATAAACCGTGGCAGAGAAGCAAATCCAAAGGCAAAGAATAGAATAAGATTAGAATTAAAAAATGTAATGCTAGAAGAGCAATGCAATGACAAATGGACAAATCGCTGGGAAGAGAAACAAGGACTGTTTTTTTTAAGGTTTTTGATTCAAGGTTGTATTTCAGAATACTCCCTTGACTCACAGTAGTTTGCAAGCACAGCAGAGAGAGGATGTAGCCTTACGGCAAGAGCGGTCAACCTTGAAGCTGGGGAACCGGGTTCGAGTCTCGGCAACGACGCTCAACATCCTGTGATTCTGGGCAAATCACTTAATCTCCCCGTGCCTAACAAAAAAGAATGTGTCCATCTGTAATGAAACTGGTGCTGATGTAAAGCGCTCTGATACCCGATGTCTCGGGTCTAGTTCGCGCTATATAAAACTCTAAAAAAATTAAAAAATATATATATATTGTGTATGTATTGTACCCATACCCACCCATTATCAATCGCCTCCCTCCGACTCCGAGGCCCACTCCCTACCTATGTCATTTTCGACGGTGTCAGCCTGCCATGGGTGGCCTATCGGCTGCATGGTTAGTTGGTTACACAATCAAGCAATAGTACCTCACGTCGTCCCATATCTAATCAATGATCATTCAGATCACATATCATCTGCCTTGTTGTAGTAGTCAGGTAGAAAGTGAAACTGAGAAGTTGCGATTGATGTAACAGAGTATGGCCATAATAGAAAAATAAGATAATTGTGTAGTTGTAGACTACAGCTGCCCCACCTGCAGACAGTAGTAAATTAAAATAACATGAGTCTGCGACACAAGTATGTGTGTCTAGGGCGCAAGCCCTAGCTAAACAAGTGAGAGAGAAGAAGAAGATTTGTCTACTCCATAGTGCCTAGTAGTAATGCCTGAAACTCCCACAAATGTTAGAGGCTGAGGATGTGGGAGGATACCACAAATGTTATGTACTGCGCTTGCTAGTGCTACTGTGCCACTATAATTTTATGTGTATAATTAATTTTGAGTTACTGTTTTGCTAAGAGCATTGGTTACAATTGTCTTTTTTCTTTCTTGATATAGCTACTCCTTCCCAAGCCAAAACACCACCAAACAGGAAGCAGTTAGCAGCCATGGCCCAGCAACGGAAGCTGGAGGCCATCCGTACCGAATATCGGCAGCTGGTTGTTCTGGCGGAGGAGGAGGCAGCAGCAGCTCGGATCAACCTGCAGTAGTACAATTTTGTTATTGAACAACAAGAAGGGAAACATTGACTTGAGTCACTTTTCTGTGTGTAGATTAGATACTAGTAGACATTATGCACAACAACAAACACAAACACAAACAATAATCACTCAGAGTCAGTGTGCAATGCATGCCATCATCATTTACCTGCTCTTCCGGGGCAGTCCCTCTAGGCTCGGTAAGAAGGATAGATAATTATAATAAGGTTCTTTGAGGGCCTGGACGAGGCAGGCACACATCTCACATTGATTTGTTGTACTATTCTCCATCCAATGTCTGTCTTGAGGGAAATGGATTTAGGGCGAGTCAGGACTCGGAGGAGTGGACTTACTTCTTCACTGACTGCACACAGTTGCAACTCCAATCCGGCCATAAAAGAGTAAGACGGTGGTGATGGATTTGTTGTGATTCGAACCAGAAACACAGTGAGACACACAAATTATAAAAGTAAATAATATTCCTTAGCTATATCTTTAAGTTTTTGGGGGGCTTTTTTGGGGGAGTCAAAGCAAGAAAGAAAGCAACACGAAAGCCTAGTTGTCAGGGAGATAGAGCTCGTCCTCAAACTCTGGTGGTTCACCCAGAAGTAGGTCATCTAACACGCTACTTCCATGACCTGAGTCACCGTCATCATCTTCCTGCTGTGCTACTTCAGGTATGGTGTAATCCGGTGGTATAAAGTGCTGTTTTATTTTGATTATGGTTAACCTCTCCACGTTTTGGGGCGATAGACTGGTACTTCTGACTGTCAGAATGGCACCAGCAGCCCTGAAAACATGCTCAGAAGAGACACTTGCGACAGGGCAAGCCAGATAGTTTATCGCCAGCCTGCTGAGCACTGGCCATTGGCACCTTTTCCCATACCAATACGGCAACCTCTGTTGGCCTGGACCATCCGCTCAATGCTCATGGGTGCTCCGCTTTGCTCGGCCTCTTTTGCCTTTGCCTCAGCACTGGACTTAAGCCCTTGCTGTAGAAACCATTCCTGTGCCGATTTTGGGGCTGATGCTCCTGTTCTTACCCTCAGGCTCTGAAGTTGAGCTTGAAGCTGGCTGCCCTGCAGTACTTGTTGTGCCCTGGAGTAGCGGGCCTCTAATTCCCGGCCATTCTTTTTCTAAGTGACTGACTTCCGCAGCTATACAAGTTTTGTAGATGGCAACATCCCCGTCTGAAAAAGGAATGAAAGTGTGCAGTAATGGTTTGTTCCGTGGATCCAGAATTGTGGCATAAATGTGTTGGTTGGATGACACAATGCCTCTTTGCACCCTTGTATTTTCAGATAAGCGAAGGGTTAAGCTCTCCACCAACTCATATGCTTCTTTTTTTTCTCCACACCTGCATACATTGCAGACACCCCCTTCAGCTGTTCCTGTAGCATGTGCAACAATGGGATAGCTTGGCCCATAGTACAGTCCTCCTTGCTGACTTCACGTGTGAAGACCTCAAAAGGAAGTAGCATCTCTGTCAGACATTTAACTAGGCCCCATTGGTCCATTTCAATGATCATGCCTTTCACAGTAGCATCTCCTCTTTGCATGACATATTCATTGATTGGTCTGTACTGCTCAAACAGATGTTCACAAATGTAATAAGTTGAGTTCCAACGTGTTGGCACCTCCTGGATGAGTGCTTTAACTGGCATTCTATTATCATGTTGAATGATCCTCAGCTGCTTCCGGGCTATAAAAGAATGGCTGAAATGTGTGCAGATTCTTCTGCAGGTGGTCAGTAAGTTGCAGACTCGGTCCTCTTTTTTCAGAAAGTCTTGAACAATGATGTTAATGCAGTGCGCCAAATACAGGACCCTGAAATAGCCACCATCGGCCATGGCCTTAACTATATTACTGCCATTTTCCATGGCAACAAAACCAATGTCAAGCCCTCTTGGTTGCAGCCATTCAAAGACTTTGCTGTCAAAGTCTTCCAAAATGTTTGCAGCAGTATGAGATTTCTCCAAGGCGAACATGGCTACAGTTGCATGTTTCCGAGCGGCATTAAAAATCTCAGCAGTGTCAACACCTGCTGTAGATATCTTTTCTCTAACCCCACAAAAGAGATCCAGTGTGCAGTGATGCACATGTAATCAGTGGCTTGGCAACTGGTCCACATGTCTGTTGTCAGGTGGATAGTGTGAACAGCACTCTGCTGCAAAGCGTGTCCAAGCAATTCCAGCACGTCATGATGTAGTGCTGGAACAGCAACTCTGGCGAAATAGGACCAGCTAGGAACCTTCCATTTCGGGCAGATGGCTTTCACAAATTCAAGAAAACCCACCCCTTCCATAAAAGAAAAAGGGAGGAGGTTTCAGCGCTAACATTTTAGCCAGCTTCGCGTTGCACAAACGTGCCATTGGGTCGTTGCGCTCGTACTGCCCCTCCGACCTAAACATGCTGAGAATGGTAGCCTGGATTTTTTTCTTTTCTGGTGCCACTGATGCAGGTGATTTCTTGACGCCAGATGTTAGGCTCAATGCACGTTTTTTCATTGCAGTACTCTCTTGCCCTGGACCCCTTGGTATCTCTGCCTGACTCATGTGCTATTACGATGTTACTGATGATGATGTGGGTGGAACCACTGCACTGCTGGGGAAAGGGCTGCTTTGTGTAACAGAGAAAATATCTCCCTCTTGTTCACCTTCCACGGTGATCAGATCTTCTTCATCCCCTCCATCAACAACACGTGCAGTTTTTTGGCGGCCAAGGTGCGCCTCCCACTGGATCAAGTCGTGTTTTCTCAGATGGGTTGTTTGGCCTCCGGTACCATAGTTTGTACCAAGCTTACCCCGACTAACACCTTGTCCACAAATGGAGCATATAGCAATGTTCACCTCCTTCCTGCTAACCGAAAAAAAAGTCCCAAACTAGGGAGGTCAATTTTCTGGTGCTGCTGGTGCCACTTGCAATGTCAGATGAACTGGTAGGTGGGCGTGGCGTTTGACTCTCTGCAGTACCTTCTTCTACTGAGGTGTTTGTGGTGGATTTAGGTTGCTGCCGGGCCTTTGCAAATATGGAAGCTGGAGGTAGTGTTGGTGGTATCTGTGTTGGTGGTATCCGTGCCACATCCCTCACAGCAATTTGGGATGGGGTAATGTCGGTCTCCACTGGGGCAGGACTAATGTCCATGATGACTGGCTCATCATCATCCTCCTTTTCTACATCTACCTCCATAACTCTAAGGCTTTCTGGAACCTTCCTTTTCCCTAGCCTTGTCTCATGGCGTGTCTCACTCAGACTGAGGTGGCTTCCAAGTGGTGTCTAGATCATCAGAAGGGGGGCTTGTAGAAGAAGTTGATGGACTAACCCTCCTTTTCCTTGCTGGGGATCAGGAAGACAATGGATCTTTTGAAAGAGTGGCTTGCTCTTCTTCCTCTGCTGGAAGCTCGATCTCCTGAACTGCCCCTACTTCGGGAGGAACAACTACTATTGGGGGTGGTGGTTGCAGCTGTTGTTGCGGCTGTTGTTGTCCACTTATCTGAGTTTCCTGCATTGATTGGGTACTACTTTGCGATAAGTCATTTTCAACATCACTGCTCGTTGGCGTTGGACTCGTGATTAGACTGGCTGCCTCTGCGACAGACATGGGCTTGGGCCTAGGTTGGTGGGGTGGGTCCACTTATGCGGGGGTGCTGCTCCCAGCTTGCTCCCCGGATGCCGCTGCTGCAGGCGCAATTTTTGGTTTCCTAAAAAACAAGAAGGGGGCAAAGAGGAATTTAAAGACCATCACAGGTTTCCTCCCCTAAAAATATCAATTCAAAACACAAATCAAACCCTGGGTCTAAAGAAAGGAAATGAGAACTATTGCTGATGGAGTGTCCTTTTTATAGGACGGTTCCCCTCACCCACCCGAAAGTGGCATGCTTCATCATAGGGCAACCTCCTCGCACTCTGACCTAGTCAGAGTGCGGGCTACAACCCCTCCTTGAGAGGGAGGAGCTCAGGGCTGTTTTCATTCAGTTTGAAAGAGGTATACTAAATACCGTATGTGAGAAAGGTGTGATGACAAAGAGAAAACTATGAATGTGAGGTAAAACTAGTTCCAAGGTATGCCGAGAGTTTATTCACGCATCCTCTGACCAGGATTAAAAACAACTCAGACAGAGTAAAATTAGATCTGTCCAAGAGTGCATGAATAGTCATAGGTCGACATGTTTCAGCCTAATGCCCTCATAGGAGGTGAAGCACCTTCTTCAGGACCTCATGTTAGTTACTACCAGTGTAGATAACAAATGAATCAAAAAAAGGAGTGAATATACAAAACCAGTGTTTGGAATTTTGGAATAATTCAATCAGTGATCCACTTGTCAGTGCTACCTATAAAAGAAAATAAGAATAGGAATATTCAATCATATGCAACGCAAATATATCTTAGCACAGAATTCATTTCCTATAGGAAAAAGGGGAAACATATATATATGTCTAGGATTTCCCCACCCAGAATATTTCTGGAGCCCTTTTAAACATGGAGAGACTAAATGGGGCCAATACATCCATCAGCAAGAAGTGTTTACACACACCAATGTATTGGCTTACCTGCTGTAGTCAGGCAAATAACCTCCTCTAAACCTTGGCACAAAGCTCAAGGACACCCCGACACCTGTAATTGCAAGAAGACAGGGAAACTTTTGAAACACTTGAAACACTTGGCTCATTGTAGCATGAAAAAGTTTTGGTTAGAGTTTGGTTTGGTTACAGTTTGGTTTTGGGCCTCGTTAACAGCACAATCAGGTGCAACAAACAGGCTACTAAATTAACCACACATTTTCTAGAGAAGGGACACCAGGTTGATGACCTCACCTGGACTGTATTGGATAAACCTGTTATTTCTCAGTCTGTCCCAGACATCTCCCAATACTTATTTAGAATGGAACAGAAATGGGTCATTCAGAATTGGTAGCGACAGACGGGGACTAAATGATGACATCCCTTGGGCCTCGTTAACTTAGATTTATACAGCAGGCTTGCTGTTGAGTACCACCTTCTTGATTTGAGTTGCCTGATAACACTACACGCACTGTATTGACATCATTTGCATTGGCATTTTATACATAAAACACACATACGTATTACATGAAGGGGAGAGAGATTTGTACACCCTTAGATCTTTTTAACACAGTACCGTGATGTGCAGGGTAGAGTCTTGTGTGAATAAAGTAAGCGGGTACTATGATAGATCATAAACGAGAGAGGATGATTCTGTCTCTGACCCATGAACAATCTATGAAGTTGACAATGCCTTCAATATGTACTGATTTCAAGGGGAGATGGCTTTGGGACTAGAAGTTCACAGACCATAGGCAACCTCCAGGCTTTACAATGGTAATACTTCATTAGGTATAGTACAGGATGAAGTTTGATCCCTCGGCTCTCACAGAGCATCGAACTACAATTCCCTTCCCTCTGGTAGTTCTTACTGTTGCGTCTGACCTGCACGTTTTGTGACATCACACATCTGATGTGCCGGCATTTTCCTATTTCATCCGGGTTACGCTGAGACCTTAATGTGATTCCTACTGCGGCACACAGCATGCCGCTTGACACCGTTCCAAAAAGGTATATAGGCATGTATGTTTTTTGTAGAGTACGTGACCTGTTTGGCTATGATGTGGGGATAATGGCCTAAGTTGTAGTCTTCCCTTTTGACTAGTTTCGGTCTATAAGACCAACACATTATGGGTGTGCTCTCTCGTTTTGCTTTTTGGTGTAACAGCACTCGCAGATAGTACCTCATCTAAGGATGGTGCCTGACATTATTGCTGAGTAATCAACCACAGTTATATTTGACAATTTTGTATGCACAAGACCCTCCCTGCTGTGGCCTTTACCAATATATGATAGCAAATGGACTTTTGTATGGATTCATAGAGATGGATCCTTGAATGAAGCATAGCGATTTAATTAAGTTGACAATCCATCCATTTAGCACATCTGACAACTGTACTAGTTGTGCTTGCCAATGGTTTGAATTTATAACCAAAACATTCTCATGCTGCAATGAGTCAAGTGTTTCAAAAGTTTCCCTGTCTTCTTGCAATTACAGGAATCAGGGTGTCCTTGAGCTTTGTGCCAAGGTGTAGAGGAGGTTAATTGCCTGACTACAGCAGATAAGGCAAAACATTGCTGCTTGTAAACACCTCATTGCTGATGGATGTATTGCCCCCATTTAGTCTCTCTATGTTAAAAAGGGCCCCAGAAATATTCTGGGTTGGAAAATCCTATACATATATATTTTCCCCTTTTTCCTATAGGAAATGAATACTGTGCTACGATATATTTATGTTGCATATGATTAAATATTGCTATTCTTATTTTCTTTTATGGGTAGCACTGGCCAGTGGAACATTGATCGAATTATTCCAAAACTCAAAACACTGATTTTGTATATTCACTCCTTTTTTTGATTAATTTGTTGTCTACACTGGTAGTAACTAACATGAGGTCCTGAAGAAGGCCGCTGCACCTCCTATGAGGGCATTAGGCTGAAACATGTCGACCTATGACTATTCATGCACTCTTGGACAGATCTAATTTCACTCTGTCTGAGTTGTTTTTAATCCTGGTCAGAGGATGCGTGAATAAACTATCTGCATACCTCGGAATCTAGTTTTGACTCACATTCATAGTTTTCTGTTTGTCACCATACCTTTCTCACGTAGGGTATTCAGTATACCTCTTTCAAACTGAATGAAAACATCCCTGAGCTCCTCCCTCTCAGAGAGGGGGTTGTAGCTCACACTCTGACTAGGTCAGAGTGCGAGGAGGTTGCCCTATGATGAAGCATGCCACTTTCGGTAGGTGATGGAAACCGTCCTATAAAAGGGACACTCCATTAGCAATAGTTCTCATTTACTTTTCAGGAGTGTTTCTAGAAAATAAATGTGTCTTTAGAGGCACAAAATGATCCTATGTCAAAAGATTTTTTTAAATCTTGCTATACAAAAATATCAAATTAAAAAAACAAAAAATGTGTACATTTTATTTTTTCAAAGGTGAAATGAAAAAGAACACAATATGTCATAATTTTTTTAAAACAAAAATAATTTCAGCTTTTATAGCTACATTAATATAAATGTATTACTATAAGTAACCACTGAAAATTTTAAGATTGATATAATAGTCAGATATACTATTTTACATTATAACAATAATGGTCACTGTTTTCATGAGCTTTCTCATTTTACTATTGGCAGGAAAGATGGATGATGATCCATAATGCTGAAATAATCAATGGTAAACAAAATGTATCCACATGAAATCAGTAGCACATGTTTTCCAAAACAACCAAACATGAAATGCCATCATCATCTACCTCAGATCCACTATGTACATTATCATCAAAAAAGGGTGCAACAAACCAGAAGGGGCAAGAAAATTGTGGCAGGGATTCCATGGAATATATTTAATCATGCAATGTACAACTAAAGCTCTAATGGGCAAAGACTTTGATGTAAAAATGTATTTATGTTAAAACAAATTAATATTACCAAAATGGATGGAGAGCCCACACAACCTAATTTGTAAGTCACTTAACAATTCTGAAGTTAAATATAACTTTCTATCACTTTTGTGTTACTTTGTTGCAAAATTAGGTCTTGTTTTTACATGATTAGTTTTATCTGAGCTATGTATGTTGGTTTTCCAATTATGTCACAGGAAAATTGTTCTTTTACTTCACATGTTTTTTTTAAAGTATGTACATTTTTTATATGTTTTTAATGCTTTTTAAAGTGTTAGCATTGTTCCTTGCCCTTGAGTAGCTTACCAGTCTACTACTTTAATTGTTGCCAAAACCCCATCCAGAAGCAGCCTGCATTGTGGGGCTCCCAGTGCTAGGTTGTGTTAACTGCTGCATAAAACTAGTGGTAATAATAGTGGTCATTTTTTTTAATGAAAACTGTTTTTACTTAAATTATTTATTTATTCGCACTATGCACTTTTCAAAAGTGAATCCTTGTCCTTTGCTTTGATCAACCTTCTGTTATATCCACTGCCCTCGCTTTCCTTTGGTGAAGTAACTAGAATAGAGGGCATTTTTAAATTGAGTGTGGAAATTATTTACTTCATATGTGTGCCAGCATTGTCCATTATTGTTTTTATTATTTGTTTTTCACTATATGCAATTGATTTTCTTTGTAATTTCAAATGTATCTGTATGTATCGGGTCTGTACTTTTAAGGTCATATTGACCGAAATAAAGTTTATTGAATTGAATTGAATTGGATGGAGAGCCCACATAACCTAATTTGTAAGTCACTTAAGAATTCTGAAGTTAAATATAACTTTCTATCACTTTTGTGTTACTTTGTTGCAAACATGTCATCTTATATAATGGGTTAAACTTGGAGTTTTGATTTCTTTGTTTTTTAAGTGCAAAGGAGGGGTTAAGTCTTGTATTTTCATGCATAATTCTTTATTGTTTTAAAGTTAAATTATGTGCATTTTAAAAATGTAGGATTGGCTAGTCTGAAGTTATATTTCTTGTGTGTTTCATATTGATATTTTTAGGCTTCAATAAGATTAAAGTGCAATAAATATAAGATATTTGAAAAAAATATTGCAATATATCTTTAACTTACAAAGTATCATCAAAGACAATTGCATTAAAAATATTAGCATTTTTATTTGTAATTTTACAAGACACAATACAAAATGATGGAAGCACAAAGAAGTTGTTTGATATAAGTTTATGTGAGCCACTTACATGACGTTCATGACCATAAATATATGTGTATATACAAATAAAAAAGTTTATATTGAAATACATACTGACTGCTAATTTAAAATTTCATAATTCAAATCATTCTAAAATAACACAACAAGATATGTATTTGTCTTCATTTGTATACATTTTTTTGTGTATATTTCAGTCGAATATTATTTTGGATTTTAAAATGTATTCATTTGTGTAAATATCAATGTCATCTAAAATTTAGTTGAGAATAATGACTACATACACATATGTTCCGTTAAAAAATACAACATTTATTTACAACAAGTGAGGTTGACAAGGAGGACTGATGAATGCCAAAATATTCACTTGTCTCAAACATATGAAATTGCTGGCAAGAATTATTATTCTGGAAAGCATTCTGATTCAAGTTCAGGACCTAATTTGAAGAAAATCTGAAGACAGCAGCTTGATTTGGCATCAGAGGTTGGGGAACCTGAATCCCTGGGGCTTGTGGCACATTAAAATTCTGATATCTAGGTCTGGGTACATTCTGTTGCTGCATGGAATTACTGTTCTGAGGTGGTACAAACCCTGGGTTTTGACCCTGATTTTCGGGATTAAGATGACGTTCTCACTTGCAATGCCTCTACCTATTGCAGCAGTGGCATGGATTAGACTTCTTCAATATATCTACATTAATTCCAGTACTCTGTTCAATAGGGACAACCCAACCTCTACCCTGTGACTGAAATTCACATGCACCCTGCATCGCCGGAGGTCCCTGTTGATACACTCCCTGCATTGGAGGGGCATTCCCTACAAACGGTGGATTTTGAATCCCTCTCTGAGCAGCCTTCATTTGTACCACCATCAAATGTTCCTTTAATTTCTTCTGTCTCATTTCAATCACAGTGTTGCAATATTTAGCAAATCACAAATTCTCATTAAACAAATTATTCTGACAACAAATCAAATGCTGTTGAATCATCATACTAATCTCAGACCTCAATCCTGTCAGAAACCTAGACACAAAGGGGTCGATTCCGATTCGGGCCGGAAAAAGCACCGACCGACTCGGATCCGGAAATAATACCGACCGACACGTACCTGTGGCGCCCGACACGCCAAGTACGATGCAAGGCTTGAAAAATCCGACCGACACGTACCGAACCCAAGTCGACCGACCGAGCCGCACGGAAAACAGCAATCCGGCCGGAAAAACACGCGAATCCAACCGACCGACACGCACCCGGAACAAATCCGACCGAAACGTACACGCGAACTCCAAACCGCAAAGTACGATGCAAGGCGCGAAAACCACGAGCGAGTCGGACGGAGGCCAAGCCGCACGACCGACACGCATACAAAACCGAGCCGAAGCAACACAAAACACCACGACCGACGCGTACGCAGCATAGAAAACTGCACAAACACAGCGTGAACGAAATGGAGAAGACCGTACGAGACAAATGCAGGGTCCGACTCGGTCACAAGAACGTTTCCAACATACACAGACAGTACAAAGGAAAAATCACCCAAAAAAGGCCAAACAAGCAATTACCAAGCCAATAAATACTGGGGGGGTGGGGACAGAGAACAAAGACACACCCACAACTCCACCCATATAAAGGACACAAATCACAACCATGAGCCTTTGCAAATGCCATTCCACTGCCAGCACCCAAGAGAAAGCAACCACACACCCACAGCTCATCCCTCACACAAGCCACACACCATCAGCACACCAACAAATACCTACCTCACATACACCCAGCAAAACACACACTCACACACCCTCACCTGCACACCAACACACACATCACTCACCATCACCACCCATCACCATGCCCCCCAAGAAAAATCCCAAGTTCCTAGATTGTGAATTGGAAGTCATGGTAGACGAGATCCTCAGGGTAGAGCCACAGCTGTTTGGCACACTGGTCCAACAGACCCCCATCTCCCAGAAAACCAAGATGTGGGAGAGGATCATCAACAGGGTGAACGCACAATCACCATGTCGTCGCACAAAGAGCGACATCCAGAACAGGTGGTATGACGTGCGCAGGAGGGTACGGGACCTGCTCAAGAAAGACTACATCAACGGACAATACACCGGCAGTGGCCCTCCTGCCAAGCCAATATACCTCAGGCCCTGGGAGGAGAAGGTGCGGGCCATCCTTCCGCCAGTGAGCGTATATGGACTAGAGGACATCCCAGAGCCTGGTGAGTACACAACAAATGTACACAATATACTGCCACAAAACACACACATCACTGTCAAGGGGAGAGTCAAACCATGCACTCATAGCAATTACACAGCAACCAGAACAGAAACATCCCAAAATGTGTATGTCAGTCAGATAAACACAACACATGCCATCAAAAAAGTCACATCCAACTGTGCCAACACATGTACAAACACAACTACAACTACAGCTAGGCAGTGGCACAAATAGAACTAACAAACACATCCAGACATGTAGCCACCACAACAACACCAACACACAGTGAAGACCACTCAAAGGAAGGAATTCTGTGTATGCTGGCCAAGTCAGTGTAGCCAATAGCATCATGGGAGTCGCAGTCACACATATTGCCCCCCCACAACTGTCCCATCAACACCACCATGAACCATGCGCACATCACAGGGAGTGGAGAAGGACTCACAAGATGGCTGACACTGGCAACTGCTGTGGTGAGCACAAGGCCCTGCTGGCAACTGTGCACCAACAAACAGCAGGACACCACTGACTGACATCCTGAGAGACAACTTCCACTCCCTGCAATGCAAGCACGTTCCATGGTGGGATATCTGGCTAGCTGGGTGGGAAGGAGGACTTGCAGCACTGACCATAGTCACAAGCACCTCCCCTCACACACACCCCAACACAAACTCCACAGAACCCACCTGGTAGAATGCAATGCCCCGATCCTAACACAAGATCCCACAAAGAACCACCACCCTGGGTTATGTTGTGTGAAGCACAGGGCCACTCTTGGGACTTCTAGCCAAACAACTGCCAGGACAACACTCCCAGCCATCCTGTCAGCACAGCCAGCCCACCCCACAGGGAAGCAGAGTCAAAAGGAAGGAAGCATGGGCATGCTGGGAAGGGGGGTGGAGGCAATAGCATGATGGGAGTCGTAGTCACAGCTCTACATCCCCAACCTCATGGCCCAGCAAGCTCACACTCACGCATGCACATCCCACAGAGAGTGGAAAGGGCCATCAAAGATGTCTGACACTGTTGCTGTGTCGTGGGGAGGACAAGGGCTTGCTGGGTACTGCACACCAACCAACAGCAGGACACCACTGTCAGCCATCTTGCCATTGCTCTCACACCCACACACACTGAACTCCCCACAAAAGCAAGTAAGTATGGGAATGCTGGGAAGTGGGGTGGAGGCAATAGCATGATGGGAGTCGAAGTCACAGACATAGCTCACCCCCACAACTGTCCCATCAACACCACCCTGAACCATGCTCACATCACAGGGAGTGGAGAAGGACTCACAAGATGGCTGACACTGGCTACTGCTGTGGAGAGCACAAGGCCCTGCTGCCAACTGTGCACCAACAAACAGCAGGACACCACTGACTGACATCCTGAGAGACAACTTCCACTCCCTGTAATGCAAGCATGTTCCATGGTGGGATATCTGGCTAGCTGGGTGGGAAGGAGGACTTGCAGCACTGACCATAGTCACAAGCACCTCCCTCACACACACCCCAACACAAACTCCACAGAACCCACCTGGTAGAATGCAATGCCCCCCATCCTAACACAAGATCCCACAAAGAACCACCACCCTGGGTTATGTAGTGTGAAGCACAGGGACACTCTTGGGACTTCTAGCCAAACAACTGCCAGGACAACACTCCCAGCCATCCTGTCAGCACAGCCAGCCCACCCCACAGGGAAGCAGAGTCAAAGGAAGGAAGCATGGGCATGCTGGGAAGGGGGAGGAGGCAATAGCATGATGGGAGTCGTAGTCACAGCTCTACATCCCCCACCACATGGCCCAGCAAGCTCACACTCACGCATGCACATCCCACAGAGAGTGGAAAGGGCCATCAAAGATGTCTGACACTGTTGCTGTGTCGTGGGGAGCACAAGGGCATGCTGGGTACTGCACACCAACCAACAGCAGGACACCACTGTCAGCCATCTTGCCATTGCTCTCACACCCACACACACTGAACTCCCCACAAAAGCAAGTAAGTATGGGAATGCTGGGAAGTGGGGTGGAGGCAATAGCATGATGGGAGTCGTAGTCACAGACATAGCTCACCCCCACAACTGTCCCATCAACACCACCCTGAACCATGCTCACATCACAGGGAGTGGAGAAGGACTCACAAGATGGCTGACACTGGCTACTGCTGTGGGGAGCACAAGGCCCTGCTGCCAACTGTGCACCAACAAACAGCAGGACACCACTGACTGAAATCCTGAGAGACAACTTCCACTCCCTGCAATGCAAGCACGTTCCATGGTGGGATATCTGGCTAGCTGGGTGGGAAGGAGGACTTGCAGCACTGACCATAGTCACAAGCACCTCCCCTCACACACACCCCAACACAAACTCCACAGAACCCACCTGGTAGAATGCAATGCCCCCCATCCTAACACAAGATCCAACAAAGAACCACCACCCTGGGTTATGTTGTGTGAAGCACAGGGACACTCTTGGGACTTCTAGCCAAACAACTGCCAGGACAACACTCCCAGCCATCCTGTCAGCACAGCCAGCCCACCCCACAGGGAAGCAGAGTCAAAAGGAAGGAAGCATGGGCATGCTGGGAAGGGGGGAGGAGGCAATAGCATGATGGGAGTCGTAGTCACAGCTCTACATCCCCCACCACATGGCCCAGCAAGCTCACACTCATGCATGCACATCCCACAGAGAGTGGAAAGGGCCATCAAAGATGTCTGACACTGTTGCTGTGTCGTGGGGAGCACAAGGGCATGCTGGGTACTGCACACCAACCAACAGCAGGACACCACTGTCAGTCATCTTGCCATTGCTCTCACACCCACACACACTGAACTCCCCACAAAAGTAAGTAAGTATGGGAATGTTGGGAAGTGGGGTGGAGGCAATAGCATGATGGGAGTCGTAGTCACAGACATAGCTCACCCCCACAACTGTCCCATCAACACCACCCTGAACCATGCTCACATCACAGGGAGTGGAGAAGGACTCACAAGATGGCTGACACTGGCTACTGCTGTGGGGAGCACAAGGCCCTGCTGCCAACTGTGCACCAACAAACAGCAGGACACCACTGACTGACATCCTGAGAGACAACTTCCACTCCCTGCAATGCAAGCACGTTCCATGGTGGGATATCTGGCTAGCTGGGTGGGAAGGAGGACTTGCAGCACTGACCATAGTCACAAGCACCTCCCCTCACACACACCCCAACACAAACTCCACAGAACCCACCTGGTAGAATGCAATGCCCCCATCCTAACACAAGATCCCACAAAGAACCACCACCCTGGGTTATGTTGTGTGAAGCACAGGGCCACTCTTGGGACTTTTAGCCAAACAACTGCCAGGACAACACTCCCAGCCATCCTGTCAGCACAGCCAGCCCACCCCACAGGGAAGCAGAGTCAAAAGGAAGGAAGCATGGGCATGCTGGGAAGGGGGGTGGAGGCAATAGCATGATGGGAGTCGTAGCCACTGATATTGGTCACCCCCACAACTGTCCCATCAACACCACCCTGAACCATGCTCACATCACAGGGAGTGGAGAAGGACTCACAAGATGGCTGACACTGGCTACTGCTGTGGGGAGCACAAGGCCCTGCTGCCAACTGTGCACCAACAAACAGCAGGACACCACTGACTGACATCCTGAGAGACAACTTCCACTCCCTGCAACGCAAGCACGTTCCATGGTGGGATAACTGACTGGCTGGGTGGGTGGGAAGGAGGGCCGGCTGTCAACCAAACACAACCAATGCAGACCATGTTCACACCCCAAAAAATACATAGAAATGCCCAAATAATGCAGGACAATGTGCCACACCAATATCAACCCCTGACTGTGACGACTTAGGACAATGCAATGTACAGGCCCGCACCCAGAGGCACAGTCACAACTATCATGTGTGTCAACCATTGATGCCTGCAGAAACATAACATACATTGCTTGTGTCTCCCAAAAACAGGTGATGATGGGGACACAGCAGCAGACGCTGAGGAGTCCCAGTCCCAGGCTCAGGAGGATGCGGAGCTCACTGGCGTCGTACAGCCTCTGTCCTCCTCGGACGATGAAGACCAACCTGGCACATCCGGTGCAAGTCAACATGCAGCACCAGCAGGACCACCAGCTGCAGCACCAGCAGGACCACCAGCTGCACCCCTGCACCCACCCCTCCAACGACTGTCACCACAAATACCATCCCTGCCGACATGGACAGAACAAGGAGCAACACCAGCACAGGGACCCTGGACCAACCTGGGGCCATGGACACCACCACCACCACCAACCCCCAAGGTGGACCAGGGTTATCTGTGCGTGCCACTGCACACACTGCACATGTCAGCAGGTGTGGTGGGAGGGGTGGGAGACAGAGGTCGCTGCTTGCAGACGTTGCTGGTGTGCATGATGACCCACAACTGGTACGCATAGCTGATGCGTACCAGTCCAGCACCGGAGACCTCAGCCAGGTAGTGGGGCTCCTCAGAGACATGAAACAGCAGCAGGCTGCCCATCATGCCCGCTTGGACTCCCACATGTCCCACGTGGAGTCACACATGTCCCGCATGGACTCACACATGTCCCGCGTGGAGTCCAAGTGGGATGCACTGCATGACATGACGGCGGTGCACAGGGACATTTTACAATGAACAGCAACCAGTCCACACCTCCCTGTGTGCCAACAACATCTGGTGCCGAACAAACTGCAACTGCCACAGGGAGGGAGGATGACTCTGGCGGAGAGTCCCCTGCACCGCATCAGCCTGTACTTGAGGGCCCCCCCCCAAGAAGAGGGGTCGTCCGAGGAGGGGAAAGTGAGAGGCCGATGGCCAAGCGCAACTCCCTGGAAGCCTGAACCTGTTCTGGATGTTCGCCTTTGTGCACAGACTGTTCACCCTGTTGACGGCAACACTACTCCCACACATTGCATGGGGAGTACAAGTTGGACCAATGTGTCAGACAACTGTGGCCCCGATTCTGGGGATCCTGTCTACCAGGACTTTCAATTCACCTAGGAACTTCGGATTGCAAGATTTATGTACAGCACTACCCATCCTATGCACTATTAACACAAATGTATCACAATAAACACACTAATACACCATACTTGCCTCTGTCGTGATTCCAACGTGGGTGCTGTTATGGGGATGAGGAACTGCAAAATTACACTGTGTATGCGAACTGCAACAGCAAGGACAACACAGGCATGTGAGTAAAGGCAACGTGACACATATGAGGGAGACACACCACCAGGGCTACACAACACATACACACCTAGGCCATCTGACTCATTGCCTACACTGATGTTGCCAGGGAAGACGGTGCAATGCACAGACACCACACCCATTCCCAGTTGTAGTCAAGTAGCCCACAGGTGCAGTAAGCAAATGGCACTCAAATGTGTGACCACAGACAACGCACATCACAAAGTGAAGCACAGGTTTATTACACAGTTGCAACATGTCGTAACCACTACAGATGCAAGGTAATCCCACCTGGCAGCGGGCACACAGTCAACAACTGTAGACGGAAGGAAGTCCATAGGTGTGGCGCACATCACCTGTAGGGACACAACAGCTACCAGCCTGGAAGTGCAATCACGTCGTCGGTGGACACAGTTGACCAAACGAATCTGAAAGTACCCTGTGAAGGACAGAAATGACACACAGTCAAAAGCAATGGAGTACAGGACAGAACAGCAAAACTCATGCACAATACATGTTACAAGATACCCACCCAGAACCAAGTTAGCATGTCAACACTGTTGGGGAGTACAGCCCACCTGTTAGCACACATCGCAACACACATCCAGTAAAGTAGCCCATGGACACACTCCAACAGCACCAGAGCACCACCAACACATCATGCCAACTCACATCATTGACATGACACCTCAGGATACTCACATTCAGCTAAAGAAGTTGGTGATGAGCTGTGTGTGGACATCACCATCATCATCATCATCATCATCGTCACTGGCATCGTGGTCCAGGCCAGGATCCTCCACAGGTGGCGGATGTTGGTCATTGTCATCCTGGATGAGAGGCAACTCCTTCCGCACTGCCAGGTTGTGGAGCATGCAGCAGACGATGATAATCTTGCACACTTTCGCAGGGGCATATGGGAGGGACCCTCCGGTCTTGTCCAGGCAGCGGAAGCGGCTCTTCAGGAGACCAAATGTCCGCTCAATCACTCTCCTGGTCCGACCATGTGCCTCATTGTAGCGCATCTGGGCTGGTGTCACAGGGTTCCTGAGGGGTGTCAGCAACCACGGCATGTTGGGGTATCCCGAGTCACCTACGGACAGACAAGTGCACATTAGCTGACTTGGAAAAGTGGGCGGAATACTACAGATCAGATCACACACAATGGCACAAAGTCAGTACACACCGACAAGCCAGGCACGCTGGTTCTGCATCTGTGCCATCATCCTGGGGATGCGACTACTCCTCATCACAAAGGCATCGTGTGCTGAACCAGGGAAACGGGCACACACGTGTGTGATGGTCATGTCTGCAAGACACACCACCAGTGCATTGACCGAGTGGTAGTGCTTGCGGTTCCTGTAGGCCTGCTCCTGGGCCTGTGGTGGTACCAAAGCCACATGTGTCCCATCAATGGAGCCAATGACATGCGGCATCCTCCCCAGGCCATAAAAGTCACTCTTCACGTCAGTGAGTCGTCGCAGTCTAGGGAAATAGATGTACCGGTTCAGGAATAGCAACATTGCCGCCAAAACATCGCGGAGCACACGGCTCAACATGGTCTGTAACATCCCACCAGCAGTCGCCACAGTATGTTGGAAGGTACCGGTGGCAAAGAAGTGTAGGGCTGCCATCACCTTCACCTTGGGGGTCAGCGCTGTAGGATACGGCCGGCCAGGCTGCAAATGTGGGGACAACTGCACTGCCAAATCCTCAATCAGCTGCCTGCTGAAGCGGTACCGTCGGATGCTGTCCCGTTCCACCATCGTTGCCAGGTCTGGGAATGGTCGATGGACAGCAGGAGCCCTGCAGTGCAGAGGAGAAGTAAGCAAGATTGTCAGTCACCCCACATATGCGGCATTGAACACACTCAATATCCCAACATACATCATTATGAGGCACAACTACATGAAGTGTGCAGTTCCGGAAGGATATGTATGGTACATACATGGCCAACATCTGTCAACACGGTCCAACAGGTGGCATCAATTAGTCCCAGGTTGGCCCATTGGATATCATGAGGCCGTGTCACAGTTCCCATCTCCTGCTGCCGTGTCACAATAACCCCCCACAGTGACATGTGAGGACAGATGTGCCCCAGGCACCACAGCTCAACAACAGGTACATTCCCAGGGACCCTGTATTGCCACATGGACACTGGCATTACATGGAGTATCATGTATACACCACAGCAAAACAACCATGACCCCCACAGGTAGTGGCCCCACTTGCCACGGCAGGACAGACATGGACGTCTGTGACACACACACGCACAACATCAGAGTCCATGCACACACAACGTGGATGTGGAGACTGTCTCCCATTGTGCACATGAAATCAGAGACATTGTAAACACTACATGCACAAAGACTGTGGAGGACCATCACTATTGTGCCACTGGGACACCCTGGCTCAAACATACCGTCCCACATGGGACTCACGGGGTATGTGACATGACATACACATACACCACCGTGAAATGTGACCATGGCACATGCACAGATATGAACAGTTGCACATCACAGTGGTCATGTACACGTAACACCCAGGATCCTGTCCCCATGAACACGTGCACAGCCTGGGGGTGGCTGCCCACAGGTGACACCCACAGGACAACATGTACACCAACATACACACAATAGGAAATGCAGCCTTACATGCCTTATGATAAAGTTTGGACAGGCTGTCGTGATGTAGGTGTGCCCCTCACTCCCTGGGAGCTATCTGTGGCTGGCATATGTCCATCTGAGACAGGCATGCTGACATATGCCAGTCACATGTACAGTGATGCGTTGTACTGCAATGGACCGATCGGTGCCCCGGCCGGCCCATTGCATTCAATGTGTGCGGGTACGCGTTGTACCCCTGTACGCGTTGTACCCCTGTACGCGTTGAACTGCAATGGACCGATCGGTGCCCCCGGCCAGCCCATTGCATTCAATGTGTGCGGGTACGCGTTGTACCTCTGCACGCGTTGTACCCCTGTACGCGTTGAACTGCAATGGACCGATCGGTGCCCCCGGCCGGCCCATTGCATTCAATGTGTGCGGGTGCGCGTTGTACCCCTGTACGCGTTGTACCCCTATGCAGCGTTGAACTGCAATGGACCGATCGGTGCCCCGGCCGGCCCATTGCATTCAATGTGTGTGGGTACGCGTTGTACCCCTGTACGCGTTGTACCCCTGTACGCGTTGAACTGCAATGGACCGATCGGTGCCCCGGCTGGCCCATTGCATTCAATGTGTGCGGGTACGCGTTGTACCCCTGTACGCGTTGTACTGCAATGGACCGATCGGTGCCCCCGGCCGGCCCATTGCATTCAATGTGTGCGGGTACGCGTTGTACCCCTGTACGCGTTGTACTGCAATGGACCGATCGGTGCCCCGGCCGGCCCATTGCATTCAATGTGTGCGGGTACGCGTTGTACCCCTGTACGTGTTGTACTGCAATGGACCGATCGGTGCCCCGGCCGGCCCATTGCATTCAATGTGTGCGGGTACGCGTTGTACCCCTGTACGCGTTGTACCGCAATGGACCGATCGGTGCGCACCCATTGACAATGGGCTTGCCTGGCAACGGACGCGTTTTCGAATTTCGAACGAGTCGGTTGCTGGAAAATCAGTTGGTAACCCACAACAATGTTGCAAAATCATGTATGTCATGAAGTTGAAGATTTGAAGGATGCTGTGGGCGTGTTTTGGTGCTGCTATTCCATGGATTGGCCAGATTCAGAAGATGCAAACGACTTGGACCTATCACTTTGGACACAAGGGACAGTATCTGCCTCTCCAGCACATATATATTGCTGGCTGTTCCCCTGAGAGCTCACTTGCCTGCACTACATGCTCCAGGACGACATCTGCCACTGCACTGCTGCTGTCTCTGCCCCTCTGGACCCTGCAATGGCACGTACTGTGGAGAGAGCCCCAGCCTTCAGCCTTGAAGAGAACCAGGCCCTGCTGGACAGCCTACTTTCACAGTACAGCAAGCTGTATGGGACACCAGGGGAGCAGGTGAGTGTTCTGTGCACTGCCTTTCTGAATGTGCATTTTGTCTGACTAGCAAGGCTGAAAGTCTGCACGCCACTGGCTAGCAGGCTCACTGAGTAGTTGTCACCCCCATAGTGTGTAGTGACATGCACTGGACAGGTATGGTGCAGTGACAGTGCATTTGAACAAGGTTTTACTTCCCATGCAATGATACCATGTAGTGACGTCTGGCAAACTGTCCATGGGCAGCTTTGCACTGCCTGTGTACATCATGTGCCCCTGTGATTGAGACGTATATACAACTGTGTCATGCACGGATATGTTGCATGTTTAGTAATGGCCTTTTCACTTTGTCATCCTGACAGGTTAATGCCCATCGGAAGCAGGAGATCTGGAAAGACATCGTCCGGGCCGTCCGGTCCGTGGGGTCTACAAGCGCCGGATCCGCAACTGCCAGAAGAGGTGGCAGGACCTTCGGGGCTGGACCCGGAGGATTGCACGGGTCCAGCTGAAGCTGTCGCCTCCTCACAGGAGGGGCGGAACACGGACCCTGACCGCCCACATGCTCCAGATCCTGGCGGTGGTGTTTCCAGACCTGGATGGGCAGCTGAAGGCCAGACAGCAGCAAGGAGGGGTGAGTCAAAGACTGCACTGTGAACTCTGTATTACATGCTTTGTGCCCTCCTCTGGCCTGGTTCAACTGCCACAGTGCAGCAGTCATGTTGTCCAGGAGCCATGTCCCTCTATTGTGCACTGCCCACTGCTCATCTGATACCCAGGTGTGGCCCTTACATTCAGGGAATTGTGTCACTTGGGACTGTGTCCTTGAAGTTTGCTTCACTAAAGGTGGGGGACAGCATCTGTTTCCCTAACTCTGTTGTGGGCATCATGGGTGGGTCCATTGTTCACACAACGCCTGTGTTCGGACATGTGATCTGCGTGTTGCTTTGATATGCGGTCCACTTGCTGAGCTGAGCCACCACATGTGCCTGGGGTATGTGGCACACGCCCATGCAGCGGGTGGGAACAATGTTTGGGCCCCAGGAGTGTGCAGATTACGTGTGTCACACATACATAGCCAGCTATCCACTGTCCAGGGCACATCCCTCATTCATGTGGGGCAGGACAGTCATGCCTACTCCAGGCCATGCAATGCACTGTGTACTCCCACTCCCGTGTATCAGCTGACACATTGTGCACAGTGATTGGACCCCTCAGGTGTCTGCCTCTGTGTCAGTGTGCTGTGGATTAGTTGCCAGGACTGCTGGGGTGTTTCTTGGTAGGGCTCAGCATGCCCCTGGAGATGTGACCATAGGAGACGATACTTGTGTGTCACATAGGTGTTTGATCACCTGCCCGTGCAGACTGGGGTATGCGAATGTGAAGTTCAGGCAGCTGTTTCCCATTCACAGCAGATTGTGAGGGGCTCAGGTTCAGAGGGTAGTGTCACAGGTCTCCCATATGTCCAATAGGTATGACCTGGACAGATGAGGGTTAAGATGATGTGTTGTGTGGGGGATGTACATGTGCACTTGTGCAGCTCCAGGACTTGCATTCCCCATGACCTACTATTGTGACACAGTGCATAGTGTTGTTGTCTGGCTGCCAAGTCATACATCACTGAGACAGTGATGTGTGACTTAGCAGTCATGCCTCTGCCATGGCATGTGTCAACTTATTGGTGGTCCTGCAGGGGAGTGACATGTGCTACATGCACACCATTGCGGCGATGGCTATCAGGACATGGGTGCATCATGGTGTCTGTCGCTGGTATGCATCACATGTATTTCCTATTTGACTCTGGGCATCCCTTTCATCCGGAAACCTGTACTGACTCAGTGGCAAGAGCTGTGATGTGTGCATGTCCACATGCCACACCATGTCCTCTGCACTGTCCAACTACTGTGTACTTGGTGCATGTGTCCACACTGGGGTGTTGCAATCCAACAGACACCAGACAGATGGGTGCAAGGCCATGTGGGATGTGAGTGCCATGCTTGGCATCAGACTGACAATTGGCTTCTCCTGTTCAGTTAGGGCACTTTTAGCAATGTACAACTAATGATGCCAGGGCTTGCTCTGTAATGTGCTGTGCTCACAGTGGTGTGTGCGTTTGGTGCAGGTGACTGATGTCTGTCTGTTTCCCCATTGTTTGCAGATACATCCACGGCCACGGAAGGGGACAGCTCCACGGACCAGGAGGAGCCAGAGAGCCAGACTGGGTCAGCAGCCGAGGAGTGGTCGGAGGGACCCAGTGGCGCGGAGGGCGAGGGGAGCCACACCGAGGAGTCCTCAGCACCATCCACCATTCCTTCTGTACCCCCGTTGCCCCTTTTGTACTGTGCCCGCATTTGTCTGTTTTCTAGCCCCTTTTTTTCCTTCTGTACCCCCGTTGCCTCTCGCCATTCCCGCCGCTGCGTCCCTGCGGCCCCGCCCCCTGACTGCCCATTCGCTGCCCCTGCCTCCCGCCTCCCAGCTGCTCCTCCCTCCCACCTCCCCATAAATGGCGGCCGCTGCACGGTGAGGAGAGCGACCCTTGACCTTGCCAGGTAGGTCGCTCCCCCCGCCACACAGCTCTGCCTGTGTTGTCCGCCCGCTGCTGCTGGTAAGAACGCCCTTCCCTTTTTCCTTCTGTACCCCCGTTGCCCCATTTGTACTGTGCCCGCATTTGTCTGTTTTCTCGCCCCTTTTTTTCCTTCTGTACCCCCGTTGCCCCATTTGTACTGTGCCCGCATTTGTCTGCTTTCTCGCCCTTTTTTTCCTTCTGTACCCCCGTTGCCCCTTTTGTACTGTGCCCGCATTTGTCTGCTTTCTCGCCCCTTTTTTTCCTTCTGTACCCCCATTGCCCCTTTTGTACTGTGCCCGCATTTGTCTGTTTTCTCGCCCCTTTTTTTCCTTCTGTACCCCGTTGCCCCATTTGTACTGTGCCCGCATTTGTCTGTTTTCTCGCCCCTTTTTTTCCTTCTGTACCCCCGTTGCCCCATTTGTACTGTGCCCGCATTTGTCTGTTTTCTCGCCCCTTTTTTTCCTTCTGTACCCCCGTTGCCCCTTTTGTACTGTGCCCGCATTTGTCTGTTTTCTTGCCCCTTTTTTTCCTTCTGTACCCCCGTTGCCTCTCGCCATTCCCGCCGCTGCGTCCCCTGCGGCCCCGCCCCCCTGACTGCCCATTCGCTGCCCCTGCCTCCCGCCTCCCAGCTGCTCCTCCCTCCCACCTCCCCATAAATGGCGGCCGCTGTGCGGCCGCGCAGCGGACGTGCGCAGCGGGCGCGCCGCTGGCACGCCGAAGGCGCGCCTAAGGCAAGCCCGTCTGCGCCCATCCGCGACTGGACCGCGCCCAGCGCCAGAACCCCTGGCCCCCGCAGCAGCCAACCCACCCACCGGACCTACGACACCGCCACCCTCAACGCACTGAACACCGGCCGAATCCCCGGCTGCCACCGTGCCACCCCAGGACGCACCCACGGACCCTTCGCCTGCCAATCTTGCAAGTTCTCCTGCCCCCGGACCTGCACCGCACCCGCCACGCCGAGCACCAGCAGCAACCACCTGAAGTGCATCCTGCTCAACACCCGCTCCGTCCACAGACACGCCGTGGAACTTTGGAACCTGCTCGACTCCACATCACCAGACGTCGCTTTCCTCACGGAAACATGGATGAACGCCTCCTCAGCACCCGACATCGCCATCGCCATCCCGGACGGATACAAGATCACCCGAAAGGACCGCGCCAACCAGACCGGAGGAGGCATCGCCATCGTCCACAAGAACATCATCCGCATTACGACCAACTCCGACGACACCTTCACAGCCGGCGAACACCTGCACTTCCAGATACACACCGACCCCAAGACCACCCTCAGAGGCACCCTCATCTACAGACCCCCAGGACCACGCACACAATTCAGCGAAGACATCGCCGACCTCATCAGCCCGCACGCCCTCCTCTCGGCCGACTACATCCTCCTTGGGGACCTCAACTTCCACCTAGAGAACAACAACGATCGCAACACCACCACCCTGCTGGACAACCTCGCCAACCTCGGACTCAAGCAACTGGTGACCACCCCCACACACCACGCCGGCCACACGCTTGACCCCGTCTTCTCCTCCAGCAAGGACATCTCCTTCAGCCACACCACCGGACTCCACTGGACAGACCACAGCTGCGTCCACTTCAGCTTCAGCAGGACCACCACGCACCACCACCCGCAACAGCTCCCGCGCAGAAGCTGGAACAAGATCACCACCGACCAACTCACCACATCCCTGAGCCAGAACCCTCCCGCCAGCTCAACGAACCCCAACCAAGCCGCCAGCAACCTCACAAGATGGATCACCAACTGCGCTGACATCCTCGCCCCATTGAAGACCCCCCAATCAGACCCGGCAACAAGAAAGCACCCTGGTTCACCGACGAACTCAAGAAATCCAAGAAGAACTGCCGGGCCCTCGAGAAAGCATGGCGCAGAGACCCGACTGCAGACAACATGACCACCCTCAAACACGCCACCCGAAAACACCACCAGCTGATCCACACCACCAAGAAAACCGCATTCAAGGAACGACTGGACAACAACGCCCACAACAGCAAGGAACTCTTCATCATCGTCAAAGAGCTCTCGAACCCCAGCGCCGGAAACAACGACATCACCCCCTCGCAAGACCTCTGCAACTCGCTCGCCTCGTTCTTCCACAGCAAGATCGCAGACATACACAACAGTTTCAGCACACAGCCGACGTACCCTACAACCGTTCCAACGTCCCCCACCTCCACCCTCCGAGCCTGGACCCCGATCAACACCGAAGACACTATCCGCACGATGAACTCCATCCACTCCGGATCACCAACCGACCCCTGCCCTCACCACATCTTCAACAAGGCCGACGCCGTCATCACACCCCACCTCCGGGACATCATCAACACCTCCTTCGACACCGCCACCTTCCCAGAGAGCTGGAAGCACGCCGAACTCTGCGCCCTACTGAAGAAACCGTCAGCGGACCCCACCGACCTCAAAAACTACCGCCCCATCTCGCTCCTTCCTTTTCCTGCCAAAGTCATCGAGAAGACCGTCAACAGACAACTGGCCGCCTTCATCGAGACGAATGGATCCCTCGACCACTCACAGTCCGGCTTCCGGGCCAACCACAGCACCGAGACCGCCCTCATCGCAGCCACCGACGACATCCGAGCCCTGCTCGACAACGGGGAAACAGCGGCCCTCATCCTCCTGGACCTCTCCGCAGCGTTCGACACAGTCTGCCACCGCACCCTAGTGCAACGCCTGAACAACATCGGAATCCAAGAGAAGGCACTGGAGTGGATCATCTCCTTCCTCGCCGGAAGAACCCAGAGAGTCCGCCTCCCCCGTTCAGTTCCGAGGCCACCGAAGTCATCTGCGGCGTACCACAAGGATCATCACTCAGCCCCACCCTCTTCAACGTCTACATGAGCCCCTCGCAGCCATCGCACGCCAACACAACCTCAACATCATCTCCTACGCCGACGACACCCAGCTGATCCTCTCCCTCACCAACGACCCCACAACCGCCAAAACCAACCTACATGAAGGGATGAAGGACGTAGCCGAGTGGATGAGGAACAGCCGCCTGAAACTGAACTCAGATAAGACGGAAGTCCTCATCCTAGGATCATCACCCTCCGCCTGGGACGACTCCTGGTGGCCCTCTGCCCTGGGCAACGCACCCAAACCAACGGACCACGCACGCAACCTGGGCTTCATCCTGGACTCCTCCTCTCAATGACCAGACAAGTCAACGCCGTCTCCTCGTCTTGCTTCAACATCCTACGCATGCTGCGGAAGATCTTCCGGTGGATCCCCACCGAAACCAGGAAGACGGTCACCCAGGCCCTCGTCACCAGCCGACTGGACTACGGCAACTCCCTCTACGCCGGAACCACAGCCAAACTTCAGAAAAGACTCCAACGCATCCAGAACGCCTCAGCTCGACTCATCCTGGACATCCCCCGACACAGCCACATCGCCGGACACCTGAGAGACCTGCACTGGCTCCCCGTCAGCAAGAGAATCACGTTCCGACTCCTCACCCACGCACACAAAGCTCTCCACAACCAAGGCCCCAGATACCTCAACGACCGTCTGACCTTCTACACTCCCACCCGCCAGCTACGATCGACCAACCACGCCCTCGCCGCCGTCCCCGCATCCGAAGAGCCACAACGGGAGGAAGATCCTTCTCCTACCTGGCTGCCAAGACGTGGAACTCCCTACCCATCCACCTCCGCCTGACCCAAGACCACCTCTCCTTCAGGAAGCAACTCAAGACCTGGCTGTTCGAACAGTAGCGGACCCCACTCCCCCTAGCGCCTTGAGACCCTCCGGGTGAGTAGCGCGCTATACAAATGCTTGATTGATTGATTGATTGATCCACCTCAGCTGAGGACCAGAGCAACTCGGAGGATGGCTCCCTTGTGGAGGCGGGTGTCAGCAGCCACCACACCCCAGCTAGTGTTTCTGTCCCCGCCACCACCAGCACCACCACCACCCTCCCATCGGCTCCCATTCCCCAGGTCCGTGGAGGCTCCCATGTTCGGGAGCGTGTCTCCTTTGGGCCAGGCACCGCACCCCCTGCCCCTTTGTCCCCTGCTGCCCTGAGTGAGGAGTCTGTGTACCTCCTTCGCCAGCTCCATGTAGGGCAGACAGCCATGCTGAGTGTCCTCCATGCGCACACCGCACTGTTGACTCAGCTGGTGTCGTTCATGGAGGGCATCTCATCGGGCATGTCTGACCTACAGAGGGGCAATAGGTCCATGGACTCCTCCCTGACGGCAGCAGTGTCCCTCCTCAGACAGTCCCTCACCCCTCCTGCCTCTGCTCCATCCACACTCCCCAGCACCTTACCCGTTCCAAGCACACACACACCGGCACAGGCACACACCAGCACACACACGTCCAGCACACAGACACACACGCCACAAACAAAACGCACACGCACGCACAGTCAGGGGACTGAAACCAGACTCACAGGGGATGGGGCCCTGGTACACACACATGCATCCACGGGCACTGCGCAGTCCTCAGTTGCCTCTCCCTTCAAAGCACCCTCCCTTGCCTCACCTGCAACCCCAAAGACCCAGCGTCTCTTCCTCAGTGACCTCGGCCTCTTCCCCTCCAATCCAGCTACTCCAGCATCCAGGGTGAAGAGGAAGCCCCCCACACGGAGCAGAGTGCCCCTCGCCCCCGGACACCCTCCCCCAGGCGCAGACAGACTGAGGCCCCCACCCGCAAGTCCCCCGGAGTGGTAAGAGCAAGACCCCGCCGCCGCCCTGCAGCTCAAGCACCAGGTCTCCTTCCTCCATCCCTCAGGCCCCCACTCCACAGGTGCCCCCACCACACCCTGCCCCAGGTTCCCCCACCCACAGATATACCATCCCCAAGAGGCTCCGGCCTTCTCCCCTGCCACTTGCTCTCCCGGCACCACACCCCTGCTGCGCTTGTCTGTGCCACTGATGTGGTGAGGGTGTCCTCCCCTCTGTCCAGCCCACCTTGCCTGTTCCCCATTCTCCTCCCCTGTGGTAGGCACTGCAGTGGAGTCCACTACCACCCTGTCTGACTTGGGCACTGCAGTGGCGGACCTGTCCACTCCATCTGCAGGGTCCACTGCAGTCGTGCCGGCACCCACAACATCTGAGCCATGCCCCCCAGTTGTGCCGGCACACACCATGTCAGACACCTCCACTGCAGTTGTCAGTGGCTCTCCAGCACCCACCACCCCTTCCCTGCTTCCTCCTGGTGAGCCCTGATCCTGTCCCTGCGGTGCCTGGCCTACCCCCCGGTTGCCCCTCCTAGTGGATTGTCCCTGGTTTTGTGCAGGCATGTGTAGGGTGGCATCTGCCACTGTCACCCACTTGTGACTTTGTTGATGGACTGGCCATTGGCCTTTGTTTATGTTCTACCGGACTTCTACTTTTAATGCCACATATGCTGAATAAAGCAACTTTCTGTTCTCTAGTGCTTTTGCTTCTGATGTACATGATGTTGATGATGCTAACCATGCCCTTGCTGCAGTGATGGTGATATTTGGTCTCATGATAATGAAGTGTTACTGTGCAGGAACCCATGTGGTCCAGGGGAATGTGTCCTATCCTGTGGTGTATCCATGTCATCCATAGCAGCATCTGAGGGTGTCATGTGTTCAGTATTTGGCAATGGGATTTCCTACTTAGATTGGCAATTTCACATCTGTGGCTTCCACCCCTGCACATCTGTTGTGCCTGCCATTGTTCAATTCGTCTACTTCCCTGACCGTGTGGCCATCTCCAGTGGACATGCAGGTTTGGGCATCAATGGGGAAGGACTCATCTGTGTTGTCAGTGCAACATTGCTATACAAGTGTGTTGGATCTGTGCTGATGATTCCGTTGGCACTTCCATGACCAGGCTGATGTGACGGGAGCCCTCATTTGGTGCTAATTGTTGATTGTGTGACCAAGTGCTCAGCTGACATAATGGGGCCCTACTGAGGCAACATATGGCACAGCTTTCCTCACACAGGAGTGGAGTCCCCTCATGGCAGTGTGTACTCCTGTGACATTGCCTGCGCCCAAGGTGTGTGTTGTATGTGCATGTCTGTGTGTTCACTTCCGTTTAGCTGTGCATGCTGTGATCCCTAGTGTTGTACCTGTTTGTGATGCTAGCTGAGTTGACCTATGTTCCCCCAAAGTCTTCTCCCTGGGTTCTCTGTGATGTGGGTGCATGGCACATTACTGGTCATCAGGGTGTCACCCATAGGTGTGTTTGCTGTCAGGGCTGAGTTTGTGTGCAGACGCAGATGGGTCACAGTCAGGTTTCCCCTTGGCACTTGTTGTTTGCCCCTGTCATGTGATTTCCAGTTTGTGTTCTCTTTCAGTGATTGTGACACGTTGTGTGTGTGACTGCTGGCACTCCTCAGGGTCCGGGCTGCAATGTTGGTTATTATCTATGTGTGTTCTTTGTGGGTGACCTTGGCTTCTTCATTGGTGTGTGACTGTGGCTGGGATCCCATTGGTTGGTGTGGTATTGCCGTCATGTCCATGTACAGCGTAGTGTGCAGTGTGTCAGACATTCAGGAGTCTTTTTGAGTGTCCATGTGTGATGTGTTTCTGCACCTTGGTTCCCACCCACCACCCTGGAATAGTCATGGGTGCATGTGCAATGTCACCAGTGCATGTGTGCTTCACTGCTGCACATTGTTGGAGGTTGAGGGGTGTGGTGTTGAGTGTGTGCAGATGAGAGTTGTTGCCCGGCTAGGCCCCTGCCTCCATGTTGGCCTTGGCTTACTGGCCATGCTGTTTGATTTGTGCTTGTGTAGGTGTGATGGTAGTTAGTTGCTCAGGACACATGACTGTGGTTCACAGTGTGAACCACATTTAGCTTTGTCATCACAGTGGGATTGTAATGCAGCCCAGGGTCACCACATTGTGGGGGCCCTGGGGGTGGTGCTGTGGTGTGTCTGTGTCTTGCTGTGTCAGTTGCTGTCCCTACGTGCATGTGTGACATATGTGATTTGTAATCCCTCTCATCTGACAATGCCTGCTTGCCCACATAGGGGATTTGGATCCATGAGTTACCTTTGTGTGGCACTGTATGCACATCTGTATGATTGGTATTCAGGTCTCCTCATGTGTTGTGTGGTTGCCTGGGGACACTGGCACCCCCCCTCACCTGTTGTGTATGATGTGCAGTGTGGGTCTGCCTGTTTGTGTTTGTGCATCTGCACCACTGCATTGGCATATCTTGGGTGTGCCATTGGCTGTATGTAGTTTGGTGGGTTTCCCCTGCTGTCCCTGGGACTCCTAGGTCATCGGTCAGCACAATGATCATGGTTTGTGTGTCCCATTGCTGCCATGGTATGGTATCTGTTCACCTCACATCTGCAGTCTCCACAGGGTATCTGCATGTGTGTGCCCATTTGTGCAAATATGTGGGTCTGCATTCTGATGGTCACTTCTGTCATTGTGTCATTGATGATTGTTGACGGTGTCAGCCCCCATGGGTGTTGTTTGTCTGCACATGGCCAAAGGTATGTCTTATTTGCACTGCAGGATTTGGCTCCCCCAATTTATGTTGCAATGGGACACATACACTACTTTGCCACTGATGTGTTTGTTGTTCTGTGACCAGGAATCATCCATGCAGTTTGGCAGTTGCACCTCTTTCTTTGTCAACACTTACCTTTTGGTCACTGTGATGATGGGGGTTTGGACCCCATTGCCACAATGTTCGAAATGTGCTTCAGCTATGGACCCCACACTTACATTTTGGTCACTGTGATGATGGGGGTTTGGAATCCATTGCCACAATGTTCAAAGTGTGCTTCAGCTATGGACCCCACACTTACATTTTGGTCACTGTGATGATGGGGGTTTGGACCCCATTGCCACAATGTTCAAAATGTGCTTCAGCTATGGACCCCACACTTACATTTTGGTCACTGTGATGATGGGGGTTTGGACCCCATTGCCACAATGTTCAAAATGTGCTTCAGCTATGGACCCCACACTTACCTTTTGGTCACTGTGATGATGGGGGTTTGGACCCCATTGCCACAATGTTCAAAGTGTGCTTCAGCTATGGACCCCACACTTACATTTTGGTCACTGTGATGATGGGGGTTTGGACCCCATTGCCACAATGTTCGAAATGTGCTTCAGCTATGGACCCCACACTTACATGTTGGTCACTGTGATGATGGGGGTTTGGACCCCATTGCCACAATGTTCAAAATGTGCTTCAGCTATGGACCCCACACTTACCTTTTGGTCACTGTGATGATGGGGGTTTGGACCCCATTGCCACATTGTTCAAAGTGTGCTTCAGCTATGGACCCCACACTTACATTTTGGTCACTGTGATGATGGGGGTTTGGACCCCATTGCCACAATGTTCAAAGTGTGCTTCAGCTATGGACCCCACACTTACATTTTGGTCACTGTGATGATGGGGGTTTGGACCCCATTGCCACAATGGTCATGGCCTGCTTGCATTGTGGGTGCCACACACATATATGTGTGGCACATGTGCTAGGGGGTCACATTGTATGTTCAAAGTCATGTTCGGTGTTGTAGGCTTTTGACACAGTCTACACATGCTTGTCATGGTGTTGGGGGATGTCTTCTTCTTGCATTCCCTAGGTTGTGGTGTGCTGGTTGTGTCATGCATTGTCCATCCTATGAGTGGGGGTGGTAGTAGTGGTAGGCATCCAGCCCCCTGGCTAAGGGTGGTAGTAGTGGTAGGCATCCAGCCCCCCCTGGGTGAGGGTGGTGGTAGGCATCCAGCCCCCCCTGGGTGAGGGTGGTAGTGGTGGTAGGCATCCAGCCCCCCCTGGCTAAGGTTGGTGGTAGGCATCCAGCCCCCCTGGGTGAGGGTGGTAGTAGTGGTAGGCATCCTGCCCCCCTGGGTGAGGGTGGTAGTGGTGGTAGGCATCCAGCCCCCCTGGCTAAGGGTGGTGGTAGGCATCCTGCCCCCCTGGCTAAGGGTGGTAGTAGTGGTAGGCATCCTGCCCCCCTGGGTAAGGGTGGTAGTAGTGGTAGGCATCCTGCCCCCCTGGGTAAGGGTGGTAGTAGTGGTAGGCATCCTGCCCCCTGGCTAAGGGTGGTAGTAGTGGTAGGCATCCTGCCCCCCTGGCTAAGGGTGGTGGTAGGCATCCAGCCCCCCCTGGGTGAGGGTGGTAGTAGTGGTAGGCATCCAGCCCCCCCTGGGTAAGGGTGGTAGTAGTGGTAGGCATCCTGCCCACCATGGGTAAGGGTGGTAGTAGTGGTAGGCATCCTGCCCACCCTGGGTAAGGGTGGTAGTAGTGGTAGGCATCCTGCCCCCTGGCTAAGGGTGGTGGTAGGCATCCAGCCCCCTGGGTGAGGGTGGTAGTAGTGGTAGGCATCCAGCCCCCTGGCTAAGGGTGGTAGTAGTGGTAGGCATCCTGCCCCCCTGGGTGAGGGTGGTAGGCATCCAGCCCCCCCTGGGTGAGGGTGGTAGTAGTGGTAGGCATCCTGCCCCCCCTGGGTGAGGGTGGTAGTGGTGGTAGGCATCCAGCCCCCCCTGGCTAAGGGTGGTGGTAGGCATCCAGCCCCCCCTGGGTGAGGGTGGTAGTAGTGGTAGGCATCCTGCCCCCCTGGGTGAGGGTGGTAGTGGTGGTAGGCATCCAGCCCCCCTGGCTAAGGGTGGTGGTAGGCATCCTGCCCCCCTGGCTAAGGGTGGTAGTAGTGGTAGGCATCCTGCCCCCTGGGCAAGGGTGGTAGTAGTGGTAGGCATCCTGCTCCCCCTGGGTAAGGGTGGTAGTAGTGGTAGGCATCCTGCCCCCCCTGGCTAAGGGTGGTAGTAGTGGTAGGCATCCTGCCCCCCCTGGCTAAGGGTGGTGGTAGGCATCCAGCCCCCCCTGGGTGAGGGTGGTAGTAGTGGTAGGCATCCAGCCCCCCTGGGTAAGGGTGGTAGTAGTGGTAGGCATCCTGCCCACCCTGGGTAAGGGTGGTAGTAGTGGTAGGCATCCTGCCCACCCTGGGTAAGGGTGGTAGTAGTGGTAGGCATCCTGCCCCCCTGGCTAAGGGTGGTGGTAGGCATCCAGCCCCCTGGGTGAGGGTGGTAGTAGTGGTAGGCATCCAGCCCCCTGGCTAAGGGTGGTAGTAGTGGTAGGCATCCTGCCCCCCTGGGTGAGGGTGGTAGTGGTGGTAGGCATCCAGCCCCCTGGCTAAGGGTGGTGGTAGGCATCCAGCCCCCCTGGCTAAGGGTGGTGGTAGGCATCCAGCCCCCCTGGGTGAGGGTGGTAGTAGTGGTAGGCATCCAGCCCCCCAGGCTAAGGGTGGTAGTAGTGGTAGGCATCCTGCCCCCCCTGGGTGAGGGTGGTAGTGGTGGTAGGCATCCAGCCCCCCCTGGCTAAGGGTGGTGGTAGGCATCCAGCCCCCCTGGGTGAGGGTGGTAGTAGTGGTAGGCATCCAGCCCCCCTGGCTAAGGGTGGTAGTAGTGGTAGGCATCCTGCCCCCCTGGCTAAGGGTGGTAGTAGTGGTAGGCATCCTGCCCCCGGGTAAGGGTGGTAGTAGTGGTAGGCATCCAGCCCCCTGGCTAAGGGTGGTAGTAGTGGTAGGCAACCTGCCCCCCTGGGTAAGGGTGGTAGTAGTGGTAGGCATCCTGCCCCCCTGGGTAAGGGTGGTAGTAGTGGTAGGCATCCTGCCCCCTGGGTAAGGGTGGTAGTAGTGGTAGGCATCCTGCCCCCCTGGGTAAGGGTGGTAGTAGTGGTAGGCATCCTGCCCACCCTGGGTAAGGGTGGTAGTAGTGGTAGGCATCCTGCCCCCTGGCTAAGGGTGGTGGTAGGCATCCAGCCCCCTGGGTGAGGGTGGTAGTAGTGGTAGGCATCCAGCCCCCTGGGTAGGGGTGGTGGTGCGCATTCAGGCCCCTGTGTGCATATGTGGCATTGGTGATGGGCATCCCGCCCCTATGGTGCTGCTGTTGCTGGTGTAAGTATATTCTGCATCCCTCTGTGTGTGTGTGATGTGTCGTGTACGTGTTGTATGTGTTTTGTGGTTGGTGTCTGGCTTACCTTCTGCGCCGTACGCGTCCGTGCCTGTTCCGGTAGTAAATGTAGAATATTGGTATGAGCGGGACGAAGGGATTCATGGTTGGTTCGTGTCGTTCGTCCTTCTCGTTGCTTCGCGTCGTCCTCGTCGCTTCGCCTCGTCCTCGTCGCTTCGCGTCGTCCTCGTCGCTGGCGTGTTCGTCTCGGAGCCGTGGATCATGTTGTGGCGCGAATCGGAGCTTATGTGCGCCTCTCCCGGATGCTTTGGCGTGCCGTGCGTAGCGACGGGTTCGGCGCGTACGGAAAGCGCATCGTACTCGTTCGGCCGGACGGAGCTGCATTTTCCCTTCCGTGCGACTCGATTCGGCGTTTCCGGATTCGCCTCGGTCGGGGAACAGGACCTGGTTTGGGTGAGTACGGCTCGGCCGGATTCTTTGCTGTTGTGCGCATCGTACTTACTCGTTCGGTGTGCTGTATGGATCGGTCGGGAAACAGGCTTTCGCATGGCTTTTTTCCCGACCGAATGGTGTTGGGTGCGCCTCCGACCGAGATCGGAATCGGCCCCTTAATGTCTCATATCTTTAAGCTCCAGTGTTTCGATTCCACTATACTGTTTACATGCCTGTAACAATCTCTCATAGTATGCATGAATCATCCCCGGGGTCATCCGATCAATCTTGACCAATCAATATCTTGGGTGGCAACTTAGATTTCAACCACGTCATTACCTGATCAAACTTCCTCATCACTATAGCTGAAGGACCATTAGTCTCAGGATCTCGTCTGCTCTCTCTCAGGCCACTCTATGGATATTTTGCACACCGTCCACAAATCACTTGGGATCACAATATCAAACAAAGTAATCAGATCAGTCCACAAAACCTTCAACATTTTCACAAACCATTCGACTTTCTTATACCACTCTACAGGCTTCTCTCTCAATTTGGGGAATTCATTTGTAAGTGACGCAAGATCACTCCTACTCCAAGGTACATATATATAACTTCCACTAGAAACTTCCCATAAAAGGAAGCTTGCAGCTCCCATCTCTCCCTCCGGGAGGAGGTGGCTCTCCTGTCATTTTCTTGGGAGTCGTTCTTTTCGACCATTTAACTTCCCACTTCTCTAGTTCACTCCAAATTCGGATACTGTTAATTAATACCTGAATTTACATCTTCATCCCTGGCATTCTCATATGTTCTATGTCCTCATCACTAAAAGTGAGTGGTTGGCTTTTCTGCAAAGCCTTTGTCCGCTCCAAATCTACCAAATATTTCTGGGCTAATTCAAATAATTTGTCATGTGCTTGTCTTACTATCCTAGTAACATCATTGCTCATGAACAAAAGTTCACTTTGCTGATACATTTCTATTCAATCCATTGCAAGACAACCACTTATCATTTCATCCAATTCCAACTTCAATTTTCCCACATCCACCAAGTTCGCTTTCAAAGTAGATGGAAGAGTTCCCTAATTCACTTCTGCATTCCCACTCTCATTCGATGTAGAATTAAGAACTTTCAAAAAAGTTTTCCAGTTCCTGTACTTTAAGACCAGGATGTACCTCAGGGGCTTTAGATACTCCCTTTACTTTAGGTGTTCTACTCTGCATATTTAAAGGCGGTTCCCAAATAAGTGAACCCAGACCGGGTAAACCCGGGAATGACCTTAAAGGTCCAAATCCAGTCTGATGCACAGATGGGTTTGCACTTACACCACAAGGACAACTTGCATTATTCGGACATAAAGGGACAAATTCTCCCACCTTCTGACTCACAGGGGTAATTTCTGATGCCTGTTATTGAGCAGGAACAGCTAAGTTTTGAATCCCATTTCCCCCAAAACCAGGTTTATATATAGAAACCACTGGTCCTATGGTAACAGGAACTGTAAGTGCCCCTGGGACTGTAAAAACAGTGGAGGACTAAGAAACGCAAGTCTGTGCATTTCCTCCTATCATGCTTTGATTCAGTATAACAGTCCCCATCACGCTCTGGTCCTTCTGCACAGGAGCAATCCCTATCATACCAGGACTCATACTTACTGGTGCAGTGGGCAATCCGGTATTCCCACCTGCACCCTCACTCCTACCTCCCTTTGTTCGAATCTCATTATACGGAGCAGGTCACTCGGACATTAATACGTCTAAAAGACTGTTACTAATATTACTATCACTATTTTCATCTTTCTCTCCAATTTGCAATAAAGGGTATAATTTTGCTCCTTCTATCATGTCAGTTCTCCACCTTTTCAGCTCTGCATTCCACCTCGCATCTGCATAAGTATGCACTGCCTTTTTCACTCGTCCCTGACATCTCTCTTTTTCTCTGGCATGAGCCGCTATATGCTTCAAATTGTGTGGGTCTAGGTTGTTTTTTCATCTCATATAAAATTCTCCTCAAAATTTCAATAATTCTTAGATTAAATGTACCATTATATGGAAATGTCAGAACACCTTCTTTCTCAGTGATCTTGTGCCATTGTTCCAGCCAAATACATGTGTGCAAGCCTACATTTATCGCTATATAATGTCCTGTAGTATCTTTGGGTGGGGCATCTTCCCCACCCCAAAGAGGTATCTGAACATCTCCTCTGAACAAATCTTGGTCAACTTTAAAACATTTCATTTTTGATTAATGGAGAGCCTTCTCATCTCACAGAATGGAGGTTGTGGTGGATGGCGAGAGTCATATACAATAATCAGATGTGCACTGGTACAACACTACTGTAATCTAAACATTTTTGACCACAACAAAAGTTCTGCCCAGTAGGTGCACGAATTGAGGGGGCCATTTAAGGGCAATTTGTCACATGACAGCCCAATAGAAGGAAGTGATGGTGTTCACATAGTACCATGCAGACAACAGGCCTGATCTAACATAGGAGTGATGTTTTAGAAGTTCCCCAGTATGAAGTTTATTTGCAAACCATAAGAAAAACATGATCCTTTAAGCAAAAACTTGCAACACACCCTGTCCCTATCCTGAGAAGACCCCATAAACTACTGGGGTCCGAACATGTCAACATTGTCCTTTTAGGGACTACAACTCTGAAGGATAGTTATCTGTGACCTCTGAAATCCATCAAGCAGAGTGTGGTGGCCAAGAAAAGTGAGTAGATCCCACCCTTGAAACACAGCTAAGTAGTTTGAGAACCCTGTAGAGAGATTATGAATAACCGACTGTTCCACTGGTGGCCTTCGCTGGGCAGCACCAGCAGCTTGTGCTGCACTTGTTTGAGAAAGGGTACATCACACCACCTAAATCACAGAACCCCCTGAGGATGGACTGAAGAAGAGGGGGTGAAAGGTCAATATTTTTCTTTTCTTGGTGACTGTAGACACGTCTAGCTTGCTGAAACTCGCATTGCTCTGGCAGATAGGTCCTTTTAGCAAACTGGCTTTCCAAGAGTTTTAATGTTAGCAGGAGATGCATCTAAAAGGCTATCGCTGCCCTCTCATTCACTGGGCTGTTTAATCTGTGATTGTCTACAAGAAAAAAAGGCAAAAAACCAGGAACTATATTTAATTTTGCAATTCACAACTCTACGCTTTGGCACTATGACATACATACCATCATCTATATTTTTTTTAGCCAGCAGCATGTTGCATTGTAGGGTTTGTAATATTGCTTTTAACAGTTTCATTATGGGATCAAAATGCCAGCATACAAAGTGGGGCTGGCTAAAATGCCAAAATTGGCCGGAGGAGTTATACATATGGATATGGAGCCACTTGTCAGCTATCTTTTAAATTTCTACAAAGTCACCTATTCCATTTAAAAAACAGTTTATTTCACATGTAAAACCAAAAGTAAACTCTGCTTACATATTTTGGGAGAGTTCACACTTTCATGCATATAATGCATTAAAACAAGCATTGGCAATGTGGATGATTTTTTTCTTATGTGTAATGGAATGTTGTATACCTAGTTTCATGACACAGTAAAGGTAATACAAATAATAAGTTATGGACAGGTGGCAGCAGCAGAAAGGGCACCACATGATTCTCTCTCACATACAGAACAGGTACAACACAGGCAGCTAACGCACTAAAGAGTGAGTGAGAGGTGTTAAAGGACTGCATAGCCGAACCTGTAATAGAATTACCATACATTCATGTACTCATATAGGATGATGAATTTTCACTTACTTAATATGGTATGCTTTATCAGTGGGTTCCATATCTTGCATTGGGAAACATCCAAGAGTACTAGAGTCCACTGGTTGTACAGTCTCCTAGCTATGGATTCCCTAGTTTGGGTGAGGTTATGTCATTCATGTTGACATGTGTACTCATTAAACTGTCAGACTTACAGTTACATTTTATGTAGGTGAGCTACGTTTTTTCCTGGGGTCTACCTACCACTTGAATAAAAACAGGAGGGCTAAGCAACAGACCCCACTTCTCTTTTCCATCAAGCTGTTTTGGTACTTAAATAATGACCGTTTGGGTTCAGGTGCCTTCCCCAGGAATATAGTATCTCACATCAAATATTATTAAACAATCCCTGCTTGATAGGCATATTCACCAACCTCAGGATGGGGAAGGGTATTGTCTAGTATGCAGCTTGTTTCCCAGGGCAAGTCACTGCAATCACAGCCTGTACTATAAATCAGACCATGCCCATGCTGCTAAGTCACACTCACAGCTCATAGGGTATGGGCAGCAGGAAGGCATAGGCTTCGCGATTGTGTGCTATACACCCAACCCCAAAGCATCTCCTGTCTTGCTGCAAGGACCAATAGTGCAGTGGTAAACAGGCAGTGACTGCCAGGTCCCATAATTCTCTGCAACCTCATCTGTGTTCCATCATGTCTGGAAAAGCAGGGCTGTGGAGCCTTAAGGGTACAGCTATGTGCTCAGTCTGGCTCTCCCACTGTTCTGCAAATGATGATGACTGCTTATTTATTTATAGCTGAAGTACTAACGCTTACATGAAGAGGTGTACTTTGGATTGTTCACTTTAGCACCTTAGGTTGTACCACTGGTCTCAGCTGCCTTTATTTAAATTAGTGAACCACTCCCTTTCTGCTGTGACAATTTAATTAATGGCTCAAGAGGTAAGTCTGTTGGGTTGTTTCCTGCTATATAAGCCTTTTATTTTTATAGATGGAGCAACATTATGAACCATTAAACCAAATAGAAGCGAGGTTGTACAGTGTGGATCATGAACTATTTCAAGGTACTTTCAAATTTGATGATCATGGAAAAAGAGGCACAGTCTAGAAAAGTTCACGATGTCTGGTCAAGCTTGGAAGCTGGGATTAAAGCCAGGTTTCCTGCTTAAACTGGTTTCCTGATTAGACATTGTGCAACTCACGTCCTGGATGGATATCACATTCTTTCCCCTTTCTGTCCTCGTGACAATTGTATTAGTGACCCAGAAGGCAAGTCAGTGTCTTAAGCCTCCTATGCAAGGCCCTTACTGTTGTCATAAATGGAGCAACATTAAGGTCTATTAAACCATATACAACAAAGGTTTTTGTACACACACCCTGAACTAAATTATTTCACGTTGCTCTCGAATGTGATGATCTCTGAAAAGGAAGCAAAGGGAGGGTTTTTTATTGACTGTATAATTAATTAAAATCATTACAGTAAAAACAATCAGCATATAAAAGCTAAAAACAGTGATTTCAAACTTCAGTTTGTGATGGGTAGAATTTAACACCCCTCCCTGAGTCCCGCGTAGTCGGCCTTCCCCAGCATTGGCGCACTGGATGTCTCTCAAGGGGAAATGCTCTCTTGAAGGGCGTGCAAGAGGGGCACAGTCATTGATGCATCGTTAAGAGACCCCATCAGCTTTACCGTGCTCTTCCCTGGTGTTTTATTGCATTCGTTGGCAACTTTTAAGGCAATCCTGATTTGATGGATGAATTTCGCCAGTCTCGCTAGAGCCATTGTGTTAGTGGTTGACAAACACAAGGCTGATGCTTCGCTACACGACTTTATACCATTATTGATACAGATCAGGCGCAGAAGTCGCCGGCGTTCGTTGTTGAGGTTGGGACAGCAACATAAAAGATGCAACCAGGATTCCCTCTTGTAGGGGCACAGTCTACAGTTTATGGATTCCCCCCTTCGGGCCCATGCAGGGTTGAATTCCGCAATCCCTAATGTAATCAGCCTCATGAATAAGATTTTGCTTCGGGCCTGTATAGTGAGGGCCTCACATAGGTAGGGTTGTGCTTTTCCTACCGTGTAGGAATTGTTCAACGGATCTAGGTGAGAGCTTCGATGGAGAGATTTAAGGTCGAGATCAAAGGAAATTTAGCGCACTTGTTTGTTAACAGCTCTCTTCCAGGCATTCAAGGGGATGTCCAGCCGCGGAATGCTTTCTTCCTCGATCTTCAATGCTTTGATTGTGTTTCCTAGCTTGGTGTGCCAGGCCGAGCCTGGCCCCTCAAAGATAGATCTCAAATGATTTTTTAGGGAGTTAGCCGGTGCCCTTAGTATCCTTAAATATAACTTTATGATCTCCCCCAGGCAGGTCAGGTCTGGCCTCGCCAGGCCTAGCTCCAGTCTTAGCCTTGTTTTTCTTGCTGACCTCGATATATATAGCACTGACTTGTATGCCTTGACTTGTGCTGAATTAAGGAGAGCGTCCAGTTTCCCGGGGAAGGCAAGGTGTCCGTAGCTAATTGCTGGAAGGAGCTTCGCTCTTAAAACTGTCAGAATTGGGCTGGCGGATGGACTGATCAAATGCTGGCTTAGTTGTTTTAATAAATGTATAACCTTGCTGGCCTTGGAGCTCTGCTGTTTTAAGTGTACATTCGCCTTGGCCCGTTCCGTCAGCCAGACCCCTAGGTAGTTGTATGAGGCCACCAAATTAATTTGCACGTTTCCCAATTGCCACTGTGCATTATTCTTCAGATGGTAGGACCCAAAAATGATGACCTTGGTCTTGCCTTGGTTGATTATCAGGTTATTAATGATGTTAAAACGGTTTAATGCGTTTAGGGCTCTTTGTAGGCCCACCTTCGTGTGGTCCATTATGACTGTATCGTCGGCATACTGTAACACTGGCAGCCTCACACTTCCTAATCTTGGGGCTACTAAACTAGCTCCTTTTAGGGCCTCCCCCAAATCCGCCGTGTATAAGTTGAAGAGGATGGGGGCCAGCACACATCCTTGCTTCAACCCATTCTCCATGATTATTTTGGGGGATACTGTGTATGCACTGGTTTTGACCCGCACCCAGGTGTCTTCATATAATGATCTTATTGCCTTCAAAAGGTTTGATGGAATGCCCCAGTTTTCTAGCTTCCACCATAATCTTTTTCTAACTACTTTGTCAAAGGCTGTACTATAATCCACGAAACAGTAGAAAAGTGGAGGATGGTACTTCATTGTTGCCTGGGCTGAAAGGTGCGCTAGCGCCAGAAAATTGTCCATGGTTGATGACTGTGACCTAAAGCCAGTCTTGTGCAAGGGTATTATGCTTCTCTCTTCGACCCACTTCTCCAGATCTTTCAATAGTAGACGGGCGTATGCCTTGGCTTCCAGATCAAGCAGGGCAATGAGCCTTTAATTCGATGACTTTAGACGATCTCCTTTTTAGGTCTCGCCTGGCGACGCAGCGCGAAAGCGCTGTTGCTAGCGAGATCTATTGTTACTGACTTGCTTTGGAAGGGACACACGAGCTGGGCACGCGCAGGACGGACTGGAAATGTGAACGCGCCCGTGAACACGCACGCGATGTGCACATCTCCTGTCCCCCTTCCGTCCTCGCAAGCCTCATGCAATATCACTTTTTTTTTTTTTAATGCGCACGCGAGCTCCAAGCGTGGCGCGCTTTACACGCACAGCATGCCTCACCCCACTTACCTGCTCTTGTGGGGACTCTGCGCTGCTCCTCGGCTGGTCTCCGTCTTCAGCCGGTCACTGCAACAACACGCGGGGCTCCGTCTTGCTCCCAGGAGCCCTGCCTAAAATCCTGCTTTGGCCGCACCATGCGGCATTCACGAAGGCGGGGTGGGCTCCCGCCGGACTTCCTCTACCTATTGTTGTCAGTTTGTTGGTGGAAGGGGGACAGGCCATGTGCACGCGTATGTAAGACATGAGATGTGCACGCGTACGGCGTACGGCTGACGGCGTTAGTGGAAGAGACAGCAGATGTGCACGTCCGGAGGACAGGAGATGTGCACGCTTACAGCTCGGCTCTGTCGCTCCCTCCCTGTCTGCGTGCACGCTTCACAGCGCCTGAGAAATATCTAGGGGTGCGTCTGTTAACAAGGCATTATACACATTTCTAGAAATGGAGCAATGCTACATAATTTCATATCACTCTCAAGTGCCAGCTACTCCGCCAGGGGCCTAGAAAAACCAGCGCAAGCACGGGAAGTCTGCCAGGTTTGCTAGCTACTTTCAACAGCATGGCCATCTCTCTGTTCTATACACTCCAATTTACTGTAAATCCAGGACTTACAGGTTTCCAAGACAATTCACTGATTCAGGTAGAGGTCTGTGAGTGTCTGACAGTCGATAGTCAGAAAGGCTGTTTCTTTTGCTGGCATCAGTGGTCCCACCGTATACACCAAATCTTTCCCCCGACCACAGTCGTCAAAATCCAAAGGCGTGCTCTTCACCAGGAGGAAGGCACACCACCCCAGTCAGTCACCCGAGAAGTGGGATTTCCGTAACGTTCAGAACATGACCCCTGAATCATTTCGGTACTTCCTTCACCGCGTCCTCATTTCTTACATTTCTTAAATTTCTAATTTCTTGTCTGTCACCTCAGCAGTGCCCGCTCTCCTCTCCGCCCCTCACCCAACCCTGTCCTTTCTTATTTTGGCCATTTGCTACCACCTCCTCCCGCCCCCAGCACTTCACTTGAGACCCATCCATCTTCCTGTCCCCAAAAGTGACAGATGCTCCGAGGAAGTTCGCATTGGCCGATAGAAGACAAAGGCGAACATCACCTCCAAGAAACTACAAGGAATGGGGCTGCAAGCTCTGCTCTGAGGGGCTTCTACCCACCCCTGCTGGACCATAAACCTCTCACAAGTGCACGGGGTCGGGAGATGGGGGCCAAAGAGAAAATGTAACAGAAAAAACGAGCATTTGCAATGCAATAGGTCTCGCATTTCGGCGAATTTGAGCTATTGGCATTATAATGCCTTTTATTTAGGTTTTGGTTTTTAAAACATAAATAAAAGGAATTGTCATTTACAACGCCAATAGGTTAAACTCGCGTAAATGCGAGACCTATTGCATTGCAAATGCTTGTTTAAAAATGGGGACCAGTATGGAACCCCTCCAGGACTCAGGGGTTGTGGCAGTCGAGAAGGTGTAATTAAAGAGCGGGATTAGGAGTGATGCCCAGAACTCTGGGGCCAGTTTGAAGACCGGTGCTGGGATCCCATTAGGCCCAGGGGCCCCATCATTCTTCATGCTCTTGATAGTTTTGATGACCTGTTGGGTGTTTATCCGGGCTGGTGGAGTGCTGTGAACATCGGCCGGAGTTCTGTTGCCCATGGCGACCTTGCCTGGGCTCGGGATCATAACTTCTGGCTTTATGCTAGCTTGCTCGACTGGGTCCGCCCTACCACTTGGCCCCTTTGTAGGGTCTCTGTTAGTAGGCGCGGTTTCATATAGCTGCTTCACATGTAGCATCCAATCTTTTTCTGCGACTCCATTTTCTCTTGAGGCTCCTCGATTGCTCAACTGGTTTATATGTCTCCAGAGTCGTGCTGGATTCTTTTGTTTAAGCAAGGAAAAGACTTTAAGCCATTCGCTTTCGGTATTGGCTTTTTTGTGTTCCCATAGTTTCTTCCTTAAAGATGCCCTCAGCGATGCAACTGATGGACCCTCTATTTGTCTGCCCCCTCTTTTCTTTTCTGCAAGGGCCTTACGCAGAAGCCTTTTGCGTTCTCGTATATCTTTGTTTAGACAGGTGCTTCCTGGTCTCAATTGCCCTTTCGGTCTCGGGCATTGGGACTTGGAGTTCCCAAACTTTGTTTGTAAGTCCTCAGCAATGTTCTCCCATCCTTTTATGGGTGAGAGCTCTGTGGGCAGGCTCCCTTCATGTTTCTGAGCCAACCAACGTTTGAAGTGTATTCCCGGTCTTGTCTGACCACTTGATCCTCCTCAGGACGCTATGTTTTTCCTCCCCACTTGTCTCCCCAATGTGTAGGTAGATGGTAGCTGGCGGAACATCCAGCTGAAACACTGCTCTTAATGGCCTGTGATGGCTTTCCCTCCGATCTTCAACTTCAAAGTCTTCCATTCTGGCCGCCATCGCTTCGCTGGCCATGATGTAATCGATTCTTGAAGCGTCCCGAAAGGTGAACTGCGGATGCCAGGAAGCCGAGCGAGCTTTTTTCAGTACGTAGGTTGATGTCAGCTTGTTATTGTTGAGAAGGTCATGCAGGGGTGCAGCCCTGCCTAATCCCCGAGGGGGTGATTCTATTTTGTCGAGATCCTTCAGGTTAAAATCCCCGGCTAGAATAACCTGGTATGATTTATGTTTGTTTAGCAGGTCTTCTAAGTTCTGTGCCAATGCCTCCATCTGATCTTTCATGAGGGTCTGCGTAGGATTGATGTAACAGTTTATTACCAACAGGCGCGTTGGATGTTTAGTAAGACTCAAACCTCTGATCTGTAAGGCTTGCAGTCCAGGAGAGTTCGGGTTGATAGCTGTGGCAGCAAGAGCGCATTCATGTTTTATAAAAACTGATAGACCGCCAGCTGGACGGCCGAAAAGATTCCATTTTATGGCTGGGACCTGGTGTTCGTAATACCCTGCCAAAGGAGTGGTGGACAAGGCCCATGTTTCTTGGAAACAGAGTATGTCCCCGCTTTCCAGGAACAGCTTCAGGTTTTCATTTTCACAGATTTTACTGATCCCTGCTATGTTCCAGGAGATTATGGTAAATTGCTGCTTATGGGTTGATCCTAGCCCAGCTTCTCCCCTGCCAGGCTCACTTTTGCCGCAGTTAGGAATACTGTGGCCTCCTTCTTGCGAGTCCCTTTTGTTCAGCGACAGAGGAGGCAGTGCATATAACCCGATGGTTGTTTTGACATGAGATTCTGATACCCAATAAGTCCCTTTGGCCCGTCTGACTTCTGCCCAAGGATCCTGAGCTATTTGTCCCGGGCAGGACCGACCAGGTGGCCTTGCCCCCAGTGTCTGGGGCCAAGATATGTGGGTATTTTGGATGCGGCAACGTCTAAACGTCGATGCCCCACTTGGCGAGTAGGGTGGAGTTGTTCACGACGACTTGTTGTATTTCTTTGTTCTTCAGGCCCACCACTGTTGAGTCACCATGTGTGTCCCCCTTCATGCTCAGGAACTTCACCCATTCTAGGTCCCCTGTTTGTATCTTGTCTAGGGTGTCCAGTTGTTTGAAAAGACGTACAATGTTGCTCCGGTTCAGGATGTTGTGCTGTCCCGTACTAAGGAATCTCGGTGTGAGGATCACCTCGTATACGACTGCTGGTGCGCCCACAATTTGGGCCATTTCTCCCCTTTCTGTAGCTGACTCTACTGGGGTTGATCCTGTGCTGGTGCTTCCTTGGTGGATTGAGGCAGGTCCTGCTTGGGGCCGCTTGCTATGGCCGAAGTTGCTCCTAGTAGCAGGCTGAAGCCCCGGGCATAATTGCGATGGATTTGGGGTATCCGGCTGTAGCGTTGATATTGCCGTGGCTCTCTGGATGGGCGTTTCTGCAGGGGAGGGACTTGTTCCGGCCGTTGGATCATTGTCTATAGGATGATTTGGCCTTGCTAATGACTTTTGGCCCTTCGCACTGGAGGTGCTTAGTGGTGTGGTTGGCTTTTGCTGAGTTTCCAAAGGCGGGGAGACCGGGGGGACCTTTTTGCCCCAGTTTTTGTCTGTAAAAATTGGGTAGAACTGAGTGACTTTTGTGTCCCCTTGTAGGGGTAGTTGATTGATCTTCAATGGCTGCAATTGTCTCCCTTTTAGCTTTGTCTTTTTCTGTTACTTCTTCAGCTTCTTTTTTGCTCTCCTTGATAAGGAGGGTTCGTGTGTAGCCGTTGTGCATGAAGTGTGTTCCTGCAAGTCTGTTCCAATGGCATCACTGGCCCTGAAGTTTGGACTTTGTATGCCTTTGGCTGTTTCGGGGCTACTGACAGGGTTATCGATCGTGTGCTCCACACTTTTGCCGTTTTCGACTGTATTCTTCTGTCCTGATGGAACCCCTGCTGGCTGTGTCGCCTTCGGGATGTGACTGTAGGGCTTCGCCCGATCGTCTATGTTGTTTGAAGTCAGTGCCTCCCTGCGCCCTTTGGCTATCTCTACTATGTCTGCTAGAACCTCAGGAAGGGAGGCCCATTTCTCGATGAGGTTTGAGCAGCAGCAGGAGCAGTCGCCCAGGTTGGAAACCACATATTGGGAGATCCTGTTGTCTAGGTCCTCCACCTTGGAGCTTATGTCAACTAGGCGCCCTGCAATTGCTTGTAGGAGATCTATTTGCACTTCCATCTTGGTTGATTGCCACAGGAGGGCTTTGTTAGTGGCGCTGTTTGTCTTAATCAAGGGTGATTTCTCTAAGTCCGCATCAGCGCTGATGTTGCAAACGAGATGGTCGACTTTTGAGTTAGGGACCCATGGGGACTCTGGAGGCCACGACAGATTTGGAGTTAGTTCAAGGGTTCTTTCCATCTTTTGGCCAAGATTGTGAAGGAACGAGGCTGTGAGCTCCCCAGCCACGGGGGACACTGGGGCCAAAAGAGCTGAGTGAGACTGGGGGTTCGTTGGTTTTGGCTCTTTAGATTCGTCTGGGGACTCACTGATCTCCGTGGTCTGAGGGTCTAGACCGAGGGCATTGGGCTGGTGAATTTGCACCGTTGTCATTACTGTGGAGACGCCTTTGGGCAGAGCTATGTCGAGAGTCTTGCTAATTGTGGCGTCCTGCCCCTTGTCTGTGAGTAGAGGGGAGGTTCCACCCCTAGATAGGCCTTCCGATTGCTTTGGGTAGAGTTGCTCATGGGCTGCACTGGCCGTTTCCTGCTTGGTCCTAGGTTCCTCGCAGGGGGATGTCTCGTCCTTAAGTGTGCAGGTGTGATCGGGGAGACGTCTGCTCTGTTCATTAATGCTGCTATCTTGAGCCGGGCATGGGCCGTAGGGGAGAACGTCCTGTGTAGTGCCGTGGTCACTACTGGGGGGGTCATTTTTCTTAATAAGGAAATTTCTAATCGAGCCCCTTTGTTCGACCTCTTGCGGCATTTCATTTAAGCGGTCTGTTAATGATTTGCTCCTCGTAATCCTTGTTATCCTTTTATTGGGCGGGTGGCTCATGAGGATTTCTTCCGGGGTCATGTGCAATTGGCCCTTCCTTTTGGGCCCCATGCGCCTGGTGTAGCGCTGGGGTTAGCTTCCGGCTACTGAGCAACTGTTCCAAGTCCAAGTCCCTTATAGCCCTTTTGTTGCCCTTTTGCCGCCTTTCGTCTCTTTCCACTCTCACCACTCTCTCCGCTCTTACTTTGCTGGGGATGCGAGGTCTGCAAATGCTCCTTTAGTTGATGCTTAAGCTGGTAGCGAAAGTGGTATCATTGAAGCCTTTAAGGCTGCCTTGATGATGCAGGGTGCCCCCTGTCCCCCACCTAAACCGGGAAGGTGGAGGCAGAGGCAGAGGTGGCAGAGAGCGGGGGAACCAGTAAAACTGTCGGGGGGTCAATTTGGGCAAGCGGGGCTCTCATGGCAGGTCACGGGCTACCCCTGACCTAGTCAAGCCGCCTCCGTAGACTCACCTCCGTAGACCCGCCGAGGGCACTCGCTTACTGCAGCCGCCACCTAGAGGCAGCCGCGCTTGCCGCTACTTTGTGTCCCCTTCTGCGATGTTACCTGTCAAGGAGTTGCTGAGGCTCGCATGCTCCGTGCTGAGGTATGGAGTACGCTCCCCCGTAGCCCCCACTCCGTCCCTGCCACTGGTATAGTTGTGGGTATGGGTGCCACAAGCGCCGCTGCAGGGAGGGCTGCGGGGGGAGGCCTGGCTTACCGCTGCTATGCAGGGCCCTCCCGCCGTGTTGGGTCAGCCGAGGCAGCATGTGGGCTAAAGGTGGCGGCTGCCGGGGGCCGGCGGTTCGGCGTTTTCCGTGTAGTTCAGTTCAGTGTGGTATTCAGCGTGATTTCAGCCGGTGGTAAAACGATGGTAAAGCGGTTCGGCGCTGCAGCCTTCCCCGGCGTCTCCCGGCGTCTTTCCCTGCCGTCACCGCTGATGCGGTCAGCGTGAAAACAAGGAACACAGTTTATTGAGGCTGGGAAGCCGTGATTGAAACCAGGGTCTATGGGTCAGGGTCCCCCAACTAGGTTTGCCCTGGGTCCAACAAAAGCTTTTGACTGGCCTGGGAATGTAATACAAGGGCATTCAAATGATCCTTTATTTTTTTATAAGATGGGGAAACAGCAGTGGAACCACTGCTCTTCATAGAATAGCTACACTTTGGGCAGAAACACTGCAAGCACCCATCCTTTAGAGTACAGTTACAGCTAGGGTAGCATCACCACAAGCAGGTAGAAATTGACAAAAGCAGTGCAAGCTTTAGTTCCTCACAGAATAGGGGCAGTATGTCAATAGCAAAGTAATCTTCCTTCTCTCACAGAAGGAAATAGGTGCAATCTTGTATTTCTTCAGAACAGATCCAGAACATGTAGGTTACAAACAGATGCCTGGAACAGGTGCTTAACTTACTGAGAGGAATGTATAGGTGGACGAGTGAGTAAATATGCGAGTTCTGACACCAGTCTCACATAGGTGATATTGCCCATCAGCAACCTAAAAATCCTGCTGCTATCATTCTGAGACGTGTTTTAATTGATTCTTTATTTTTCCACATATTGAGAAACTGCAGTAACTTAGAAGGTCATTCTCATTTGGAACAGCCTCACCACAGTCTAAATAACAATGCTTTAGACAGGTACACAGGTGTCAACCTCTTCGAAAAGGTTTTGAATGCACATGCATCAGGCTGCGTGAAATCCTAGCCTCGGTGCTGCACCTGTTCAAAATGTTGATGGCCGCCAGTGGTCTGTTCTCAATCTTTGTAAGTTCTGAACTGTGTCCATGCAATTATGTAATTTTAATGAGGGACTTGGGTACTTTTAAGAATATACACATTCAGACTTTTTCCCACACTCACTTTGGCACATTTTTTCTCATGTTGGTGATGGACTTGCTTCTCCTGTCCTTGCACTTTTACGTAACAAAATAAGCATGTTATATATGATGTGCTTATAATAAATTTGTATTTAAGATGAGTATACACTCAAGTGAGGTAGGTACGTTCTTTGCTTATGGTCCAGCCCGGACAGCTTCACAAGGACCCCCTTCTTTGTACAAAGATGACTTGGCAGATCTGACTTTGAGTCTTATCGGTGTTTTTGCTGATTCACACTTGGCCCCTGTGACACTCCCTTGATGCAAGGAGAAGCAAAACTGTATTTGCACTGAGAAATGACACGTTTCCAGCCCAAAACACATTTTGCACTACATAGTAAATAGCATGCACCTCTTTGCATTGCTTCATGTTACACTGTAACAAAGCCTTCGCAAATCCAGCCTTTGTTGCCGAAGACGTGGTGCAGAAATGTTGGCAGTTTTGCGTTAAAATTCTTGTTGACAAGAAAAGACGGAGATGCTGCAACGCGTGCTATTTTCAATATGACAAGGCCTCAGCTACATCTTGATAAGAGAGCTAGATATGGGAGAGTGTGTGATTGCTGCCAGTCTGGCCCTTCAGATTTCTCCAGCCCCTCGCTGAGTGGAGCAGCGGGACTCCTGGTAGCTGTTCAGCTCAGTCGATTTTTCCCAGCAGGTGTCACTGCTGAATGGGGAAAGTCTTTCAGAGTTCACGAGAGCACATTTCCAAATAATGCGTCTTGAACCACTCAGTTGCTAGTCTTCTTGCATACATAGCAGCTTCGCGATAAAAATGAAAATAAAAACCTTGGAAATAGTTTTTCAAGAAAACCCGTTGCATGTGATGCATTTCTAATATTCCTCTAGTGTCGGACATTAAACAGCAGGTTCTAAGCTCTTAAATGCTCCATGAAACTAATTCAGAGCTATGGTTATTGGATTCTAAGGGTCACACGTTTGCTACAATATTATGTTATATGAGAGCTTTTAAAGTATATCCTCCAGAAGTAATTGATGCTATTAAAAGGTACTTTTATTTTACGATATCTTTATATTTATTAGTCTACAAACAGTCGGAAGATCTTGCGCCAGATGTGCAAATACTGATTAAACATTTCAGTTGTAATACATATGTGAATGTCATGCAACCGTTAACGATTCTTATTGTATGTCGATACTTTTAGTTTTTTATATGCTGGCCTTCTTTTATTTTTTTAATTATTTGACATGCGCGTTGAGGCTCCTAGGGAAGTATACTATGCAGTAGCCGTGCTTGTACTGCACGCTGTGCTGCAACTCTGAAGCAGAAATGACAGTGTAAGCTGGGCCGATGAAGGTAAATTGGCATGCCCACATTGGTTTGCAAATATTTGCTTTTCATTGATACTACTGTGTAGAGGCATTTAATAAATATATATCACATAAATATAATTAGCATAGTTTTTCATTAGATACCATACTCGTCAGTTTTGCTTGCTTATTTTTAATAATTAGGGTGAAAGAATTAGGTTTGCAATGCTAAAAGTTGGGCAGAGGTGCCTCAGGGCTCCTGACCAAGCCACGCCTCGATGAACTCTCTGTGTTGAATGCTACAGATTCTTAATCCTTTGTGAAATCTAGCAAATGTAACAGATGCTTGTCCTCTGAAGAAGGGGAAGGAACAAAAACTGATAAAGCAATATTCTCATTTAAAATGAAAAGAGGAAGCTACCTTAACAAGAATAGATGGATCAGTTCTCAAAACTACCTTATCTGTAAAATAATTAAGGCATGGATCACCCACTAAAAACCCCAGATTCTTCTAACTGTCTTCCAAATGTAATGGTGGCTAGGAACACACTTTAAAAGTAAGGTACTTTAAAGAAACAGATTCAAATGGTTAAAAAAGGAGATCCATGTTCAGCTTTAAGGTCCAATGGATGATCCCTATCAGGAATCAATGAATGTATAACGGGACTCTCGTTGAAAAAAAAAAAACTTTAGGCAATCTATTCACTGGAATCTCTATTTCTACAACATCCTTTTTTGTGAACAGTTTAATAGCAGTCCACCTTCCACTGACTGTGTAAGGTGCAAATAGTCAAACCCATTAAAAAGTCATCCTTCAGGAAATCTAATATCAGAGAAGGAGAACAGGAAACAGCTCTTAAACCCTTTCCAGCACACCAATTCTCAATAATTCTTCCATTTCTAGAATAATGTTTAAGGATGGAAAGCTTCCTAGACTGCTAAATTGAGCAGGCTGCTTCTTTAGAGCAACCCAAACCAATGAATCTCCTTTCAATCTCCGTACTGCAAGTTTGGGCCTCAACTGAGAAGACTCTAGAAACAGAAGGACTGAAAGAAACTTAGAGACTTAGAAGAAACCATGGATCTGTCATTAATTTGAGGAGTCATGTAAACCAAGGTATCCAAGGCCAGTTTCAGGGCTATTAATAGGACCTGAACTCCTTCCTGAATCCCCTTAGTGAATACCCTAGAGAACAAGTGGTTTGAAGGAAAGGCATGAACCAGAGTTTCGGCCAATTAACTTAAAGACCATTCTGAGTCCAAGCTTTCTGGCAAGACCCTGGCGAGCAGAATTTGGGGAGCAACTAATTCTGTTCTGTCAGAATCTGGGGAGCAACTAATTCTGTTGTGTCACAAACATATCTGCCCTGGGAAGACCAAATCCCTGGATGATCGGCTGGAATCCCACAGGAATGGTACAAAACATCCATTACATAGAATAAGTCCATGTACATAACAATCTTCCTCTTTTAAATGCTGCTCCTCGCAGACAAGTAAATTCATTTTTCACTCGTAGTATATTGCTTGTTATCTCATAATTCATGTTTGTAATACCTTTACCATGTTTGTATGCATCTGTTGCAGTTCCAATTTATGGAACCTAGCTGTGCTGTTTTGTTTAGGGTTGTTTATTAGTGTTGCCATGCTATTTATCCAATAATAATGCTGGGGTAGCTTAATGTTTATCTAGTAGGGTACTCACCTCATTAGCCTGTTACTGCCGTACCTTGTGTGAAAAGCGGGCCGACTTCTGCCCTGGTAAAGAGTGGGCCACCTTCTGCTCGTCCCCCGCAGGGCACGGTCCGCCAAGGCTGCTTATCAATGCCTGGATGCTTCTCTGGGCCCAGTGTTAAGTTCCTAGTGCATACAGCAAACACAGGGGCTGCAGCTAACACTACCGCAGCCCCTGCACTGGGTCTGAGTTGTCGGGCGTTCGGATTCCCTAGGAGCTGTGGGCTCCGTAGTAGGCTGCATTCACCCCGTGCATCTCAGGCAATGACGCATCGGGTTGAGATTGAAGGAAAACTCTGGAAAATGGCCCTGTGCACAGCATGCCGCCATATTTGCTTGGGTTTACTCAATGCATCCCAATATATTTAAGCGGCCGCAAGCAGACACTGCAACATCACAGTGACATTTGACAGTTGCAGTGTCTCAGCGATCAGCTGTTCGATAATCAGATTTTACTGCTCTTCACCCCAGCGCATTATTTAAATGGTAAATTAACTCGCAGGATCAAATTTAAAATTAATACTGCCTATTAATATATACACCAAAAAAAGCCTCTCCCTTCTTTAACAGCCTAAATATTAATAAGACTCTCCCTTATTATTGATTAGGTTAATATTGATTATTGAGGAAGAACTCATTATTAGGAAGACTTTCCCTTCATTATTCAAGCAATGTCAGATCAGGAGACACTGAGTCCTGAGATTTGTCAGGCAAAGGTTAGTGAGGAAATAATAATAAAACTGTTTCAGCATGAGATGCGTAACTGCGTACGGGAGACCCTTGATCAGGTTATGGCCCAAAAAAGATTTATGTGTTCAGAAAATGAGTTAGACTGTGGGTCCATCTCGGGGGGAGAAAAGGAGGTAAGAGAAGGAGAAAATCAAAACACATCGAGATAGGGGTAATACCCCCCCTAAATAATTGGGAGGTCCAAGCACCTCAAAATAGATGGGAGGTCCAAGCACCTTAAAAAGAATGAAAGGCTAAGCACTTCAAAGGGGATGGGTGTCCTATGCGGCACAAATATGAAAGGTATCTGATGCGGTACAACAAAGTCAGGGGCCCACAGCGGCACTAAGGAGATTTAGTTGGGAGAGCATGAGCAAGAGAGCGAAGTTCCCTTAGATGAATACGTACTAGACCTTACCCAAGTGGATTTTGATGAGGACAACCTCTTTAACGAGGATGAAACCCCTTTTACCTCCAAGGGAGTAGTTAAAGACCCATTGGGGGAGGAAATGTTCTCCCTGCACAACATTAGACACCCCATGAGTGCTGCTTGGTGGCCCCTGGACCATGTGGGCAAATTCATCAAACAGTGGATTAGGAACCACTTGAGAAATAGGCATGTAATATTCTAAAGGCTGAATGTTCAAGGCCTGTAAATAATGAGAAAGTGTGCCTGACCCCTAACCTAGACCCAGAGCTCATTACCTTTCTCTTTAAGCTAGGGAGGGACCCAGGAATGGTCTTGAGAGATCCCTTAAGGCTTGTCTGGACCGCCTCCTTGACATTTTGTGACCCCTAGCAAGGATCATCAACATGGCCGAGGCAGCACATGTTAACGAGCTCCCATTAGACATAAACCTCCTCATAGGTTGGAGCCAAAGGGCATTGGTCCTTCTTGGAAATTCCAATGCTGGCCTCTATGCTGAGAGGCATAGAGTAGAAAATGAATCTAAAAGTAGGAGATTTGGCTGAGAGAGAACTTCAGAGAATCCCAAAGGCCATGATTAAGCACAAGACCCTGGGCAAGAATACAGCAACCATTTCTACCCTCGACAAGGTCCAATCTAGCATGTGCAGGGTTTTCAGCCCACATGTTTTTGAACAGGCCGGCAGAAGGAGACTTTCTGCAGGACAAGGGTCACAGAGGTCCCACTTTGCAAACCTCTGACAAAGAGGCTTTGGCAGAGGATCAAGTCGATGGATCCACGGCCTTCTATACCCAAAGAGGATCCCTGCATTGTGCAAGGGGGAACAGGTCGTGCAGACAAGGCATAACCGGTTACGAGGGAGAGTACAGGGATTTCACTGACTTCTTCTTTCCTGGGAAGAGTGGGAGGTCGCCACAGACTTTTTTCCTGTGCCTGGGAAGCTATAACACAGGACCCTTGAGTGTTAGAGACCGTCCAGGGGTTCAGGATAGATTTCCTGGTGGAACCTTTTTAAGATGATTCCCCAAGAGAATTAGCTTTGACCACAGATTAGCAGAGTGTTGGAAGAAGAGGTAAAATGTATGTTGCAAAAGGGCACCATTATAGAAGTTCCCTTAGTCCACAGGTTTTTTTGTAAGTCTACTCTTCCTAGTGGAAAAGAAAGACAAGGGGTCAGTGATAAACATACGAGATCTGAATAGGTTCCTTGTATATAGACATTTCAAGATGGAAGTAATCCATCTCTTAAGAGATATGTTACTAGAGAAGGATTGACTGGTAAAATTGGACCTGAAGATGCCTACTTTATCATTCCAATGGCCAGGAAGTGTCAGCACTATCTTCAATTCACCTGGCAGGGCCGTCTTTACCAGTTCCGCGCACTCCCCTTTGGTGTCTCATCGGTCCCATGGTGCTTTATCAAGGTGATGAAAGCTGTAGCTTCCTACCTCAGGAAGTGAGGTGTGTGTATGATTGTCTACTTGGACAAGATTCTAATCGTCCAAATACCAGACACAGGTTTTGAAGGACTTGGATATGGTTATGTCCCTTCTAGAGAGTTTAGGCTTCATAGTAAACAGGGAGAAGTCTATTCTTACCCCCTCCAGGTCTCTGGAGTTCTTAGTCTTCACAATAGACACAGTGAATATGGTTCTATTTTTGCCTGGAAAGAAGATCATCAAAATGTGAATGGAGATAAAGTATGTGCTGAAACTGGAGGCTTTGACTCTGAGTGAACTAGCCGTACTCCTGGGTCTTCTTTTCTCCTCCATTCAGGCTATTTTTCCAGATCCCTTACATTACCAGGCACTGCAGAGAATAAAAGCGAAGGCCTTTGGGGCAGGTTTGTCGTATGGAGACAAGGTAGCTGTAGATCAGGAAGGCAAGCTGGAGTTGAACTGGTGCTTGGAGAATTTGGACGCCTAGAATGGCACTGCGATTTTTGGATGCTCCCCAGAATTCATACTGAAGTCGGATGCAAGTTTATAAGGCTGGAGTGCCCGCTTGGGTGCACTGGACACTGGGGCATTGTGGTCACACACAGAGAAATCGCATCACATAAATTATTTGGAGTTGACTGCAGGTCTCTATGCCCTTATGAGTTTCAAATATTGTTTGCAAGCCAGAGCGGTTTTGTTAAAGATAGACAATGTTTCTGTGGTAGCAAATATAGATCACAAAGAGTTAGACGAGATCTTCAGACCTGAAAGACTTAGTCAAGAAACTCTGGCTTTTTGTTTAGAGCACAAGGTCAGCTTGAAGAAAGAATATTTGCCTGGAATGCCAAATGTGTCTGCGGACTGGAATTCAAGGTTTTTAAGGGATTTCAGCGGCTGGAAATTGAGCATGGCCTATTTCTGGAAACCATGTCACATTTGTGGGTCTCCTGATTTAGACCTCTTTGCGAGCAGACTGACATTTCAACTGAAGAGGTACTACAGTTGGATGCCAGACCTGGGTGCTCTAGCGGTGAACACCTTCCTTCAGACCTGGAAGAGGACCAATGCTTAAGCATTCCCGCCATTCACGATGATTCAGAGGGTTCTTCAGAAGTCCTGATAACTCCCTTTTGGGTCTCACAGGCGTGGTTTCCAATGACCCTGGAGCTAGCTTGCGACTTTCCCTTTTTTCTTCCTGCCATAGAGTGTCTATTGGATGACATAGACAGAGGAGAGCATCCTCTCGTTTTGTCAGCGACTTTGAGACTTCTTGCTTGGAAAATATCAGGAGCTCTGGAGAGATGTCAGGCCTTTCGGGAAGAATTGAGGAACTCATCGAGGAGTCCTGGGCTCCAGGATCACGCTATAGCTGTAAAGGAATATGGAAGACGCGGGGATGTTGGTGCTTTCAAAGGGATTTGGATCCCGTGGAAGTTCCTATAGTTGAGGTGATGAATTGTTTGGTAGAAAAGTTTGATAGGGGCCTTAGCTACAGAACTTTAAACTGCTACAGGTCCGCAGTTTCTGCAGGACACAATTTAGTCAATGGCAGGAGCGTGGGAAAGAATGTGATGGTCTGTAGAGTACTTAAGAGTATAAGGTTGAGGAGACCCCCAAGACCTAGGTATGAGACCCTATGGGATGTACCTTTAGTTCTAAGAATGTTTTCCTCTTGGCCTGGTAATAGATATTTAGACCTCAAAAACTTTCTTTGAAGCTGGCTTCCTGACTTTGCCTAATTTCCTATAATTGAGTCTCAGATGTTAAGGCTTTGGAGGTAAGTGAAGAGTTTACGATGCCTTTGGAGTAACTTTTGAGATTATTAGGAGAACAAAACAATGTTCGACACCTTATTTTACCCGAAATCTGATACTTGCAGAAAATTGTGTGCTGTGAACTGCATAAGGAATATGAATCCAGAATTACTGAGTTTCGTCCTGATGGTACTGATCAACTTCTGATTTCCTATGTGAAACCATTTAAAGCAGTTACCAGTGCAACTATAGCAAGATGGGTGAAATGTATTATGCAATTAGCTAGTGTTGATTTATAGAAGTATCAAGCTCATTCTATGACGGGGGCTTTGACTAGTCAGTCCTTCTGAAAAGGCAGGACATTGGAGGATAACTTGAGGGCCGCTGACTGGTCTAATTCTCACACATTTGCAAAACATTACTGTAAGCCAATTGAACACATGTCTGATGTTGTTTTGGAGGGCTACCAAAATGCATAATGGTAGCCTCCGGTCTTGTACTGAAATAGAAATTCTCCAAATTAAATGGCAAGAGAATCTGAATTTCCTTAAAGACACGGAGGCTAAAATTATCCTGCTCTGCCATCCCAGAGATGGAGACTTATCTCTTGTTAAGATATTGGTTAAAAAAAAAGAAAAGAAAAGAAAAAGTTATGGATATAAATGAGCATTTGCTTGATGATTATCTCGATGTTTCTTGATATTCAAAGTTGCTTTAGCTAGTGTATTGATGTTCTCCTTTCCTTTCAGATAATAACCAGTAGTTCGCTTCCTACAAGGAGCTTTATTCTTCTGAAATTTTGCGCTCTCAGTGGATTCTTTATCTTTGTTCATCGATCCTTTATCTTCCTTCAGCCATGAAGGAGGGAGCAAGTTTTGCATTCAAAGGAGGCAAATTGTTATTTGCATTGACTTATTATATGTAATGGTTGTTTAGTTGTAGAATGATTTTTTTATGATGTTAAAGGTCTTTCAAGTGCTGTGTGGAGTTGCATTAAAGGAATAATGCATCAGGTTAGCCTCCTTGTCTTTAATGAAATTCAGATTCTCTTGCCATTTAATTTGGAGAATCACTATTCTGTTCTGTCACAAACATATCTGTCCTGGGAAGACCAAATATCTGGATAATCGGCTGGAATTTATCAGGAGTGATAGTCATTGATGATGATGAATTAAAAATATTGTTCAACTGGTCTGAAAGCTAATGTTTCTTCCCCGAAGGTAAATTGCTTGCAAAGAGATGAGATTGGACTCTGCCCAGTTTACTACCTCCTAAGCGAGGACTGCAAGGGACAAAATTCTTGTTCTTCCTTGGTGTTTTACATAAGCCACCTGATAGTCCGTTTTTTCCTGACTGCCTGATTCTGAATAGATAGTTCCCTCCAGTTTGAGGATTTTTGTATTTCTACTCAGGACCAAAGACCCTGTACAGAGTGATTGTTCATTACAGCACTCCAGCCCCTGAGACTGGCATCTGTTGTGATGATCCTTGGATCTGGTGCAATTAATGGAAACCTCTTGTCCAGATAATTTGGAATCAACCATCAGTCCAAGACCTGTCTTATAGTTTGAATCACTGGAATGCTCTTGGCGTAGTCCTGTGTCCAAGGATTCCAATGACTTAGATGCTGTATAAGAGGATACAAGTGAACACCTGGCCAAGGTATGATGAATAGGCAAGAAGTCATCTATCTCTGTACTCTGATCCATTCTCTTGCTGTTGCTGAATTTGTCTTCAAGAGACTCCTCAGATGTTCTGTTAATTCCAACTTTCTTTGTGCCAGAAGAAACACCGTGGCCTTCACTACCTGAAAGATTGCTCCTATTTATTGGAGTGTTTGAGATCGTACCAGATGTGATTTCTTGTAATTCAAAAGGAATCCATGATTCTGGAGAACTCTGCATACAGGCTGTACATGCTGTTGTCCCTCTGAAAAAGAAGAAGCACTTTTAGAACATCATCAAGGTAAGGACAAACAATAACTCCCTGATTATGTAAACCTCCCACTGGAGGAGTCAACATCGTGTTAAATATCTAGGGCCAGATGTACAAAGCTTCTGAATTGTGATTTTCAAATAGCAATTTTCAGCGAATCGCAATTTGGAAATTGCAATTAGGCACGTACGTATGGTTGCCGGCTGAAAATAGCGACTTGCACATGAGTCGCTTCTTTATTTTGGAAATCGCAAATAACGATTACCTAAATTGTGAACACAGTCGCAAATAGCGAACGCCCTCGCAAATGTGCGAAAATGCTTCCTGGTTCAGGGTGATGAACCCACAAGCAGGAAGTGCTGCCCAGGAGAGCAGGCAGAGTGAGGAGGGGAGAACTGCTGCACAATCCAAGTGACCTGAGGAGCTCTAAAAAACTTAAGAATTACCAAAGGAATGGCCACCAACAGGCAGAGAAGGAGGAAGGAGGGAGAAGGCGCAAATTGAAGTTCTCCAAAAAAGAACTGGAGATACTAACCAAGGAGTGCTGCAACAACCATGAGCAGCTATTTGCCCGTGCATCTATGACGGTGCCTGATACCCAGAAACGTAAAATCTGGAAGGACATCAGCATAAAATAAATGCTGTAGGTGCAGCACAGTGCTTGATGAAAGAAATACGGAAGAAGGGGTATGACCTTCAGTCTTGCACCAAAGAAAGGGTGGCAACATGCCTGAGTGAATCCCGGGCAACAGGAAGTTGTCCCATAACTGTGCCCTCACCCACTAAACAGGAGGCAATGGAAGAGACTACCCTGGAGCCAGAGGCAGTAGTTGGTTTTTGCAAAGTAAGTGTGCTTCTATAAAACTGTCTACTACATGCATGGAAAAATAGAACTGATACAGGCAGATCAGTACAGGATCATTACATAGCTATAGTACCCTTTATGGTGCATCATGGGACTTTTAGTCAAAAAGTAACACCCTGTAGTCAGTGTCAGACATTTATTAAATCATATTGTACAACTAAAGACAAATGGGTTCCCCATATAATGACATTAATAGCATGTCCATTTTTCAAATAGATGCACCTGAGGAAGAAATGGAATGCCCAATTGATGAGGGAGAAGAACAGGCACAAATGGTGGAGGAAAACCCAGTATTTTTAGGGAGGCAGCCCACACCTCCTCATGACCACTCCAGCGGTGGGTCTTTCTCCCCACAGCTCCATCATCTGAGGATGGGGATGCCATCCATCTGCCCACTTCAATCCTGCCGCCAGTTGTCAGGTGACAACACCAGTGTACCACTGTGCATGCTTGTAGGCACCGTGATAGTCCATATATACACCAGCCTTCTGGGCCCCAGGCAACTATAGACCAGCAAGCATCATTTGGTGGGCTTGAAGTGTCCATGCTGCAAGTTCAGTGCCTGCAGCACAAACACTAAAATTGTCAACTCAAAATTGCATAACATGCAGCATACAATTACAACTGTTTGGACAACTCTCAGAATGGCTTTCGCTCAGGTCACAGTACGGAGTCTGCTCTCCTGGCTGTCACAGAACATCTTAGGCTCGCTTTGGATGAGGGACATACGTCGGCGCTGATTCTGTTAGACCTCAGCGCCGCATTCGACACGGTCTCTCATCAGATCTTGTTACGCTGGTTAAAAGAAGCAGGTGTTGTGGGCCCAGCTTTGACCTGGTGTGCGTCCTTTCTCTCAAACAGGACCTTCCAGGTTATAGCCCCCCCTTTCGCCTCTATGTACCATGCCAATAAGCAAGGGGTCCCACAAGGCTCCGTTTTGAGCCCTCTGCTTTTCAATCTCTACGTTCAACCCCTGGCAGGCTTGGAAAGGAGCAGAGGGTTTACCATCGTATCATATGCTGATGATACACAGCTAGTGGTAGCCCTCTCCGACTACACTGGGAGTGCAGCATCTAAGTTTTGGGAAGATCTCACGGCTGTTGCCGAGTGGATGACTGATAATTGTCTCCAATTGAACTCCAGCAAGTCAGAGGTCCTGCTGGTGGGTAACCATCAAGAGCTATGGGGGGACTGGTGGTGGCCAGCCATACTGGGATGTGCACCTAATCCTAAGCAGGTGGTGAAAGATCTTGGAGTCTGGGTAGATTCGGGTCTCAGTTTTCAGCGGGGACCTGCTTTGGCATACTTAGGGGGCTGAAACCGTTGCTTGGGTTATTTGACCCACCAGTCAGGCAAATGATCATCCAGGCCTCCATTCTATCAAGACTGGACTATGCCAATGCACTGTACCTAGGGGTGAATAAGATCAAAACCATGAGACTACAGCGAGTCCAAAACGCGGCGGCTAGAACCCTGCTGGGCCTCCCCAGTACCTGTCCCACCTCTATGGCTATCCGTCGGTTGCACTGGCTCCCTGTCGTCAACCGAGTGGAATTTAAGGTCCTCTGTACTGCATTTAAAATCCTGAAACTCTCCTCTCCGGCCATCTGACCAATCTGCTGTCACCTTACCACCCTACGCACCAGCTTCGCTCTACTGGACAACACCTGGCTATTGTGCCTCGTACGAGGAAGGTACGGTCGGGCGGACGCTCTTTCCGTCTTTTGGTTGCCAAGCTTTGGAATGCTCTACCATACTCCATTCGTGCCATGGAAAATTACTTGGTCTTTCGCATAGCAATTAAAACCCATCTGTGAGAAGTTGGCCTGGTATATGCTGTCCACTAATTATAGTGGGCACCTTGCACCAGTCCAAACAACCCCTTATTGGAGATAGGTTAAAGACAACCTTTATTGAAAGCTATCCTAGTGGTAGCTATGGAGAGCAGCCTTCAGGCTAAGTCTTGAAGGAATGTAAAGCAGCTTGTTTTACCAGTCTATAATCTCTTGAGTGACCAAATGAAAGAGGACCACACCAGGTATATATTCAAAATATATGTATTTATTGCTAAACACACCCCACTAGTCTCTTTATGAGGCTAGAGTTCGAAGTACATAAGTTATAAGTTAGTTAGCAACAGTAATAGCACAAATACACGTTTGAGCCCTAGGGGCGTACCAAACCATATACCAATAAAGTGGTATAAGAACCACGACTGAGCTAGACACAAGGCCTAGAGCCTGTAGAAGTGCTTGGCCCTCAAGGAACCACCCAAGGCAGTGACACAGGGGACCCACGGGGGACGCGTGCAGTGTGAGAACACAGCCGCGAGCCGCCGTTGACTTCTATGGGGAATGTCGCGGTTGGAGTTTCAAAGAAAAGGGACACTTAGAGGAGGACTTGGAGCAAACCCCTTTAGAACTAGGTTGTTCTAGAGTCTATACCCACGGGAGCACTGAAGTACTCGAGTTACCTCACCCAGGGAAGCCGGGTGCATAGGTGTCTTTCGGGGTCGGGTTTCGTCGTCGTTTTCAATGGCGATCTGCTGCAAAGTGCTGCTGGCGGCCAAGTCGAAAGTGTTCGGGTGGATCCAAAGGTGGATCGAAGATCTGAAGAACCTGAAAGCAGAGGGGACAGAGTCTGGGTCACTAGCCAGTGACCAGGAAGGCGATGAGCGGATGCCCACCGATGTCGGGTGCTTCAGGTAGGTTGACAGTCGTCTTAACTCTTCAGCCACAAGGTCCAGGAGGCATCGACGATGACCAGGAGCTGGATTCGAGCTGTCCCACGATGTTTGTCGATTGCAGGGGTGTCGGCGACCGGATTGGACCCAACAAGCCTTGGTAACGGTAAATCTTGTGGAAATAAAAGAAGGACGGTGGTGCAGACCAGCAAGGTCTGAGGGACTCACCCAGCGAGGGTGAGTCAGGGCACACCTGGAGCAACCAGGGAAGCCCAAGCAGAAGAAGAGTTGCCTTCGGGAGGGCCCACTAGCCAATGGACTAGCGACCGCAAAGGAGCCTCGAGTGGATGCACTTGGAGCTGGCTCACGGGACACTCGTGGAGTGGAGGCCAGAGATCTTCGGTGCAGTCGGTGCTGGAGGCGGGAGCTACTCGGAGCCCAAAGCACAACTTCGTAGAAGACCAGGAAGAGGATGCACTTGCAAAAGTACTTGGTGTCCAGGGGTCACGGTTCCACATTACCCACGACAGCTACGGGCCTCAGCTTTGCTGGGGACTCAGGGCAGCCTCGGGGAAGTCTGGAAATCTACCTCTGGTGATGCAAAGACTTTGGCATCCGGCGGGAGCTTCAGCGATGCAGACCGGACAATTGCTTCGTTGGTGCCTGCCAAACAGGGGAGTCACTCCTTGACCCCAAGGGAGATTCTTCAGTCCTCTAATCTTAAAGTAGAACGTCGAAGGTCCAGGATTCAGTGTCAGAGTTTCGTCCAGGGTAATCTAAAGTCCTAAGGACTGGGGTCCCATACTTATACCAAGTTAGGGGGTTGGACATACTCTGGGGACCCACCTATGGGAGGGTCAGAGAAGAGGGGTGGTTACACCCATTCCCTTTGTCCAGTTTCGTGCCAGAGCAGGGGCTGGAAGCCCCTGAACCAGTTTGAACTGGGGTATGCACAGGGACACCAAATGTGCCCCCAGTGCAGGACTTCAAAGCACCAGAGAGTGCTCCCGCCCAGCCCCAATACACATTATCCTGTCTGGGGAGGTGGTTACACCTCCCTGGGACAGGAAACCTATTGTCCAGGCCTCCCCTGCCGGAGTTTCAGTCAGCAGCAGGAGGCCAGACCCGTGTCTGTGGCAGCGGCATCCATTTTGTGATGCAAGGGCTTGGAAAGAAGTTACCGGGCAGGCCGGTGTGTACATGTCTCTCCCTCTAGAAGGGTGGAATGCTACCCCCGCCGCGAGAACTGGCAGGGGGTAGTATTCCAAGATGTTTGACACCAAACACGACATGTTTCCGTGCAGCCATCCCAAAGTTAGCATTTAACGCAAGGTTATAATGCGCTTAAGAGTATATGGTCAGGCTGCACTACAAACAGCATCAGAGAAGGGTCTCCGAACGCTGCAGAGGGACTCTGCTCATGCAGGGGCTCCCTCTCACATAGGAACCAAGCACTCTGCCTTCAGGATTGATAAGGCCTGCCATAGGAGTGACTTATAGGTTTATATGTGTGTATGTATGTAGTGATATAGGTAACCTATATCACAGTAAGGGTGCATGCACCACCTTACCCAGGCTGCAGTAGCAGACCTGTGGTGTCCTTTTGGCTTGCCTTCCAGGGGTGGCATAATACATGCTTCAGCCCCTGGCAGGCCTCTGAGGTACCTATGCCCTGGGTACATAGTATACCATATACTAGGGACTTACAAGGGCACTCCAGATTCCAATCAGAGATGTGCCTAAGGCACATGGAAACCATTTTAGAGAGGAAGCAGCTAGGCTGTGGTTCTGATTAGCAGGGCCCCAGCCAGACTAAAGTCGAAAAACAGTGAAGCATCAGCAAAAAGTGGGAGTACCCATGTGAAGCAGATCCTACTCTCCTACACAACCCCCCCCCCCAAACGTAGGGACATTAAACTAACCTTGTCCAGTTAAGTCTTCATGTTCTAAATGGAAGTACCTAGAGAGTCCATCTGCATTGGCATGGTTACTCCCAGGTCTATGTTCCACTGTGAAGTCCATCCCCTGTAGGGAAATGGACCACCTAAGCAGTTTGGGGTTTTCACCCTTCATTTGTTTTAGCCATAAGAGGGGCTTATGTTCTGTTTGAACAAGGAAGTGAGTACCAAACAAGTATGGCCTCAACTTCTTCAGAGCCCAGACCACAGCAAAGGCCTCCCTCTCAATGGCTGACCAACGTTTCTCTCTAGGGGTCAGCCTTCTGCTAATAAAAGCTACTGGCTGATCCTGACCTTCATCATTCAATTGTGACAGTACAGCCCCTACCCCCAATTCAGATGCATCTGTTTGGACAATGAACTTCTTGGAGTAATCAGGACTCTGTAGAATGGGAGCAGTGCACATGGCCTGCTTTAGGTCATCAAATGCCTTTTGACAGCTAACTGTCCACTGAACCTTTTTGGGCATTTTCTTGGAAGTTAAGTCATTCAGGGGTGTCACTATTGATCCATACCCCTTGACAAATCTCCTATAGTACCCAGTCAGGCCTAAAAAGGCTCTCACCTGAGTCTGGGTAGTTGGAGCAGTCCAGTCCATGATGGTCTGGATCTTGCTCTGCAAGGGTTGAACCTGGCCTCCACCCACAAGGTGGCCCAGGTACACAACCTGACTCTGCCCTATCTGGCACTTTGTGGCCTTGATAGTCAGGCCTGCTTTCTGCAGGGCCTGCAAAACATTTCTGAGGTGGACCAGGTGATCCTCCCAGGTGGAGCTAAAGACAGCAATATCATCTAGATATGCTGCACTATAGGCTTCCAGACCTGTAAGGACTGTATTCACCAACCTCTGAAAAGTGGCAGGTGCATTCTTCAGACCAAAGGGCATTACCACAAATTGATAATGCCCACTAGGGGTTGAGAATGCTGTCTTTGGCTTTGCATCATCAGCTAGTCTGATCTGCCAGTAGCCAGCTGTCAGGTCAAATGTGCTTAGATACTTGGCTGAGGCCAAAGTGTCTATTAGCTCATCTGCCCTAGGTATTGGATGGGCATCAGTCCTAGTGACTGCATTGAGACCCCTGTAGTCCACACAAAACCTCATCTCTCTTTTCCCACCACTGGTGTGAGGTTTTGGCACAAGGACCACTGGACTAGCCCAAGGGCTATCTGAGGGTTCAATAACTCCCAAATCCAACATTTTCTGGACTTCTGTCCTGATACAGTCCCTGACATGGTCAGGTTGCCTATAAATCTTATTTTTAATAGGCAGACTGTCCCCAGTGTCCACTTCATGAGTGCACCAGGTGGTCTGACTTGGAGTCAGAGAGAACATATGTCTGTACTGATTGAGCACTTGTCTACAATCAGTTTGCTGCTGAGCAGTGAGGCTGCCTGCCAAGGCTACACCATCCACTGACCCATCATCAGGGTTCTGTGAGAGCAGGTCAGGGAGTGGGTCACTCTCTTCCTCCTGTCCCTCATCAGTAGCCATGAGCAAGCCCATGTCTGCCCTGTCCACATATGGTTTCAGTCTGTTGACATGGAGAACCCTGTGGGGACTCCTGGGTGTTCCTAGGTCTACTAAATAGGTAACCCCACCCTTCTGTTCAACAATGGTATGGGGTCCACTCCACTTGTCTTGGAGAGCTGCTGGGGCCACTGGCTCCAACACCCACACCTTCTGTCCTGGCTGGTAAACAGTCAGTACAGCCTTTTGGTCATGACAGGCTTTTTGCAGTTCCTGGCTAGCCTCAAGGTTTTTAGTTGCCTTTTTCATGTATTCAGCCATCCTGGAGCGGAGACCAAGCACATAGTCCACTATGTCATGCTTTGGGGGCTTGAGAGGTAACTCCCATCCTTCCTTTACCAAGCACAATGGACCCCTGACAGGGTGACCAAACAAAAGTTCAAAAGGGCTGTAGCCAACCCCTTTTGAGGCACCTCCCTGTATGCAAATAAAAGGCAGGGCAAGAGTATGTCCCATCTTCGCCTAAGCTTCTCTGGGAGCCCTTTAATCATGCCCTTTAAGGTTTTGTTGAATCTCTCAACTAAACCATTGCATTGTGGGTGATAGGGTGTGGTGAACTTGTAAGTCACTCCACACTCCTTCCACATTGCTTTCAAGTATCCAGACATAAAGTTTGCCCCCCTGTCTGATACAACCTCCTTAGGGAAGCCCACTCTTGAGAAAATTCCCAGGAGGGCTCTTGCCACCACAGGTGCTGTAGTGGTCCTAAGGGGAATAGCCTCTGGGTACCTGGTGGCATGATCCACTACCACCAGGATAAATCTGTGCCCAGATGCTGTTTGGGGATCCATGGGACCAACAATGTCAACCCCTACCCTTTCAAAGGGAACCCCCACCACAGGTAGTGGTATCAGGGGGGCCTTTGTAGTGCCACCTGCCTTGCCACTGGCCTGGCAGGTTACACAGGAGCGACAAAACTCCTTGGTGTCTTCAGACATGTGGGGCCAGTGAAAGTGAGGGACAATTCTGTCCCAAGTCTTGTTCTGGCCCAGGTGACCTGCTAAAGGAATGTCATGGGCTAGGGTCAATAGGAAGCCCCTGAACTTCAGAGGTATAACCAACCTCCTGGTGGCACCAGGCTTGGGGTCTCTACACTCTGAGTACAAGAGTCCATCATCCCAATACACTGTATGGGGACCACTAGCTTTCCCAGCAGCCTCAGCAGCAGCTTGCTGTCTGAGGGGTTCAAGAGAGGGGCAGCTCTGCTGCTCCTGGCTCAGATCTGCCCTGGGAGGGCCCCCTGTCCCTAAGAACTCAACCTGATCAGGCTCAAGCTCCTCTGGGTAAGTGCCTTCCTCAGGACTGAGATCATCTCCCTGAAGAGACAGATCTTCCTTCTGAGCCAAGGGGGAAGGCACTGCCTTTACCCTGGTACTCCTCTTCTTGGATGGCACTTGGTCCATTATTCCAGAATCCAAGGCCTGTTCAGTGTTAGACATTTTGGCCTGTGACCTGGTCACAGCAAACACATCTGCAGGGATGCCCAGCATTTCTGCATGGGTCCTGAGCTCCACTTCTGCCCAAGCTGAAGTTTCTAGATCATTGCCAAGCAAGCATACAACTGGTAGGTCTGCACTTACCACAACCTTCTTAAGGCCAGTTACCCCTCCCCAGGAGAAGTTAACAACTGCCAGAGTATGGTCTGTCCTGACATTGCTAGCATTGGTCACTTGGTACATTTCACCAAGTATAATCTGCCCAGGATCCACAAGATCTTGTGTCACCATGGTGACACTTGCTCCTGTGTCCCTAAATGCCAAAGCCTCTTTTCCATTTATTAATGGCTGTTGCCTGTACTTGCCCAGATTACTGGGACTCACAGAGGAGGTCACATCCATGCCTCAATCACAGACTAGGACAGCCTGAGTGAGTTCTCTGACTAGGTCAGAGCCCATCTCCTTACCCAGGGTCAACCCTACTAAACCCTTGGCTTATGTAGTCCCACCACCAACTGTAACTGCACTAGGGGGAGCAGGTGCCTTAGGGGCATTGGTGGGGGCTGGAGTAGAGTCTTTGGACTTGGTGCAATCACTGGTCCAGTGGGTCTTTTGCTTACAGACCTTGCACCATGGTTTCTTTTGGCCTTTCCCTTTGTTAGACTGTGAATCCCCACCTGAAGAAGATTTTTGGGGGCCTTGTGAAGACTTCTGGTCTTTACCCTTCTCCCCACCCTTATCAGAGTTCTTAGAATCTTGCTTCTTTGGGTCACCACCTTGGTTCTGTACCTTCTGCCTCACCCTGGTTCTGACCCATTTGTCTGCCTTCTTTCCCAATTCTTGGGGAGAGGTCAGATCAGAGTCCACCAGGTACTGATGCAACAGCTGATTTTGACAGTTATTAAGAATCTGCTCCCTCATGATAAGATTGTACAATCCTGTGAAGTCACAAACCTTACTGCCCATCAACCAACCTTCCAGAGCCTTAGCAGAACAATCCACATAGTCTACCCAGTCTTGAGTCTGTGCTTTTTGCGTATCTCTGAACTTTAACCTGTATTGTTCAGTTGTTAGGCCAAACCCATCAATCAGAGCACTCTTCAAGACTTTGTAATTGTCAGCATCCTCTTCTCTTACAGTGAGGAGCTTGGCTCTACCTTTGTCTGCAAAGGAAAGCCACAAGATTGCTGCCCACTGCTCCTGAGGGACCCTCTGTACTTTACAGGCCATCTCCAGTGCAGTTATCCATTTGTGGATGTCATCCCCACTCTGGTAGGGAGGGACAATCTTGCTCAAGGTTCTATGGTCATAAGACCTTTCCCTATCTCTGGGGAAATTGCTGCCACCATGGGACTCTAGTCCCATCTTTTTCTTTGCTTTTCAAGCTCTAGGGACTCCCTGTCTATAGCCAACTGCTCTCTTCTGAGCCTCAACTGAGCTTCTCCATATCTGAGCAGTCTCTCTTTCCTTTCATGAGAGGATTCCCTCCTATGAGAGGAAACTGAGGTCCCTATTGAGGTGTCAGAGTGGTTAGACTCCTGAGAAGGAGATCTAGGCCTTCTGGGCACACTCACAATTCTTCCTGGGGGGACAAAGGGGAGGTCATTCTGATCCTCCTCCTCCTCCACAGGAGGAATTGGGTTTTCCAGGTCAAGGTCATTTTCACCTTCCTGGCCAGTTTCAGAGGGGGGGGCCTGGGTTTCTTCACCCCTGACCCCTTCCTCATCTTCTGCCCCACCCTGTCTGCCTACCCCTTCAGACCCTAGTGGTCTGCTGAGATCATCTGCCAGTAGCACCTCCCTGAGGTGTTGGGTGCTGGCACTTTTGCCTGTCTTCAGCTTCCTAGTATTGCACAATGCTCTCAATTCCAAGAATGGGAGATTATCATACTTGGAGGGAAGAAGCCCACTGGCTTCTGGCAAGGACTCACTGGGTCCTGGCTTTGAAGACATTACTAGTGAGGTGTGGTGTATGCACTACCTACTCTAGTGTGGCCTACTAAACTCTCTTGAGTTGTAGAAAGGGTGTGCTATCCCTTAACACACAACTCTAAGTTCAGTAGAACTTACTGTATCCTAAGCTTGATTTATATGTACCTAAGGTACCCTTAGTGGTTTTCAGTTGATCAATTCAATTGAGATTATCTGGTAAAACAATAGCAAGCTGGAATCCCACACGCTGCACACCAATGTGAGAAGTTGGCCTGGAATATGCTGTCCACTAATTATAGTAGGCACCTTGCACCAATCCAAACAACCCCTTATTGGAGATAGGTTATTGAAAGCTATCCTAGTGGTAGCTATGGAGAGCAGCCTTCAGGCTAAGTCTTGAAGGAATGTAAAGCAGCTTGTTTTACCAGTCTATAATCTCTTGAGTGACCAAATGAAAGAGGACCACACCAGGTATATATTCAAAATATATGTATTTATTGCTAAACACACCCCTCTAGTCTCTTTATGAGGCTAGAGTTCGAAGTACATAAGTTATAAGTTAGTTATCAACAGTAATAGCACAAATACACGTTTGAGCCCTAGGGGCGTACCAAACCATATACCAATAAAGTGGTATAAGAACCACGACTGAGCTAGACACAAGGCCTAGAGCCTGTAGAAGTGCTTGGCCCTCAAGGAACCACCCAAGGTAGTGACACAGGGGACCCACGGGGGACGCGTGCAGTGTGAGAACACAGCTGCGAGCCGCCGTTGACTTCTATGGGGAATGTCGCGGTTGGAGTTTCAAAGAAAAGGGACACTTAGAGGAGGACTTGGAGCAAACCCCTTTAGAACTAGGTTGTTCTAGAGTCTATACCCATGGGAGCACTGGAGTACTCGAGTTACCTCACCCAGGGAAGCCGGGTGCAAAGGTGTCTTTCGGGGTCGGGTTTCGTCGTCGTTTTCAATGGCGATCTGCTGCAAAGTGCTGCTGGCGGCCAAGTCGAAAGTGTTCGGGTGGATCCAAAGGTGGATCGAAGATCTGAAGAACCTGAAAGCAGAGGGGACAGAGTCTGGGTCACTAGCCAGTGACCAGGAAGGCGATGAGCGGATGCCCACCGATGTCGGGTGCTTCAGGTAGGTTGAACATCGTCTTGACTCTTCAGCCACGAGGTCCAGGAGGCGTCGACGACAACCAGGAGCTTGATTCGAGCTGTCCCACGACGTGTGTCGATTGCAGGGGTGTCGACGACCGGATTGGACCCAACAAGCTTTGGCAACAGCAAGTCTCGTGGAAATAGAAGAAGGACGGTGGTGCAGACCAGCAAGGTCTGAGGGACTCACCCAGCGAAGGTAAGTCAGGGCACGCCTGGAGCAACCAGGGAAGCTCAAGCAGAAGAAGAGTTGCCTTCGGGAGGGCCCACTAGCCAACAGACTAGCGACTGCAAAGGAGCCTCAAGTGGACGCACTTGGAGCAGGCTCACGGGACACTCGTGGAGTGGAGGCCAGTGATCTTCGGTGCAGTCAGTGCTGGAGGCAGGGGCTACTCGGAGCCCAAAGCAAAACTTCGTGGAAGACCAGGAAGAGGATGCACTTGCAAAAGTACTCAATGTCCAGGGGTCACGGTTCCACGTTACCCACGACAGCTAAGGGCCTCAGCTTTGCTGGGGACTCAGGGCAGCCTTGGGGAAGTCTGGAAATCTACCTCTGGTGATGCAAAGACTTTGGCGTCCGGCGGGAGCTTCAGCGATGCAGACCGGACAATTGCTTTGTTGGTGCCTGCCAAACAGGGGAGTCACTCCTTGACCCCAAGGGAGATTCTTCAGTCCTCTAATCTTAAAGTAGAGCGTCGAAGGTCCAGGATTCAGTGTTAGAGTTTCGTCCAGGGTAATCTAAAGTCCTAAGGACTGGGGTCCCATACTTATACCAAGTTAGGGGGTTGGACATACTCTGGGGACCCACCTATGGGAGGGTCAGGGAAGAGGGGTGGTTACACCCATTCCCTTTGTCCAGTTTCGTGCCAGAGCAGGGGCTGGAAGCCCCTGAACCAGTTTGAACTGGGGTATGCACACGGACACCAAATATGCCCCCAGTGCAGGACTTCAAAGCACCAGAGAGTGCTCCCGCCCAGCCCCAATACACATTATCCTGTCTGGGGAGGTGGTTACACCTCCCTGGGACAGGAAACCTATTGTCCAGGCCTCCCCTGCCGGAGTTTCAGTCAGCAGCAGGAGGCCAGACCCGTGTCTGTGGCAGCAACATCCATTTTGTGATGCCAGGGCTTGGAAAGAAGTTACCGGGCAGGCCGGTGTGTACATGTCTCTCCCTCTAGAAGGGTGGAATGCTACCTCCGCCGCCAGAACTGGTGGGGGGGTAGTATTCCAAGATGTTTGACACCAAACACGACATGTTTCCGTGCAGCCATCCCAAAATTAGCATTTAACGCGAGGTTATAATGCGCTTAAGAGTATATGGTCAGGCTGCACTACAAACAGCATCAGAGAAGGGTCTCCGAACGCTGCAGAGGGGCTCTGCTCATGCAGGGGTACCCTCTCACATAGGAACCAAGCACTCTGCCTTCAGGATTGATAAGGCCTGCCATAGGAGTGACTTATAGGTTTATATGTGTGTATGTATGTAGTGATATAGGTAACCTATATCACAGTAAGGGGTGCATGCACCACCTTACCCAGGCTGCAGTAGCAGACCTGTGGTGTCCTTTTGGCTGGCCTTCCAGGGGTGGCATAATACATGCTTCAGCCCCTGGCAGGCCTCTGAGGTACCTATGCCCTGGGTACATGGTATACCATATACTAGGGACTTACAAGGGCACTCCAGATTCCAATCAGAGATGTGCCTAAGGCACATGGAAACCATTTTAGAGAGGAAGCAGCTAGGCTGGGGTTCTGATTAGCAGGGCCCCAGCCAGACTAAAGTCGAAAAACAGTGAAGCATCAGCAAAAAGTGGGGGTACCCATGTGAAGCAGATCCTACTCTCCTACACCATCTCTTCCCCATAGTCTAGTACTTTCTCTGACTTCCAGCCTCTATGTTTCTGCTTCAGCGCTGGGATGCCTCTTTGCTGGGGCAGCTGTGCGCTATACAAAACATATTAACATAACATAACATAACATTGGGTTTCAATACAGTGGGCACTAAAATGGACATCCAAACAAGTGTCCTAGAGAAACCATGCACACAGATGGCTGAGTCCACTAGCAACCAGAGGCAAAGGGAGAGGAGCAGTGCTGTGCATTTGGGTGCCTTTACAAGGTCCATTGGTAGAATTGCAGATGCCACCTCAGCCTTATCAAAGTGTCCTGTGACACTACAGGTTGAAATGGAGCACTTCAGTGGGGATGTGACGGGGGGCCTTGGCCAGATTACCACTGCATTGGAAGCCATGCAGACAGCGCAAATTGCAAATGGGGTGGGTGAAGGGCCACCTGAGAGTGAGGAATTGTCCACCATCAGCAGCATCTCTGCCACCGATGCATATGTGCTGCGACACAGTAGTAGCCATAATCCTGTGCTTTAACATAGTGGTATGTCCCATTCTGTATGCAGTCACAAAAAATTGAGGTGTATCGATCAGGGAGTGCTCATATTTGATGGTTTATTTTAGTTTGGTGCTATAACCAACTTACATGTTGACCTCATGTTGCATACATTTATGTGGAAGACAGATTGTTAGGACGCAGTTCTGAAGTACCTGACATTAAAGGTATCTTCACTTTGATAAATCAAACAATTGTGGAACCATTTTATTTCATTCTGTTGAACTAACCATGACTTACCTTGGGCAGTAATGTGTGGCAATGTGGTCCCTGCACCTCCTCCCCTCCCCTCGACAGCTCTGCTCGCCTCTGTTGGCGGCTGACCTAGTGGGTCGGTTTGGTCATCCTCAGAATCTGACTCCAACACTGCACTGTGTAGGCCTCTCCTGCAGGCAATATTGTGTAGTATGGAACACATTGCTAATATATTACAGGCAATTTCTCGGGCATATTGTAGGGCACCCCCACTCTTATGTATACAGCGAAACAATGATTTCAGGAGTCCAAATGTCCGCTCAATTGCAGTTCTGGTGTGATGATGTGCAGTGTTATATCTCCTCTCATTCTGAGTGGTGTGAGAGAGGGAGGGAATGAGAATCCAGGTACATAGGGCTTGCACACTGTCACCTGAAAAACATACATTAGTGTGAGACAACATACATTTTGTGAGGATTGGGCAATAAGAATCTGTTTTGACATTTATTTTCGGTACCTAATAAATATCCGTCATCAAAGTCCCCTCTTTCCATTCATTTGTAAATTCCGCTGTGCCTAAACATGAAAGAGTCATGGGTGCTTCCTGGATATTGTGACACAATATCAGTCATCATGTGAGCATTGCATACCACTTGAATGTTAAGGGAATGGGTATTTTTCCAGTTGCTAAAAAGATTTTCAATATGGGATGGTGGACATATGGGCACATGTGCCCCATCTTTAACCCTATAAAATGGGGAAAATTGGCAATCTGGTAAAATTGCAGTTTTGTACTTTGTATTTCCTGCGCATTCCTGGGCAGGTATATGTGGCGGTGAATGTAGAGAAGCATGGGATCTAATAATGTCCTGAAGAAACGCAAAAGCAAATTTTGAGATACCCCTCCTAAAACAGCTATCACAACCTGGTAACTTCCACTGACTAATAGTTGTAATGACCACAACACCTGAACATGGGTGGAGATGAATTGCTGCATAGAGCTGCTTTCTAATTGTGGCTCCCACTCCACAAAAGAATACTTTTTAAAATCCTTTTAATTACCTTTAGAGCCTCGCTTAGGTTAGGACCCAAGTATCTTTCTGAGAGATTCACTCCTTATATCACATCCAGAACTCTCAGGTCCTCATCAGCTAACTTCCTCAAACCACCTATATTTAGGTGTAAAACCAAAGGGGGAAAGACAGTAGCAGCTCTGGGAACCAAAGCATGGAATAAGTTGCCAACTCATCTGAGACTGCAAAATAATGAAACTCAATTCAGGAAATTGCTGAAAACATGGATATTCAGCTCCACAGACGAACTATGCCTTTCCCTTATTTAATCTCTTTGGGAATCTCCCTCACCTCTAACTAGCGCCAGGATGCTCCTTTCGGAGTGGCAGCTTGCGCTTTATAAATAACCCATTACATTACATTACATTACATTGTGGCTTTAAGAGGACTATAATCTCCAGAATGGCATTTCTACTTAGCCTGATTGGTCATATATCTCTTCGTTCGTTTGTTGGAAAAGGGTCAGCCTGGCTCAGAAAATCCATTCTTGTCTACTCTTCCTACTCTGCTGAGCAGCCAGTATGCTCATCCTCCTTGAAATCACGGACAGGGCAGCCATTGTGGAAAGGGCTGATGCATTCTGGGCCTGCTTTTATACTTTGCACTCAGTTACCACCAGGTTTGAATCAGTGTTAAATTTCATGTGCAAAAGGCTATTTTTGCGACTAGTCGCTATTTGCGACTGCCTCTAAAATACAGTTTGCGAATCGCTATTTGCGATTCCTTATTTGACAGTAACTATTTCTGGTTGCTATTGGTACCAATTCGCAAACCGGTTGCATTGCTATTTATGGTTTGTGAATGGCTTCTGTATATTGTGATAAGCCTTTTTGCGTTAGCAAACCACTTTGCGACCAATTTGCGAGTCACTATTCGTTCAAACATCTGGCCCCTAGAGAGCTAAGGAAAGTCCAAAGGGTAATACTCTAAATTGATAATGTCTCCCCCAGACAGCAACACGTAAAGATCTCTGAAACTCTTTGTGAACATAAAATGTAGTTATGCATCTTACAGATTTAAAGCGACTACACAAATCCTTCTCACAAACCAAAGGAAACATCAGTTGAGGAGTTACCATCTTCAGGGGTCTGCATTGGATATAAGAATTCAGCATTTTGAGATCTAGAGTAGGTCTGTAGTCTGCTGAAGGTTTGTTCCCTAGAAATATTATTTATTAGCAACCCTCCCTCATTCTTCCTGAGAACAAGCACTATGGCTTCCTTCTGCAACTAGCCCTAAATCCCTTGTAGGATTACTGCTCTTTTTGAAGATTTTGAGAAACTGAAGTCTCTATAAATCATCTTCTGGCTTTTCCTGAAACTCTATCTTGTAGCCTTCTTTAATTTTGTCCAATACCCATGCATCTGATACTGACTCCCCCCATTTACTGAAAAATAGAAGAAGACAACTGGCCTACCACAGGCATGATTTCTGGGGAGTGAACTACAATGATCCAGAGGGCTGAGACCCGGATTTGTCAGAGGTAGGGTTTTTCCAGCAACGCCCCCTTCTGCAAAAGGGCTGGAAAGAACTTATTGCACCTCTTTGGGAGATAAAAACACCTATTGGAGGAAGAGGAGCCATAAATGCTCTATCTTTAGCTGATTTCTTGATTAACTCTTCCAAGAAGGCTCTCAGCAGTTTCAGTCCAGTAAAAGTAAGATTACTTAACATAGCTTTCTGAGATTCATCTACCCTCCAGGAATGCATCTACATTAGTCCTGGGAGAAATGTTAATTACGACAGAGTAATCGGAGTAATTTTAGTAATATCACATTACTCTTGTGATGCAAAACTACCAAAATTATGCTATTATGCCAGTCTGAGTAATTAAGAGTAATTTGGGGCAAAAATCCTACTGCAGGAGTACAGGAACAATGAACTGAGAGAGAGCGAGTGGCTGCTGGCTACTGCTGTTCGTGTCCTGTACCATTTAGTACTAATTTCTTAGCAGAAAATGCATACTGAGGCCCATTTTGGATGCAAGGGTGCATTTTGCACTAAGCAAATAGCGCTAAATGCTGGATTACTCTTCTCACTCAGTTACACATAATTATGAGTAATTTTGTGGTAATTACGAGAAATTTCACTAAAGAGAAATACGCCGGGTACGCTCACCTCTAATCTACTTGTACAAATAGCTGAAGCCGAGGTAGAGGCTGAAAAGCTTAGAAAAGCAAATGAAATGTCCATCAGGAATCTGCCTTCTTGTTCCATTGCAGCCGAGGTAGAGTCTGAAAAGCTTAGAAAAGCAAATTAAATGCCTGGGAGGAATCTGCCTTCTTGTTCAATTGAAGAGAGTCTTTCAGTACAGTCAGCATCTTTCTGAATTCCTTCTACCAAGGCTTGGAAATCCCTCAAAAGGGATTGCCCAATATAAGATGCATAGGCAAATGCTCTCACACCAAAGTCAGAAGCTGCATAGGAACTCTTTACTGTTGCATCCACATTTGCATTCACAACATCTGATGGTGAGGCGTTCCCTGATATTGTGAACCCATGAGATGTCAATCCTGCCATGAGGGAGTCAAATTTCACAGAGGATAGGCATTCCTCTTGAAAATTGTCCAAAGGACATCTTTTGGAAAGGACTCATGGAAAAGGGGGATTCCTCAATGTCCTTCCATTCTTTTGTTTAGCACCTTTTTAATAGCTGGATGCAGTGGTAAGGTTTCAGGTTCCTTTCCCTGGTACTTCACAAAGAAGTCTTCCTCAGTTGTTGCAACTAGTTCAGGAAAACCCAGATTCTGTCTGATATGGGTTAGTAATTCCACAAAGTCAGGACCTTGGAAAGAGCATCCGTCCCCTCTGCTCAGATTCATCTTCAGTTTGATCTGCTAGTCTAGGTTTCTTACATGGTGGCTCCTGTCCCTTTAAAGTGGCAGCCACTGCCTTATTTATCATCTTTTGCAAATCCTGTGGGGAAGGATATGGCTGTCTTATAGCCTCTTCTTAACTCACAATCTCCACATCCAGATCTTCTTCAATATGGCTTTTTTAGCAACATCTTTCTGCCCATCCTCCTGCATGGTTGCGGTATAACTACAATGGGAGCTCAAAGAAATCCCCTCTTTATTAGGTTCCACATCTCATCACTGAAATCTCATAAGATTTGAATTTTATAATGTCCCCCTTTTTGGGGAGAGTATCCTGAAAGGAGGAAATGAACAGGTAAGCAAAACAAAATACATATAAAATATGGAGATGGCTTATCCCAGCCTCATAAAGGCATATAAATGAGGTCTCCTAGCTTTAAACCACAAATTCTAACTCTCAGTGTTTCATAATGTGTGGAAGATGCGCTAGATTATCTTGACCATGTCTTCTTTACTATCTTGAAGATTAGTAGCGCTGGCTAAGTCAGCCACTTACTGACTTATACCAGAAAAAAGAAACAGTAGGGCTCACTGGCAGTAGCTCAGCCATGTCTTCATTATTCGGTTAAAGAATCGATACAATAAATAATAGAATCCGGATATGTACTGGCTGGGCACAGCCACATCCTTCTTGCTGCCATTTTTGAAAGATAATTATACGGAGGTTTTGCTGGCTTCAGCATAGCATCATCCTTCTGCTTTCATAACCCAGATGCACTAAGTGGAACAGCTGATCCAACAAAAAAATAGAAATATGGAGGATGTAACTCAGGTTCTCGTTTATCATAATACTATAAACGCAGGTGGGGTGCCGCACTCCCATAAAATTAAAGAAAAACATGGAGTACATGCTGACTTAGCATAGCCACATCCTCACATAAATAGAAAAAAACCGAATAGTGGGCCTTCTAAAAAATAAAAGTAACATGGAAAATGCACTAGCTAAAGCACAGCCATTTTCGACTAAGTATCAGCAATATAAAAATTACACTAAGGCAGCAACTCCTCTAAGAATCTAAAGTAAAAAATTATTTACCACAGCGCATGGTCTCAGAGGCTGGCCTCTGGGTGGTCTTCCTCCAAACGTTTTGCCTTACTCCTCCTGTTTTTGCTGAATTCATTTATATTGATCTTAGGACTCTGCCGACCTTACCACTGATAACCAGTGCTAAAGTACTTCAGCTCGAATATATGACGTTGCATCACATGCGTTTACAACGCATGCCTTTACAACACGGTCAGTACGACTTGCTGTAGGGGGGGCTGGAGTTTGGAATAGTATAATTTACTATTCCAACTCCAGTCTGTGCAACAGTAGGGAAGGTGTTGGATTGCAAATCCGATACCTAAAGCCCCCTACAGCAAGTCGTTGTAATGACTTGCGTTGTAATGGTATGCATGGTAACAACGCGGTCGTTGTACTGACCACGTTGTAATGGCACCGCGTTGTACCGACAGCGTTGTAAACACTGTTTCCCTTGTGCTCTCTCCTTTATACATGGTGAAATTGTCTTACACCCAAATGGCATATTTAATTTACTTGTAAGCATCTAGTACAGTGGTACTACATGCACCCAGGGCCTGTAAATTAAATGCTACTAGTGACCCTGCAGCACTCATTGTGCCACCCACTTAAGTCGCTTTTTAAATATGTCTCAGGCTTGTCATTGCAGTCTGTGTGGGTAGTTTTAAACCTATTGCCATGCCTAAACCTTCCTTTTTAATACAGAGAAGACACCCCTAGGTTAGGCCCAGAACAGCCCAGAGGGCAAGGTGAAGTGTATTTAAAATATTGAACATGTACTTTTACATTTTACATGTCCTGGTAGTGAAACATTCTTACATTCATTTTTTGCTACTGCAAGGCCTACCTATCCCATAGATTATTTTTGGGTTACCTTATTACATTTAATAACTGATAACTTTCAATTGGGAGCAGGTATAAGCATTGAGTTTGGTGTCTAGAGAATTGTGATTTAAAACACTCTTTAATGGTAAAGTTGGATTTTAAGTCACACTTCTGAAAATGCCACTTTTAGAAATTTGGCATTCTCTTGTACCCACCATTTGGCTGCTGCAGCCTGTAACCTGGGTCACATTACTAGGTGTAGCTGGCAGTTGGTATTTGTGTATTACTGCCAGATAGTTAGACAAATGGGTAATAGGTATGGGCAGGATGGGCCATCTCTGTCAGGATGAGATTTCACCTAACATAATTGCACATCACAAAGACTGCCTCAGCACAATCACAAAGGCTTTCACACTAGTCTTTTGTGCCCCCAGACTAGCTGTGGCAAGGACAGGGAGGAAGGAAATTCCAGACACCTCTGTAGGAGGAGGACTCTAGAAGCTTCTCCTACTTCAAGGCGGGCACCAGGTATAAATAGTGAACTCTCAGACCCAACTCTTCAGATCTCTTCTGGACCTGTGGACTTTGCCAGGAAGAAGCACTTCCCAGCTTTGAAGTCCACCCTGCTGCCCAAGGCCTGATGTTGTTGTACCAGGACTGTTCTGTTGTTGTGAGCTGCCCTGCTGAGTCCAGCCTGCCTGTGTCAGCCCAGGACTCCAAAAAATGTCCAAGGGTCAGTTGGCTGGTCCCTTGTTCAAACCAACAGAGAAATGCCAGACTTCTTCAATGTTGACGCAGCTCCATGCATCCTGATGCAGGACCACACATCGCATCCTTCATTCAGTGGTTTTGCAAGCCCTGACCCAGCGTGATGCATCTTGATGCTGACAATTGGCCCGCTCATCGCATCTCAGTGCACCTCGACACAGGACCGTGTATCACAGTTTCTGCTTAGCGGCTTCACAAGCACTGACCCAGCCTGATACATCTCAATGCTGACAGCCGGCCCTGCTAAACGCATCTTGCATTAACTCTGGTGCATCTCAATTCAAGTCCTCACAGCCCCAGCTGCTTCACCAAACTCAACGTCAGATCTCGCATCACAAGCTCCTGTCGCCGGCTTCATGGATTTTGCCACTACGCTACGCATCTCGACGCCAGACCTCGCATCGCAGCTGCTCGTCAACGGCTCCTCGATGCCGTACCATGCAGCTCGACGCAAGGACTTCACATCTCGATGCCCAGGCCACAAGGTACTTTGTTAGCGTAATGAACTCAGTGCTATATCTGGCCCATGCTCCATCGCGGTCGGCCTGAACTTATGACTTGAACCTGCTCTACCATGACCAGATAACTTCGGTTGGTGCTAGATTTGCATATCTCAGGTTCTACTAATTGGATTTTTGATGTTTTGGTGTCGAATAATTTATTAACATTTACTCCATGTTTCTAAATTGGTACGGGTGTCATGTTTTCACTTTATTGCTGTTTGAAGTGCTGCATGAATACTTTACACATTGCCTCTAAGTTAAGCCTGACTGCTTTTGTGCCAAGCTAACAGAGGGTTAGGCACAGGTTAATTTGGGGTTTGCTTGTGTTTCGCCATGACAACAATTGTGGTTGCTGCTTTAGTAGGATTTCACCCCCTCACCCAGTAGCCCAATTTCCTACAGTCTTGTAGAGAGAGAAAGAACTCAATATGTAAGAGGGTTAGCCCGTTCTTTGTATCAGGGGATTGGAGATGGGGTTATAGACCCCGATTATCAGTCCAGGGTTATTTTGTAATTGTGGGAGTCATTATGGTCTACGTCTGAGGCAGGAGCCTTATTAGTAAGAATTGCAATGAGGAAGACAGATGTAGCATTACTGGACATTTTCAACCATGGATCCTTGCTATTAACTTGTTATGAGCATGTACAGAGGTGAATAACCTAGCCATGGACCATTCAGACATCAGGCTGTGGCGACTGGTGACTTTTGAAAGTGGTGGAGCATAAAATTACATTGCTTCATGTTAAAGTTATTTCATGTATCATAAGAAACTAAGCCACATATATAGCAGGGACATCTTAAGGATTTTGGGGGCTCTGGGCCAAATGTATTTTGAGAACCCCTATTTGTAACAGTTTTGAATTTATGATTCAATTTCAGCTCTTTCACGTCCTTTTTGGCCAGGTCAGTGACAGTGCACAGGCGCACTTGTGTAGATTCTAAATGTGTCCATATCTAATATTCATGAATAGTGACATGTGTTTTCAATATTGTAAACAGCAGCAGTTCACTAATATTACTGCTAATTATCTCTGTGTCTATAGATGCTTGAAGCCAATGGACTCCGGAGATGGTGAGAGCTGGAGGTTATTTCAGAAACAAGTAGAAAAACTGATCCATACTTTGCTCCAAACTCATACAAGTAGCAGCTACTGCTTTTAAACAGCCAGGTAAGGCTGAAGCCACTGGATCCAAGGTGGCAGAAAAATACGCCACTGGACGTCGGCTTAATCCATGTCTTTGTGTTAGGACTGAAAGTGCACAATTTTCTCTTTCACAACAAAATAATGAAAATTCTTTTGAATAATCAGACATGTCCAGAGCAGGAGCCTCGCAATTCCGCAGTTTCACAAAGGCCTCCAGACATTCATCATTCCAATCAATTGGATCTTTTGCTCTTTTTGGGGTCATTTGTATCAATGGTTTTTCTAGCATGGAAAAACTGTTAATCCACTGCCTACTGTACCCAACCACTCCTAGAAACATTCTCATCTCTCTTTGTGTCTGAGGTAATTGCATTTCTTTGATTAATTTTATTCTCTCCGGTGTCACTTTTCTAACTCTTCTTTCTATTTTATGCCCTAAATATCTAACTTCTTGTTGACAGAACTGTAATTTTTCTGGAGACATCTTGTGTCCTCCTTCAGCCAAATGGTTCAGTAATGCAATTGTGTCTGTGACACAATCTTCTCGTGTTTTTGATGCCACCAGTAGGTCATCAATTTACTGAACCAGAACCGAATTTCCAGGCATGACTAATGACTCTAAACACTTTTTCAGAATCTGATTAAAAATCGAGGGACTCTCTGTGTACCCTTGAGGAACTCTGCACCATGTGTAGGCACGATCCTCGAATTTAAATGCAAAGAGATACTGGCTTTCTGGGTGCAAAGGAATAGGAAAGAATGCTTGGCACAAATCAATTACTGTAAACCAGCCTGCATTCCAAGGTATCTGATAAAGGATTACTGCTGGATTTGGTACTATTGGGCAACATGGCACTACAATTTTGTTGATTTTTCGCAAATCCTGCACTATCCTATATTTTCCGCTAGGCTTTTTCAGTCCTATTATTGGCGAATTACAAGGACTACCCATTACTTCCTTTAAAATGCCTTGTTTAACCATTCGTTCAATTTCTGGAGTAATTCCTGCTTTTACTTCTGGACTCATCTTGTACTGTCGTGTGTTTGGATAAACTGCACCTTCCTTCACTGTCACTTTAACTGGGTCTACGTCTGACATCAGCCCAATATCTTTTCCTGTAAAATCCCACACTTCTGGATTGACTGTGGCTCTCAATTCTTCTGGTAATTTATTTTCAGTCATTAGTGAAAACATCTCATCTACTTCTGTTCCCTGTTTAGCTAACATCATTTTGTATATAACGTCTTCATCAGGGGTCTGGAAGGCAACACCATCTGGTGTACAATAGATCGTGCAATTCATTTTGCACAGTAGATCCCTTCCCAACAGATTTACAGGACTAGAATCGCAAACTACAAATCAATGCATTTCTTTAAAGTTTCCAATGTGCACCTCCATTGGTTTTGTGATTAGGGTTCTAATCTGTTGGTTTGACACGCCTACAACTTGGATGGATTCTCCCGAGAGGGGTAGGTTTGGGATGTCTGCTGTTCTCACAGTAGACCGGGTAGCACCAGTGTCCAATAGAAAAGTGATGTCTTTACCTTCTACTTTCCCATCAACAAATGGACCTGACTGATCTACCGGCAAGGATGCGCCAAGCACGCACTCCTCTTCCTCCCCCCTCAGGCACCGTCATTGCTGGTAGTCTGAGTTTTCCTCATCATTCTGCAACAAATATTGTGTTACTGTTCTGTTATTCTTACCACTTTCTCCTTGAAATCCGGTGTTCGCACTGAACTTTTGGTGGTTCACAAAGTTTGGCATAGGAGCTGGTGGCACCTGATATTGTGGAGTAAATACCTGCTGCTGCTGATTCATAAGTACTTCATTCTGCATCTGTGGAATTAAATTTTGATTTGGCCCATTATTATTCTGACTACTCTTACACTCGTTCTTCCAATGTCCAAGCTTTCCGCACGCATGACAAGGAAACTTCTTCTTCGCTTCTTCTCTGTTCACTCGTCCTCTATATTTATTGCCATTTGCCACTTGATCATTCTGACTCTGCTCTTTCACTTGATTATCATTTTGGGTATTTGATTTATCCTCCTGCTGTTCTGCCAGTTTTACTTGTGCCCACGTCATTTTCTCCTTTAGTTTTCTACGCCTCACCTCAATATCATCTCCACAGTACTTTGCATACTTTAAAATCTCGTCCACTGTCTTGCTTTGCCAAACCAACATATGCTGCTGTATCATCTGACTAATCTCCGGTTTTAAACCATATACAAATCGATACACAAAATGTCCCATATCCTTATCACCAATATTCTCAAATCCACTATACTGCTTAAACACCTGTAATAATCTTTCATAATAAGCATGTACAGATTCATTTGGTTCTTGTGTTGTTCTATCTATTTTTACCCAATCTGTTTCTTTAGGAGGAATTTTCCCTTTCAAGTAAGTTATCACTTGGTGATACTTCTTCATCACCTCCTCTGATGGTGCTCCAGTCTTTGAGTCTCTAGCATACTCCTCACTAGGCCAATCAACTGTAATCTTACATTCCGTCCATAAATCAGCAGGTACCACGATGTCAAATAAACCATCCAGATCCTTCAATAAAACTTTTGAAACCTTCACAAATCTTTCTACCTGTTTATACAACTCAACTGGTTTTTCTCTCAATTTTGGGAAATCATTTGTAAATGACAAAATATCTTGTCTACTCCAAGGAACATGAACATATCTACCTCCAGGAACCTCTCTCATTGGACACAATTTCTCAACTTTATCTGATTCTCTCACTGGAAACGCAGCTGCTGCTTCTCTTGCTTGAACTTCCTCTTTCTTCCTTATCCATCTAATTCTCCATTTATCTATGTCTCCCCATTTTTGCAAGACATTCATTAATTCCTTTATCTGTAGTCTCTTTCCAGACGCATTAACACTTTCTAAATCTTTGCCAGTAAAATCCACTCGATATGGTTTCTGTAATAATTTTGATTTTCTTATATCTATTCCAATTTCTGAAGCAACCTCTGTTAATTTCTCATGAAATACTCTTGCTCTTCTAGTTATACTCTTACATAAGAATAATAATTCTTCATCATTGTAAACATTTAATCTTTCCATGCCCACACTTCCCACTATCATTTCTTCCAATTCCACTTTAAATCTACTAATGTCTAAAATCTTTGGTGGGGGACTCCGATTATCTATTTCTTGTGCCCATCTTTCTATGCCTTCAGGGGTAACTACCATTGTACCTCCAGTTCCTATTTCTCTCAAATTTATAGGTGCATTTCTTTTTGGAGTTTCAGTTGAAGGTTCCACATTAGGGAGATCAATTAATGAAATAACTGATTCACTTTCACTGACCTGATCTTCTGTAATTATTACTTCTTTCCTGGGACTATTTAGCGGAATTGTCACAGGTTGTGGTTTCTGGCAAGTCTTTTTATCTCCGTACAATGGAATTACCGGACCAATAGTCACTGGCACTGTCAAAGCTTCTGTATTCAAATTTAATTGACTTATTTTCTGAACTAATTCTTCTCTAGTTTTGTTTAGGACATCTCTCTCATTATCCTGCAACACCCTATTGAATGACGTATCATGTAAAATTTGTGGTGTTAAGGGCATTCCCATCATTGGCGCACTTGGGGTAACCTTACTAGTTGCTTCTTGATACGGTGGTGGATTTTTAATTAAAATGTCCTCCAATAACTCATCGTCTGATTCACCATATCCTATTGTATTAAAATGTTTTGTTTTCTCTTTACACTTTCCTCCAGACTGTTCCTCAGCCATTAACACTGGATATAAGCCTTCAGATACCATAGCGCTCCTCCACTGTTTCATATGCCCTTCGCGTGACTCATGCCAATATCTGAGGAAAAATCCTCTATATTTCCCACCTCTGCATTTCTCTCGTTCATATGACTCAGTCTCCCATTCTTCCAAAGCCTCATATTGAGTTAACCTAGGTCTAGGTTCTAAATCATTCATTCTCATTCTCAAATTCTGAAGAATTCTCCCATTAAACGTACCATTTTCAGGAAACGCTAGTACTCCATCACCCTTCGTATATTCTATCCAATTTTCCAACCACACGTAAGTATGATATCCTCTTTCCATCATCATAAAAGATGCTGGTGTCTTCGGTGGCGGAATAGGAATTCCCTCTCTAGTCAACACAGGCTTATCTTTCTTAAAGAAATTCTTAATTTTCTTTATAAATGACATCTTTCTTTTCTCTCCATACATCATTGAGGAACGATGTATAAAATTGTATTCTGCAAACACTTGAAATCTTCTATCTGTACGTCTCACACTAGTAATCAAATCAGAATCCTGCATACAATTTCTCTTTTCACCAATCCTAGCGTGGCTTCTAACTGGTTATCCAATCAAATTCAGGCTCACGCTCGTGGTCTGACCAATGCCAGCGCGGGCTTTTCTGACGTCAGTTCTGCTCCTTACTACTGACCCCTCCTTTACAAGGCTGCTTCTGTCACACGCCCGCTGATTCTACCAATCCCAGCGCTGCTCACTGTGACGTCAGTACAACTCCGGCGACTGACCCTCCCTTCACAAGGTAATACAAAACTTATTTTCTTAATACTTTACATTAAATTCTTCGTTATTAATGACATAAAAACATTCGCTACTCTGCCTGTTCCACTAAATTCAAAGGATAGATTATTTCTTTCTACTACAAGTAAAACCTTCCGCTTACTCTTCATATACTGCGAGTAAAACCCTTCCGCTTACCCTTCATTCAAGCTCCAGAGAACCTGCTACTCCTCCAGTGTCACCCGTATTGGGAAATGAGACCAAATTTTCACCAGCAAACCCCTTTTGCTATCATTCGCACTCTACTTTTACACGAAATAGTCCCTAATTTAACACTGCCAGCCCTGCGTAGCTTCTCAGTGTTATTCCAACAGACGAGTAACCTCACTGCAGTGTGGTTTCTATCACCAGCCGCTATTCATTCCTCTGGAATTTTTCAAGACCACATAAAACAAAGACGCTAACTCTTTTGTTAAAACATAAATCAATAATCAATAATCTATACTTATCACCAAACTAATCAATAATAACCATAACTCTGCTACCAGAAAACTGATCCAGCGGCGTACTAACAACAGATACTCTACTACCATATACTCACCTGGGCCCATAAAACACTTACACCAATCCAAGTAGACCGCTGGGTTTAGTTTATGATTTTCATCTATCAGGATTTGTTATCTCTTACTCCTAACTAAACCTTTCACTGATCAATTAGTTCTTTCCTCTGGTCGATGGACCATTAGTTGAACTAGTTGATGGTGATAAATTAACATAACCTTTTAATCATTCCTTAATTAGAATAAAATAATCACAGACTCAGGAAGTTTCAAAATCTTTATCTAAATAAATTGAATGTGAACCATCTCAAAATTTCAGTACAAACACCCTCATTCGCAAGAGTGTAAATTTCAATCAAATAATCATTAAGCAAAAATACTTCAGACCCATACAATAACTATGCCTGGAAAGGAGAGGACAGAGAGAGAAGAGCATCTACAAATACCATGAATTTATAGTTACCAAGGATGGTGTGAAGACCAACCCCCTGGCCAAAGGGCTGGTAAGGGTCCCCCGGGATAGATCAGGAGACAAAGACTTCAGGACAGGAATCAGGACAGGTTACTTAACCTCTCTAAATACCGACAACTGCGTCGCACCCCTCTCTGATACTCTCTTCCTCCTCGAGATTCTTCCGCGATCTTCTTTCTAACCCAATTAAGTTAAGATGGAGGTCTCTGCATTCGGTTTCTTCATCAGCATCTCACAGCGTCTCTCTCAGCATCAGCACCACCCACAGCACCAACAGCATCCCGAGCTCTGCATCTGTGTCTGTGCCCGTCTAACTAACTAAGACTACCTCAATTATACTCTTCGATATTCATGTACCACCCATTAATGTTTCAATATCGTAAAAATACTAACTCTGATTGGACAGGCAAGGCGAGGATGATCATCACACCATGCTTACATATTACTTTTTCCATTGAATATTGTTCGCGGAACCCATCCCCTTAAACTTTATTATTTTCTTCGGTTCCCATACATGTCCAAACTTTATTCGATACAATTCTTTCAACATCATGAATTCAACTCTTCTTGAAATGAACTCTTCACCCCTTGTTCACAGGGCACATCATCCTCGTCCTTGGACGGCTGTCAAGTCCTTACTCATCCTTCCTGGTTCACTCTCGTGTACGCATGCGCAGACTCAAATCAGTCAGCCCAGTTCAGACAAATGTGGAAGGCCCAAATGTGCACTAATAATAAAGTCAAAAGAAGAAATTTTAATCTCTCAAATAAATGGTTTCACTGTATACCACCCATCTCTACTCTAACCCACTTTAATTATTAATACCCTTTCTGCATTCACGTTAGTATAATAACTTGTTTTCTATTCAGCTAAGCAGGTGCCATGCATGTGAGCTTTCAAGCGCAATTTTAGTGCCTTCTGCTCATGCGCAAGATTTTCCCTCCAAGCATTAAACGTCATACTACGTAGATGCAGTTGACCCATGCGCAGTAAAGATTCCCTGTTAGAGCGATGTTAGTCCTTCATTCATATTGTTAGCGTTAAATAAACACATAGGTAAGCTTCTCTAACCCGTGTATTTTCTCTGTAATGCAAATTATTATTTACAAACACATTGTTAGTAATTTGTTAGCGAGTTAAACGAGAGGATTGACTCCGAGCAAGTCTTTTTACGAGTCCTTGCTCCATCAGTGAGAGCTGGAGGTTATTTCAGAAACAAGTAGTTCTGAAGACAGTGGATGGGCCAGAGTATCCAGGAAAGGAGCAAATCTGAAATAACTGACCTGCAGTGGGAACAAGGCGCATTCATGGAATGGGCTGACCCTTGACCCCTAGGAGACGGAGGAAGGTGCTGCTGGAGTGATGACAGCTGCTAAATGTGTGAGGGAGCATGGAGTGGAAGGAGAGCTGCCAGTACCTGGTGGCATGTCCACAAGCTTCAGAGAAGATGGGCAGAGAGAGCTGCCTGGAGGAGATGGGGAGCCCATCAGTGACGATGCAGGCCTGGGGTCGGAGGTCACACAGGCCATCAGTGGGTTGAGAAGCTACAAGTCCTGATGGGAGGTGCCCAGTAGTGGTGATCTCTGTACTGACTGTGAAGATGCCCGGCTAAGGCCCCTTCTCTGAATGGCTATGCGGGTCACAGGGAAGTGTCAGAAGTCTGATGTGCGGCGCTGCGGATCACAGCATTATTACTGTCACTAGATTGTGCCTATTGCCTGTTGCTTTCTCTGGTTAACCCAATGCCCCCGTTTCTGAATCCTACCTAGCAGATTACGTGCTGCACGTGACCCCCCTCTACCCTAACCTGCCAGAGGTGCTGGCACATGGTGTAGACTTGAATCTCAATGCTCCTTATCTAGCGCACAGACACCCATCGGAAGCTGCCTTCGGTCAGGTGCATATCCCCGCGCAAAAGCCTTTAAAGCATTCACGGAACACTTGTGCAGCCTCATCTGATTGGTTTTGACATTTGTATGGCTTTGGAATTGTTGGGCTTGACGGGGGCTTATGGTTCTCTTCAGATTCATTTCTGTTTTAAGTGTTTGTAGAACAGGAAATCCTGCTCGCTATCGCTGATGGTTTCAAACTGCTGAACAAAGTATTCAACTATGGTTCCACCTCGAGGCTGCTGTCTGCTCGAGGTCGGATGAACTTCCGATTCATGCCATTATGTCACACCAGTGCAACCTACTTTCCGCATGAGAAAAGCATCAGGATTGGATGGAGCAGGCTAACCCAGCGCTCCTTTTGAGACTGGGGGCCTGTGCAATCCTCCGGCTTTTTAACACAGCTGCTGGATAGATGTGGGAAGAAGTGCGCATGTCAGGTTGGCCATCGCAAGATAGCCAGCCAATCCGACATGCGCACTCTGCACTTTATGATGTCATCCCTGCTGCCTGCTATGCTTATCAATCAAAGAATAGCCCTTGCCCTCACACTCGCTGCGGCACACACATCATAAGAATATGATAATGACCATTTTATTATTTCCATTGGTATACTGCTGCATTCGCAGCAGGCGAGGCGATACTCCTCCGCCCTATAGGAGGAACTACAGCTGAAATGAGGCTGTCTATAACACATGCATTAACTTGGTAGCTTACCAAATTAGTGCATGAGCTGCAGACAGCACAGGCCAAAAACAGGGAGTGGTGGTTGCCACTCTCTGTTTATTACCTGCGGCCGTATCATTATTCCATTCTTTGTGCTGCAACAACTTCTTTTTTATATCTACAGCACATACATTAGCCCAAAAAATCTCCAAGTTAGTGCATATGCTGCTGAACGCAGAGCTTAGAAAGATGTTGAGGCAACTACTGTCCTGTATTTCAGTGCTCTGTGCCCTAACTAATGCACTAACTAAAGTACAAGATAAAGATCAGAAAAAGAAACAAACTGACCCCTTCTGTGTTGACACCGTGCAAATATTGGGCTCATTATACGGTCTCAGAGTGGATTTGTTAATTCCATGCAGACCATCTACCGAGCCTACAAAGACTTTGGGCTGAAATTATTTAAAAGGGCAGGGGGTGCATGCCTCTCCTCCCCAAGCCTCATAAGGCCCCGAGAGCCGCATCCCCCAAATCCACTATTTTGAAAAGGGGAGGGAGTGCGTGGCTCCCCTCCTTGAGCCTCAAAAGGCCCTGGGCCCCATAGTTGTGTCACGGGGAATCCACCCCTGGGACACTGTTTCCCTGCCTGCGCTGTCGAGCCTTGCATGCTCCCACCCGGCAGGAGCTGCCAAAATGCTCCTGCCAGGAAGGATCACACATTTTTTCCCTCCCCACTGTCTTGCAGGAAGGGACAGTGAGATTGGTCCCAGCCAGCAGGAGCAGAGAAATAAATACTGCTTCCACTGGCGGGAGCAAACCCAGCTCCCTCTGAACCTAGGATGGGTGCCAATGAGCATGCGGGGGCCCTGGGGCTCCCCTAAAACCTCCAACATGGTGTGAGGTGGCTGCCCCAGGTGGGCACTTGGGCACCCACCTTAGGTTCTGGAGTTTGGGGTCCCTGAGGCCAGTTTAAATTAATTATGGCCATGGGGGATGAGTTCCCTGGGGCCAGAATTGGTGCAGGGAGGTCACATGCCCGCTCCCAAGTATTTTTTAAAAAGCAAATAATTTTTGGCTCCCACCAGCAACCAGGATGGGTGCCGGCAGGGGTGCTAGTGGGGCCTTTGGGACCCTTGTGCTCCCCCAACAAAACAAAATGTCTGGGTGTCCCGGGTGTGCACCGGAACACCCAAAATATAAATTAAAAAAAGAATAATAAATGAAGGGCAGGAGTAGCTCATTTATAATTTACTTCTTCTTGCAAGGAGAACCCTATATTGCCCTGGAGGGCTTTGTAAACATTGTTTAGCACGATGGTGTCCCTTGGTGCCACCAAGCATTTTTTTGATTTTTGAGGGTTTCAGGGAGTGCAGCAGCCCACCAACAATAAAAAAAAAAGTAACTCTCCTGGGTCTTTAGATCCTGACCCCAGGAGAGCTTCCCATATTTTTGTAAAGCACTGGCTGCAGGTCTGCGCTTTTCATCTGGAGTGCAGAGCCCTCTTGTGGTTGGTTGTATGGCGGCACTTTGCAGCTTAAAAATGTTTTTAAAAAAAGACTAAAAGACATGTTGATGTTTTTATTAATAATGCTCTATTACATTATTTTATGACAATCACTTTTCTTAAACACAGAACTGTGTGAATTAATGAACTATGCATGTCATTATAAATATTGGTTATTTTCTGACAAAAGCAATACATGTGCTCTATATATGTCAATATTCTGACCCCTTCATGAAGCCAATAGGCCCACTTCTTATATTTTCATGTTTTGACCATTGAAAAAGTCAGTAGCTCTGCCTTACTTGAAATGAAATCCCTTATATTCAGCTATAAGCACCCATGAGAGTTTGGGCGCCAGTCCCTGCGCCCAACCCCCTGCTGCGCATGGCTTGAGTGCAGCTCTGGGTTGGGCACCAGCGGGGGATGCACACAGGGCCAGGCCCTTGGCGAAGCCCATGCCACACACAGCCAGAGGGCGTGCATGGCCGGAGCCAGAGCATGGGGTTTTGCAGGGCCCCCTAAACTGAGTAAAACTTGCACCCTCACCATGAACTGCTAATTACCTCACATATTACATCACTCAAGACATTTTCTACGACATCATTGATAACATCACTGCAACATCTGAAATGATCTCATTGATGACAACACTGTGCATGGTGGTGCGTAAATCATAGTTACTTAACCCCTTCTATGCGTCGGACGCGCGGGAGCCGTCAGACGCATAAGTGCTCATGTGCGTCTCCGGCGCATCTGACGCAATGGCACAGGGGATCACTCTGGTGCGGGCACCAGAGGGATTCCCTTTTCCCCCCAACAGCCTTGGGAGCTGGGGAAGAACTTCCCTAGCTCCCGAGGCTGTATTTTAGGTTTCCCTGAAATGACGATCAGGGCGCACGTCGTGCTGACGTCATTTCAGTGAAACCGAAACTGAAATGAGCCAAAAGGTTCATTTCAGTTTTACTTTCTACGTGTTCAGGGGGCTATCTCAGCCCCCTGAGCACGTAGAAAGTCAGGAGAGGTATCGTTGGAAAGGGGAGAATCTTTGCTCCCCCCATTTTACATTGGGTAAATTCAGTCTTTCTGCTGGGGGGCAGTAGCCCCCAATCTGCCCTCCCGGGGGGCATAAAGCCCACTTGATGCCAGGGATTTTCCCCCCTATTTTAATTAGGGGTGGGGGCTGCCCATTATGGGGGCAGTAGCCCCCAATCTGCCCCCCCGGGTGGGGGCTGCCCAATATGTGCATGCCAATGCCCCCACCCCAAAATTCCAGTCTTTCTGCCCCCCTGGGGGGTATAAGGGTGCAGTACCCCCAATTTTCTCCCCAGGGGGGGCAGAAAGCACCCTAGATGCCAGGGATTATTTTTTTTATAGGCCTGGGGTGGGGGCTGCCCAGAATGGGCATGCTAATGCACCCACCCTACCCCCAAAGAAAACTAAAGACTTTCTGCCCCCCCAGGAGGCAGATGGGCGCCATAGCCCCTGATCTGCCCCCCGGGGGTGCAGAAAGCCCACTAAGCACCTAGGATTTTTTTTATATACGTAGGGGTGGGGGCTGCCCAAAATGGGCATGTCAATGCCCCCACCCCCCAAAAAAAATGCTAGAGTCTTTCTGGCCCCCCGGGAGGCAGCTGGGGCAATAGCCCCTTATCTGCCCCCCCGGGGGGGGGCAGAAAGCCCACCAGGGATTATTAATATTTTTTTTAGCCAGAAAAGTACAAAAATCAAAATACATTACAATTTCGAAGATTTCATGAATAAATTCATCAATAGCATAATATACATGAGCTGAGAAATTTCAAATATAACGGAGCCGCTTTTATACATTAAATCAATTTGGAGTCTCCCAGTCTATCCAAACTTAATCCCTGATACCCATCCCGAAGACCTCCGGCTCTCTGGGGAGAATGGCTGTTTCCTCCGTTGTACTACAGCGGGCTGCACTTGTGCCAGCCTCTTCATCCAGTCTTATTGCTAAGCCACGTGGTCATAAATATCCATATCTTTCGGCCCTTCTCCCTGGCCCGGAGGCCCTTACTCTTATATAGTGCAGTTTCCTGGGTATAAATATTTAGCAAGCGATGGAGCCATGCCAAATACGTGGGGGGCTCGGTATCCTTCCATGCCGTGGCTATCAATAACCTAGCTACGGCTATTGTAATGAAAACAAAAGCCCTTTGCGATGTCAATAATCTAGCCTGGCTATCATACCCCAATAACATCAGAGCTGGGCTAATTGTGATCACCCTTTTAGTTATTTGCTGCCAAAAGTTCTCTATACCAGATTTTAAAGGCATCAATTTACTACTTGCATAAAACATGTGTATGCTGTCTGCCGGACCGTTTTGGCATCTACGGCAGTTGTCAATTTCCCTTTTCCCCCATTCAAAAAGTTTCGCGGGTGTGTAATACAGGTTGAAGAGGGTTTGTAATGCTGGACCTTTAGATTTGCTGAGAGAAAGATCTTCTTCCCTAGTTCGATCGACATATCTAAATCAATCTCCTCATCCCCCATTTTTTCTGTCCATTTCACCTCCGTTTTTTCCAGATCATCGGAAGGGTTTCTAATAAAATCATGTAATAATCTCTGATCCTACCGTCCCCTTTGTATATCATTTCCAATATTGGTATTTCCCTGAGGTTAAAAGACCCTGTAGGAAAATTCTTTAAACACTCCCTGATCTGTATATATTTCAACTGCGTCCTATTATCTATCCCTAGGTTTTGAACTAGTTCTGAAAATGGGATGATCTCCAAGTTGTTAAATAGGCTCGCTATCCTTTCTATTCCTGCCCGCTCCTAACCTCTACCTATGACATCATACATCCACGCTGGGAGGAGGGAGGAACGCCATAAGGGCGAATACCCATTATACTTTGGGATTTTTAATAATCTACTAATTTTGCCCCAGATCTTCCGGGCAGCCTTTATGCACTTGAACCGAGTTTGTTTTAGAATAACTGGGTTCCAGCTGCCTAAGGAAAAGCCCCTCCGCCTCCTTCCCTACAGCTAAGTGGTACATGGTGGGTATATCTGATTCCTCAATTTCATTACAAGACGGGAGGCTACCATTATGCATATTTCTTTTAATGTAACTCCAAGCAGCCTCTTGAAAGCATTACATCACAAAGTGAAAAGGTTCCAGAACATTAAGAACATACAATAGTCATGAGCACAGAACAGTCTGCCTCTTTTAAATGGGGCTCCAAGCAGATAACTTCAACCTTTTTATTACTTGATCCTAATTTGCTTCTTCTACTCTTGTTAACCTTAATTTGATAATAATTATCCACTAATTTCCCCTTAAAGCACTTTTCCTGGGACTAACCCCACTCCCTTACCCACTGTTTCTCTACCGATCTCCAATTTACAGAGATCTTTCACCTTTTCTTTTTCTTTCTAATTCCCCAAGCAACAAACACCGGAGCTCAACCCTCCTTTCTCTTTACTGTATTCCGCTTTTTTCCCCCCTTCGTTTTAAACTTGCGGAATCGATTCCGTTTTTCGGAATTCATTTAATTGCCAATCTCGCTGAGACCTACTTGATCCACGGCGGGACTGACGGAGAGAGACATTTGCACCGATTATCGGTGCCTCTCTCCTCTCACGATGAGACGCGATGCCAGGCTCCGGCTCCCTTTCTGTTCTGGGAGTTACGGAAGACATTAGAGGAGTGCACCTTGGCAACGGGAGCGCTACGTCCTCCCGTTGCCAAGGGCTATTCTTCTTCCAATTACAGTCTTTGTCACGAGGCCTCCTGTTCCTATGGAGACCGACAGCAGCTGATCGCTGCCAAATACGATCACTCTCGAGGCCTCATGTTCCCATGGAAACTGACAGCAGCTGATCGCTCGAGCTCTTAGAGTGTCAGTTGCTCTGTTTTTTCGCGACCAGCTGCTGGCAGATTCAAGTTGCACGCGAGTACTCCTTATTTCATAAAAAAAAAGGGGGGATATTTTACAGCTCGCTAAATTAAATGATTTAAGAAATAATCTTAAACACTAGAACCAAGGGCTTAATTGTTCCCTTAAATGATTCATTAGTGGCTCTATTTAATTCATTTACCTTTGAGATAAAGAGCCTATCCTAATTTTGATGGTTTATCTACGAACCACAACTCGACCTAAAGATTCAAATACTCTATTGCCTTCTAATTTTATAACTAAATCACCTACCTTTTCGTTTCTAAGCCATTTTATTAATTAAATAAGTACAAATGTCTGATATTGATTCTGATGATGCAGTTGCCCCCATCCCTAATATGGATAACGAGGCTTTCAAGAAAATTATTCATAGAGAGATGAGATCCTGTATGTTAGAAACCTTAAACCAAGTGATGGCATCCAAAAGATCCCTCTCTACAGAGGAGGATGACACCACAGAAAGCCAAAACCTACAAGTCATTGACGATCTCACTGAAAATAGGGGGAAAAGACTAAAGAAAAGTAAAAATATTGAATACCCAACCCCCCGGAGCATGATGGGAGGTCCTAGCACCTCAAACAATACAGGAGGTCTCAGCACCTCAACTATTAATGGAGGTTCTCGCACCTCAAACTCTTCAGGTGTCCTTAGCGGCACAAACTATACTGGTGTCCACAGCGGCACAAAACATACGGGTGTCCTTAGCGGCACAAACTATCAAAGTGCTCACTACGACTTTACTGATAATGAAATACAGGATGATGATGAAACTACTAACATCTTTGATGAATATGTCCTTGATCTAGATGAAGACGATCACGAATTCAATAGCCAACCTACTGAAGACGAACTTCCTTCCTCTTCAAAGGACAATGTAGTTAATCCTTTGGGTGAAGAAATGTTCTCACCCTACAACATTAAACATCCGAGAAGCTCGGAATGGTGGCCACATGATCACGTAGCCCAATTTATTAAGAAATGGCTTAGGAACCTACTTGAAAAAGATACCCGTAACATTCTCAGAGCTGAATGCTCAAGACCCTCTATTCAAGATAAAATCTGTCAAATCCCCAACCTTGATCCAGAACTAATTAAATTCCTTTTCAAACTCGGGAGAGACCCCAGGAAGGGGATGGAAAGATCCCTTAAGGCCTGTCAAGACCGCCTTCTCGACGTTCTGGGCCCTTTGGCCAGGATTATCGATACGGCTGAAGAAAGCCATATTAATGGCACACCCCTAGATACTGAACTAATCAGGGGATGGAGCCAAAGAGCAATGATCCTTCTGGGAAATGCTAATGTCAGCCTCAACGCTGAAAGAAGAAGGGTAGTCCTTACAAAAATAAATCCCAAACTGAGCGATATGGCAGACAAAGAACCTTCCCAAAACCCTAAAGGTTTACTCTTCGGTGAAGATTTGATCAAGTCCCTCTGCAAATATGTGTCAACCTTCACAGCACTGGACAAAGCACAACACAATATGAGACGTGTTTTCAAGCCAAACCTTTTTGGTCAGGCCGGAAGAAGGGGCCTCTCTTCCGGCCGCTTCAATCCAAGGCCCTATTCGAGATTCAGAGGTTTCGGAAGAGGTTACCAACCTTCCAATCCTCCCCAATTCTACCAGCAAAGAGGGAGAGATTCTCGCAACAGAGGGTTCAGATCACGTGGAGTCTCCAACAACAACAACTTTCAGAGTGAGTACCCTTCCCCCCCTTCTTTATTCTTCCCATTAAAAGGTGGGAGGCAGACTCAAATTCTTCTATCCGAATTGGAGATTAATCACTCAAGACCCGTGGGTATTAAATACTGTCAAATGTTTCATGATAGATTTTGTAGAAACTCCTACACAAACATCTTACCCGAAAGATATCCCACTCACAAGAGAACAACAAAAAATAGTAGGGGAGGAAATAACCTCAATGCTTCAGAAAGGGGCAATAATAGAAGTACCATTGGAATCGATGAGATTTGTAAGTACACTCTTCCTCGTTCAAAAAAAGGACAAGGGATGGAGACCCGTTATAAACCTCAGGGAACTAAACAAATATCTTGTTTACAGGCACTTCAAGATGGAGGGCATCCACCTCCTGAGGGATTTGTTACTAGAGGGAGACTGGTTAGTCAAACTAGATTTAAAGGATGCATACTTTACCATCCCGATGGCCAAAATTCATCAACCCTTCCTTCAGTTTATTTGGAGCAACCATCTGTTTCAATTTCAAGCCCTCCCTTTCGGGCTATCTTCTGCCCCCTGGTGTTTCACCAAGGTCATGAGGACAATCGCCTCACTCTTAAGAGAAAGAGGTATTCAACTAATTATATACCTAGACAACATCCTCATAATATCCCAACACCACACACAAATAATTCAAGATCTGAAGACAGTTATGGATCTGATAGAAAGCTTAGTGTTCATTATAAACAAAGAAAAATCGATATTGTGTCCCTCCAGAACTCTGGAATTCTTAGGATTCACCGTAGATACAACAAAATGCCTCCTTTTACTTCCCTCAAAGAAAATAACCAAGATCCGAAAGGAAATAGGACTTGTTCTGAAACAAGAAAGCCTAACTCTAAGGGAACTAGCCAGGCTCCTAGGCCTCCTCTCTTCATCTATTCAAGCCATCTTCCCGGGACCTCTGAATTACCGGGCTCTTCAAAGGGTAAAAGCGAGAGCTCTAAGATCTGGCCTTTGGTACAGAGATCAGATATCCCTAGATCAGGATGCCAAAACCAGAACTGACTTGGTGGCTAGAGAATTTGGATGCCTGGAATGGCAAAGCCATATTTGGGTCAACACCAGAATTTATCCTGGAATCAGATGCCAGCCTTCATGGCTGGGGAGCTTGCCTTCTTGATCAGAACACAGGTGGTGTCTGGTCTCAAGAAGAGTGTTCTCATCACATAAACTACCTAAAACTGACTGCTGGTCTATATGCACTGATGAGCTTCAAACATTCACTCCAAGGGAGATCTGTCATTCTGAAGATGGACAATATGTCTGCGGTAGCTTATATAAATCGTTTAGGGGGACAAAATCAGCAGATCTCTCGAACTTAGCAAAGAAACTTTGGATGTTTTGTTTGGAGCACAAGATTGCCCTAAGAGCAGAATACCTCCCAGGGAAGATAAACATATCTGCAGATTGGAACTCGAGATTCGTTTTAGATCACAGCAATTGGAAACTCAACGTATTCGCCTTCAGGGCTCTCAACAAAATATGGGGCCCCTTAGAAATAGATCTGTTTGCGAGCAGACTAACCTTCCAGTTAGAGAAATACTTCAGCTGGATGCCAGATCCGGGGGCTCTTGCAGTAAACGCCTTTCTCCAATGCTGGAAAGAACTCAAAGCATATGCATTTCCTCCTTTTGCCATGATTCAGAGAGTTGTACAGAAGGTGAGACAAGACCAATGCTCCCTAGTACTAATAACCCCCTTTTGGCCATCTTAGGCTTGGTTCCCCAACTACTCTGGAATTAGCTTGCAGCATTCCCTTTTTAATTCCAGCCGAGGCGGAGCTCCTAACAGACGTAGATGGAAGAGATCACCCCCTAGTACAGGCTGGGAATTTGAACCTTCTTGTCTGGAAAGTGTCAGGAAATCCAATGAAGTCTCTGGACTTTCGTCGACAGCTGCAACTCTCCTCGGAGAGTCTTGGGCCCCCGGCACACACTATAGGTATAACAACATTTGGAGAAGAAGGGTACGTTGGTGCCTGGAGAGGAACCTGGATTCCGTGGAGGCTCCTATCGTCCATATAGTAAACTTCCTTGTAGAACAGTTTGAAAAGGGTCTCAGTTATAGAACGATTAATTGTTATAGATCGGCTATCTCTGCAGGTCACGCTCTAGTCAACGGAAAAACGGTAGGTAAGAACGTCATAGTTTGTAGAGTCTTAAAAAGCATCAGACTAAGGAGACCCCCTAATCCCAAATACGAGTCGCTATGGGACTTAAAACTAATTTTAGACCTTTTCACAAATTGGCCGGATAATACACATTTAGATAGGAAAAGTCTATCCATTAAACTTGCAACCTTGTTGTGTTTAATCTCTTGCCGAAGGGTTTCTGATGTCAAAGCTCTTGAAATCACAAATAGATCTTACAATATATTCGGAGTTAAATTTGAGATTAGAAGAACTAAAACTATGTCAGATTCAATTTTTTATCCACGTTTTGACTTATGCTAAAAACTTTGTGTTGTACATTGCATGGAAGAGTACGATTGCAGAATGAATGGTCTTCGTGCTCATGGTGTGAATCAATTACTTATTTCCTTTGTCAAACCTTTCAAAGCTATAACTTCTGCTTCTATTGCCGGATGGGTTCAGTCTGCAATGAATTTAGCTGGCATTGACTTAAAGAAATTCCAAGTACATTCCCTAAGAGGTGCTATGGCCAGTAAATCTTTCTGGTCTGGAGGTAAGTTAGACGACATTCTCAAGGCGGCCGACTGGTCTAATGCAAACACTTTTGCACAACACTACTGCAAACTAATTGAACATATGTCTGATGTAGTCTTACAAAGCTACCAACATGCATAATGGTAGCCTCTGGTCTTGTAATGAAATTGCGATTCTCCTATTACCATGACTAGAGAATCATCTGGATTTCATTAAAGACACAGAGGCTAATATTATCCCACCCATCCCTTCCCATGGATGGTTTAGTTTTATTCTGCTCTTTAGTTGTAAATATTTCATATCTAAATGTCTTTAAATGATTTTTTAAATAGCATTATGATGTATAGAGTTTTATTGCTTGTCTTTTTGCTTTTTTCTCCTCTCATTCCAATGGAGTACTTATACCTCTCTTCTTTTCAGGTAACCGTTCATAATTATCCAAAGTTTGACCTTCTGATCCTTCCTTGTCTTTCGTTTCTACTGGTTTTAAAGAAGAAGTGCAAAGAAGAATACATTTGGAACTATTTCCTTTTTCACCACATTTAAAAGAGGCAGACTGTTCTGTGCTCATGACTATTGTATGTTCTTAATGTTCTGTTCTGGAACCTTTTCACTTTGTGATGTAATGCTTTCAAGTGGCTGCTTGGAGTTACATTAAAAGAAATATGCATAATGTTAGCCTCCGTGTCTTTAATGAAATCCAGATTCTCTAGTCATGGTAATAGGAGAATCGCAATTCTCAGCCTATCTGTCACAAGCAAAATGCCCATCTGTTGCAGAGCAGCTGCCCAATAATAAAACAACAAGTTTGGAACAGCCCCCCCCACCCAATCTTGAGGGAGTGTTAGTGTCTTCAAGGCCCATCTGGTTTTTTGGTAGTGCCATATAAAGTTTGAGAACATTGTATTTATTTTGTGAATTGTGATATCGGTCAATTCAAGGGGGATGGAACGAAACAGATATAGCACTCTAGGGAAGATTTTCATTTTTAATACATTGACCCTGCCTATGATTGTTAAATGCAGTTTATCAAGGCGCCTCAATTCCGTGCTTATATCATCCAGCACTGGATCAAGATTGCTAGGCCATATCGCATCAATGTTAGAACTTATCCTGACCCCCAGATACATGGCTGATTCAGTTTGGCATTGGTCTTGCAGGATACATTTAAAAAAAGATCATGTATTAGCGGGGCCAGTTCATATTGAAGTATCTTATATAACTCCATTGGGATTTTATCCGGGCCTGAGGCTTTCCCAGAAGACATAGAGCGCAGAGCAGTCACTACCTCTTCAAACGTAAACTCTGCTTCCATTTCCTAATATGTAGCCTTGTCTATTTTATCAGAGATAGGACAGGAGGGAAGCAAGATGGGGGTCGGCTGAGGCGACTGTTCACAGCTCATAACGCCTTGATCCATTGAGACCCCCCGATGTGCCCCCAGTATTAAAAAAAGGATGCTAGTGGAAGCTTTGAATACCTTGCTGGAATTGCTGAGTGAGGAGGCTAGCATCTGCACCCCCACTTGCAGAGTCGCGGCCAGACAGCAAGAACTCCTACTAACCTCCTAGAAGCTCTACAGCACGCTGAGGAGCTTTGATTGGTGCCGCTCGGAGATGCATTTTCCGGGCAGGATGAAGCCGAAGGGACAACCAGCAGCTCGAGGGAAGACGGGGCGGCTCTGGCTGCAGGCAGTCCGACGCTAAGTGTGGCCCCGACATCCACCCGCTCCGCAACTGAGATATGTGCTGGGACAGAGGCAGCGGCTCGACAGACTGGATGGCGAGGGCAAACTGGGACCCGGAAGGATGACGCTCCAGAGAGGAAGGGGAAGGGACGGGACAGTGCCCCAACAACGCCTGACCGGTCCGACGATTGTGGATCTATTCGGAGGCTCCAGGCCAGGACTGGAAGACGGAATCAGGACCGAGGAGCAGGGTGAAGCAGAGGATCTGGATAAAGGAGCCCGGCAGACAGCGCTAACAGCCAGCCTGCAGGTAAATGACAATCCAGCAATATCTAATCAGGCAGTACTTAATCAGGCAATGCCCAGCTTAGCAGTGGCTGGCTGCCTGCAGTTACGGGACAACAGTGAAGGGGGGGCAGAGATACTCAATTTGGACAGGGGGGGAAGGAAAGGAACAAAGAAGATCAAAATGGTGATACTTGCAGTCATTCCAGCAATATTATCCAGCTCGAAAATGTAATAAAAGCTATCGCAAGAGGGGAGGAGGAAGAAATACAGAAGGACAACACGGAAAATCCCTCTGAGAACCCTCAGCAGAGCAGAAATAAGGAAACCCAGGACAATACTTCAGGGCAAGTACGATGCCAGAAGTCAAAGCACAACAGGGAAAGCCGGCGCAATGGGATGGACACTGATGTAGAGGCAACGGACTGTTTTTATTCACTATCGGACGATACCTGGTCAATGGAAGATTCGGTCTCCTTGTCAAGTATGAGTGAAAGTTAGAGCGAAAGCCCACCCGACACTAGCGGAATGGACTCTGCGGCCACCATGAGCAGAGCTAATAGGAAGTCAGGGCTCCCAGGAGAGCAAAAAAAAAGGAAAAGACCTAAACTGGGACTACTCACCACCTAACTAATGGGAGGATGTTGGGGGCAAACCCCTGGATTCTGAAGACAACCCTACCACGACACTGGATGATATCTTGCAATCCATCATGGCACACCGGGAAGAAACAAGGCAGGATAGTAGACGCTCCCAGACAGCCATCCTCAAGGTGCAGGGGTCAGTACGGAAAGTTGTCAAAGTATGCAACGATATATCTGACCGTCTGACAGAGCTGGAGACAAGAACTAGAACTCTTGAGACGGATATCGTAGCAACCCAGAGCCAGACTGTATCGCACGAGGCCAGGCTAATGGACATCCAATGGAAGTTGGAGGATCAAGAAAATCGCCAGTGCCGGAACAACTTGCGGTTCCTGGGAATTCCTGAGAACAAGGAAGGCATGGACATGCGTCTCTATATGGTGGAGGTATTAAGAAAGGCATTCCCTGATGTGGAAGGATGGAACTGGACTCAAGAAATCCAACATGCTCACTGGGTCCCCCGGACTTTGAAACAGCCAGTCAGAGTGGATGCAGGGCCCAGAGCCGTACTAGTTTACTTTGGGAACTACCTTCTTAGGCAGAATATCTATGAGAAATCCAGACCGGAAAGTAAGCGTAAGGTGGATGGTATTGAGTTCTTTACTCGACCTGACTTCTGTCATGTAACTGTTGAGAGGTGTACTGTGAATTCTTCAAAATTACCTATCATAAAACTACCTGGTTTTGCAGGGGGGGACTAGGTTTTTTGGCCCGGGGCTCGTGGCCATCTTGGGAAACCATACCTCACTGGACTCCCCAGGGTGTCTAGTTTTCAGAAATGTGTGGGTTTGGTAGGTTTCCCTAGATAGCCGTTAGGCCGGGTCCAAAAAACCAGGTGTCCCCCCCCTTGCAAAACAATGTCGTTTTCTGATAGGTGATTTTGATGTCTCCACAATACGTTTTGGACCCTTGTCCGTCGCGGGTACTTGACCCACCCACACAAGTGAGGTATCATTTATACTGGAAGACTTTGCAGAATGCGGGGGGGTGGAATTTTGTGGATCCACGCAGATTCCAGAACATTCCAAAACAGAAATGTGGGGAAAATGTGTTTTATTTTTACAAAGTTTGAGGTTTGCAAGGGATTCTGGGTAAGAGAACCTGGTGAAAGCCACACAAGTCACCCCATCCTGGATTGCCCTTTGTGTCTAGTTTTCAAAAATGTATAGGTTTGCTAGGTTTCCCTAGGTGCCGGCAGAGATAGGGTTCAAAATCTACAGCTAGGCACTTTGCCAAGAAAGGGTCAGCTTTCACTGTAAAAATGTGGTGTGGCCACGTTGTGTTTTGGGTCGTTTCCTATCGCGGGCACTAGGCCTACCCACACAAGTGAGGTATCATTTTTATAGGAAGACTTTGGGGAATGCGGGGTGTGTAGAATTTTGTGGATCAACGCAGATTCCAGAACTTTCCATCACAGAAATGTGAGGAAAATGTGTTCTTTTTTTACAAAGTTTGAGGTTTGCAAGGGATTCTGAGTAAGAGAACCTGGTGAGAGCCACACAAGTCACCCCAACCTGGATTCCCCAGGGTGTTTAGTTTTAAAAAAGTGTATAGGTTTGCTAGGTTTCCCTAGGTGCCGGCAGAGCTAGGGTTCAAAATCTACAGCTAGGCACTTTGCAAAAAAAGGGCCAGTTTTCACAGAAAAATGTTGGGTGTCCATGTTGCGTTTTGTGCCGTTTCCTGTCGCGAGCACTAGGCCTACCCACACAGATGAGGTATCAGAACTTTCCATCACAGAAATGTGAGGAAAATGTGTTTTTTTTTTACAAAGTTTGAGGTTTGCAAGGGATTCTGGGTAAGAGAACCTGGTGAAAGCCACACAAGTCACCCCATCCTGGATTCCCCTGGATATCTAGTTTTCAAAAATGTATAGGTTTGCTAGGTTTCCCTAGGTGCCGGCAGAGCTAGGGTTCAAAATCTACAGCTAGGCACTTTGCAAAAAAGGGTTAGTTTTCACTGTAGAAATGTAGTGTGTCCATGTTGCGTTTTGCGCTGTTTCCTGTTGCGGGCACTAGGCCTACCCACACAAGTGAAGTATCATTTTTATTGGAAGACTTTGGGGAATGCGGGGTGGGTGGAATTCTGTGGATCCATGCAGATTCCAGAACTTTCCATCACAGAAATGTGAGGAAAATGTGTTTCTTTTACAAAGTTTGAGGTTTGCAAGGGATGCTAGGTAACATAACCTAGTGAGAACCAGACAAATCACCCCATCCTGGATTCCCCTCGGTGTCTAGTTTTCAAAAATGTATAGGTTTGCTAGGTTTCCCTAGGTGCCGGCAGAGCTAGGGTTCAAAATCTACAGCTAGGCACTTTGGAAAAAAGGGTCAGTTTTCACTGTAAAAATGTGGTGTGTCCACGTTGCGTTTTGGGCATTTCCTGTCACGGGCACTAGGCCTACCCACACAAGTGAGGTACCATTTTTATCGGGAGACTTAGGGGAACACAGAATTGTAGAGCCTCTGTTATTACCTATTGACTTTTGATGCATTTCTGCCTTCCAAATGTAAGACAATGTGTAAAAAAGAAATCACCTTTGAAAAATGTCCTATAATTCACATGCTAGTATGGATAACCACAATTTCGGAGATGTGCAAATAGCTACTGTTTCTAAACTCTATGGGGCATATTAGCAAGACCCACGTTAAAATTATCGCCGATTTAGCGGCAGAAAACTGCCGCTAAAACGGCGATAATGGGCTTGCTAATATGCGTTATGAAATTCAATAGAAGCCCAGGTTAGATGTCCTGCACATCTAACCTGGGCTTCTATTGGAATTCTATAACGCATATTAGCAAGCTTATTGTCGCCGTTTTAGCGGCAGTTTCCTGCCGCTAAAACGGCGATAATTTTAACGTGGTTCTTGCTAATATGCCCCTATATTTTGTTCCCATTTCAGAAATACATAGGTGTACCGATTTTTCACTGTTTATATTTTCCCAAAGGAATTGCTATATACCCGGTAAACAATAAAAAAAACATTGCAAGACGCTGCTCAGTTATTGGCTCCGGGTTCGTTGGGTTCTTGGTGAACCTACAAGTCCTATATATCCCCACAACCAGAAGGGTCCAGCGGATGTAACGGTATATTGCTTTAAAAAATATGTCATACTTAGAAGATGTTACAGGTGTAAACGTTGGCAGAAATGGTTTTTTTTTAACTCATTTTCAATTTTTCCTATTTTCAACTGTTAGTTTCTATAAAAAAACCTTGAAGGATCTACACAAATGACCCCTTGCTGAATAAAAATTTTGTCTACTTTTTTTAAATGTATAGCTTTCTAGGATCCATTATTGTTTTCATACCCATTTCTACCATTAACTGGAAGGAGGTTGAAAGCACAAAAAATAGCAAAAATAGGCTATGTCCCAGTAAAATGCCAAAACTGTGTAAAAAGTTTTGGTTTTCTGACAATAGTCAGTCTATCCCCGAAAGCTGGGAAGATGGCGATTTCAGCACCACAAACCCTTTGTTGATACCATTTGCAGGGAAAATACCAGACGCTTTCTTCTTCAGCACTTTTTTCCAATTTTTCCCCAAAAAAACAACATTTGGCTGTATTTTGGCTAACTTCTGGGTCCCCTCCAAGGGAATCAACAAACCCTGGGTACCTTTAAAATCCCCATGATGTTGGAAGAAAAGCTTGCAAATTTGGCGTGGATACCTTATGTGGTCAGTCAGTCAGTCAAAATTACTTTATTCGGTTATTATTAAAAACCATAAAAGCATGTTAAAAATACCCGTCAGCAATACAAAACTAAAAAAGAATTTTACATAAAATCATCCTTGATTAAAATATAATCACAGATCCGAATATGCATATATCATTATAAAATGCATACAATATAAAAACATTTCATATACAGTAGGGCAAAAATACATAAGAGGATCCGGACCCATAAACCTGCTTCACTTGCTACTTCCTTTTTTTCCTTGCTCTAACTGCTGCTACTAAAAAGCTAGCAATGCTGAAAGTTTCCCAGGGGTTACTCAACATCTGCAGGTATAAAAGAGCTGGTCTAGCCTGTAGGAAACCTTTGTTCTTTAAAATTGGAAAGATATAACGCCTGCGTATAGATAAATAAAAATCGCAGAACAGGACAAAATGCATAGTGTCCTGCCTTGAAAAACAATCGCATGAGCAAGGAGCCAGGTCGTCTGTCTTAGCCCAGCCTAAAGGGTCAGCCAGCAAAAGATGTAAATAATTAAACCTGTATCACGTCAAAAGAAAGAGGTGTTGGGGCTTGGTGACAATGTCCAGGTAAGGCTCCATAGAATAGGAAGTTTTTATGAGCTGGTGGGCACGGACAGTAGGTTTAAATAATTCTGAGGCCTCTCTTTCTAGTGATGCTATGAGCAACAATGAGGTCTTGGCCCACACAAGATCTTTTTTACATATGTTTTCTGAATTGTCAAACAAGGTTGGGTGACCTAACAACTCAGCTGTGCCTTTCAAATGTCTCAACCACGGTATACTACTGGCCCTATCTAGAGCCATACAATCTCGTATGATCTCTTTGTTTAGCACCAAATCAGGATTAGACCAGATCGAAATCCATTTAAGAATGGGAGACATTCTAATCGCATCAGCAACATAGCCGAGGCCCACCTCTTGATGAATTATATAGGAAGATATAGATTGGGGGACTGTGAGCAGGCTTCTAAAAAATTTATTTTCAACAATTTGGAGCTCCCTACAATTATTATAACCCCAAATTTCTGAGCCATACTTCACAATGGCAATGCTCTTGGCCTTATATATATTCAACATGGCCTGCATGGGCTTGGCGCCCAGCCTCCGGGCAAAATCAAGAACCGCACCTGTTGATCTAGCCATAGCATTTCTCTTCGCCCTCCTTTGCGGAACCCATGAAGACCTATCATCGAATAAGACGCCCAGGTACGGGAATGTGGAGACCCTAGTTACTTCAGTCCCACCACAACAAAACGTTTTGGCTATCTTTGACTTCCCTCCCAGGCTCATAATATGTGACTTGGACAGGTTTACATTTAAGTCTAATGAGCCCATAAAATTGGGGAAGGCGGTCAACAAGTGCTGAAGCCCCACAGCTGTGCGTGCCAAAAGCGCCGCATCATCTGCATAGAGCAATGCAGGGATCAATCGGTTCCTTACATGGGGAATGTCCTTAGCAGCTCCGGATAAAACCGGTTCAAGATGGTTAATATAAAGGGTAAATAACAAGGGCGCCAAGATACACCCTTGTCTGACTCCTCTTGAAATATCTATATGCTGTGTAAGATTACCCTTTTGATCGAACCTTACTGCTGCCGAGAGGTCCCTATGCAGGTCCGCCAAAAAATATACAATATTCTTATCCATCCCCATTTCTAATAATAGGTCCCAGAGCTTGGACCTATTCACCCGTTCAAACGCCGAGGAAAGGTCCATAAAGGCGAGATGTAAAGTCCCTTTCTTGGCCATTGTATATTTCCCTATTAAAAGGTAGAGGTTAAGGTACTGGTCCATGGTGCCTCTGCCTTTCCTAAAACCATATTGGAGGTCTGACAGGACATCCAGCTCATCAATCCATCCAGTCAGTCTGCTGAGGACCACTCTCCCCAACACCTTGACTGTGGAATTGATCAGCGATATTGGCCTGTAGCACCTTGGATCCCCTCTATCGCCTTTTTTAAAAACAGGGACAATAATAGATGTTGACCAGGATTTAGGCAACCCTTTTAGACATGCTATGTTAAAAACATTTGCCAGTAATTTTGACCATAAATTAATATCTAACCTAAAAAGGTCAGCAGGAACCCCATCTGGGCCCGGTGCTTTATCACACGTCATTTGGGCTATAGCCACAGCCACCTCTTGTGCAGAAAAGGTTATACTATATGCAGCTTTTGGCAGAAAGGGCCTGTATTAGCCTGATCAGGTTGGTCCCCATAAATATGTTTAAAGTGGGTAAACCAAAGCTCTTCAGGGATATTACACTCTACCATGTCAACCCCAAGGTCAGAAAAGAAGGGTCTATTGACAATCTCCCAAACTTTTGCGCTGTTTTTAAGCACATCCACAGACAATAGGTCGTCCCATGCTTCTTGTTTAATTTCCGATTTGCGGTTGCATAGTGCCCGCTTATACTCGGACCTTGCCATGGCTATTCTATTTCTGTCCTGGGGTATTTGTTTCAGGGCAACTAATAATTTCCGGTGAGCTGCTGAGCAGTTACAATCAAACCACCTCTCTGCCTTCTGCACACCTTCTTTAATAGGTAGGGAGAGGGCGCTATCTAACTGTTTACAGATCTTCTCAAAGGCTACTACAGTCGCCTCTCCTCCTTGAGTGCTATCAAGACAGATCGCTATCTCATTCCCTACGACATTTAGCATATCGGTCAAGAAGAGGTCTGGTACCACCTTGGCCCATTTCAGTCTACGCCCTTGATCCCTAGTTCTTAATACGGGTTCGGGGGCCCTGCTCTCCACCACCCCTGTATCATTTAGACAGCCCCATAAACTAATATAAATAGGGTTGTGATCGCTAAGATGCGACCATTGTACCACATAATCCAATACACGGGGAGATAGAATTGTGCTAACAAATATATAATCAATAGTGGAAAACAAACCCCTGCCCTTAAAGGTGGGAATACCCACCCCTTTTTCTATCCTATTTGGGGGAACCAGACCAAAATCTGCAAGAGTGTCCTCTAAACATCCCCCTTGCGTAGAGTGTTCAAAGTGGGTCTCTGCATTATCACCTGGACCAAGTTCATCAAAAACCTGGCACTTTTTGTTACACAAGTGGATGTTAAAGTCGCCAAGTAAAATAATCGAGAACTGGGTGGTTTGTTTATCTCTGTAAGCATCTAAGAAATGACTAAGACTACATAAATGTTCATTAATCAGTAACTTATCAAAAGAATTATAAAAATTAATGATGAGAGACTTCGGCACGTGTGCTGGGTTAATCTCAACCGCTAAACAGTTCACTGACCCTGTATCTAATTTACAATAACTTCCCCTTACTTTTAGGGAGATCATTGTCAGCAGGCCACCTTTCGACCTACCTGCAACCGACGGTTGCGCGACCTCCGTAAAGGAGGTATAACCATCCAACCAAAATGTGTTTTCCGGTTCCCATGTTTCCTGGAACCCCAATATGTCATATTCCCTCACTAAACCAGGCCACGAGGGGTCATCACACTAAGGGGCATATTTACGTTCCCTGGCGCATCCCTGCATATCAGCAGGGATGCGCCAGGGAAAATGCGTCACGCAAGTTTACCCTTGCGCCACGTCCGATGCGCCGCATTTACAATGCGGCGCATCGTGGCGCAGAGGATAAGCAGATGCGTGACGCATCTGCCGACGGAAGGTTGGCGCAGTGCTGAAGTTGTGTCGCAAGCGCGACGCAACTCCAGCACTGTTCCAACCTTCCCTATCCCTAACATGGTGCGTCAATCCTTACACCTGCTTGAAGCAGGCGTAAGGATTTGACGCACAGCGACGGAAAAGTGACTGCGTGAAATCTTGTAGATTTCACTACGTCACTTTTCCGAGGCGTTCCTGCGCCGGAACGACCCCCTGCGCCGGTACGCCCACATGAAACCTGACGCAGGTTTCATGTGGCGCAGGGGTTTACTACGTGACGCATCTCCCTAGATGCGTCACGTTGTAAATATAGCGCAACGCGGCGCATGGTTTGCGACGCCGCTGCGTCACATGCGTGACGCAACGGCGGCGCAAAAATGGCGCAAGGGGCTTGTAAATATGCCCCTTATTCTTTAGGCCAGCTATATTCCAGCTTAAAATTTTCAAGGTATCTGTCCCTCTTTCCTTCTCCCGTGTAGATGTACTCATGCTGGGGAAGGACTGACTCCGATAGGTCTGACCTAATACAGAAGTGTTATTTGCTAGTCAATCGTTGGAATCTAACTGGCTTAAGGGAGCAAATCTGTTGGTCAATTCTAATGTATTCCCTAAAGGTCTAGGGCCTGGTGCAACCCCAAATGTTGGCAATCTGACTGATTGTGTATTCGAGTTCACCTTAATCGAATGATGCTCTCTATACGACCACCTGGGGACCTGCCCTGTCTGTGAACTTTCTGCAAAGTGACTGAGCTGGGGTACAGGATTTACATCTATGTTTCTCCTAGGTGGGCAATAAAAAAACCCCAAAGGAAGCGCTCTAATATCTCCTGTGCTACAATTACCATGTTCGTCAAAAAGCAAGGGGGCTACATTAGGCTGATTAAAATTAACCACAATACAATCTCCATCAACTGTCTTCTATCCCTGGCCAACCCACCCCACTCGTCTCGCCATAATAATATGTGGTGCTGCTTTAGTCCCACCCTCTGACTGTCTTGTACACCAATGGGTAACTTTGCGAATCAATGCCTCAGAAGACTCGCTAATATTATCTTTAAGATGCAGGGCCCCTACAAACACACCTGTAAGAGGGGTGGCCTCCGGGGGCAGATGAAGCCTACATTTATTCCCCTGCCCTCGTGAGGACTGCATATGCCTCACTCTATGAGCAGGAGCTGCTAACTATTCAGGCTGTGTATGAGACCCTCCAGGAATTAAAGGAACACCAGATTCGGGATTGTTAGAAACTTGATTACTTAGATCAAGCATAGGGTTCTCAAGATGAGAAACAGCATGTGGCGCTCCCTCCGGTGATTCAGCCCGTATGTGACTTATACCCATATGAGCACCTGGAGCATCGCTACCCAGTGCATTGGCCTGAGTCGGACCTATCCTGGGCTCCCTCATATTATTTAGGTGTGTATCTATAGAAGACATTTTAGTTAACAAGGGCTCCAGAGCAATTTTAATACAACTAATCAAGTCCTCTTTAAATGTCCCCCAAAAAGTCTCAAGATGCGATTGAATAGTGTTACCAACACGTAAGGCTCTACTACTACACCCAACTCCCGGTTGGTGGTTGGCCTTATTTGTCCCCGTCTTCAAGCGCTTTCTCCGTTTTCTCTCGATGTTGGCCCCCGCCAGGGCAACAGATACATCTCCCTCCAACCTTCCGTTATACGGGGCCAAAGAATTCCGACCAAATGACGAGCTGGCTTGTGGGGCCCCCTTTGAAGCATCGTTGCCCACCTCCTGGTCTAAAACCATGGAACCTGATGAAACTGCATGTGCTATCTCGCTGGGAGGCTTACTAGGAATGGACTGTGAATTCCCATCAGGTCTGGAACCGCCCCCTAAGCCCAACTGCTCCTCAACATCCTGGATCTCCTCATTTAATGCCCCCACTGCAGTCATCAAATAGGAAATAATAGAGGCACAGTGTCTTGGCATCTTGGATTTAGCCTTTCCCTCGTCGGAATTATCAGTGAATTTATGCTTACCCATTGTGAGCTGCAGATGAAGGATGTCTGGCCCTGCCCCGCCTCGGTCTGTCGCAGACGGGCCCGCCCTTGGCCCGGGCACGCCCGCGCGCGTCCCACGCTGCGGGAGTCCCGTAGATGATTTATGCGCCTCCTGGCGCACGAGTGACGGTGCTGACGGTCGCGATGCCCCCTGGAACTTGTGGTGGCTTGTAGCTTGTAGGCGGCGGCAGGGCAAACAAACAACCAAGGCAAGAACAGGCTCCCGCACTGCGGGAGTCCCGTAGATAATTTATGCGCCTCCTGGCGTGCGAGTGATGGTGCTGACTGCCGCAATGCCCCCTGGAACTTGTGGTGGCTTGTAGCTTGTAGGCGGCAGCAGGGCAAACAAACAACCAAGGCAAGAACGGGCTCCCGCGCTGCGGGAGTCCCGTAGATGATTTATGCGCCTCCTGGGGAGCGAGTGACGGTGCTGATGGCCGCGATGCCCCCTGGAACTTGTGGTGGCTTGCAGCTTGTAGGTGGCGGCAGGGCAAACAAACAACCAAGGCAAGAACGGGCTCCCCTTATGTGGTCAAAAAGTTACAGGGGCCTAAGCGCAAACTACCCCAAATAGCCAAAAAAAGGCTTAGCACAGGGAGGGGGGGAAAGGCCTAGCAGCGAAAGGGTTAAGGGCACGAGTTATAGTTATTTAAGATAACTGCAACTGGTGAATTTCAGGGGGTTTGTTTGTTTTAGAATCAAATACAACACCAGAGTTTTTGGGTTATCTTTCCTTAAAAATAGATATTCCTCCTTGTTCAGCAACCCATCATTCTGCCATTCTAATAGTTACTCATGCTATGCTCTTTTTACCTGAGGAGCTATTAGAAACTCTAGTGTTGTATTTGAGCCAAAAAATACACAAAAATGACACAAATCCACCAGGGCATCCAACAATTTCAGCTATTAATAGCATATTTGAAAATACTTTCAGATATGTAGATCACTTTCTGAGACATTTGGTGGAAAATCTACAATAACATGTTCAGGATACTGGAGAGTTCTTAAGAAAGATATTTGATATCACATGCATTTGGGCTAATTGTGTGCTGGTATGCCAGGCAGTGTGCTCCCTCCTCCTTTTGCGATTGGCTGAATGCTGAGTTATTGGGCTGACGAGCTTTGGGATGGACCTGCGCTCTAGGAGTGGTACTAAACCTGAGAAGACTGTGAGCAGCATGGTCAGCACCCCCACACTTTACTTGTTGCTCTCTACTGAAGGCCAACAATCCTGAAACATGTGCCTAGAGATACATAGCACTGGCTGCCCCAACAATGGTGAATACTAAAGACTTTGAACAGAAGTGAGTGCTAACATGCACTGTATTTACCACAGTGCATTTAGGCTAATTGTGTGCTGGTATGCCATGCAGTGTGCTCCCTTCCTTCTTTTATCACATTGGAGAGTGACTGTGTTAATGACATTGGATGGGGTTGGACTATATGCCAGCATCCAAAACCCTGATGGGATAAAAGCTATTGAGCACTTTTTAAGTGCTAGACCACTGAAGCTACGGAATCACACCCACATGTTGTTAAGAATAATTTGTTGGTGTCTGTACAATAAATATTTTTGTTTGACAATGAATACTATAAGCAACTAAGAGGTACAGTGATGGGCATCTGCTTCACCCCCAGCTATGCTAATTTGTATATGGGCTGCTGGGAGGAGCAGGTGCTCTTCGAACGATACACGTATACTTGGATAAATCATGTTGTTATTTAGTCTTGTTATATAGAAGACCTCTTCTTTATTTTGAGAGGCACAATGGAAACTACTGAAGAGTTTGTCAATCAAATTAACAAGAACAGCTTGAATCTAAAGTTTACAAGTAATATATGTAGAAGAGAAGTCACTTTCTTGAATATAACTGTTAATGTTAAAAATAACAAATTGGAAACAAAAATCTATAGAAAGCCGACAGCAGGAAACACAATCTTACCTGCCTGTAGCTCCCATCATAAAAATGTATAAAATAGCATGCCCTATGGGGAACATTTGAAAGTGGCAAGGAACTGCAGTGAACTAGAACAAATAAGATTGGCTCAGGACGATTTGGCAGAAAGATTTAAAGAGAGAGCGGCATATTCACAAGGACCTACCGCCGATTTATCCCCACCTTAACACATCCAAAGTGGAGATAGATTCAACACCCCATTCACAAGCGGGTGCAAACTGCAGACATCCCCAGTATTTCCGCGATAACTGCCCCAAAATTTACCTCCACGGGTAACACCACCAACTAACCCTAATAAGATGCAGAGTAGGCGTTCCCGTGCAAAAACACACGACAAAAATCACAACACCACTTTCACAACAAACTGCCAGATCTGCGATGCGAACCAAAAACAGGCGATAAGCCACGGTAGCACCAGTGATTTAACACCTGCCTTTTGCTGGTGTTAAGCAGGACGACTACCTGCAGCATGAAAAGGAGCCCAGCCAAGAGCCACACCCAAAGACCCACAGATGGCATGGAGACAAACATCATGCAGCCCGGATACCCATGAGGGCCACAACACCCACTGCCACCACCCCCAGCCCCCCCCCGGACATACACATACCGTGCACGACACAAGAGCCACCAAAAGCGCATGATGACGCACATTGTCAAAAAATAACACACATGTGTGGCCAGAAGAACGAGAAACAGTCACACAGCACTGAAGTAACAACCAAAAACTTTATTGAAACACAACACAAAACACCAATGCGGGAGACTCCTGTCGGGTCCGTCCGGGACAATCACGACATCACAGCCTGGAAAATAAAGCACAAAATCAGAACGTGTGCCATGCGCACATCAAAGGAGCGAGACACAGAGAAATAGAGAATGAAAGAAAGGCAGAGAGAGAAAGAGAGAGAGGGAAGGAAGGGAGAGAGAGAGAGTGAGAGAGAGGGAAGGAAAGGAGAGAGAGAGTGAGAGAGAGAGGGAAGGAAGGGAGAGAGAGAGGGAGAGAGAGAGGGAAGGAAAGGAGAGAGTGAGAGAGAGGGAAGGAAAGGAGAGAGAGAGTGAGAGAGAGGGAAGGAAGGAAGGGAGAGAGAGAGTGTGAGAGAGAGGGAAGGAAGGGAGAGAGAGAGTGAGAGAGGGAAGGAAAGGAGAGAGAGAGAGACACCGCCGCCCCTGCGCACCCAGGCCCCACTGTTCACCTGCTGCCACCGGTGTGTCTCCAACCACGTGCCGGGATACACTGCAAGCCACCAGGACTGCAATCTGTAATCAAGGCCAGAGTCAATCATGGCAGAGTCCATCTCACAGCACACTGTCACACCGTTGGCAGCAGGTGAGCAGTGGGCCCGGGGTGCGCAAGTGCGGACAGCCAGCGCTGGCCGGCGGGAGGGATGGGGTGCGGCTGCATCCCTGCGCACGCATGCAGCCGCACCCCATCCCCTCCCGCCGGCCAGCGCTGGCTGTCCGCACTTGCGCACCCCGGGCCCACTGCTCACCTGCCGCCAACGGTGTGTCCACCAGTGGGCACACCACGTGCCCGTGCAAGCTCCAGGCCCCGGTCCCACCACCATGGCATGGTCCACATCATGCAGACACGCCCCGCGGCCCAGCAGGTCCCACACATGATGCTGAGTCCTGAGGCATCAATGGCAGAGACCACATCAGTGCACACATCATCATCGCAGGCTGCACACCCGCTCAGCTCTTCCGGTGCCACTAACCCTGTGCAACCCCAGTCAGCGCCACGTGGTGGTAGGCCCGTGATGGCCGCAAGGCCTCGGGTGCCACTAACCCTGTGCAACCCCAGTTCGCGCCACGTAGTGGTAGGCCCATGATGGGCGCAAGGCCTAGGGTGCGACAAACCCTGTGCGCCACAACTCATGGGCCCTTTATGATTGAGAACTGTGGAGCGTCCGTCATCCAGTCACCACCGGCAGTGGGGAATGTGACGTCGTCGGCCCCTTATATTTGCGGGGTCACATGGCCTGTGACGCCTGTGCCGGATGGGTGTGGTGTGTGTGCAGACCTGCCCTCAGGGAGTGGCCGTGACATGCTGACAACTAGACCAGTGACCGGCATACCACCAGCGAGTACGCCTGCGACATGTAGCTATGTGGGGCCCCCCTCGGAGCGTAAGTGGAGTGGTCTGGCCTGGCGTATGCCGGACCAGCGCAGGGCTTGCAACAATGACTCGGAGGCTCTGGGCATGGTTCAGTCAATGTCCGGACAAGGGAGTGACTAATGCGTGTGTCCCTGTTGCAGTGTCCACGGCAAGCGGAATACAATAGGCAATGTAGCACACTGTGACTGGCATCCCACTAGATGAGCATCATTGACGTGAGGGAAATCACTGTCCCTACATTCATCCACACATTCATACATGAATGATGAAAGACATGACACAGCAGTGCGTCTCTGGATGTTTATTGCACATCCAGTGGAGTTTTGCAGCTGGAGCGGTACAGGGCCATGGCAAGCACACTACACAATATGGGCCCGTGGAGGGCCAGCCAGAGTCCATCTGGGGATGACAAGTACTGCGGAAGAGGAAGGGTACAGTCCGCAGTCTGGTCGCCGTGTCATTGGTCATCAAACAGGATATGGCAGTCCATGTCGCGGTCCAAGGTTAGTGTATCAGGGGTCAGTGGCAGGTCATGGGGCCATGTGCGGCACCAAGCAGAAACAGGCAAGGTGGCGGACATGAATGCTAGTGCCTCCTTCTGAACCCAAGCCCATCCACGTCCTCGTCCTCGGATGTGTGCTCTGCCCCACCTGTGGGTGGTGCAGTACCGGCTGCGGCACTGTGTGCCACTGACACATCAGGGGCCGGAGGAGGATTGTCGGCCGCACTGTGTGGCAGTGACACATCAGGTGTCGGAGTGGATACGCCTGCCGCACTGGGAAGCACTGACACACCAGGGGGCGGAGATGTGGATGGTGTGGGGGCAGCAGCATTCATCTGCGCCACTCCTTGTGGCAGCAATGCCATGATGAGGACATGCAGGGCATGGTAGATCCCAGCTACATTTCGCTGATGTGCACCGGTGGCTGCCATCCTTTCCACCTCCATCCGCACCATGTCCTCCATGAGCCTCAACATGTGTGCCAGCTCACGGCTGGGATCGCTGGAGCCACTCTGAGCGGACAGGTGTTCTTGTCTCCGAGTCAGGACTCCAGCGATGTCAGTCATGGCTCGTTGGAGACCATGGAGCGGGCCGTGGGTGTCCGTTAGGGACTGGAGCTGGTCCCTGATGGGACCTAGACACCCATAGATGGCGTCCAGTTTGGTAGCCATGAGGTCAAACCCCACCCGCACCTGCTCAGCCATCTCCCTCTGGCCCTCCGGCACACGGCGTTGAAAGGCCATGTGTTGTTCCTGGGGGTCTTGGGAGACTGCCGGGGCTGTGGGTGCCTCCTGCTGGGTGGTTTCTGGAGTGGGTGGGGTCTCCTTGATGCAGCTGGGCTGCCCTGGTCCTGGAGGTGATTGGCGGATGAGTTCAATGATGTCTTGGAGGGCTTGGGTGTCGATGCTGGTGGTGTCCTCCTCGTCATCAGTGAAGAGTGGCTGGGACTGCTCTGCAGGAGGTGTTGACGGTGCCCCTGCAATGTGAAGGGGAGATGGTGTATTACAATGTGTCCGCATGTATGAAGCCGCATGGTACAGGTTCACATTCAGACAACATGGCATTGTACATTGTGACAGTCTGTGGATCAGGGCCATGATCCAGAGTCATTGTGGGTGTGCACTGTGCTCTGCTTGATTGTGCATGTGTGCCATTGTGGCCATCTCCCCCGTACCCCCAGTACCTGGTGGTCACTCACCCTGTTGCGGTTGTGTTGTGTCCTGTCGAGCAGTGTCCGGTCCCCCGACTCCTGCCACGGTCTCCGCACTGATGACTGTCGACACCAGCTCCTCCATGTCATCCAGCTCCTGCTGTGGTGCAGGGCTCCCACCTCCAGTCTGCATTGCTGCCTTCTGGTTGGCTGCGAGTTTCTCCTTGGTCTTACGCTTGATGTCAATCCATCGCCTCTTGACCGCGTCCATTGACCTCTTGTGCTCTCCGACGGCATTCACCTTGTCCACGATGTCCCGCCATATTCCAATTTTGGTGCCCAATGACATGTTGGAGGTGACGAACAGTTGTTGATGGTGTTCCATCACCTCCGTGACCAGGATCCTGTTTTCCTGCGGACTGAACTTCGTCTTCCTCTTCTTCTTGTCCTTGCCCTTCCCTGTCCCCGAGGTCCCAGGCTGGTCGTAAGGGGTGCTTGTGGGGTTGCGCTCGTCCTCTGTGCCTGCTCCGGCTGCCTCCATGGTGCTTGGGTGTTGGTCATTTTGTGTTTGTGTTTTCTACTTTTATACTGGTTTTTCCCGCCTGCCATGTGTGTATTGCAGGCCTGGCGCTGCTTATCGCTGATTTCCTCATCGCGCTTTGGCCCATTGCATGTTTTTTCGCGTTGAGGTTTGTGTTTTTATCACGGTTGCGGTTGTTGTATCGCGGACATTGTCCGCGTTTTCGGGGAACTATCGCATGGTACCGCGGTGTTGTGAATTCCAGGTTAACACAGGGTTATTTTCCCGCGATGGGCTGCGATGTGTAAAGTTGCGTTAACATTTTTTGGTGATATTTAGCACACGTTCTTGTGACTATCCCCCAGAGTGTACTCAGCATAATTAGTAACACAGGCAAAGTCAAAAGCCAATCAACCAAAATGAGAAACAGTTCTATTTAAGAGAAAGAACAATAAGAAGACACAGGTTTCTGAGTTTAGGCTGGTCACCACTTTCTGTAAGAAATCAGAAAGATAATGCAAAAGCACTGGCATTCAGTAACAAATGATAAAGTGCTTGGAAAATATGTCCCTAGGAAACCGGGGGTTATTTTCAGGAGAACTAAATCAATGAGAGACAGGTTGGTAAAAAGCAGTCTGGAGATGTCATGCAAAACAAATTGGCTGCAGAAGAGTGCAGGCTTTAGGAAATGCAGCAAATGCAAAGCTTGTAATTATGGGGTCAATAAGAATACGTTTTGCTCCACATTTGGCAAAAAGCCATAAAAAATCAACAGGTCTTTTCATTGCAACAGTGAATATGTCGTACATGTACTGACATGCCCATGTGAGCTATTGTATGTTAGGAGCACCACTCTACAAGTACACAAGAGGGTGTTACAACATGTGAGAGCCATCTGAAACAAAGATGAAACGTATCCTGTGGCCAGGCTTTTCCAAAATGTACAAGAAGTAATGATAAAGTGTTGACCTACTATGTGATTGATTCAATTCCCAGGAACGTTAGGGGAGGAGACAGAGAACAACAGTTGAGGAGACTTGAGTCCCGCTAAATAATGGAACTCAACACAAAACTCCCAGGTGGCGTAAGTACAGAAGAAACTTTACATACACATATTTAAGACAAGAACAGGTTGAAAGCAGCATTCCCCAAGCATGAGGAACGAGGAACTGATGTAATGGAAAGAGCTACTGTCAAAACACTTGAGTTATAGGGCATTTTCTCAACAGGGTTGCATGTACTAAAGATGTTGTATCGATCATTGGGAATCACAGTCCAAAGTACGTTAACTAGAATAAGTTATGGTCGTCTAATGACTGCTTTTTTCGCACCATAAAGATATGGCTTAGGCCAAGTGGGGAACTATCGTTATAGTATGGTATACTAAAGGGACACTTATCCAATCCACAAGGGTGTGTTGAAAAATAAATTGATCAAAAGTTAACCGAGATGCACTAATAGTAAAGTAGGTCAAGATAATAAGAATTACAATTTTCTTTTTTAATGTGTTAATGAATTGTATATAAATCTGTACTTTTTTTTTTTTTGATTCTTTTTATTTGCATTTTTTAAAACAAATACATAAAAACCATCGTAAATAACTAGCCAGGATGCTAGAGTTACACAGTCAGGAGTAAAGCTTCACATACAAAACAATCCAAGCGTTGTACAACATTTGCCCGTCCCATTGATATCAGACCAAAGGTATGAAAGCGATCACCCCAATACAATACCAATTAAAACATAAACATACTGTGGATTTTAGACACATATCTGGGACAACCTCCCGCATCTCAGGCAGTGCAAGTATGTAACTTTAGATATAATTAGAGACAACATTTCCCACCGGCCCTTCGTGTGATTCCGTAACCCCCAGGGTGTCCCCCTCTGGATCCTGCCTCTCCCGGGCCCACGTGAGGAATGGTTCCCAAATGTCCCTGGGTCTTGAAGCGGGAGGCATCAACTCCCAGAAGGTGGTTCGTTGGGAGTGCCCATATGTGACATCTCTAATCCACTCTTTAATGGAAGGCACCCTTTTCCTCCCCCAGTGTACGGCTACTTGACGTTTGGCAAACAGTAAAAGCAGTGCATGCAATTTACGTATCTTAACTGGTGTGTCCTTGACATAGCCCAGCAAACCCAGCAGTGGAGTGGGGGTCACCTGTGCACCAACAATTTGGCCAGTCAGTGTAAAAATTGCGGACCAGTAGGGCGTGAGTTTCGGACATTCCCATGCCATATGAAGAAAGGACGCGGGAGTGAAGCCACAGCGCCAACAGCTTTCATCGTCCCTCAACCCCATACGGTGCAGACTTTTAGGTGTCCTGTAAAAACGATGGAGGAATTTAAAATGTATGAGGCGAAGCCTATAATTGGGGGGCAGTTCCGTGAGTTGGCGGCAGCAATACGTCCACTGGGCCTCATTAATCGGCTCGGGGAGGTCGTCATTCCACCCTTGCAATGCCCTAGGCCGCAGCAGAGGCGCCGTGTTCTGCATGTGTGTGTATAGTCGTGTGACAAGTTTCCGGGGTGAAGGGGAACTCAACAGATTTTCTAGCGCAGACAGAGAAGGAGGGGACTCCGGGAAACTGTCGTGCAGGGCGCGACAAGCAGCCCGTAGTTTATGATATAGGAAAGTTTCAGCAAAGGGCACTGTTTGTCCCTCCTCCGCAACCGGGGGGGGGGCCGAAACGTGTTCCCTGGGTATAGGTCTGTGAATGTACGCAAATTCAGCTTTTGTGCCATATTTTTGCTTATCCCGTCTCTGATATTAGGTAACATAGGGTTATGTGCTAGTGGTATGGAGGGGGCATATAATATTGGAGCACCAGCCCTCTTCCGCAGTTCATCCCACGCCCAGCGTAAGGTTTCCGTGGTATCTATGCCCTCATGGGTGCGGCGGTAGGGCCGGTACACCGCCACATTGAGCGGAACAGGCGCCATCGCATCAGTCTCCACAGCTACATGAGGCTGAAAGGGTGTCGGATGTACCCAGTGATGAAGGAATTGAGCCTGAGCACACCAGGCATATAGTTGCATATCTGGGGCGCCCATCCCTCCCTGGCACAGTGGAAGCATCAGCAAATCCCAGGAAACTCGAGCCTGCCCGCCCACCCAAACCAGGGACACCAGCAGTGATTTGAGGGACCGAAAGAAGGCATGTGTGAGGGGAATTGGGATGTTGGCAAATAAATAAAGAAATTTTGGTAATACTACCATTTTACCTAGCGCGATTTTCCCTGCTATAGATAACGGGAGCCCCGACCAGAGTGCGACTTTCTCCTCCAACCAAGTAATGGCGCGTCCGTAGTTCAAATTCCGTACTTCCTGTACACTCCGGCTAAGCCATATACCCAGGTACTTGACCGCGTCCTCCGCCCATTTCAAAGGAAACTCTGAGTTTATCGGAGTAGTGTTGTCTGTCAAAGGAAACACGACGGACTTAGCCCAATTTATGGAAACACCAGACAGCCCTCCAAATCTAATGAACTCTCGTAATAGGGGGTCGAGGTTGACCGCGGGATCAGTAATGTATAGCGTGACGTCATCAGCATATAACGAGATGAGGAGACTTCTGATACTAAAGCCGATCCCCCTGGTCGTGTGGTGCTGCCTGATACGCGCAGCTAGAGGTTCCATCGCAATCGCGAATAGCATAGGAGACAGAGGACAGCCCTGCGCCTCGCCCATATCTGAGCTGTCGGCTTAGTGTATAACAAGCGAATAAGATTAGTGAAAAGCGGGCTAAAACCCATGCGGCCAAGAATAGCAAACAAGTAGGGCCATTCAAGCGTATCAAACGCCTTGGTAGCGTCAAGGAAAACTGCGGCGGCCCGCACATCAGGGTGAAGGTAATGTAGTACCGAGAATATAGTTCTGAGGTTATGGGAAGTAGACCGCCCGGGGATGAATCCTGATTGATCGGGACGAGCGATCAGGGGTAGTAGGGGCTGCAGCCTATTTGCTATCAATTTAGCTAGACTTTTAACGTCCACATTTATCAAGGACAGTGGCCTATAGGAGTCTAGTTTGGTCTCAGGTTTCCCAGGTTTCAGCAGTGTGATTATTATTGCCTCGCGCATGGAGGGTGGTAAAATACCAGTGGTTTGCGCTTCCTCATACATCGCTATCAAATGTGGCGCTAGCTCTTCCACGTAAGCTTTATAAAAGGCAGTGGTGAGGCCGTCGGACCCGGGAGCCTTGTCTAAGGGCAAACTTTTAATGACCTGAGCGACATCTGCTACAGTGTACTGCAGGTCCAGATAATCTCTGTACCTTTGACTGAACCAGAGGAGTTCTAGGGAGTCGAGGAAGGACTGCATACCCTCTGGGCATGACTCTTGGGTGGCGGTATAGAGTCGAGAATAAAACGAGGAGAATTCGTCCAGAATACCTGCCTGTCCCCAAATGATAACTCCATGTGAGCTGATTAGTTCAGGGATATAAGCAGTGGAACGCGGGGCGCGGATCATACTTGCCAGAGTCCGACCTGGTCTATCCCTTTCCCCGTATCGGCGGGCCTCCGCATATCTCCCCAAAAACTTAACCTCACGCTGCGCTTCCTCATCGTAGTCTAACAGTCTAGCTGTCAAAAGTGCCAGCGTGGCAGAGTCACCGGAGGAGTAGAATTGTGTTTCTAGTCCCTTGATTTGAGTTTCCAACGACGCAAACGTACCCCGAATGGCTTTTAACACTCCAGCCTGGCGAGCGATGCACTTACCACGGATGACCACCTTAAATGCCTCCCAGAGGGAGGCCTCAGAGGCAACTGAACTGGAGTTGAGGGCAAAATAATCTATGATATCCGCTCTAATGTCTTCCTTAAAAGCCTCGTCAAGGAGTGCATGCTGCGGCAACCGCTAAGAAAACAAACGTGTGGCGGAATCAGGGAGTGTCAATTGCAAAAAACATGGGGCATGATCCGACAGGGATCGAGGTAGATGAGACACCCCTGTGGTCGAGGTAGCAACGTCATGGGACACCAACCAAAAATCCAGCCTGGACCAGGCGCCATGATATTCAGAAATACAGGTAGCCTCCCGAAGCGCAGGGTGTCTGCGGCGCCAGACGTCGACTAGATCTCCATCCAAATTATGGCATTTAGGGCCGTGCTAGCCGAAGGGTGTAGGGCTCAGGCCGCCCCCTTCCTGTCCAAGCTATCGTCCAGGATTGCATTAAAATCGCCCCCCAAAATGATAGTGCTGCAGCCAGTCGCCTTAACTCTAGCCCAGATGTCATGAAAGAAACTAGGAGAGTCCACATTAGGGCCATATAACGCAACTATCGCCACTGGAGACCCACTCAGTGTACCTAGGATGATAATGTATCTGCTCTCCGGATCCCTGTGTAGCTCCCCCTCCCTCCAGTCCAAACCTCGCCTAATCAACACCGCCACTCCTCTGGAGTAATTGGAATATATGGATGAGTATACGTGGCTCCAGCGGTTATGTTTCAGTCTAGGAGAGGGCACAACGTTAAGGTGACTCTCCTGTAATATACATACATCTATGTTGTGTCTCAAGAGGTAGGCATGCACAAGCCTGGCCTTCCTACCATCATTTAGTCCCCTGATGTTCCATGTTAATAAATTCAGACAGGTAGCGTGGTGACCAGCCGTAACGAAGGCGATAGAGCAACGGGATAAGGGCAATGTGGCCCAATTTCAAAGCCCAAGGTGCAGACAAAGAAGCAACAAAATGTCATACTGGCTGTAAACATAACAACATTCCCCATCCCCAACCCCCCACCCACTCCAACCCCCCAAACAGGTTGTAGATATCCCTCCCATAAAAAACTTAAGAAACATATATTATAAGGGAATTCTCCCATGGGGGTACAAGACCGTCAGCGCACTCTCCTGCCAAGGCAGGGTGGCCAAGATACTGCAGAGAGCTAAGCCCAAAACAGAATAAAACAATTAGACCAATCACATAATGATAGGACCCAACGGAGGCCCAGACATGACATATAACCCCGGCCAGCTTGGTGTATCAGATCGTCTTCTGGCATGTCATAGAAGTACCCTCTTCCGGCGAGCGGGTCACCGCCAAACTATTTCACCCGCAACCAGCCTAGGGAAATTAAGCCAGAGGGGAGAGACCTAACATGATGGTTCGTGAATTATCAATCAGGAGTCAACAGATCAAGAATCCCACACAAATCACCCACCAAAAGACACAGTGTGAAATAACCAGTGCGTGGAGTATGCCAAAGCAGGGGAACTTTCAATCATTGTCACTTAGCTGGGCCTCCGCCGAGTCCGCCGATCTGGAGCCATGTTTAGCGTATTTGCCACCAATCTGTTTTGCAAATTTGAGGGCGGATTTGGCATCCGTGAAGAAGTGTGCAGAGCCGTCGTATGTGACTTTAAGTTTGGCGGGATACAACAGCGAGTAGGGGACCTGGGCCTGAAGCAGGAGTCGCTTTGTCAGCAGGAATTTGCGTCTCGCTGACTGCACCGCTGGCATGAAGTCTGGATAGAAGGAAATTTGGTTGCTTTGTGTGTGATCTTTCCCTTCTCACGTGCTAGGCGCAGAATCAGATCTCGGTCTTGATAATTAAGTATTCTGGCCAGGATGGGCCGAGGTGGAGCCCCGACTGGAGGTCTCGGTCCCAAGGCTCGGTGCGCTCTCTCGACCGCAAAGACGGCGGACAAGCGAGTATCAAACAATTCCCGGATAGGTCAGTCACATAGGTCTCCATCTTTACAATAGCCGTTGTTTCCGGTATACCTGTGATGCGCAAGTTGTTGCGGCGAGACCTCGCCTCCAAATCCTCGTTTTTAGCGCGGATCAGGCCCAGCACTCTGTCCATCTGCAAGAGTTGTTCTTTTGTTTCCACCTGGAATTCATGGAACTCAGTGTTTTTATTTTCAAGCACATCAAGTCTAATTTCGTGGGTTCCAACCTGGGTCTTCACGGCATCTAATTGAGTGGTGAGTGCATCGAGTTTGGTGTCAATGTTGCGCAGGCTCGACCGCATTTCAAGCATCAGTGTGCAGAGGTCTTCACATCGATCCTCCGTCTGCTGCTCCGTGGACCTCTCCCCACCGGCTTCGGGGTCGGTTTCTGTGAGGCGCGTGGCCCTCCGCTGGTCGAAGTTTAGCCGCGGCTGCTTTGCGTCTGGCTTCCCCATGGTGGAAGCCGATAGCACCAGTCACAGCAGCCAGGCCGACCCACCCATCGGGGCGCAGACCACACGTCCACGGTTTTCCCTGTTGCACTTTATCACCTTTGTTACTTGCGCGTGGGCCAATGTATATTCACAGCATGCAGGAGACTACAGACAGGCCGCCCACACCACGATCAGCCAGCGAAGGCTTCCGCAGAAGTGGCACACCTTTCAAAGAACGACAATTGTCCAGACTACTCGACCGTGATCGCCCCAGTTAGGGACACTCCAGGCGTCCTTTCAGTTCCTACCGCCAAGTTTTAACTCCTTCGCACGGCCTTCCACAGTACGACCTCCCTCGCAAAAATGGCCGCCGTGTATCGCCTCGGCCTTCGAATTTAAAAAAGGTGCATATGGCCCAGCCAGAGGGAAACTACGTAGTGGTACAGGGTCCAGAAGGCACTTATAAAATTTGCGGGCTCTGGATGTTTAAACAGTGTCCTTGAGCGCCGGGTATCGCGCCCTCGCAGCTTGGTGATGAAAAATGGCGCCAGCAACTCCAGGGACGCCGCCGCTTCACCTCCCACCGCTCTATACCTGTGGGATCCGAGCGGCTCACAGCGAGGCTCAGGGGAAAGTTGTATCAGGCAGCGGCAGGGTCCGACAGCGTCACCTGCGCCCCAGGGACAAGAGAGCCCCCGCGGCAGCCGCGTCCCGGGCCCACTTCACTTCTGCAGCCGCGGGCTCGATTAGAGGAGCAGTCCGCCCACTCTGCGTCGGGATGAACACACGTCCCCAGCTTCCTCCTCACGGAGCGCACAGCCAGGCTCCAAATTGCAGCACACGAATGAGAATCGCACCAATCGACTCCCCAGACGTTCCGCCGTTAATGGGTGTATGTACAGCTAGGCATTAGCCCCCCTGATGCAAGGATAAACGCAGGATAGTTTCTCGGCCGGCGGAGCTCGCTCACAGAGCGGCCATTCCGCAGCTCGGCAGGCCACGCCCCCCAAGAATTACAAAATTAAAATGGAAATAGATTAATTTATATACATATTTTAAAATGCAGTGGAATATTGCAGGTCAAGCCATTAGAAATAGACCAAAACCAAAGAGGTTTTATATTTATATGTTTTAACCTGCTATTTAAATAAAGAAATTGTAATTTCAATACATATATTAATGAAATTGGGGAGTACCCTGAAATAATAAGACAAATATTACAGCGAGGAGAGTCTATACATTTGATGACTTAATTTACATCAGTACGATATGGTTTTAATTATTTGCACAAATTGCATAGTGATGAAAAATGATAGCAGTACTGCTATGAGCATTTCTTTGAAAATTATGAGTTAATTTGTAAATATTAGAACTGTTGGAAGTAGGTGTGCTGATTTCTGAATTTACATTATCTATGAATTATTTGTAATGAATGGTACAGTTTACACATTGATGAAGAAAATAATAGCTATATTGCTTCAAGTTTTTTTTTTAATGTTTATGAATTAGCTTGCACGTGGACACTATAAATACCTTGTAGAATATGGTGCTCTGTCATTTGAACAAGGCTTTAGATACAGCCAAAATGCATTACAGCAGACTCTGTGAAAAATAAATGAGTTCAACACAACTTGGGGTGTCGGCACCTTTTGTGAGAAGTTGCTGGAGGATTTGCACATATGTATGTGTATTGCACCACTGGGTAGCTATAGTTAGATTAGCATTTTGATAGAAAATGACTATTTTGTTTTGTTATTAACTTTGGCACAATTTGAGGAAGCTTCACAAAACTTTCCAAAAAAGTGCTACTTTTTATCTAGTTTGTGCATTGAAAGTTTTGGGGTGATCCATTAAGTGGTGGCTGAGAAAAATGGGGGTCCCAAATCATAAAATCCCCATGCATTTTCTATAGACTATTTTAAACAGTGCAACTGCAAAAACTGCTGAACAGAATTTCACCAAATTTGGCAGGAAGCTAAATCTTGGTCCAGAAACCATGCTTTTTGCAATTTGGTGTAAATCCATTCAGTAGAAAATATTAAGCTCCAAACATATTTGCATATCTGGAAAGTTTGGTTCAAGGGACTCTTGCAAGAACCTGGGGACTTTTTCAGTGGGAGGGAGGCCCATGGCCCCCCCTCCCTGGGCCGCTTTTGGCACCAGGGACGCCATTCCCCGGGTCCTAGTGTCTTGTTAAGGGGAGGGGGCAAGTGGCCCCCCTCTGTGGGACCCCATCCCCCAGGGCATGGTGACTTTTTCAGGGGGAGGGGGCACACGTTCCCCCTCCCCAGGCTGATTTTGGCCGCAGGAACCACATCTCCTGTGCCCGGTGACTTTTATTAGGGGGAGGGGGCACACAGCCCCACTCCCAGGACCCATTTTAGCCCCCCCCGGGAAGGCCATGCGCAGTGTAGGGTTGGCTGCCTTTGGGGGAGCTGGCCACAGGGCCTGGCCGGAGGCCCTGTGGCCATCCCCCTTTCGTGCATGACTGAAGGCCCAGTGCTGTGTGGGGTTGGCTGCCTTTATGGGGGTTGGCCACAGGGCCTGGCTGCAGGCCAAGCCTTGTGGCCAGTCCCCACATGCTTGATCGAAGGCCGTGGGCAGTGTGGGGTTGGTTGCAGTTGTGGGGTTTGCTGCAGGATCAGGCCCCCAGCTGTGCACAACCGAAGGCCCTGTGCAGTGTGGGGTTGGCTGTCTTTACGAGGGTTGGCCCCAGGGCCTGGCTAACAACCATGCAAATAATAAGCCAATAAGTCATACACCTAATGCTCGCAGGGTGATATGTGTGCATGGCCTGGCCACAGACAGACATCCCAACGCCATACACAGCATGGTGTTAGTCGCCCATGCTAGGTTGGGTATAGGGCCTTGCCAGTTAGCCAGACCGTGTGGCCAACGCCTGTGGTACCTGTTTGAAGTCAGAGTGTGACAGTGGTTGGGCACCTGTAGGGAAATGGCAGCAGCCAGGTGCTATGGCCAACCCCCTACTGCACATCGCCAAAGGCTGCACATAGTGGGGTAAGGCACCCATGGGGCTGGGTCAGAGGCCAGACGCTTAAATAAACTCACCAGTGAGCGGAGCCAAAAGCTATGCTGAGCCCACCAGAAATGTAATGAAAAAAATCAAAGGTTAATGTGTTACTATATTGAGCTGTTGAAATAACACAAAATCTAATGTTTAAAAACAAAACAAAACCTGAAATTCACCAGTTATAGATCACTGAGCTAATTATTACTTGGCACTGCCCTGCACTGCTTATGACCTCACATATTACATCTCTCATTACAAGTTAAATGACATCATTGATTACATCACATCAGTAATGACAATTCAAATTACATCATTGATGTCATCACTGATGACATCATCCATCAGCATCCTATTGAGTATGACTATTTGCTATACACTTATGACACTAAAAGGTATTTAGTAAGCTACCTCTAGAGAAACATTTGTATACCTTTTGTACTCCTAATCAGTGTAAGTTTTTGCAACATGATTGGCCTCCTAAAGAGGCTTTGGGGATCTGGTGGAAGTGGGCTCTATATGAAGACTTCTGTATAAGGTGAAGGGCGTGTATGCACATGCATAGATACGTAGTAAGGGCTTTGCCACAGAATGAGGTTTTGGTGTTTGGCGGGAATTGGCTCGCCGTGAAGAGCTGCGCACATGGCAAAGACTGTCCATAGTAGAGGTTTAGCCACTTAATGGGGCTTGGGAGTCTGGAAGGAATGAACTCTTTGTGAAGAGTTTTGAGGAGAGCAAAGGCTGTACACAGTAGGAGTTTGGCCACCTATTGGGTGTCTGGAGGGAGTGATCTCTCCATGAACAGTTGTGCACAGGGTGAACACTGTGCGTAGTAGGGGCTTGCCCACTTAATATTTCTTTTCTGTGTGGACGGAGTGGACTCTCTGTGAAGAGTTGTGCACAGGGTTAAATCTGTGCGTAGAAGGAGTTTGGCCACCAAATGTGACATTACTGATGAAATCATATACTCATTGTGACATTGTCGTATATGGTTTGCGGACTTGAGGTAAATCAACACACTACACCTGTGGACAATTTCCTATTCATGTTAATTGAATTACCCACTTAAAGACTACACATGACCTGAACATTTATGTCAAGAGGTTGATAGGTATACATTTGCCACTGAAAATACACCTTCTGTGAGGCCCTATGGACAGCCCTCCATAGTTTAGCAAAATGCACTGTACACATTCCTGAGAGAGGCACAATGGCATACAACCTTAGAGCCATGGTTACAACACCACTGTGAGATAAACCATGTCTAAGACACCCATAAATTGTAAATTATTCTGCAATCTGCAATACATCAAAGTCTTCAGCAAAGTTATGAAAATAAACATCCACACCTTATAAACATGCTTGTTACACAGAAGTTGTGCATACCACTGTATTACAACTATTTAACATGGACATATCGCTAGATATTCACTATCTATTTTTAACAGCAGTGTTCACCTTTCTCATTCGGGGCGAAGATCTCTGTATTGTAAAGTATAGGTGTGCGAAAGTGGATTATTAGTTGAATTGGATTGTAGTCCTCTTCAAGTAATATTAGCACTATTCCTTACTAGGTCTAGTTAGATTTGATTTAATTTAAACCTGAGCTCACCCTATTATAATTGTAGCACAGATCAGACAGGCTTAACTTAAAAGAAATGTGTAAAGTATTTAGAAGCACCAAAACAGTTAAAAAGTAGAAAACACACTACAATAAAAATTCTGTTCCAATTCATAAAAATAGAGTAAAGTTTAATGAACAAATGGACACTAAAATAACAAAAATCTGATGTGGGGAGGCATTGATATGATTGCCAAAAAGCGCAAAGGGCCAATCACATTGAGCTTGTCGCACTGGACTGGGTCCAAATCAAAAGTTAATGCTGACCGCGTACTACTGCCAGTCTGATACATGGACCAGATTTGTCCAGGTGGAAAGTTTACTTTCTGATTTAGTCATTTTTCAGGAGAAAAGTCCTCGTCGACAGGGTTGTCGACTGGTCAATCCACAGGTGAAATGTGAGGGGCTCATCGACGGCAGGAATTTTTTTTTTCTAAAAGTGGCATTTTCAAAATAGTAATTTTAAATCCGACTTTACCATTTATGGCCTACCTTAAGGGTGACATATAAGTATTAAAAAGGAAGGTTTATGCCTGGAAAAAAGTATTACTTTGCCCTGTAGAAGTTACAGTTTTAAAACTGCACACTTAAGCTGCAGGAGCAGGCCTTTAGTGGTGGCACAATAGGTGTTGCAGTACACTAGTGGTATTTAACGCACAGGCCCTGGGTACACTGGGTAGAATAAAATAGGTACTCATAGCTAAGCAAAATGTGCCAAACAGGATTTTTAACTAACTCAACAAGGTTTTAAGGGTCAAAGCACATGCATGGAGGCCTGATTAGCAGGGTCCCAGTATACATAGTCTAAAAACCAAAAGCATCAGTAAAAATATTAGTGTGATCTAAACTAGTTGGATATATTTGTTTTAAATGTAGAACAAAAGAAAAAACTACTACAGCACAATTAACTTAATATTGAATTAAATCTTTAATTTTAATATATTACATTCATTGAAAATATTTTTCTGAAGTTTAAATTAAAAAATAAATTCCCAGCTAAAGTAAAAACATTTATTTTTTTAACATGGAATAATAATTTAAAAGTGATGCATAGAATAATTAAAAGTAATGCCATAATATTTTATTAGAATTTCTTACATTAATATTTTATTTAGAAAAAAGTGTGATAAAATATTTCATAATTAAATTACAAATATGTTTTCTTTCTATAAGTTTACATTTTACATTAAATTATGTATTTATATTTTTTACTGTTATAAACATTTCCATTTAATTAAACATTATTTCCAATGAGGTTTTAATTTTAGTCCCTACCTCCATTATTTTCTATGGAGGGTGTCGCAGTATTAGTGGTTGGCCATGTGTGGTGCTGGACTTACTACTTTTTCTTTTTTGGTAGGTGTAACTTACACTCATAAATTTGACTCCACCCACTTTTCATAGGGTAGAGTTAAGAAAATATACATTTCTGAGTAACTTTACACTTAGATTTTGTGAATAGTCAAAAGTAGCAAAGTTACTCAAAAACCTAATGGCCTGATTCACAATAGTAAACTTACATGTTTGTGCAAGTTTCTGCTTTTTCAGAATTCAGAAAATTATATATATATATATGTATTTCTTTATTCGGGTGCAACGCATCCATAAAAGATACAGTCGAGCATTCGTACAAAAAAGAGACAAATACATCACATGACAAGTATAAAATACAGTTCAAACAGCTAAAACATCATAAAAAGTTTAAAACAATACAAATTGATAAGACTCTAGTGGACAGGGGTATGCACACCCACGTGCTAAAAGGACTTAACCACAGCAGACCGCACAGGTTCAGTCAATTCTAGATAACCTAGATCTGTAGGCGGCCCGCAAGAAACTTATCACTGCGCAGAGTGTGAGGGGATTAGGTAACAACTGTAAGAGCAGGAGAGTCACTTTAGCTTGCCTAAACTTCAAACTTTTTAACAAGGGCTGAAGGACGCGTTGTCTGGGCAAAGAGAAAAATTTACACAGTAATATAAAATGTAACGTGTCCTGAGGAGATCGAAGATCGCAGCCACAGGGACCACGTTGGTCAGGCGGGAGAAAAAACCCGCCGGGGATGCTAAAAAGTGATGAAGCTGATTGAATCTGAAGCGTGTGATTAGGAATCAATCATGAGCACTGGAAAGGGCAGAGAGGTATGGTTCAACGCCCGGTACCGATTTTAACATTACATAGGCCCTTACTGAGGGTTTACTAAGCTCAGAGTTTTCGTGGTTTACAGTTGAAAATTTGTGGTGTAAATCTTTTATAATTTTAACATCCCCCAAACTTAAAGTGTCATGTGCAAAGAAAATATCTGGCCTGCCTATCGCCTGGAAGGACTCCTTTACGTATCGTATCCAGGGAATTTTATTGCCATGTTCCAGAGCCAGGCAATCCAATACGATCATGAGATTTAAATTCTTATGTTCAGAAGTCCATGTCTTTATCCAGCACACTAAAGGTTTGATTGCCACTTGGTCCGCCAGGTAACCAATCTCTAACTCTTCATGGACAGACCAGGCTGGCGTTCCTTGGGGGACTCACAAAATCCGGCGCAAGAATTTGTTTTCCGCCACCTGTAACCTATGTGTGGGCACATACCCCCAGATTTCACTGCCATATACGACTCTTGCTATACCTTTAGACTTGCAATGTAAAGACTTAAGACAACACAAATACAAAAATTACATAATACAATTAATAAAACAAACAAGACATTGATATAAGAACCGACAGATACTAATATACTGAATAGAGTATCAAAACTTATGTTTTATTAATTCGATATAAATACTAAAAAAGACCCAATCATACTAATCCATTCATATCCGCATTCAAACCATGAACACAATCAAAATACAGTAAAAGCAATAATTCTATAACAGACAATAGTCACAATTGATATCTAATTATGAGGAACAAATGTGGCAAGAAGGTAGTAGACTGTTCTGTTCTACGCGCGTTTCGGCACAAGACAGTGCCTTCGTCAGGAAAAGGGCCACAAATTATCTGGTGGAATCTGTAAAGAAGATACATATCATGTAATCGGTTCTTACTATAATGAATGCTAATTGCCGCCAGGAGGGCGTGCAAAAATAACTAATTGTTTGCAGCTAACCATAACCATATACATTATTAACAAGGCAGTGGAAATGAAACAAATAGAATGACAGAACATTAAAAAAGAATCATGAATGGAGATTCCAAACTGAAGATCCTGAGATGAGAAGTTATAATGGGGTGAAAAAGGTCCCAATATAGACAGCAAAGCCACCATTTAAATCAATGTATCACCCTGTTATGAACCTTACATACTAATGATAATACCATTAACGACCCAGAAAGAGTGAAATAAATAAAGATATATTAAAAATAAAAATATAAATAACCTTGGTTGAAAGGCAAAGACAGCCAAAAGGGAATCAATGGATTCTATGGAACGTAAAATGTTGCGTTGTATCCGGTTGCGATAGAAAGATGCTGCAACAGATAATAATATAACAGCATCTTTGTAGATATATAATATATAGTCAGAGTTGGAATGTCTGATATAATGTAGTGAAAATGCAATTACCTTGAAACTAGGCGTTTTCAGTATGCTAAAAATGATAGGGCTAATACAACCGGCACTTGATTCACAAACTTCAGGTGGCTAGATATAATTGAATGCTATAGAAAAAGGAGATAATAAATTAATATCAGAATAGCGACTGAGTAGCTGCCATCGGTGACCACTTTACAATATAAGTGACAGAAATAGTATAAAAAATACCTTTAGGATATGAGCTTCTAAATAGAGAGGGATGTTACTAGTATGCCAAGACTTAAAATGCTAACGTCCGTTAGCTGATTGCTGCAGTGAAAAAACAGCAATAAGATTACTGTTAAGGTGGCTACACAATAACTACCATCCAAAAGACACATAACAACCTAAGATGTTAGAGAAGGATTAAGCATATACTTACATCTCAATTTAGGTCACGATTCATCAGATAATTGAATCTATAAGATCAAGAAAATCAATCAGTCAAACCTATATCTTAAGAGTTTGTCTACACAAGGTACGTCTATCTATGAATATATAAAACTGAATCAGGCAGGTTGTCCTTTCAGTAAGCTGTATGCACAGAAGTGCAAAACGATGACTGATGTGTTCATATCAATATGAACAATTTAAAAAACAAAACTCCCAAGGACACTATACAAAACTACCACCTATTCACATTGACAGTAATCAGACTGCTGGATATATCCGTTATATAGAATAAAGTGAAACTAATTCCCATGAATGATTCCAACTAGCAACACTCCAGGGAAATAGGTGAATCAGCCGCCAACTGGCAATTAACTATAGTCGGACTGCTAAATAGAGTGACACTAGTTCGAATAGATAGCGTTCATTGCAGTTGTAGAACATGAGTTAGCTAGAGATACAAAAATCAGCGTCTACTCTCGCTGAAAAGACTCAGAGAGCCAATAGTATGTCTAGTTCTTAGGCTACAGGCGGATAACTTACTTATTTTAGAATGTCCAGTCTCCGCATCCTGGATTCCTCTGCATGCCGTAATTGCAGCATAAAGACTAACCAGCAACGTTTTCATTTCCGCATTTTATAAACGGAAGGCCAATCACGTGCTTTATTTTATCCAATGGGAAGGCTTTTGCAACCAACCAAAGCTTTATTGACTCATCGATGAGTCACATTCGGGCACTTGCATCTGTGCCTATCGAGGGAACTGCTTTGGAAGTGTATATTGAATAGACTCTGAATAGGTCCTAAGTTAAAAACAATGCCCAAAAATGCACTTGAAAATAATTGAAAATTATCGCTACCAAGCAGTTCAAAACATAAACGTTCCACTATATTTAGAGTGCTTACTTTAAATGCAATTGTTGTTTGCTGTGTTGAAAATAGAGGCCAATGAGTAATATATGGCAGCAATGCAAGTCACGACCATGAGCACTCCACCATGTTTAACACGCTTACTGGAGTTAGTGATAAATATTCATTATGTTGAAGCAATAAAAAATGTGTAACTACTATATTGCTTACCTAATAGCTTACCTATGGTGCCTACCAGTGAAAGTCAAAAAATGTATAAAAGCAATGCCTGGGGAGGGTAATGTCACAACCATGAACCTCGCTGTGTGCTTAATATACCAGCTATACGCAGCTGTATTTGAAATCTCCAATATAGCTGGAGATAGACAGCAAGAATATATAGATGTATGTCCAACGCAAGGTTCTCATTCGAGATGGCTACCTAACCAAAATAGAAAATGTATCTAGATAAGCCACCAAGATAGTGAACATACACACATTTACTCTAACGAAGGACCAGCATTTAAAGAGACGATCTGGGGTTCTGAGCTCTCAAAAACAGAGGGGAAAAAAGGGGAGATTAACTAGTGTTATATCGTATTGCCTGTTCCCATGGAATTTCTTGGATGAGGCCTCGTGAGAACGTGTCCAAAGTAAATATCCAGAACACTTCCCTTCTTTTCCTTATTTCGTCAGAGTCTATGCCTATCTTGTTGGTGATTTTTTCCAAGATGAGCCAATCAATTTGTTCATGGCTATGTCCAGCTTCAAGGTAATGTTTGACTAAAGGTGCATTAATCTTATTTGTACGGATGGCTGAACGATGTTCAGTCAACCGTGTTGCTAAAGTTCTAGATGTCTCCCCTAGATGTCTCCCCTACATATCCCATTTTGCAGGGGCATAGCAAAAGATAGATAATATTTTTGGACTTGCAATTGGTAAACGATTTCAATGTGATTGTGTGAGAATTATATATGAATTACCAACAGAGCAACCAACAATATCTAGTTACACGGAATGCTCAGTACTGGATGCCGTAAGAGAGATACCTCTATTTAATCTATCTAAGACATCTTTACAAGACTCCACAGTTGCACTCTTATCTAAAGGCCTAACCTTTGTACCGTATACAGGTATTAATGTTTTTGAACTATACCAAGACATAACGGCATTTTTCCGCAAAGTACGTTTAAAAAATACTTCTCTAACATAGGAGAACAAGATCAAGATACAGATGACATGTTGGCAAACCGCTCTGGACTACGTCCGATATCTACCTTCACCCCGAACTTAGATTCAGTGGGTCCCGAGGTTGAGATATTTGAGAATGCGGTCCTGAAAAGTTTAAAAACATCTTTAAAACATATTTTTAATCCTTCAACTAACCTGAATCAGGAGGAATTGAAAACATTAATTGCTCTCCGAAACAATACAGAAATAACTATAAAAATTGCGATAAAGGAGGCGGCATTGTGATTTTAGACACTGATAAGTATATTCAAACTATGCAAGTCCTTCTAAATGATACCAATTTTTATTTACCTGTCAACACTGATCCCACGTCTAGAGTCCAAAGGAAAAATCTGTACTCTAACAAAAAGAGCGTTGGAGTCTGGCACTATCTGTAATAAAGAATTTGAATTCCTTAATATAGAACATCCTAAAATGGCTGCAATCTATGGTGTACCTAAGATTCACAAAAATAGTCTTGATCCTCCGTATCGTCCAATTGTGACCACTATAGGCTCAGTTACCGAGCCTATTTCTAAATACAGAGATCGCATTTTATGCCCTCATGTATCTAGAATTACATTGTATGTTAAAGACACCAAATCCATGATACAAATAGTAGAAGGGTTACCTTTTGATGGATCAAGAGAGACATTGGTTACCATGGACGTTGAGCCCCTTTATAGCAATATTCCGCAAGAAGGGGCTCTCACAGCAGTACATTGGTTCATAGACCAATTCCAAATTGACTGCTGCCCTGAATTTATCAATTCAATCTTGAAAATAGTTCTGGAAGAAAATACTTTTGATTTCAACGGCAATCTATACCGACAAATAAAGGGAGTAAGCATGGGAGCGTCTTGCGCTCCCATTGTAGCAAATATATATATGGCTCACTTTGAAAGTATACATATATATAATGAAATAGCCCCTTTTTATGAGTCCATTAAAAACTGGGCTCGTTATATAGATGATATATTCTTTATTTGGACAACCGAATCAAGTGAACTAGTTGAATTTCTGTCATGGATCAATCTCTGTGACTGTAATTTAAAATTCACTACCCATACCAGCCAGAGTCATATAGAATTTTTGGATGTTGAAATCAAGGAACAGGATCATTCTCTCGCAGTGGATTTATATGTTAAACCTACTGCGAGAAATACTTTATTGCATTTACAAGTTTCCATCCCAGTAAACAAAAAGAAAGTATCCCATTTGGCCAGTTTCTCCGTTTACGGAGAAATTGTACCAATATCATAGACTATGACACCAGATCAGAAATGATGAAATCTAAATTTATAGCACGTGGTTATCCAAAGAGATTGATACGAGAGGCATATAAACGTGCTAGATTTTATGACAGGGATCATTTACTTGGCAATCATCCACCTAAATCTGTACCAAAGCTAGTATGTGTCACACGACACTCAGTAGCCAACGAGAAAGTGCGACAAGCAATATGTACCCATTGGCATATTTTGAATAACAATTCAGAGGGTCATGATATATTGCCGCGCCCAATGTTCGCTCATAGGCGAAATAAAAATCTTAAAGATCAAATTGTACATTGGCGCATGACTAATAAAAAACTGCCAGTACCAATGAGGCTGGACAACATGACCCCTTTATTAGGCAACAATAAATGTACCCAATGCAAAGCCTGCGATACTGCAATCATTACAAAGAAATTCATATATAATTCTCACACAATCACATTGAAATCGTTTATCAATTGCAAGTCCAAAAATATTATCTATCTTTTGCTATGCCCCTGCAAAATGGGATATGTAGGGAGACATCTAGAACTTTAGCAACACGGTTGACTGAACATCGTTCAGCCATCCGTACAAATAAGATTAATGCACCTTTAGTCAAACATTACCTTGAAGCTGGACATAGCCATGAACAAATCGATTGGCTCATCTTGGAAAAAATCACCAACAAGATAGGCATAGACTCTGACGAAATAAGGAAAAGAAGGGAAGTGTTCTGGATATTTACTTTGGACACGTTCTCACGAGGCCTCAACTAAGAAATTCCATGGGAACAGGCAATACGATATAACACTAGTTAATCTCCCTTTTTTCCCCTCTGTTTTTGAGAGCTCAGAACCCCAGATCGTCTCTTTAAATGCTGGTCCTTCGTTAGAGTAAATGTGTGTATGTTCACTATCTTGGTGGCTTATCTAGATACATTTTCTATTTTGGTTAGGTAGCCATCTCGAATGAGAACCTTGCGTTGGACATACATCTATATATTCTTTCTGTCTGTCTATCTCCAGCTATATTGGAGATTTCAAATACAGCTGCGTATAGCTGGTATATTAAGCACACAGCGAGGTTCATGGTTGTGACATTACCCTCCCCAGGCATTGCTTTTATAAATTTTTTGACTTTCACTGGTAGGCACCATAGGTAAGCTATTAGGTAAGCAATATAGTAGTTACACATTTTTTATTGCTTCAACATAATGAATATTTATCACTAACTCCAGTAAGCGTGTTAAACATGGTGGAGTGCTCATGGTCGTGACTTGCATTGCTGCCATATATTACTCATTGGCCTTTATTTTCAACACAGCAAACAACAATTGCATTTAAAGTAAGCACTCTAAATATAGTGGAACGTTTATGTTTTGAACTGCTTGGTAGCGATAATTTTCAATTATTTTCAAGTGCATTTTTGGGCATTGTTTTTAACTTAGGACCTATTCAGAGTCCATTCAATATACACTTCCAAAGCAGTTCCCTCGATAGGCACAGATGCAAGTGCCCGAATGTGATTCATCGATGAGTCAATAAAGCTTTAGTTGGTTGCAAAAGCCTTCCCATTGGATAAAATAAAGCACGTGATTGGCCTTCCGTTTTAAAATGCGGAAATGAAAACGTTGCCGGTTAGTCTTTATGCTGCAATTACGGCATGCAGAGGAATCCAGGATGCGGAGACTGGACATTCTAAAATAAGTAAGTTATCCGCCTGTAGCCTAAGAACTAGACATATTATTGGCTCTCTGAGTCTTTTCAGCGAGAGTAGACGCTGATTTTTGTATCTCTAGCGAACTCATGTTCTACAACTTCAATGAACACTATCTATTCGAACTAGTGTCACTCTATTTAGCAGTCCGACTATAGTTAATTGCCAGTTGGCGGCTGATTCACCTATTTCCCTGGAGTGTTGCTAGTTGGAATCATTCATGGGAATTAGTTTCACTTTATTCTATATAAAGGATATATCCAGCAGTCTGATTACTGTCAATGTGAATAGGTGGTAGTTTTGTATAGTGTCCTTGGGAGTTTTGTTTTTTAAATTGTTCATATTGATATGAACACATCAGTCATCGTTTTGCACTTCTGTGCATACAGCTTACTGAAAGGACAACCTGCCTGATTCAGTTTTATATATTCATAGATATACGTACCTTGTGTAGACAAACTCTTAAAATATAGGTTTGACTGATTGATTTTCTTGATCTTATAGATTCAATTATCTGATGAATCGTGACCTAAATTGAGATGTAAGTATATGCCTAATCCTTCTCTAACATCTTAGGTTGTTATGTGTCTTTTGGATGGTAGTTATTGTGTAGCCACCTTAACAGTAATCTTATTGCTGTTTTTTTCACTGCAGCAATCAGCTAACGGACGTTAGCATTTTAAGTCTTGGCATACTAGTAACATCCCTCTCTATTTAGAAGCTCATATCCTAAAGGTATTTTTTATACTATTTCTGTCACTTATATTGTAAAGTGGTCACCGATGGCAGCTACTCAGTCGCTATTCTGATATTAATTTATTATCTCGTTTTTCTATAGCATTCAATTATATCTAGCCACCTGAAGTTTGTGCACCAAGTGCCGGTTGTATTAGCCCTATCATTTTTAGCATACTGAAAACGCCTAGTTTCAAGGTAATTGCATTTTCACTTCATTATATCAGACATTCCAACTCTGACTATATATTATATATCTACAAAGATGCTGTTATATTATTATCTGTTGCAGCATCTTTCTATCGCAACCGGATACAACGCAACATTTTACGTTCCATAGAATCCATTGATTCCCTTTTGGCTGTTTTTGCCTTTCAACCAAGGTTATTTATATTTTTATTTTTAATATATCTTTATTTATTTCACTCTTTCTGGGTCGTTAATGGTATTATCATTAGTATGTAAGGTTCATAACAGGGTGATACATTGATTTAAATGGTGGCTTTGCTGTCTATATTGGGACCTTTTTCACCCCATTATAACTTCTCATCTCAGGATCTTCAGTTTGGAATCTCCATTCATGATTCTTTTTCAATGTTCTGTCATTCTATTTGTTTCATTTACACTGCCTTGTTAATAATGTATATGGTTATGGTTAGCTGCAAACAATTAGTTATTTTTGCACGCTCCTGGCGGCAATTAGCATTCATTATAGTAAGAACCGATTACATGATATGTATCTTCTTTACAGATTCCACCAGATAATTTGTGGCCTCTTTTCCTGACGAAGGCACTGTCTTGTGCCGAAACGCGCGTAGAACAGAACAGTCTACTACCGTCCTTGCCACATTTGTTCCTCATAATTAGATATCAATTGTGACTATTGTCTGTTATAGAATTATTGCTTTTACTGTATTTTGATTGTGTTCTATGGTTTGAATGCGGATATGAATGGATTAGTATGATTGGGTCTTTTTAGTATTTATATCGAATTAATAAAACATAAGTTTTGATACTCTATTCAGTATATTAGTATCTGTCGGTTCTTATATCAATGTCTTGTTTGTTTTATTAATTGTATTATGTAATTTTTGTATTTGTGTTGCCATAAGTCTTTACATTGCAATATTTAGCCCTGCTTTAAGGAACCGCACCCTGATGCAGGGGGCCTCTGTCTTTACACTATATTTCCCGCAGCCTGTCTGCGTGGGGCTATTTCTCAATTGATAGGTAGTTTGTCTACCATTGCTCATCAACCATATTGTTGGCACCTAACTACAAGGCAGTTAGCTCCCTAGATTGGGTTCTTAGTCAGTATTTCACTGACTTCTTCTCTTGGTGATTTAAGGATCTAATCACTTTTCACTTTTTTCTTTATACACAATTCATTTGTAAATATACACGTTTTTAATCATTCTCAACTATTCTGCTCTTTTTATTCTTTTTCCTTTTCATAATTAATTACAATGGAAGCAATACAAACATTTGGATTCACAGACGAGCAATATGCTCTGTTAGTAGGAAACCAATCTACCTTTAATAATCAGACACATAGTAGTGATCTGGCTAATCATGATGACTTTAATACATTATTCCAGCTCAAGAAAAAGCTTCGTAGAATAGAGCTGCATGGCCAATTTATGTTGGATTATTTAAAAGCTGGTATTATTCCTCAAGGACTTAGGGTACATAATATTCCGGGACTCTTTGTCCAAATACGGGCCTTTCTCGAAAAATGGTCCCTCATAGCAAATCGCTGTTCTCGAGATCTGATGATTTTAATAATTGAGACAGCCAAAGAGCATGTACAAACATTGCTATTAGAACTTACAGCTCTAGAGAATAAGATTAAACAAGATGACGCTTTAGAAAGTGCTAAGAAGAAATTAGAGGATATGGATAGGGAAGTGACATCATACTCTGACTACTTAATCAAAAGAAAAACTGAAAAATTGAAGAAAGATATCAGGTTTACTACTAAGGAGAAAACTTACCCCTATCTACATGAGCATTTTTATAAACAAGGAGAGTATTCAGACGGAGAGCCAGGTCCATATCAAAGACCCACTAGAAAGGTTACCACTTTTTCTGATACTTCAGAATCTGATAACGATGATGGCCCCCATCGCTCAGATTTTGAAGGCACCAGAGTTACATATTCAGGAAACCAATCATCTGGGCAACCTTTTTTAGGACGGCGACAGGCACGACGAGGCCCCTGGAGGCCGAAATATCAACCCAGATATCACGACACTTTCAATCGGGGCAATTACCAACAGAGCAACCAACAATATCTAGTTACACGGAATGCTCAGTACTGGAGGCCGTAAGAGAGATACCTCTATTTAATCTATCTAAGACATCTTTACAAGACTCCACAGTTGCACTCTTATCTAAAGGCCTAACCTTTGTACCGTATACAGGTATTAATGTTTTTGAACTATACCAAGACATAACGGCATTTTTCCGCAAAGTACGTTTAAAAAAATACTTCTCTAACATAGGAGAACAAGATCAAGATACAGATGACATGTTGGCAAACCGCTCTGGACTACGTCCGATATATACCTTCACCCCGAACTTAGATTCAGTGGGTCCCGAGGTTGAGATATTTGAGAATGCGGTCCTGAAAAGTTTAAAAACATCTTTAAAACATTTTTTTAATCCTTCAACTAACCTGAATCAGGAGGAATTGCAAGCATTAATTGCTCTCCGAAACAATACAGAAATAACTATAAAAAATTGCGATAAAGGAGGCGGCATTGTGATTTTAGACACTGATAAGTATATTCAAACTATGCAAGTCCTTCTAAATGATACCAATTTTTATTTACCTGTCAACACTGATCCCACGTCTAGAGTCCAAAGGAAAATCTGTACTCTAACAAAAAGAGCGTTGGAGTCTGGCACTATCTGTAATAAAGAATTTGAATTCCTTAATATAGAACATCCTAAAATGGCTGCAATCTATGGTGTACCTAAGATTCACAAAAATAGTCTTGATCCTCCGTATCGTCCAATTGTGACCACTATAGGCTCAGTTACCGAGCCTATTTCTAAATACATAGATCGCATTTTATGCCCTCATGTATCTAGAATTACATTGTATGTTAAAGACACCAAATCCATGATACAAATAGTAGAAGGGTTACCTTTTGATGGATCAAGAGAGACATTGTTTACCATGGACGTTGAGTCCCTTTATAGCAATATTCCGCAAGAAGGGGCTCTCACAGCAGTACATTGGTTCATAGACCAATTCCAAATTGACTGCTGCCCTGAATTTATCAATTCAATCTTGAAAATAGTTCTGGAAGAAAATACTTTTGATTTCAACGGCAATCTATACCGACAAATAAAGGGAGTAAGCATGGGAGCGTCTTGCGCTCCCACTGTAGCAAATATATATATGGCTCACTTTGAAAGTATACATATATATAATGAAATAGCCCTTTTTATGAGTCCATTAAAAACTGGGCTCGTTATATAGATGATATATTCTTTATTTGGACAACCGAATCAAGTGAACTAGTTGAATTTCTGTCATGGATCAATCTCTGTGACTGTAATTTAAAATTCACTACCCATACCAGCCAGAGTCATATAGAATTTTTGGATGTTGAAATCAAGGAACAGGATCATTCTCTCGCAGTGGATTTATATGTTAAACCTACTGCGAGAAATACTTTATTGCATTTTACAAGTTTCCATCCCAGTAAACAAAAAGAAAGTATCCCATTTGGCCAGTTTCTCCGTTTACGGAGAAATTGTACCAATATCATAGACTATGACACAAGATCAGAGATGATGAAATCTAAATTTATAGCACGTGGTTATCCAAAGAGATTGATACGAGAGGCATATAAACGTGCTAGATTTTATGACAGGGATCATTTACTTGGCAATCATCCACCTAAATCTGTACCAAAGCTAGTATGTGTCACACGACACTCAGTAGCCAACGAGAAAGTGCGACAAGCAATATGTACCCATTGGCATATTTTGAATAACAATTCAGAGGGTCATGATATATTGCCGCGCCCAATGTTCGCTCATAGGCGAAATAAAAATCTTAAAGATCAAATTGTACATTCGCGCATGACTAATAAAAAACTGCCAGTACCAATGAGGCTGGACAACATGACCCCTTTATTACGCAACAATAAATGTACCCAATGCAAAGCCTGCGATACTGCAATCATTACAAAGAAATTCATATATAATTCTCACACAATCACATTGAAATCGTTTATCAATTGCAAGTCCAAAAATATTATCTATCTTTTGCTATGCCCCTGCAAAATGGGATATGTAGGGGAGACATCTAGAACTTTAGCAACACGGTTGACTGAACATCGTTCAGCCATCCGTACAAATAAGATTAATGCACCTTTAGTCAAACATTACCTTGAAGCTGGACATAGCCATGAACAAATCGATTGGCTCATCTTGGAAAAAATCACCAACAAGATAGGCATAGACTCTGACGAAATAAGGAAAAGAAGGGAAGTGTTCTGGATATTTACTTTGGACACGTTCTCACGAGGCCTCAACCAAGAAATTCCATGGGAACAGGCAATACGATATAACACTAGTTAATCTCCCCTTTTTTCCCCTCTGTTTTTGAGAGCTCAGAACCCCAGATCGTCTCTTTAAATGCTGGTCCTTCGTTAGAGTAAATGTGTGTATGTTCACTATCTTGGTGGCTTATCTAGATACATTTTCTATTTTGGTTAGGTAGCCATCTCGAATGAGAACCTTGCGTTGGACATACATCTATATATTCTTTCTGTCTATCTCCAGCTATATTGGAGATTTCAAATACAGCTGCGTATAGCTGGTATATTAAGCACACAGCGAGGTTCATGGTTGTGACATTACCCTCCCCAGGCATTGCTTTTATACATTTTTTGACTTTCACTGGTAGGCACCATAGGTAAGCTATTAGGTAAGCAATATAGTAGTTACACATTTTTTATTGCTTCAACATAATGAATATTTATCACTAACTCCAGTAAGCGTGTTAAACATGGTGGAGTGCTCATGGTCGTGACTTGCATTGCTGCCATATATTACTCATTGGCCTCTATTTTCAACACAGCAAACAACAATTGCATTTAAAGTAAGCACTCTAAATATAGTGGAACGTTTATGTTTTAAACTGCTTGGTAGCGATAATTTTCAATTATTTTCAAGTGCATTTTTGGGCATTGTTTTTAACTTAGGACCTATTCAGAGTCCATTCAATATACACTTCCAAAGCAGTTCCCTCGATAGGCACAGATGCAAGTGCCCAAATGTGACTCATCGATGAGTCAATAAAGCTTTGGTTGGTTGCAAAAGCCTTCCCATTGGATAAAATAAAGCACGTGATTGGCCTTCCGTTTATAAAATGTAGAAATGAAAACGTTGCCGGTTAGTCTTTATGCTGCAATTACGGCATGCAGAGGAATCCAGGATGCGGAGACTGGACATTCTAAAATAAGTAAGTTATCCGCCTGTAGCCTAAGAACTAGACATATTATTGGCTCTCTGAGTCTTTTCAGCGAGAGTAGACGCTGATTTTTGTATCTCTAGCTAACTCATGTTCTACAACTGCAATGAACGCTATCTATTCGAACTAGTGTCACTCTATTTAGCAGTCCGACTATAGTTAATTGCCAGTTGGCGGCTGATTCATCTATTTCCCTGGAGTGTTGCTAGTTGGAATCATTCATGGGAATTAGTTTCACTTTATTCTATATAACGGATATATCCAGCAGTCTGATTACTGTCAATGTGAATAGGTGGTAGTTTTGTATAGTGTCCTTGGGAGATTTGTTTTTAAATTGTTCATATTGATATGAACATCATCAGTCATCGTTTTGCACTTCTGTGCATACAGCTTACTGAAAGGACAACCTGCTTGATTCAGTTTTATATATTCATAGATAGACGTACCTTGTGTAGACAAACTCTTAAAATATAGGTTTGACTAATTGATTTTCTTGATCTTATAGATTCAATTATCTGATGAATCGTGACCTAAATTGAGATGTAAGTATATGCCTAATCCTTCTCTAACATCTTAGGTTGTTATGTGTCTTTTGGATGGTAGTTATTGTGTAGCCACCTTAACAGTAATCTTATTGCTGTTTTTTTCACTGCAGCAATCAGCTAACGGACGTTAGCATTTTAAGTCTTGGCATACTAGTAACATCCCTCTCTATTTAGAAGCTCATATCCTAAAGGTATTTTTTATACTATTTCTGTCACTTATATTGTAAAGTGGTCACCGATGGCAGCTACTCAGTCGCTATTCTGATATTAATTTATTATCTCATTTTTCTATAGCATTCAATTATATCTAGCCACCTGAAGTTTGTGCATCAAGTGCCGGTTGTATTAGCCCTATCATTTTTAGCATACTGAAAACGCCTAGTTTCAAGGTAATTGCATTTTCACTACATTATATCAGACATTCCAACTCTGACTATATATTATATATCTACAAAGATGCTGTTATATTATTATCTGTTGCAGCATCTTTCTATCGCAACCGGATACAACGCAACATTTTACGTTCCATAGAATCCATTGATTCCTTTTGGCTGTCTTTGCCTTTCAACCAAGGTTATTTATATTTTTATTTTTAATATATCTTTATTTATTTCACTCTTTCTGGGTCGTTAATGGTATTATCATTAGTATGTAAGGTTCATAACAGGGTGATACATTGATTTAAATGGTGGCTTTGCTGTCTATATTGGGACCTTTTTCACCCCATTATAACTTCTCATCTCAGGATCTTCAGTTTGGAATCTCCATTCATGATTCTTTTTAATGTTCTGTCATTCTATTTGTTTCATTTCCACTGCCTTGTTAATAATGTATATGGTTATGGTTAGCTGCAAACAATTAGTTATTTTTGCACGCCCTCCTGGCTGGCAATTAGCATTCGATTATAGTAAGAACCGATTACATGATATGTATCTTCTTTTACAGATTCCACCAGATAATTTGTGGCCCTTTTTCTGACGAAGGCATTGTCTTGTGCCGAAACGCGCGTGAGAACAGAACGGTCTACTACCGTCTTGCCACATTTGTTCCTCATAATTAGATATCAATTGTGACTATTGTCTGTTATAGAATTATTGCTTTTACTGTATTTTGATTGTGTTCATGGTTTGAATGCGGATATGAATGGATTAGTATGATTGGGTCTTTTTTAGTATTGATATTGAATTAATAAAACATAAGTTTTTATACTCTATTCAGTATATTAGTATCTGTCGGTTCTTATATCAATGTCTTGTTTGTTTTATTAATTGTATTATGTAATTTTTGTATTTGTGTTGCCTTAAGTCTTTACATTGCAATATTTAGCCCTGCTTTAAGGAACCGCACCCTGATGCAGGGGGCCTCTGTCTTTACGCTATACCTTTAGACTTGTACAGTTTTAAAATGACCTCCGGGGCCCATGAACCCAGTCTACTTGCAAAACTAGTGATGGCTCCCAAGGATTTATTCAGCTCGCTCAGCTTCCCTTCTAAGAGGGCTTCCCACTGTAGTTTATCATCAAATAGCACTCGCAGATAGGGGAAAGCCGGGACCTTACCAATGGTATAGTTGCCAGCTTTAAAGCTTTTTGTCCGGAGCCCCCAGGGACCCGCCACTAGGTATAGTTCACAGACAGGTCCAGCCTGTCCATAAATGCCACAAAACCGTCTATTAAGACCTGCAGGCCCAGGCCCGTACGTGCCATGAGCACTGCATCGTCAGCATAGAGTAGGCCTGGCAATGCTCTCCTTCCTACTCTAGGGGAGTCTGATTAGAGGGCCAGAAGGGCAGCCTCGAGGCCATTAATATAGACCGAGAATAGAAAAGGGGCTAGGATACAGCCTTGATGAATCCCCCGTGTACAGTTAAAATGATTGGAAAGATCTCCCTCATGAGAAAATCTCACTGCCGCTGTCGTGTGGGCATGGAGTGATATCAGTAAATGAACGATGCAAGGATCCACTCCCAATGAGGTTAGTATGTCCCACAGCTTAGACCGGTTTACCCGATCAAAAGCGGACGTGAGGTCCATGAAAGCTAAATACATAGCGCCCTTTTTGGCCACTGTGTATTTAGATATCAGGAGGTAAAGATTGAGACATTGGTCCGTGGTTGACAAACCTTCCCGGAAGCCATATTGGGCTTCCGATAAGATGTGGTTATCTGTGGCCCACAAGGACAATCTAGATAGAAGTACCCAACCCAGGACCTTAACTACAGCATCAATGAGGGAGATTGGACGGTAAGATTGCGGATTATCCTTGTCTTCTTTTTTAAAGATTGGGACTATGATAGCGGTGGACCAGGAGGGCAACGTCCCTTTCGAGGCCGCCGCATTTAGGACTTGTGTCAACAAGGGAGCCCAAACCTCGGTGTTATCGCGGAAAAGGTCCGGGGGTATACCATCAGGGCTTGGGGCCTTATTTGATGCCAAGAACTCAATGCATAAGGCTACCTCCTCCAAAGAAAAACTAATGAGGGAAACCGCCACACAGGGAGGTATATCTACGGTGCTCTCGCCAAGACAGGCTACATTATAAACTTTTTCAAAATGATACACCCACTGATCTGGCGTGATGTGGTGGCAAACTGTCAGATTGACTGGTTCAGCGAAGGAAGGGCTATTGATGTGTTGGACTTGGCCCTTTTGCCCTGAATTTTTCGCTTGTGTAACAATAAAATATGGTGTGTCTGAACAGAACATAACAAATGCTGTGTAATATGGTACACCCTGTTAGCGCCGCCATTTTAGAAAAGCACTGTGGAAAAATGTCACTGTTAAAATGGACGCCATGCCTGCCTGCCCATGTGACGCCTGACTGAGGTGGGTTGGCAGTCTAGTGGTTTGTTCCCCAGCGCCCCTGCTTTTGGAGGGAAGCGTCGCACCGAGGGTGCTCTACTCCTCCCCTGAACCAGTTAGAACCGGTTCCCCAGAGAACCTTCTGGAAGCTGCCAGCCCTGTCTGGTAGGTGGGGTGAGGGGCGTATATATAGGGGGGCTGGGCTGCCATGTGCTCGGACAGAGGCAGTGAAGAGCATGGACTGACTGAGGGGGAACTCTGCCAGGAGGTACCGCCACATTGGGCCTGTGTGCTGGCCCCTGTGCCCATCTGCCCCCCCTGTTGTCCCCAGGGCCAATAAAGAGACATCGCCGGAGTGGAGGCTGCTGTGCTGGCAGGATTGCCACCTGACTGGAGGATGACCGTTCCGAGGAGCTGCTGCTTCAGGACTGGTGAGCCGCCCTGCTAGCCACTGATCTCGCCCTGCACTATTTGTCTCCTGGCCTCTAGCGCCTCGTGAGCGCCATATTGGGACTGCCTTTACTCAAGGAGGTGAGGAGCGTGGACAAAACCCCCCCCCCCCTCTGTGGGCCCTGGACCTGTGAGGTCCCTAGTGCCTTGGGAGCGCTTCCCTGTAATTGACTGTTGCCTGCCTGCACCCTAGCGCCTGGGGAGCGCTATATCTAATGTGCCAGAAGAGGGGCTGTCGCCTGCAGCGCTGCGCTGACAGAGCGCCACCACGGGATGCTGCATTCTGCAGCTAGGTGCCATGTTCTGACTGCCCAGGAGGTGAGGAGCCTGCGCGTCCCTGCAGCGCTGTGCTGCCGAAGTGCCACGAGGAAATCCCAGTGTGTGGGATCTTCCCCACTGCCTGCGTGAAGAAGAGCGGGTGCCCACCCCGCGTTGGTGCCAGGTCCTGAGCGCTTTGTAAACCAGCGGGAGCCCACCCCGTGGCTTTTGTGCTCATTTCACGGGATCCTACCCCGTATTGCCCCGCACGAGGGAAATTGCCCAGGATCACCGCCGCGGCCGAGCCGCAATTGACGGAGTTAGCGGGTGCCTACCCCGCACTTGTGCCGCCTTGGGGTGCTGCCGAGGAGAGCGACTGGTGGGGAGGGGCAGCGGGAGCCTACCCCGTGCCCTGAATCCGCCCAGGATCATCGCCGCGACCCGGGCGTCGATAAAGCCTTGGGCCGCTGTGCTGCTCGCAGCGACCCGGAAGACAGGCAGGCCGGCGCCTGGTTGGAGGCGTGGCTGGCCGGCCGGAGGCGGAAGCGGGAGGTCCGGAGCCTCGCGGGCTCTAAATCCCAGTCCCGGGTCCCAGGAGGGGGCCCGGGTGAAGTGAGGAGAGGCGCCGGAAGAAGAATCCAGGCGGGAGCCCACCCCGCGCTGGCCAACGCCGCCGGAGACTTCGCTCCGGAAGAGAAGGAAGTGGTGGGGGCTCCCCGTGACCGGAGGAGAGCCCCGGGCGCCGCCGGAGTCGTTTGGAGCCTCGCCGGCTCCAGGACAAAGTCCCGGGTCCCAGGAGGGGCCCCGGGTGAAGAGTGGAGTGCTGCCTGAAGCAGCGCGACGCCTGCAGGACTGCCGGTGAGTGGGGCTGTGTGTTCCGACCCCGGGGGCCGGCCGAGGCACATTGTCGGTGCCTGAGGCCCCCGGGGCCAAGTCTGCTGGTGGTTGGGGGTGACGTCGGGGCACATTGTCGGTGCCCACCTCCCCCTTGTTGCTCTGAGGGCACCGGTGTGCCCGCGCTGACTTTACAGCTGCCCCGTATAACAGTGGGCAGCTGCAACGTTGAGGGGCATTCTGGTTGTCGAGTCCCAGTGGGGCTCAGCCTTGCCTTGGTGGGGGTGGTGTCGGGGCACGTTGTCGGTGCCCGCCTCCCCCGGGGTTGTTCTGAGGGCACCGTGGTGTCCGGATTGGGTCTATAGCTGCCCCGTCTGACAGCGGGCAGCTGCAGCGTCTGGGGCAGTTTCTTGTAATTCAGAGTCCCAGAAGAGGGACTCCCACACCCCAGGACTGCCCAGTAACTTGGTGACTGCCTTTTCCACAACTGCCCCGCTGGACAGTGGGCAGTTGCAACGGTGGGGGCACTGGTCATTCGAGGGTCCCAGGAGAGGGGCCCCCTAGGAGCAGAGAAGCCAGAGACTAATCTGCAACCACTTTGGGCATAGAGTCTAGGTATTACCATGTGTGCCCTGCTGATGTCAGGCGTGATGCCCTATTGTTGATGTACTGTCTGCCTGCGGCCTTCCCCATACTGCCTACACTGCTAATGGGTTTGCGCAATGCTACTAGGATTATGCATATTATGTCCTATGCCTGACCTAACGCTTTTATGTTGATATAGGCCAATGCTTTCTATGCTCATGGTTGATGTCGCGCTATTCCTGAATGTCATGCTATGTCCCATGCATATGTTTAGGCCTCCTCTGAATAGAGTTATGCCTAATGTCTTTTCGGTCTAATGGGTGGCTCAAGTTCTCAGGCTTCTGCAAAGGTGCTTTATTCTTGCGCCCAGTATTACTAGTGGACTTTCATTCCCCTTTGTACGAGCGATGGTTTTGGCAGCGGCCCGATTGGCGCTGCCCTGTACATAGTCCCCACTGTTCATATCTACCTGGTGCCAGTTGGCGCCGTGTACATCCCGGTGATTATTGGTGCTGAGTTCTGCATAATACATATGCTGTTTTTCACCTAAACTGGTGTGGTCTCCGTTTGTAGTGTGCCTGGTGTGTCGCCTGTGTTTGCTGCGCGGATGCTTTACACATTTCCTCTGGAGTTTGGCCCGCCCGCTCTGCACCACGCTACCCCGTTTCTAACATTGGTGCTCAGCGGTGGGATAGGACTTGTGTTTGCGCAGTACCACAGCGGCAACTGGTTGCACTACAAAGGGTGCACCTGAGAGTAATCGCAGATGTGGGGATTGTTTTTCCTGATTGGATTTCCCTCCTAAAAGTGTTGTGTTGAAGTGTGTTCCCCTGTTGCACTGTGGGAGGGGTATCCCGGGTGTATCTCACCAGGATGGGGTTAACCTACGACGAGGATTGCGTGGGGAGTACACCGAGCAGGAGGTGATAGACCTCTGCCGAGAGAGAGGGATACCCACGGTAGGCAACACCCGGAGGAAGTTGTTCCTCTATGAGGCCCTGAAAAGGGGGAACCCTTAGAGCCCCACGGGGACCTTTCCGATTACCCCTCTGCATATTTAAGGGATGGATTTGGTAGAGACCGTGAGGAGGACTCTGAGAGTGAGGGGTCCCGGTCCATAACCCTGGAAGGTGGTGACTTTGAGGAGGAAGAGGATGTGAGGGCAGAGACACCGGTAGCGAAGGAGGACACCATAGACAGGGAGTCCCGTGCTGGGTCCAGCCCCAGGGGCACTGCCCCACCCCTTTCCCTGTCCCCAGAAGAGTGGGTAGATAGGAGGGAAGAAAGGGGAGTATCAGCTGGCGCTGGAAAGGCTCAGAGTGGAGCTAGCGCAGCTGAGGGTTGAGGAAAAAGGCTAGAGACTGAAAGGGTCCTAGTGCAGGAAAGGATGGCGGAGGCAGAGAGGGCCTTCACCAGGGAGAGACTAGCTCAGGGGGTAGGTTGTCCCCTGAGAGTGGTGTCTGTGGTCTGGATTCACCAGTGAGGGTGGGATCCAGTGGTGGCAGCGAGAGTGAAGCCAGTGCAGGAAGTCCCACTCCCAGAGCCCGGGAGATGGTGCCTGATCCCCAGAAGGAGGGGGCAGGTTGGAGTTCCAGGGCAGGGGAAAACTGTCCCATCAGTCTTGGGGGAGTATGTGGACGGGTGTTGGACTGCACTGGAGGAGTGGATGGTGGGTGGCGCGGTGACAGATGGGGAGGAGCTGTTCCGCCTGATTATCAGGGAGCATGTGCTCAAGAGTTGTTTTCCCGGGTTGCGCCACCACCTGTTGCAGTGTGGGCTCTCCGACCCCAGGGAGCTTGCACGGGAGGCAGACCTTTGGGTGAGTGCCAGAGAGTCTGAGAGGGCAGTGGGGAGTGATCCTGAAGGGAGTGGTGCAGGGATCTTCCAACCCAGCGAGGTGGGAGAGGTGGAGAATCGCCCAGCTAGGTCCCAGGAAGGTGAGAGGGTTGTAGGGCCTCACATCCTATCCATAGGAAGGAGTGAGACGGGGAGGTGTCCCGAGGTGCCCCAACCGCAGTCTCAGGGCCTGGAGAGTTCCCTAAGGGAACCCCAGGTTGGGAGCCTAGGCTGTCCCGATGGGCCGTCCAGGGAAGGGGATCCCCTAGTGTCAGGAGAACCCGGGGCGTCGGTAATCCGAGCTCCAGGGGTTCTGGGGTCTGCCCAGCCACAGGGTTTAGATCCTGGGCTGGGGTGCCAGGTTCAGGGGCTGCCTGACCTGGCGGGAGGGACGCCTGTAACCAGTGTCCCTCCGGAGTTGACTTCCAGGGGTACTTCTCCAGGTGGGAGGGTGCGGAACTCTGGAAGGGGGTGCAGGGGGAGGAAGGACTCGCCTCTGGCACCGGCTCAGCCACAGGGCTTAGATCCTGGGTTGGGAGGCCAGGGGCAGGTATTGCCTGACCTGGCAGGAGGGACGTCTGTAACCAGTGTCCCTCCGGAGCTGACTCCCAGGGGTACTTCTCCAGGTGGGAGGGTGCGGAACTCTGGGAGGGGGTGCAGAGGGAGGAAGGACTCGCCTCTGGCACCGGCTCAGCCACAGGGCTTAGATCCTGGGTTGGGAGGCCAGGGGCAGGTATTGCCTGACCTGGCAGGAGGGACGTCTGTAACCAGTGTCCCTCCGGGGCTGACTCCCAGGGGTACTTCTCCAGGTGGGAGGGTGCGGAACTCTGGGAGGGGGTGCAGAGGGAGGGAGGACTCGCCTCTGGCACCGGGGCAACCTAAGGGTTTAGACCCTGGGTTGGTGGATCGGATTCAGGGTCACGGCCCTGGGAGAGAGTGGTGTTCTGAGGGTGCCCCGCAGAGGAGGAGAGGGCGGAACCCCAGAAGGAGAGGGAGGGGAGGAGAGCCTCGCCCCTACCTGGTGGACAGTGTGAGAGTGTGGTCCCTAGGTGGGAAGACCATTGGCAGTTTGGGACTGCACGGAGGAGAGGGAGAGTGGTCAACGGGTACTACGGGCCTGGGGCTACTGCCCCCACTCTGTGAGACAGCCAGGGCCAGAGACATCTGGATGGCCTAGGGCCCGGTCCTGGCTGCAGCCAACTAGGGAGCACCAGTGGGGTGGCCTAGTTGGGTCGGGAGGAGTTGAGAGAGGGAACCATCGGGGTCCAGAGTGGAGAAGAACCTGCGGGTGTTCCTGCAGTTGTGGGCCCGCGTCCAAGTTCTCTCGCTCTAAGCAGGGAAGCCCATCAAGGCATTGATCGGTCTACCCTGGCTTTTGGCTGGGAGGGGTTGTGTTGGACTTGGCCCTTTTGCCCTGAATTTTTTCGCTTGTGTAACAATAAAATATGGTGTGTCTGAACAGAACATAACAAATGCTGTGTAATATGGTACACCCTGTTAGCGCCGCCATTTTAGAAAAGCACTGTGGAAAAATGTCACTGTTAAAATGGACGCCATGCCTGCCTGCCCATGTGACGCCTGACTGAGGTGGGTTGGCAGTCTAGTGGTTTGTTCCCCAGCGCCCCTGCTTTTGGAGGGAAGCGTCGCACCGAGGGTGCTCTACTCCTCCCCTGAACCAGTTAGAACCGGTTCCCCAGAGAACCTTCTGGAAGCTGCCAGCCCTGTCTGGTAGGTGGGGTGAGGGGCGTATATATAGGGGGCTGGGCTGCCATGTGCTCGGACAGAGGCAGTGAAGAGCATGGACTGACTGAGGGGAACTCTGCCAGGAGGTACCGCCACATTGGGCCTGTGTGCTGGCCCCTGTGCCCATCTGCCCCCCCTGTTGTCCCCAGGGCCAATAAAGAGACATCGCCGGAGTGGAGGCTGCTGTGCTGGCAGGATTGCCACCTGACTGGAGGATAACCGTTCCGAGGAGCTGCTGCTTCAGGACTGGTGAGCCGCCCTGCTAGCCACTGATCTCGCCCTGCACTATTTGTCTCCTGGCCTCTAGCGCCTCGTGAGCGCCATATTGGGACTGCCTTTACTCAAGGAGGTGAGGAGCGTGGACAAACCCCCCCCTCTGTGGGCCCTGGACCTGTGAGGTCCCTAGCGCCTTGGGAGCGCTTCCCTGTAATTGACTGTTGCCTGCCTGCACCCTAGCGCCTGGGGAGCGCTATATCTAATGTGCCAGAAGAGGGGCTGTCGCCTGCAGCGCTGCGCTGACAGAGCGCCACCACGGGATGCTGCATTCTGCAGCTAGGTGCCATGTTCTGACTGCCCAGGAGGTGAGGAGCCTGCGCGTCCCTGCAGCGCTGTGCTGCCGAAGTGCCACGAGGAAATCCCAGTGTGTGGGATCTTCCCACTGCCTGCGTGAAGAAGAGCGGGTGCCCACCCCGCGTTGGTGCCAGGTCCTGAGCGCTTTGTAAACCAGCGGGAGCCCACCCCGTGGCTTTTGTGCTCATTTCACGGGATCCTACCCCGTATTGCCCCGCACGAGGGAAATTGCCCAGGATCACCGCCGCGGCCGAGCCGCAATTGACCGTAGTTAGCGGGTGCCTACCCCGCACTTGTGCCGCCTTGGGGTGCTGCCGAGGAGAGCGACTGGTGGGGAGGGGCAGCGGGAGCCTACCCCGTGCCCTGAATCCGCCCAGGATCACCGCCGCGACCCGGGCGTCGATAAAGCCTTGGGCCGCTGCGCTGCTCGCAGCGACCCGGAAGACAGGCAGGCCGGCGCCTGGTTGGAGGCGTGGCTGGCCGGCCGGAGGCGGAAGCGGGAGGTCCGGAGCCTCGCGGGCTCTAAATCCCAGTCCCGGGTCCCAGGAGGGGCCCGGGTGAAGTGAGGAGAGGCGCCGGAAGAAGAATCCAGGCGGGAGCCCACCCCGCGCTGGCCAACGCCGCCGGAGACTTCGCTCCGGAAGAGAAGGAAGTGGTGGGGCTCCCCGTGACCGGAGGAGAGCCCCGGGCGCCGCCGGAGTCGTTTGGAGCCTCGCCGGCTCCAGGACAAAGTCCCGGGTCCCAGGAGGGGCCCCGGGTGAAGAGTGGAGTGCTGCCTGAAGCAGCGCGACGCCTGCAGGACTGCCGGTGAGTGGGGCTGTGTGTTCCGACCCCCGGGGGGCCGGCCGAGGCACATTGTCGGTGCCTGAGGCCCCCGGGGCCAAGTCTGCTGGTGGTTGGGGGGTGACGTCGGGGCACATTGTCGGTGCCCACCTCCCCCCCTTGTTGCTCTGAGGGCACCGGTGTGCCCGCGCTGACTTTACAGCTGCCCCGTATAACAGTGGGCAGCTGCAACGTTGAGGGGCATTCTGGTTGTCGAGTCCCAGTGGGGCTCAGCCTTGCCTTGGTGGGGGTGGTGTCGGGGCACGTTGTCGGTGCCCGCCTCCCCCGGGGTTGTTCTGAGGGCACCGTGGTGTCCGGATTGGGTCTATAGCTGCCCCGTCTGACAGCGGGCAGCTGCAGCGTCTGGGGCAGTTTCTTGTAATTCAGAGTCCCAGAAGAGGGACTCCCACACCCCAGGACTGCCCAGTAACTTGGTGACTGCCTTTTCCACAACTGCCCCGCTGGACAGTGGGCAGTTGCAACGGTGGGGGCACTGGTCATTCGAGGGTCCCAGGAGAGGGGCCCCCTAGGAGCAGAGAAGCCAGAGACTAATCTGCAACCACTTTGGGCATAGAGTCTAGGTATTACCATGTGTGCCCTGCTGATGTCAGGCGTGATGCCCTATTGTTGATGTACTGTCTGCCTGCGGCCTTCCCCATACTGCCTACACTGCTAATGGGTTTGCGCAATGCTACTAGGATTATGCATATTATGTCCTATGCCTGACCTAACGCTTTTATGTTGATATAGGCCAATGCTTTCTATGCTCATGGTTGATGTCGCGCTATTCCTGAATGTCATGCTATGTCCCATGCATATGTTTAGGCCTCCTCTGAATAGAGTTATGCCTAATGTCTTTTTCGGCCTAATGGGTGGCTCAAGTTCTCAGGCTTCTGCAAAGGTGCTTTATTCTTGCGCCCAGTATTACTAGTGGACTTTCATTCCCTTTTGTACGAGCGATGGTTTTGGCAGCGGCCCGATTGGCGCTGCCCTGTACATAGTCCCCACTGTTCATATCTACCTGGTGCCAGTTGGCGCCGTGTACATCCCGGTGATTATTGGTGCTGAGTTCTGCATAATACATATGCTGTTTTTCACCTAAACTGGTGTGGTCTCCGTTTGTAGTGTGCCTGGTGTGTCGCCTGTGTTTGCTGCGCGGATGCTTTACACATTTCCTCTGGAGTTTGGCCCGCCCGCTCTGCACCACGCTACCCCGTTTCTAACATGATGATTTTCCAAAATAAAGTTGAATCCCTCAGTTCGCCCGCTTTGATTAAGTCCTACCAGGCCTGCTTTTGGAGTTGGAGCCTATGCTCACTCAGCGACTCTTTATAAAGGCGACGGCACGAGGACACTCTATCTTTCTCCTGTGGCACCTGTTTCAAGGCTACTTTTAACCTCCTTAAGGCCTGCGAACACTTATGGTCACAACCATGAGGGGGAAACCCGAACCCGCCCGCTGCCTGTGTGGTGTAAAGACCGGATACTCTCTGAGCGATGGAGGAAAACAAACTTAAAATTTCCTCGCTCGAAGTGTTAAGGCCCAAACATACGCCTATCTCTTTCTTACATGAGGAGAAAAGGGTAAGGTTAAAGGCCTTTACGTCTATGCTCCCCCATCAAAGGCGCCTACCCTGAACAGTGGGAGTTAAGGATGCCTGGGGCTTACGGGAACCTAAGGTAGAGTGACCCAGCCCTGTCAGTACCAGTGTCAGTGGGTTATGGTCGCTAAAAGCACTATACTCTATATTAAATGAGCCGGGGACCGCTCCCAAAGGTGCTGTCAAGAATATAAAATCAATGATAGTTGCAGAACCTCTGCCTTTATAGGTCGGGGGCAAATGAGAAATAGGCCCGGGATGCCAAAGATCTAATGTGTTTACCAAATTGTGGGTAAGTAACAAATTGTTTAATGCCTTCCCTTCCGTTGTGTGTTCCATGTGGAGATCGTCTGAAAGCATGCAAGACTGGTCAGTCGACTTATTCTTCATAAAAGAGGGGAACAAATGACAATTGAAATCACCCGCTAAAATAAAATTTGTGTGCCCTCGGACCTCCTCCTTTATCCAGTCAAGGGCACTATTTAAGGCATTAAGATTAGGGAACCCACCCTCTCCTCTCTTGGCGTTATAAAAATTGATTATAACCAGAGTGAATGTTCTCCCCATATGCAATTCTATACCCTGGAGGGCCTGAGAATCCCACTTTAAAATTTGTCGGTCTTTACATAGATCTAAGGCCACAAATATGATAAGACCTCCACTAGGGCGTCCCATGATTGAATTTGACGCTGGACAAAAAATGGTCTTGTACCCATCCAGAAAAAAAATATTTTTGGTCTCCCAGGTTTCTTGTACACATATGATTTTATATGACCTGACAAACAATATCCAACTATCATCAGTAAACTTGGAAGACAAACCTGCCACATTCCAGGATATAAGACTAAATTCGCTACCAGGACTGTGGTTGATATTATCAGGGGAGAAAAATGGGGAGAGAGGCTCCTGAAGCCTCTCCTGGGGCATGTGGTTAATCACGGGGGGCACATTTGGGGGTAGGCCTGATACAATCTTATTTGGGCTCGATATTAATGGGGGACATACTTCCTCTACACTCTGTTTCAGAGAGTCAATTTGTTGGCGGGGAGAGACATCTGTCTCCTCCACCTCCTGAAGTCAATCCAGCTCATTCAAATCTGCAAGGGGGCCAAAAGAGTTTGAAAGTGGCAACAACTGCCCCAAGCCACCTTCATCCCGCCTTCCACTTATAATAAGTGCCTCCCCTGGAATACGCATCGGGGGTCTGTAGAAAAAATCCAACGGGAGTACTTTAATGCATGAGGTTGAGGAAAATGATTTAGTTACCCCAGAGAGAATTTTTCATGCTAGCTCCGGGTATCGTACCGAGATAATAATGCAGTCTCCCTCGAAGGATTTCTTTGATGGGCCTATCCACGCCACCCTCCGCGCCATCAAGATATCCTTATGATCCCTGACAGAATACCCGGAGTGCAAGGCCAACCAGTGGGAAACGTTATGGATTAGTTGGACCGTGGATTCCTCTTTATAAGCCAGTAGACCAGGCACCCCTGACAAAACCACAGAATATGGAGCACATGCTGGGGGAAGGTCAATCACAGAGGGCTGGCAAGCCTTAGATAATTGCACCGGACCCTAGCGCTGTATGTTGGGCCATAACTCGCTTGGGCTTTAGGGGGACGTTAACGTGTGGGGCGCCACTGTTACTGAAGGGAATAATAGAAGGGTTGGTGACAGCTAATGAGGGGCACACTGGCAATTGAGAAGGTGGATGTTTTTCCACTGAAGTCAAAAGAGTGTCCATCTTGCTAGCCAAAACCCTTGTTACCAGCTCCAGTTTATCCAATCTGATCAAGAGCGGAGATAAAAGGTCCGTTAGAGTCGCCGTAATGTTATGTAGAGCTGGTGCCAAATGGATCAACAATTCCTCCGCAAGTAACCCATTAGCAGCGTTCGCCTGACCCTGGCGTGTAATCACAGGAGCTTCCAAGGTCTTCTTCGCTTTCCGTTTCCGTTTAGGAACAGGGGAGCTCGCCGGGTCCGGGGATGGGATGTCAGGGCAGGGTGAGGCTCAAGCCTCTGGGCTAAAAGTTCGGGTGAGGATGACTCCACGGGTGCCAAGATTGAAGCAGGGGAAGGGGCAGGCAGGAATTGGGCCATGGGGGTCATTGGCAAGGTAGATGGTAAACCTAGTCCTGAACACCCCGGGTCTAGTGACAACTGTTTCTACATCCGAACTATCTCCTTGTTGATGGCGCCCACTGCCTTTGCCAGAAATGTATCAATAGTGCGGCACGGCTGACCCGTGGGAGTCGCTAGCTGAGCCTTCCTTTTTCCCATTATGCTCGCTCGAACAGAGCCCAACAACAAAGAATCCAATGGCCCAGAAAACCCAAGGGAGGTAACAAAGTGAATGAGAGTAATTTGTTCAATTTTGCTCAAGGTCCACACAAGATTCCTCAGTCCACAGAATGACTAACAAACTGAAAAACGTACTCACAGGTGGATCTGTGACCAGGCTTCGTGGATTCCTAGGACGTCCCCTCCAGTTAGCTGGTGTTGGGGGACATTGGTGAAAGCTTTCATGCAAACCCAGTCATAACCCGGGATGTGCGGCCAAGAGAGTAGGCCCAGCACAGCCTCGTCCAGCCGCGGACGGGCGCTGATGGGCCCGCACGCTTCCCGTGGTGCGGGAGTCAGGCGCTGCTTTTCAGCGCCTCCAGGCGCGATGGTGAGGCAGTGGTGGCCCTCCTGCCACTAGGGCTTCTGGTCGATGTGGTCTGCGCTCCCTCTTGCCCCGGGAGCAATCTGCAGGCGTCCCGCGGTGTGGGAGTTAGGCGCGGCTTTTCAGCAAGCGTCCTACTATATGTTAATAGTAAGTTTACAAGTGTGGAGAGACCGCAGTTGGAGAACTCAGTGCATCAAAAGATATTATAGGCCTATCTTTTTATGCGCAGTGCTTTCCGCCTTGACTATAGAATCTCCACACCAGTAAACTTACTATTAAAATGCAGTTTGTGAATACTGAAAAGCATAAATTTAAACACACATGTAAGTTTACCTTTGTGAATCAGGCCAAAGAGTAAAGTTACACGAGTAACTTACTCAGAAGTCCAAATTACCTTTTTGAATAAACCCCATTGTTTGCATGGGTGCACATGGAGACCAAAGAGCTGCATATGTTGAAAACACCTAACTGCGATTTTCTGATAAAAGGTCCTGCCCATTGGTGCACACACAAACATCTCAGCAATCATTGTGTTAAACATAGCACCATAATTCACATTTCAAAAGTAGAAACATATATTTTCTCCATAACTTAAGCCAACAGAGCAATAACAGTATGAAATCAGCTTGTTCAACGAGTACCCTTCTGTTGATATCCTTTGCCTCTTCCCCTATTACACGAACATCAAAAAAAGGTACAACTGTATTTGCCCTCTATTGTTATGCATCAGTACACATTTTCTAGAACTTGGCATCTTAGTTTGTAACTTGAGAATGGATTCCTTCCTGACGGCTTTGTGCAACTCATGGAATATGTATATGGCAAGACTCATTTTAGTGAAGTGTATTTGCTAGAGAGACTTTGTACTGTAGTTGCACAATTATATTCCTAGCACAAGCACAAGTGGAATGATTTTTGTCATATTTCCCTCATGCCCTATTACCATTGTTTAATAATACGACAAAATTGATATTTTAAGATAACAGTTAATAAATAATGTGACTTATCCAATCATTTCTCTCGATGAAATATTAGCATCTTTTGACAGAATCATTACTGCAGTGACACTCTCATCAAACGGAAAATACTTTAATTCTATCACTCGTATATGTAGTACTTGTCTTCCTCTCAATGCAGTTCTCTCACACTTAAGTATACTGTCTATTGCAATTATTGAAAAAGTATTTAATTCAGATTTACTGAGGCATTTTAATCTCTTTACTTAACATCTAATACATAAGTGCAGTGCATGCGAAATGTGATTCATCGAGTGATTTCAAATTTCCATGTGGATTAAACAGCCAAAGCCTGAGAATAAAAAGTTCGATTTTTCTTCGGATAGAAACATTTAAGGTGTGAATGGAAGACAGGAAAAACATACAATTAGGATGGACGTCTGCATAATTAAGTGTGAATGAAATATGCCCTGAATTATTCTTTCAGTAACTTTGCTTTGTCCCCTCCACATAGAGAAACTTCCCTACCAAAGCTATCTAAAGAAACCAAACACATAGTTTCATGGCATAAAGCCTGCCAGGAGACCCCTCAACATTACATCATCATCTCAGTTCTTACCTTTTGGAGCGTGTGCGTGTACGTGTGATTGCACATAAAATATAGCATAATGCTTGTTAGACTTGGCATCTTTTGGCGTGGTTTCTCTGTCATTTTGCTTCTGGTCTGTTTTTGACTGTGTGCTGGACTTCGTTTTTGCTGGTTTTAGGACTCTGGGCACTTTACCACTGCTAATCAGTGCTAAAGTGTGTGTGCTCTGTCTCTATAATGTAATGGCATTTGGTTTCTCTATGATTGGCATATTTGATTTACTGATACGTTCTAGTACAGTGCACTACATGTGCCCAGGGCCTCTAAATCAAATGCTACTAGTGGGTGGGCCTGCAGCACTGATTGTGCCACCCACATGAGTAGCCTTCAAACATATCTCAGGCCTGTCCCTGCAGAGCCTGTGCGCGCAGTTTTAAACTGCCATGTCGACCTGGAAAGTTCACCTACTTACCAGGCCCAAACCTTCCCTTTTATTACCTGTAAGGCACCTCTAAGTTAGGCCCAAGCTAGCCCCATGGGCAGGGCACAGTGTATTTAAAAGGTAGGACATTTGTTTTTGAGTTTTATATGTCCTGGTAGTGAAAAACTGCTAAATTAGTTTTTCGCTACAGCAAGGCCTATCTCTCCCATAGGTCAGCATTGGAGCTGCCTTGTAGTATTTATAAGTGTAACGTCCAATTGCGAGCTGATAGAAAATTGGAGTTTGGTGTCTCTGGGCTCACAATTTAAAAATACATCTTTAAATAAATCGATTTTTAAATTGAAGTTCAGAAAATGGCACTTTTAGATAGTTACCAAACAAGGGTACGTCACTCTTGAATCCCCACTGTCGCACTGCAACTGAAGGAAAATTCCTCAAAAACAACTATAGTAGGTTTACCATTTTTTTCTTTTCATATTCCAATTATTCTTTGCCTTATCAATCATCACTCTTCCTGCATATTTTAAACATCACAGAGACAGCTTCATTGACCTTGAATACTTTATTCGACAGTTTCAGATGCCTCCTGCTGCCCATCCAGGCTTTTGTCAAGCGGCACGTGTAGTCAAACATGCATCAGAATGGACTCTTTTAAATAACCCAATGCATTTCGAGCCTCTGGGCTCTTCGTCAGGGGTCTCTGTAATAAAATAGAAATACAGCTCAACTGACTGCTCTATATACCCGTGCATTCGAAATTAAAAAAATACAAAAAATATATGTTTCATCGCCCTGTGCCACCCCCTCCCCAACAATATACTGCAAACAAATGCACAAACAAAGACTAATGCACCTTCGTGCTGCATCTTCCCCCCTCTTAACCAACATTCCATATGCTGCGTGAAATAACCTGCACCCCGTGTCCAACCCCCCAGAAGTTCCTCTATTCTCAAACCTAAACCCCCTCTAACCAACATTATTTTGCCAAATGAACCAAAAGACTACAATCCGTCTCCTTTACAACCTCCCCACAACAAATTATTTTACCAAATAAACCCAAAGACTACAATCCGTCTCCTTTGCAACCTCCCCACAACAAATCCCAAACACGAAATACAAAACTGTGACCCTTTACCTCTTGAGAGCCATACCGGCAGTCTGATCTCCTTAACCTCTTACTTTGAGTGAAATAATCACGTTCTCTTTCCCTGCCGCTAAGACCACTTTATAATATCCTCCACCTGTGCACAATCAATCGAATGATTCCACTATTAAATTAACCCTGTGACCTGTGTCCATTGTGAATCTGCCACTCCTCAACAGTTTGTATGAACTCAAACTCCCACGATGCACTCCCCAAAATACAAAAAACCAAACTCCACCGGTACTCTAATCCCAAGTAAAATCTACCCAACCACCTCAAAAATAAACAATGAAAATAACTGTTGCAATACGCTAATAGTTGGCATTTTCTTACTTTAACCATTCTGTGCCTCTGCCTGTCCCTAGAATACATGTCTGGGTCAGGGTGACATCTGGGCTTTGTGAATTCACTCTAGACAGTCACACTCAAAGGGAGCTGAGGTGTGCCCTGTATATCCTGATTGCCCATCACCAGCCTGTGCTAGAGTGGCAGGAGGAGTTGACACTTGCACCTGGAGAGGGCTGTGTCTGTCCCCATACAACGAGCTGCATACCCCTCTGCAGTGTGTCTGGAGCCAGGGCCAGGAAGGGCAGGGTCTTTTGCACTACAAAGACTTTTCTCTGAAGTCTTCCTACTTCAAACGCTAAAATGGGTATAAGGGCTGGACGTCTGACACCATATACTCAGAACACTTCTGGACTGAGGAAATTCTGCCAGGAAGAAGTGCTGTTATGCTGCCAAGAGGAACTGACACTCTGCTGCTTGCTTTGCTGTGTTGGCGTGATGCCTGCTGCTTCTTGCCTGGAAGTGAGAGGACTGGACTTTACTCTCTTCATCCTGCTTTCTAAGGTTCTCCAAGTACTTGGCTGAGCTTGCCTCCTGTTATTGAATTCTGAGGGACATTAAAGACTTCACCTGCATCTTGCTGCCAGCACCTGGGCTCCTCTGCTGTGAGTCCTGTCCTGCCAAGAGGTGCCAAATCCAGTCCTGGGCCCTTGGAGGTGAATTTGGTGCTGCGACCAAGAACTCGACGCATCGACTCCAAAGTGCCTGTTCGGAACCGGGGCATCCCTGCGAAATTGCTGCATCGCCCCTGCCTGCATAGAAGCAGTGGGCACTGCTCTCCAAGTGCGCAACGCAACTACCTCAATGTTTCAATACCTCCCCGACTTTGCCACAGTGTTTTCTAGGAACCTCTGCTCTGTGAGTCTCGGACACCGCACCACCAACATCTGTGGTGCCTCGTCCTGACTCTGATGCATTCCCGACCCTGCATGACTTCCGACCGTTGCATTGCCTTCAGCCCAGTAGTTTGACTTCGACGCCTCGGAATCGATGCTGTCAGAATCTCACCTGGATCTTTTACGTAGGAGCGAGAGGAGGTCATGATGCTAGGTCCTAACCTCCCTATCAATTTGAGATGACCCAACAGGGTTTAAAGTGTGCAATGTCTCAACCGTACAATTAGGCATATTTAGACATATTTAATGTATGGTCACACTTCATATCTCAAGTGTATAGTAATGTCCTTTAAATGCAGGCTTATGGCATGACTGAGGCGCATATAAAAGAACAACGTATTACTCCATGTGCTATTAGTGCATTACTTCATGTGGTATATATGTATATATCAGCCATATTCCTCAGGGTAAAAAACCCAAAACAAAAATAAGCCTTAAAAATAAAGAAATCAATTGTGCTTGAGATATTTCATAGTGGCATATGGATTGGTTACCAAACAGCGACACAGTTATTAATACTTGTTTCTCTTTCAGGAAATGAAACTGGAGAGCATCAGAACATCCAAGGCTGAACAAAAGTAATTAGTCAGATAAGTATTGCATGGATATATTACAGTGATTTGAAAGTTAGTATGCCCGTGCACTAGAGCATTTACTGGCAAAGTTCAAGGATTGAATCTTGTTATTTTTCTTGCTTCTTTTTGCCAGGATAACAAAGGACGTCAGGCGAAGCTGGAGATGGAGTTCTCCCGAGACTGAACATGACAAGGTAAGACGAAACACCCAGCCAATGCGAGGAACCTACTTGGACTCCAAGAGCAACAAGGAAGAACACGGAAGTCAGGAAGGTAAGTGATGTGTTGGCAGAAGGCTGCTGTCTAACAACTTGAACAACAAGCAGCTTCCTGCCTGCCGAGCCCACTGTTATTGAGGCGAGTCTCCACCCCCACCGAGATCGGCCAATGATGCTGTAGGTGGCATGCTTGACAGGTGCACATTGCTCTTGATATCGACGCATCAACCACCCTGGACCACCTTTGGAAACTAAAAGCCTTGCACCTGCAACCTACGCATCACCTCCTTTGAGCAATACATCATCGCGAGCACCAATGCCTCAATGACCTTGCACCGCCTCCAGGACCTGACGCATCACTTGCATCCACAAAGCATCCTGCCCGTAGCCTACCACATCGTACCTGAGCATCGACGCATCCAAGGTACTGTTAAGGGGTCTGCGTGACTCCTGTATCCGGCCCGCGCTCCATCGTGGTCAAACTGAACTTTTGGATTTGCAGTGGCCAAGTGCGAACAGATAGCCCCAGTTGGAGCTATTGATTTCTAAACACCTCGGGCCGATTCACAGAACTAATCTGAGACAAAATCCTAAACTTACTACTTTTGGTATTCACAGAAGGCACTTACGATTTTTGGTATTCACAGAATACACTTACGACTACTAAGTTTACGTCCGCAATCGGGCCGGAATTTCCGCACTCGGGCCGGAATTTCCGCACCAGGTGTGGAAATACCGCATTTGTGCCGGAATTTCTGATCCCGGGCCGGAAACTCCGCTCTCGGGCCGGAATATCCGCATTTGGGCCTGATGATCATTTCAAGTGCCTTCCATCCCCAACCATGCTCCAGCTAAAGTCAATTAACAATAACTGCAAGACCAGCACCACAAACCATATAAAAGCAGCACACATTCAAGGAACAGGTTTGGCCACAGAGAGTTCCTGTTTTCATTCGCTGTTCATCGCTAGAGGAAAATGTACCAAATGAGGAGGAAGAAGAACTTCACTACTGAGGAGACCACCATGATTGTAGAGTTCATTGTGAGGCACCACAAACGCCTATATGGTCTCCCACCTTACTGCACCAGTGGCATACAGAAGGCAGCTCTATGGCAGCATTTAGCCACTGCTCTCACAGCATTGGGGGAGGAGAGGCGCACAGTCTAGGACATCAAGAAGAAGTGACAGGATGAAAAGGCGCGGGTGAAGGAGAAATACTCCAGGATCGAGTTGAACAAGATTCTCCCTGCACCACAATCTGGAACACGCCTTCGTCTCACCCCACTTGAGGAGGATGTCCTCACTACAATCCACCCCCACATGCTCCATGGGCTGCCTGTGAGTGATGTCCACAACGTGGTACCAGGTAAATGGGATGACAAGAATAAGTATATGAAAAGATTGTCTGTGTTGCACTGCCATAGTGAGTAAGGAAGTTGTCCAAAGTTTATATAAAAATATAGTCAGTCAGAGGCTCATGTGTTTCCCTCTGTATGTTGCACCACAAGTCCCAGAATCCTTTGTATTAGAAATGGCAATTCCCTTGCCCACTACTTAAAACATGGGCCCAGTACTGCTGCCGTATATACCTAACACTGTTAAGTAGCAATTGACAGAGTGCCCCTTCCACTTATCCAGACGCAGATGGGTCAGTCAAGAACGTAATGGGGTGGGGGTTGCGGTGCAGAGGAAAATCAACTGACAACGGAATAGGGAAAATAAATACAAATTATCCAAAAAGTAACTCACCTTGTGCCTGCCAAAATCACAAAGCAGAAGGTGAGAGAATCCTTATTTCAAAACATTTCATTCACATATTCCGTTGTCTATTTCCCACCCTGCCACGCCACATCCCCAACGCCCCACTGCTCCTACTTGCACCGGCCATGGCAGTACTTCACAATACTGTTAGCATGCAGAAGATATGAGGAAATGTCTGACAAGTTACACATGTACATTTTCTATTTGGTGACTTTTCTCTCTTCTCACCTATTGACACATTCAGCCAGAGTACAGACAACCACAGTAGCAGAGGTCCCTGCATCTTCTGGGAGGAAACCACATCATCCAGAGCAACGCATACCACCCTCACTAACTGGAAAGTCAAACTGGTCAGGAGATGGTCAAAATGCAAACATTGTCAGCAGACAACAGAGGGACATATAGGGCCTGAATCTCAGAGGTAACCGGAGAGGAAAAACTAGCTTTACAACTATTGGAATTCTTAAAGGACATTTACCTTTAGCAAATGACATTTGTGAATAGCGAAAGACAAAATATAATGTATCTAGGCTCACCATACCTTTGTGATTTGGGAACATTACATGTATTCCACCAACAGTTCCGGAACTGGGAACTCAATCCTGGAATCGAGTGCCAGAATAAGTCAAAAAGGAGTCCCCACTATATTGTAATTGTTTATGTAGAGTAAATCAAGAAATCCAATGTTAACAAATATGACAATGATGAACAAGAAGTGAGATACAATTGTCAGGAGTATTGAGAATGCATCCACTGTCCAACTTAGAATGTTTTTTCTATACATGAAATTGTCTAGTCCACCCAGCTGGTTATATATGTTTTCATTGGATGGCATGTTTTTTGGCTATTAACAAAACATGATAGTGGACCTTACTTCAGGATTTGTAGTTGTGTCATTTTGATAGACGTTGCTTCTAGGCAGTGGGACCATTATAAGTTAAATGTGGGATCACTCATGATATTTAGTGCTACACACTTCTGCAACGGCAGCACCCACAACTGCTTGTGCTTATCCTTTGTGCCTGAAATTGAGTGCATCACATGTGGCAGCAGAAATGTAAAGTTGCAAAGACACTTATCATTGTAGGTCCAATGATGTCCTCCCAGATTCCAACACCCACATTGACTTCTGCTACAAGGTTGGCTGTGACATCTGGTCAGGGACCACACACTGGGCAGGTGCTGGGCCATGGTAAGTAAACCCAAGAATAATGTACCTGAATGCTCATGAAATGTGCCTTTAATCTCCACTGTATGTTGTATGTGCTGTATAACACTGTTGTCCTTCATCACAATATGCTTACCCATGGCATTTAACCACATACCAGATCACACCATGATGGCTACTAAAAGGATGACACAAAATGTATGCCAAGTGAGTGCAGAATGGACATAAAATAGTACATAGTGTCATATGAAGTGTCCTACACACAACTGGATTGTATTTCAATGATATTAAAACTCTCTTGCAAAATATCAATGGTAAAATCATATTGAAATTGGTGTGGATGAGGCTCGCACTGATGCCAGTTGGGTTCTTTTGAGATGGGTGTATGGGCTGCTAAGGTGAATATTCAGGAAGTGAATTTTTCAAAGAACTTGGCTGAAAAGCACAACGCAAATCCAGTGTAGGTGGCAACCATCAAAGCTTCTCAACTTACCCACAATGTGGGATCCTAGTCAAATGTTGCATTCTGCTTGCCTCCTCTTCTACTGTATTGACCTATATAAGTGAGTGGTTGACATATGAGGTTAGGATGTCTGCTGTACAAGACATCATCCGTTGTCAGCTAAGTACTACCATGATGTTGGAAATGGAGAATGCTAACAGAGGACACTCAAAGGATGGACATAACAAATGTGTGATCTCTCATTCCAAAAAGAGCTTTGTGACTTCATCGGTAGGGAAGCACAAATGAGCCACATTATGTACCTGACTATTGCACATCTCACACATGAACTCTGCAATGCAATGTTTGAACTGATGTGCAAATGTGAAACTGGTCAGCCTGGTGATGTACACTCCTTTCGATTTGTCAACAGACAACATTATACTCATGAAACATGTTAGTCTTAATGGTGGAAAATGTACATGTGTAACTTGTCAGACATTTCCTCATATCTTCTGCATGCTAACAGTATTGTGAAGTACTGCCATGGCCGGTGCAAGTAGGAGCAGTGGGGCGTTGGGGATGTGGCGTGGCAGGGTGGGAAATAGACAACGGAATATGTGAATGAAATGTTTTGAAATAAGGATTCTCTCACCTTCTGCTTTGTGATTTTGGCAGGCACAAGGTGAGTTACTTTTTGGATAATTTGTATTTATTTTCCCTATTCCGTTGTCAGTTGATTTTCCTCTGGACCGCAACCCCCACCCCATTACGTTCTTGACTGACCCATCTGCGTCTGGATAAGTGGAAGGGGCACTCTGTCAATTGCTACTTAACAGTGTTAGGTATATACGGCAGCAGTACTGGGCCCATGTTTTAAGTAGTGGGCAAGGGAATTGCCATTTCTAATACAAAGGATTCTGGGACTTGTGGTGCAACATACAGAGGGAAACACATGAGCCTCTGACTGACTATATTTTTATATAAACTTTGGACAACTTCCTTACTCACTATGGCAGTGCAACACAGACAATCTTTTCATATACTTATTCTTGTCATCCCATTTACCTGGTACCACGTTGTGGACATCACTCACAGGCAGCCCAGGGAGCATGTGGGGGTGGATTGTAGTGAGGACATCCTCCTCAAGTGGGGTGAGATGAAGGCGTGTTCCAGATTGTGGTGCAGGGAGAATCTTGTTCAACTCGATTCTGGAGTATTTCTCCTTCACCCGCGCCTTTTCATCCTGCCACTTCTTCTTGATGTCCTGGACTGTGCGCCTCTCCTCCCCCAATGCTGTGAGAGCAGTGGCTAAATGCTGCCGTAGAGCTGCCTTCTGTATGCCACTGGTGCAGTAAGGTGGGAGACCATATAGGCGTTTGTGGTGCCTCACAATGAACTCTACAATCATGGTGGTCTCCTCAGTAGTGAAGTTCTTCTTCCTCCTCATTTGGTACATTTTCATCTAGCGATGAACAGCGAATGAAAACAGGAACTCTCTGTGGCCAAACCTGTTCCTTGAATGTGTGCTGCTTTTATATGGTTTGTGGTGCTGGTCTTGCAGTTATTGTTAATTGACTTTAGCTGAAGCATGGTTGGGGATGGAAGGCACTTGAAATGATCATCAGGCCCAAATGCGGATATTCCGGCCCGAGAGCGGAGTTTCCGGCCCGGGATCGGAAATTCCGGCACAAATGCGGTATTTCCACACCTGGTGCGGAAATTCCGGCCCGAGTGCGGAAATTCCGGCCCGATTGCGGACGTAAACTTAGTAGTCGTAAGTGTATTCTGTGAATACCAAAAATCGTAAGTGCCTTCTGTGAATACCAAAAGTAGTAAGTTTAGGATTTTGTCTCAGATTAGTTCTGTGAATCGGCCCGAGGTGTTTAGAAGTCAATAGCTCCAACTGGGGCTATCTGTTCGCACTTGGCCACTGCAAATCCAAAAGTTCAGTTCGACCACGATGGAGCGCGGGCCGGATACAGGAGTCACGCAGACCCCTTAACAGTACCTTGAATGCGTCGATGCTCAGGTACGATGTGGTAGGCTACGGGCAGGATGCTTTGTGGATGCAAGTGATGCGTCAGGTCCTGGAGGCGGTGCAAGGTCATTGAGGCATTGGTGCTCGGGATGATGTATTGCTCAAAGGAGGTGATGCGTAGGTTGCAGGTGCAAGGCTTTTAGTTTCCAAAGGTGGTCCAGGGTGGTTGATGCGTCGATATCAAGAGCATCACACCCTCCGCCCAGCAAAGTGCCTCAGCCTTCTCCAAAACAAAAGATTGCCTGTCCCCAGCATAGAGCTAACCAGCCACAGCTCACACGCACCCCAACACAGACATCACTCCCTCACAGCCCTCACATCCAGGATAGACATGGTGGTTCCCCTACACACTCCTCCCTATACAGTGTATCCCAGGCATCCTCTCCACCATATGGGGGAAGTACCAACCCTGTTGTGGTGCAGGTATCCCCTGGGCACCATTCTCCTGTCCACATGCTTCCACCTGCCACCCCCCCTGCTGTTGGACCTGCCGGTCTCATCCATGGTCGACCCCTTCAGAGAGGGCTTACACCAGGCTATGGTGGCCAGTGGGAGCAGGACTTCTTCCAACAGCAGGCAGATGTGAGGCAGGCCATTCGTGCCATAGGGGCTACCCTGTCAGACATGTCTGAGGCCCTGCAGGACATGCTCCAAATCCCTCAGGTGGTGGACAGACTGACCCATGTTTTGGATAGGATGGATAGATCTTGGCAAGACATGTCCAAGAATATCAGAGACATAATATCCATCCAAAGGAAAGAGAGTTTAAGACACATGCCTTGGCCATGAAGATGATGGAGGGCATGATGAAAGTGCTCCAAAGTCTCCCTTCACGGTTAACGCAGGGAGGGGAGCCATCACATCTGCCTGCAGCACATCACACCCACACACCTGTACCACCAACTGCACAGGACCACAGCAAGGGTACACACCCACAACCGCGCCCTGAACAGACACTCCCACAACCTGCACAACCACCACCATCCCCTGAACAGGCCCTCCCACCACCTGCACAACCATCCCCTGTCCACGCACAAACACCAACTGTACATACACCATCTGCCCCTGCACATGAACTTCACCCTGTACAGGCACATGCACAATACCCACCTACACGTAGTTGACAACCCAGACATGATCCCTCACAACCATCCTCACCTCCGAAATTGCGAAGTTGCAAGCACGATCCCCATTGACAACATCCCAAAAACTAATTAACCACTGTGAATATGTGTAAATAAAAAGTAATTATCTTCACAAGTCAAGACTCTGTTGCGTATCATGTCCTGATAGGCAAATGTATACCAATTTTGGTGGCCTAGAGATGTGAGGATGTATGTGTGTGTGTGACACATGTACAAATGTAACCCCATCATTGCAACAAGCCATAATGTGCAGCGCAGATGACTCACAAAATACATGTCCATGTTTTGTATAAGACATTCACAATGAAGTTAAACAAGTTAAAGAAAGTAGGATTCAAACACAGATTTTATGTAAATAGAAGTGTGTGATTTGAAAAACAACAACAGTCCGTTTGGAAGGGAGAAAGGAAAACAAATGATGTTCTTAATACAGAAGGAGAAGGGAACTTGGATTGGGGTGGGGCAACAAAAGTATAACACGTCAGGGAGCATCAGGGGAACCAGTCTATTTACAAGGGGAAAAGTAAATAATTGTCCACAAAGAAAATTCTGTCCAACAGGTCAAGTGTCCTTCTAGTCATCCTCTAGTACCACAATGTACAGATCCTCCGAGTCCGATGTTGGCACATGGCTGGCCGGTGCAGGAACAGGCACCACACGGGGTCGGGACACATGAGGAGTACGGGAAAAACAGTGTGGCGCAACGGACAGGGGGAGACATTGACGGTGGTGTGGGAAGGAGGTTGGGAATCAAAAGATGACATGGCTGCAGCCAGGGAATTGACACTGGCAGTGAGGGTGGCCAGAGCTCCGGCAATTTCCTCTCGCATCATGCGTATCTCTAGACAAATCTGTAGCATGATGCGAGAGGACATGTCTGACTGACCCTCACATACCCACATCAAGTCCGCTGGGACAGCCACAGAAGGAACAACACAGGGAGGGGTTTGGTTTGAACATGAGGGGTGTGGTGCCTCAGGTTCGGAGCCAATTTTGGTGTCGACCTGGCAGCAACGATGAGGGGGACAGGTTGCAGGGGACGCAGCTGGAGGCCCCAATGGAATGGGGGCCTCTAGATTTAGGGAGGGGGTGATGGCAGGCCCAGGTTGGGTAGTGGTCTGCCCCGGGGACACCTCGACAAAACTAACTGGTGAATGGTCCGGGGGAGAGTAGCTCTCTACCCCCCTGGCCAGAGGTGTCCAGTTCTCCCCCCCACTTCAATGTCCACAGCCTCCACCCGGTCCGTAGCACCAGAGTTGTCTTCCTGGTCAGTCCGGGTGGACGCAATCCCCCTGCCTCCTGATGTTGAGGTTCCCGCCTCATCCTCTTCTTCCTCACTTGTTGAAAGAGGTCATAGCCGCCAGCGCACCAAAGGTGTCCTGCTCCGAACCGTGTCCTGCTGTTGTTCCATTTGGCCAGCTGAGCCCAATGAAATGTAAGAAAAATCATGATGTAGTGGTTGTACACATCAGGACAAGACACATACCTAGATGAGTCAAGGTCAGACTTTGTTCTCCTCTGATCACACTATACAGTTGTCAGTGTTTATGAGCTTACATTACGTGTATGTTCACTGTCATCTCCTGATTTGAGTCTGACATGGACATCTCACGAGATTTTTGGTGGCTTACACAACTGTACTGGCCAACCCTCAACTTTGGCATTCTTGTGATCTGTGTGTCCTGTCACTGCTACATGGGCAGGTTCCAAACCCAGTCTACAAAAGGTTATCTGCTGTGTAGCATTGTATGGGACAAGACAAATGCCGATTGTGGGTCACACATCCACATAGGGTCTGGGCTATTTGGCTTGCTAAGTTGTGAGTCTAACCTTTTGATATTCCCTCGCAAAATCTGACAATCTAGTGCCACATATTGGCTTCGGTGACAGATAAGGTAGTGCTGTGCACTGGTGAACAGTAGTGGGTCGTTGTTACAGCTACCTGTGCATGAAAAATGGCATACAAGCCACTGAGGGTAAGACGTGTGTCTCTGGACACACGTGGCAAAATTGGAAACACTTAAGAGTGAGGCAAGGATCTCAAAGTCTGTCCATGGCACATGATGATCTTTCTCAATCAGAACCCAAACTCAACAAATGCAATGCAAGTCACAGCATCCAATACCCATTGACCTCTCATACACACACTGGACAGTGTCTGTACCATTCCTCATCCAATGCACACATCAGTTATGATTCCCTTGGTTCACTGTTAGTGGTGCTGGCAGTGCAAATTTCAGTACAAATGCACGTGTGTGGCTCAATTCCCCAGTTGTCATGAAGAAACTACAACTCCCAGAATGCACTATGCCCTGTACAGTCAATATGCTACAGTAGGCCTTTTACTTCATGATGACTGCTGCATAGACACTCGATAGGTGAATGGAGGCATGGGACACACAATGGTACAGCTCTGTCTTCACTCACATCATACTTCCAGACACATATTGCATATAATGCACTTACCAGGTCTCTGCTGATCATGCTCCTCCAGTTGAGCATGGAGGGTCGGGTGAGCTGCACACAGGACCCTCCTGTACAGTGGGGAGAGGTGAGGAGGATGCATATGGTGCTGGGAAGACTGGCCCTGTAGCTCCTCTGCCTTGTGCCGGGCCCAGCGTGTTAGGTCCTCCCAGCGCTTGCGGCATGCCCTTGCATTCCTGGTGTGATCGCCCACTGCACTGCAGCGCTCACCAATGTCGGCCCATAGTCTGGCCCGTACTGTATTGCTCAGCTGGTACTCTGGCCCCCCATATAGGTGAGGATATTTGGACAACACCCCCTTTGCCAAAATGTCTAATTACCTTTCAGTGAAAGGGGGTGCTTTCTCCTCATAACCCTCAGCCATTTTGGGGAAATAAGGTTGAAAAGAGCAGCAGGATGACTCAGAATGAACACAAAATGGCTGTCAACAACTTCCTGTGATGTATTTCATGTCTCCCACTTCCTGTATATCATTTCCTGTATAAAATAATGTGTTCCAGTTCAATTTCGGAGATTACGGCCCGAAAATTTAATTTCCGGTTTCGGAACGCCGGGTCCGCATGTGCGGCGCACGCTCCGGAACCGGAAATTACGTTTTCGGGACGTAACCCATTATTTCATACAGGTAATGATATACAGGAAGTGGGAGATAGGAAATACATCACAGGAAGTAGTTGACAGCCATTTTGTATTCATTCTGATTTATCCATCACAGATCAAATCCACTGCCATCCTGCTGTTCTGTAGCGGAGAAACCTGAAATGACAGTGCAGGAGAAAATCATAGACATGTAACAAAAGGGGGAACAGACCATTTAATGACATTTTGGCTCGGACAAGGGGTTGGGCTGACACAACATCAAACCCCAGTTTAGTTTTCTCCTCCTTTGCATTATGGTACATGTAGTCCATATTTAGTTCTCAACACAAGAGTTGTGAGTTGTGTTACGGAAATTTGGGAGGAAGCAGTATGTGTATCCCAGACACATAGTGCCAGATTCACCCATAACATCGTCACTCACGTTGTGGGCCCATCATTTGTAGGGGAGACAAATCTGTTGAGGGCAAAGACTCTGAGAATGCAATAGTTATTCCCTTTTATGATTAAGAAACCAATCCTCATAAGGTCCGGGAAGGTCTCTCAGAACATGTACATTTTTTCCTCTGTGTCAATAGATTCCTTAGGGACATCCACTACACTGATCGCTGACATGGGCACATGACCTGGTGTAGGTCAATCTTTTGACTCATGTCAACATCTGTGGTTTACATGCAGTTAGTGTGGCTTGCAAAGTAGTCTCGGGATGGAATTTTTGGACAGAGTCGCAATTATCCAACTTTCATCATTGACAACAGACTGCAAACCACATTTTGTCCATGACACAACAGGTGGCTCATGTGAAAAACGTGGCAACCAGCTGATCACGGACTTGCATACCCTGACCTCGGTTATGTGCAATGGCCTGGTTTCCCGGATTCAGAGCTAGCTGAGGTACAAGAGATATGTGTAAGCCATGCCTTAAAGCTATGTTGTGCAAAACACAACAGGCTAATATGATCTTGCAAACGACTTCAGGGAGTACATCAGCACACCTCCTGTACGGTCAAGACATCTGAATCGCGGCTTCAACAGACCAAAAGTGCGCTCTATGATGGCTCGAGTTCGTATGTGTGCCCTATTGTACCTATGCTGAGGTACAGTGGTTGCACGTCTGTAAGGGGTGAGGAGTTGTGGGGAGAGTGCATACCCAGCGTCGCCTGAGGAGGGAAGAAAGGGCAATTGGTTACATTTCCCTCTTTGATTTACACAGGACATGATCTATACTTTGGTACATGCAATGTCTGTTGAGACCGTGTATGTTGCTTTATGATTCTTATTGTGCAATAGTTGTTAATGTAAGGTGGCATTCATACATTTCATTTACACATATCCCTCATTTTTAGTGCTTGATACTTACCCAGTATTCACATGTTGCCAAATTCTCCCGCAGCCATCCGCCGGGCAAGAGGTGACATGCGGAACACAAAGCTGTCATGGGTACTGCCTGGAAACACTGCATGCACATCAATGAATCTCCCACTGGCATCACAGACAGCTTGCACATTGATGGAATGCCATCTGTGTCTGTTGCAGAAGATGTGTGCAATGTGGCGGGGTGGCTGAAGGGCCACATGGGTACAATCAAATGCACCCAGCACACTTGGGAAGCGAGCAATGAGATAGAAATCTCTGGCTGCCCTTTGTCTCATGGCCAGTGTATGGGGCATTCATATGTGGTGGTGGGCTCTTGCAGTGATGCATCTCAGTACCTGATGCAAGCACTGTGACTGGCTTGCCTGGGAAATGCCCACAAGGTCAATAGAGACCCTTTGGAATGAAACAAGTGGCAACGAAATGGAGAGCAGAAAGGATCTTGAGATAGGTTGGAATGGCATGGGAGCTGCAGGTCACAGATTCAAGTTCCTGCTCCCACTCATATACCATCTCCAAGATGACTTCTCGAGGGAAACAGTATCTGGCCCTGACATCTTGGCTGGACATCCCAAATAGGTTGATCCTTTGTCTGAAGATCCTCTCTACTCTCTTCCTCCTCCTCCTCAAGTCTTCTTGCTGCATGGCAAGGGGCAGAGCAACAAACACAATCAGCGACATGTTGAAAGAGTTTGTGTGTGTCTGCTCTGCATTCATACATGCTGCAGGGCTGGGATTGGCTGCAGTGTGTCAGCTGATGCATGGTGGTTGATGGTAGGCACTTGGACAGGTGTTTACCCTTGAGGCAAATGATCAACGGCCAGAGTGCGGGTATTCCGGCCCGAGAGCGGAGTTTCCGGCCCGGGAACGGAAATTCCGGGCCAAGTGCGAAAATTCCGGCCCGTTTGCGGATGTAAAGTTAGTAGTCGTAAGTGCATTCTGTGAATACCAAAAATCGTAAGTGCCTTCTGTGAATACCAAAAGTAGCAAGTTTAGGATTTTGTCTCAGACTAGTTCTGTGAATCGGCCCCCTCATTTTCATTTAATCTTGCAAAATTCATATCTTGACTTGTGTATGGAGGATTTTTGTTGTTTTGGTCTTGTTTTACTCATGTAAATATTGGGTATGTTTCTGAACTGGTGTGGAGTACTTTTGTGGTGTTTTCACTATGTTACTGTGTGTGCGCGCACATATTCTTTACATATTGCCTCTTTAGTTTAGCCTGACTGCTCTGTGCCAAGCTACCAGAGGGTGAGCAGTGGTAAACTCTTAGTGTGTACTACACTTACCCTGACTAGAGGATGGGTCCATTCTTGGACAGCGTGCATACCTTTGATAACTTGAGACCCCATTTCTAACATTGGTGACCAGCGGTGAGGATAGGACTTGTATTTGCACATTGCATACAGTGATTGGTGTACACTACTTGCATATCTCAGACCATTACGTACCAACTTACTATTTTCTTTTGCTCTTTGGCAACCCTTTGAGTTTTTGCAATAACCATGTTTCAATCTGGAGAGCCATCAGCTGTACCTGCAGTACTAGAGTTTGAGCAGGAGAAGTTAGAAACCTACACGGTGTCCCAGCTCAAAGGTTTCTGCAGGGAGCTTAAATGTTCTTTTAAAGGCCTCACTAAAAAGGAGGAGCTTCAAAAGGTGCTCAGGGCCTGGTTAGTAGCCAGGGATGAAGCTGTGCACCCAGAAGATGGGAATGTTATTGTGGAGGAGGAACCAAGTCTGCACCTGGAATGGCTGGAGAATCCAGCATTGCCTGTGGGTGGGGGCCAGCCTGAATGGTGGAAAATCTTCCTCCAGAGCTGGCAGCAGTTTTTCTTCTAAAGGCCTGTCTTCAGCAGAGTTGAAAGACAAGCGAGAAGAAAGGGAGATTCAGTTGGAGCAGGCAAAACTCAATGTGGATGTAGAAAAGTAGAAATTGACAATGGAAAATGATTAATTGGCCATGGAAAAAAGCAAGATGCTTTTGGTTCAGGAGTTGAGCTTGAAGGAGGTGGATTCAAAGCAAAGAGGGCTGAATCCAGAGCAGATGGTGGTTGCATATCTTCAGTGTACTCAGGGGGAAAGGTACACATACCCAAGAGTCTGGTGCCTGATTAAGGAGTGTGAAATGACATAGATCGGTGGCTCGGGCCTATGAGATAGCTTCGCAGATGCACAGGATTCCTGAGAGGGATTGGGGTGCAGGTATGTGGAAGCATTTCACAGTGGAGGAGAGGGAAGCCTTATTGGCCATAGGAGATGAGGACATTACAAGGTACCCCGCCATGAAGGAGGCCCTGATCAGGAGATATGGTTTGACCCCAGGGAGTTAAGGGCAGCAGTTTAGGGAAAGTGTGAAACTTGGCCCTCAGAGATTGGTAGAGTATGTGGATTCTTTCTGCAGAGCACTGGAATGTTGGGTGAAAGGTAATGAGGTAGGAGACTATCAGGGGCTGTACAATTTGATTGCACAAGAGCACATGTTAAGTCTTTGTTTTCCAGAGCTGGGCCAGCACTTGATTGACAGTAAGCTTTCTGACCCTAGGAAACTTGCTAAGGAGGCAGACCTCTGGCTCAGCACCAGGGTCCACGAGAAATTTTATGAGGGAGACTCCACCAAGGTTAGGCAGGGTCCCAACAGAAGAAGGAGGGGGACAAAAATAAAAGTAAGGAGTTCCCTAAAGGGCCCCAAACTAGTTCCCAGGGTAAGAATTCCCAACCCCCTGTTGAGAAGAAAAGTTGGTTCCCATCAGAGAAAAAGCCTGCAGGAAAGGAACCCCTGAAGTGTTTTGCATGCAATCAGGAAAGGCACTTCAAGGGGGATCCTCCGTGTCCCAAGCGGGCACAGCCTCCCACCGGTGGGCAGTCACTGGGGATTGCTAGTGTAGCACTTGGAGAGGAGTTGGTCCCAGTTAGTGCTGAGTTGATCCTAGTTTCCCTTGGTGACAGTGAGTTGGTCCAGAGAACCCTCATACCTGGCAACACAAGGAAGTACAGGCAGTGGGGGATCATCAATGGGAAGAGGGTGGAGGCTGTGAGAGACACAGGAGCCAGCATGACAACCATCCTGTGTCATCTGGTGTCTTCAGAGCAGGTAGTCCCTAAGTAGCCCAACAAGTAGATGCTGTAGACAGCAGTGAATGCCAATGTTTGGTGGCTCAGGTTATCTTTGAGTGGCGGGGGTCTCAGGTTACTTGAAGGTAGCTGTGAGTCCATCCATGCCTTTGGATTGTCTGCTGGTCAATGACTTGGAGTATACCACCTGAAAGGAGGTGGTGGAGCTCAGGTCACACGTGGAGATGTTGAGATTACCTGAGTGGGTGTGCCTGACCACACGGTCTATGGCAGCACGTGAGGGTGGTCTGAAGGACCTGGAGCCTGAAAGAGTAGCCCAGGTCCCTGCTATGAAGAGGAAGGGCACGGGGCACAGGAAACCCAATCCTGAAATTCCCACGGTCCGGGATGAGGCTGAACCTGAGGGGGGCTTGCCAGAACCTACAGGGGAAGATGTGGCAGAACTGGGGATCCTGCCTGAGCTGTCCCAGTGGCAGCACAGCCAGAGGTCCCTCCAAGGAGGAGTTCTGCGCAGCACAGAAAGAGTGCCCTACTCTTGTGGGTCTTCGGAAGCAGGCAGCTGGTGATGCCTCTAGAACTCACCTGATCTATTGGGAGAATGATCTCCTGTGTAGTGAGCCTAAGGTTGCTGAGCCTGGGGCAGCCCATGTGCTGGTAGTATCCCAGCGCTTCAGAGCCTTCCTGCTGGGCCTGGCTCATGATGTTGCTCTGGCAGGTCATTTGGGGAAAGACAAAACCTTTGACAGGCTTGTCATCCACTTTTATTGGCCTCAAATGAGGATGGCCTCAGATGCCTTCTGCAGGTCCTGTCCTACCTGTCAGATGAGTGACAAGACAGGGTGGAGATGTAAGGCTCCCCTGTAACCATTTCCTGTCTTGAGCACCCCTTTTGAGAGGGTGGGCATTGACATTGTGGGGCCTCTGGATCCCAAGACAGCCATCGGGAACATCTTGTTGGACCATGCCACCTGGTACCCCAAAGCTATCCCTCTGAGGAGAGTGACTGCACCTGCTGTGGCCAGGGCACTGATATGAATCTTTACCCCTTTATTTTTTCCCCAAGGAGGTGGTATCTGACCGCTGTACCAACTTCATGTCCTTGTACATGAAGGCCATGTGGAAGGCATGTGGAGCAACCTACAAGTTCTCCACTCCTTACCACCCCCAAACCAATGGGTTGGTTGAAAGGGTCAACTGGACCCTCAACGGCATGATTATGGGTCTCTCTGAACCCATGAGGTATAAGTGGGACGTCCTCTTGCCATGCTTTTTATTTGCTTACAGGGAGGTACCACTGAAGGGGGGTTGGCTTCAACCCTTTTGAACTTCTGTACGGGCACCCTGTGAGAGGACCTCTCAGTTTGGTGAAGGAGGGCTAGGAGCAAGCTCCCATGAAGCCACCCAGGATGTTTTCAGTTACATGCTGGCCTTCTGCAACCAAGCAGCCTGCTTCTGGAAACTCACCCAGAATAATCTGGAAGCTAGCCAGGAGGATATGAAACACTTGTATGACCAGAATACCATTCTGGTTAGGTTTCAGCCTGGTCAGAAAATATAGTTGATGGCGCCTGTAGAGCCCCGTACTCTGCAAGGCCACTGGTCTGGCCCATTTGAGGTGAAGGAGCTCAAGAGTGAAGTCGCCTACTAAGTGGACTTGCAGACTCCTAGGAACATTTTGAGGGTCCTGTACGTGAACCGCTTCAAGCCACACTTAGATAGGTTCGGAGTTGACCATGCTCTTGGTCACAGAAGATGGGGTAGAAGAGGAGAGTGAATCTTTCCCTGACCTCCTGTCTGTCAAAAGCAGGATAAGTCAGTGGATGGTATGGGCCTCTCCCCTACACTGACCCTAGAGCAGCAGAGAGACTGTTGCCAGGTGCTGGGACAGTTTGCTTCGCTGTTTTCACTCACCCCAAGAGTCACCCATTGGTGCATTTATGATATTGATACTGTGGACAACCCTTCTGTTAAGCACAAAACTTACAGGATGTCTGACCAAGTGGGGACCAGCATCAAGGAGGAAGTCTCTAAGATGCTGGAGTTAGGTGTTATTGAGACCTCCAACATCCCTTGGTCTTTAAAGTCCAATGCCGCTTGACCTAATGCATGTCGTTGTAACGACTTGCATTGTAAATGTAATGCGTGGTTCAAATGCATTCGTTATTCTGCCCGCGTTGCAAAGGGAGAGCGTTTTTCGACGGTCGTTGTATTTGCCGTTTCCCTGTTTTAGGGGTGTATGCCACAATATGCCTCCCGGCATTTGGCTGTCCATTGTGCTGTGCAAGTATTGCACCTAGCCCAACAGGGCTAGCATCAACTACAACCTTGGTGTCATGCATTCATCTGGTCCCAATCACGGAGACGACACTGTAGCCAATACTGGACCTCCTATCCCTCTCAGAAAAGAATGAGACTCCTTAATCATGCACTGTTCCAAGGGGGGATGGACGGTAGGGATAAAATAATAAAAGAGAGACTCGCAGTACAGGATCTGCAATGCGGCGATGCACACTGCTTAACAGGATTTGCCGCTTCTGAAACCTTCTGTGTTTGCGAAGGTAGGGATGTATGGTATTGTGAAGACACAATACACTGCAAACAACTATAAAAGGCAATTACGATCAGTACACTAGCAGGTCTTCTTAAACATTGTCATTGTTATGACTTTAGTAACATTCACTTCCTTGCTTCTTCTGCAATACAGCATGAAAGTAAGATAACCAGGTTCACAGATAGGAATCTCTGAGATCCACAGGGATGAACTCAAAATACTGATTGGAGCCTCTAACACTTCAAGGATAAAACTCGAAATATGGGTTGGAGTTTCTGGCACTCCCAAAGTTACATTCAAAACATGGGTTGGAGTTTTTGGTACTCCCAAGGTTACACTCGAAACACGGGTTGGAGTTTCTGGCACTCCCAAGGTTGCACTCGAAACATGGGTTGGAGTTTCTGGCACTCCCAAGGTTACACTCGAAACACGAGTTGGAGTTTCAGTCACTCCCAAGATTGCACTGGAAACATGGGTTGGAGTTTTTGACACTCCCAAGGTTATACTCAAAACATGGGTTGGAGTTTCTGGCAATCCTGAGGTATACTAGGAACACATGTTGGAGTATGATACTCCCAAGGTATACTAGGAACACAGGTTGGAGTAAGACTCACCCAAGGTATACTAGGAACATTGATCTTGGTACAAGGACCACACATGAATCAAAAGTTCTGAGGTGAATTCTCTAGGCACTACTGTTCATTAGAGAAACATAGAGCAAAGCCTCTAGTCTTTGTATAAACACAATTCTAAGGTTGAGGTTGTATGAGGGGTCCGGAGCAAGAACAATCAATATGAACTGGAGGGAAGTCAGTGGAAGGAAACTTGAAGACAAATCTTTAATCTTGAAGACGCTGAAACTCCTGCCTGCTTACTACCAACTAAGGATAGTGCGCACTAACTTGATATCAGGTACTTAGACTAGCAATTCAACTTGGCCTAAGTTCACAGAAGGTCTGAGGTCTTGACTCAGGAATTCGCCAAGGAGCAGGAGGCGGAGACGAAGGATGCATCGATGGAGCTCAAGCCACGGGAATCACTGGAGGAGCTTTAAAACTGCAGCCAAGAAGCGCACTGCCCAGGTCTGGTTGATTATTCAGGTGAGTGGGTAGCAGGAAGGTGGTTCCGCAGGGTGCGTAGGCCAAACAAGGGGCTTGGGTTTGGGTGTGGTTTATATAACATGTTTAGGTTCCAATAGATACAGTGAGATGACGTGAGGCACGTGGTGCATGTGGCAATCTAGAAGGTTCTCCAAGGCTCCTGAAGGAAACACGTGTTACTACACTGGCTTTAACCTTACAGGAAGAGCAGGTGCAAACTAACGGATGGAATCACTTAACAGGAAACCAATGTTTTGTTTTGTCTAAACGTCCACAAAGGAAAACACTCCAAGACTCTAATAACAGCAGGAGTAAGGCAAGACATTGGTTCACAAGTTCAGGGAATGCTTGCAAGGTCAGATGCAATGGAATCAGGGGGTTAGGGGAAACTCGGGCATGGAATCATGGCGCACCATAGGGCGCCGCAAGGGTAACAGAATACAGAGTCGAGGGTAAAGGAAACTTGTGGTTTGGGGAATAACACTACACTGAATCAAGGGTAATGGAATAAATGGTCTAGGGGAAACTCAGGCAAGTTATCATAGCATGCCATAAGGTGCCACAGGTGTAACGCAACATGAGCCCTGTGCAATAGGTCCACTGCACAGAGGGTGCATGAGCGGGTCGTGACACTCAGTATAAAGCTTGGGATAAAAGTAGGCCATTTCAGTGGCATTCTTGATGACTCACTTGATTCTCTTGAAACCCTCCTTGCACTCATATGACCAATGAAGCACAACGTTCTTTTTTGGCAGTTCTCATAACGGTGTACTGACTGTCGCAAAGGCTTGTATGTATCTAGAACAGTAACTGGCAATCCCAAGGAATGTACATAACATGGAAATGTCCTGTGGGGAATTAGCAGTAGATAGCGCTTGCACTTTAGCTGGATCAGGTGTCATACCCCCATCAGAAAAGATATGGCCAAAGAATTTTAAACTTGTCTCATGGAATTCACATTTGTCAGCATTCAAAGTCAATCCAACATCATTTAGAAAACAACATACTTGAAGGAGAGCTTTATCATGGTCTTTCTGAGTAGCTCCGAAAACCAATATGTCATCACTATAGTTGAAGGCACTAACAATAGGCTGTACGATATGTCAAATGACATCTTAGAAAAGTTCTGCAGCAGAGGATACAACAAAACTCAATTGTTTAAAGCGAAACAGACCAATGTCTGGAGAAAAGGTTGTTATGTATCTGCAATGTTCTTCAGATACTTGATAATCTTTGTGTCATCCGTTTCATCTATGGCTTCTATGAAATCCTCAAAAGTCTCTATCCAAGCAGGCCACCTAGCGCCAATATTGTGTTTCTTGGCAGTATCAAATGATGATGGTGGTTTAAGAAAGCAGCAGCTGTATAACCATTGGTGGACAGCAGTGGTCTCTCTAACGCTTCTCGGGGACCTTGCCCATGCAGACCATCTCTAGAGCCTTGCGATGTGTTATCTTCAGGGTCAGTCTTGACAGTTGTAGGAACTCTGACCTCGCCCTTGCTCTCCATTGGAGCTCTTTGGTGATTGTTGCGTACCTGTCAAACACAACTCCTGACCCGCCCTCTAGGGCCGCTTCACAGCACGGCATGGTACGACGACTTGTTTGAGTTGTTTCATTAAGTAGACAAATCTTTTCATATGCATACGGTCCAAGAAAGCAGATAACATTATGATATTCAATTCACTTTGTGCTTAAATGTCTCTTCATAACCACCTAGTTGATCTCTGCTTTAGGCCACATCAGATTACAGCTCAACTTGCATTGGATTATCACCATACACTGCCTTTCAAAACCTGGTTGCATCCACCTTTAGCTTTATGAATCCATATGACATATATCATTAATTTGCATAGTAGCGCAGTACCTCTGTTTGCGACCTTTTCATTTGATTCTCAGCCGCAGATGTGTAGATATTCAATGCTTTCTTTATCCTTGAAAGCTTTGCACTGGCTGGTGTTGTGGTGAGACTCAACAGGTGCCAGCGGAAATTCTGCACTTCAACTGTGGCACACGTAGCACGCATGAGCAGTTTGCTGGACCACGGCAAACTCTCTGGGAGAGCACTGTCGATCTACGGGGTACTTATTCCCTACTTGTCAGTTGTAGCGTCCTACCCAGCCTTGACACTCGCCAATGACTACGTCACACACGGAAAGTAGTTATACATGTCTTTTTTCTTCAGCTTGTAAGCAAGAACCCAAAGTTCTAAACCTGCATTCCCTTCCTTACCCTCCAACACCTACTTCACAGGTCTACGGAGTCCATCAGGAACCAAAAGAGTTCCGTCATTCTTTATTTACACAACACTGCACACAGCGCTACTGGTGTCACTACTGCATGGCCAATGATTGTGGCCAGTCAAAATTGTCTGCCTATGCCTCCTCTTGCACAAGAACTCAGTGAGTCCACTGTTCAAACAAACTGGACCCTACACTTTGGCTAAATCTCTCATTGAAACTGTGTCCTTGATACGAATGCACAAAGAATATTTCGATCATACGTGAAAGAGACGAGTATGAGCTGTCCCTTATCCAGGACAATTAGCAATGCCATTAAAGGTCCATAACTTGCTAAAATATCTTTACCTACTGTGAATAAAGTCTTAGGTAGTTGAAAAAATAAAAAACACTGCAGAAGATTATATCGTGAGACATACAACTGCAAGCTCAACTAAGTTTTCTACAATGAAGTCGTCGTCAATTCTATTAGTTCTATTAAAATCTGGCATTCATAGATGCAGGGACATGGCAACACATGTCACAAGGATTGGCTAGTTACACTCGAGTGCCACAGGCTCAGAGAACTGGCCTGAAAACAATCACACATACCCAGGGCCCTTCATCCAATAATACCCAGACTCACCCCTCTCACAGCTCTGTTTCAAATACTGATCTGCTCAGAGACCTGCTCCTGATAATATACAAACTTATTAAGATCTCTGATTTGGATAATTCATAGAACCACTTTGACCTCTGCAGTTGTAAGACTACACAATTTATAAAACTTGAGTTACTTTGGAACATGCCTCACATAATACAAGTTTATTCAGAGATGTGTCCACGATAACACATAAATGTACTCACTGCTTGTATCTGATAAGCCCTACATCCACTTAGAGCACTTCTCCTGATAATGCACAAACTCATTCATAGCTCTACTCTTCACAATACCCAGACTGTTGTGATGGAAAAGTTCTCTGCATAGTATATAACATGTACCCCTGCCCTGAGTGCCCAGCTGTACTGTTGTCAGTATCCCTATTGCTGATTTTTGTTGTCATAGGCAAACACGGATCATGCAGTGCACCATGACATAGGGCTGTCTCATGGATTGCGGTCTTGTTGGACCGAGAGGTGCACCCAAAACGCTACCCTCATAGTGGTGGAAGGCTACTGCATTCACCAAGAGTTAATCAAAGGTGGTAGCAGCATACCGTGTAGTGATCAGTAGGTGTGCACAAGTCCTTTTTACCTTGTGTCATTGGAGTGAAGCTTACAGGCTCACTCACCTTTTCCAAGTTCTGCTGCTGTGTGCTTAACTCACCCTTGGCCTACATCAGTGGTAGGGGGAGGAGCCAGCTCCCATCATGGCCGCTCGGAGCTACTGCTCCTTTGCGAACCCTCCTAAAGCCCCCAGAACGGCGTTTCCACCGCTTTTCTTCACCACCCGCTATGAAGTTTCCGAAACCGGAACGTAGGCGGCTCACACGGAGACCAATTCCGCCTTTCTCCGAGCGATCTCCGCAGATATATTTGCAGCGACCTCCCTCCCACTGAATCAGCCAAGATGGTGCCCGGGGAGTTTTGAGCAAGCGCCTGATGCCGATTGAAGCACGCTGTGATGGCACCGACCTCCGTTCCAACCAGCCATCATCGCCTCCCTCCCTCGGTCCTCACCTTGATTGTGCCTGCTGACTCCACTGGGGTGATTCTGCTGCCTTGTGCTATCTCGCTCTGCTTACAAGGTACGGTTGTGGCTGGAGAGGGAGGGGCACACGAGCGCGACCTGCAGTTGCTCCCCGAGACCCACAATGGACACACTTCAAATGCGGTGAGTGAGGGAGCGGTAAACTGCCACATGGGACCCCAATGTGGCTTCAGAGGACCTGCTTGCGCCTAAACTAATCCCCTATAAAACTCAGCAAATACTGTTAAATCGAAAATCGACGAGCCTGACCCCAAAATGGCGCCCTCCAAGGTAGTCCTACCGGAAAGGAAAGATGTCCCATTAGACAAGGAGGTCCCGACGTTCTACTAGGTAAATTGGCTCAGCTGAGTAATCAAACCAATGAACTAGAGACAATCCCAGCTACAGAGTCATGGAGATCAATAGACTCGACTTGCCTGACTTTAAGATGGCAGCCAAGCTACACACCCTTGCCTATCCTGCCACTCTGGCCATCTCCACTCGCCCGTCACTGGACTCAAGACCTTCGGTCTCTTCCTGATCCTCACTCCTATCCGGCGGAGTCCGAACTGCATGACCGACTCCCGATGGAGCTGCTCCGACAGCTATAGGGGAGACTGGCTCTGGCACACCGCTACGGCCGTCACCTACCCAGCTGGACTTCGGACATATGTCTCGTCTCTTTCTCCGCTGCTGTCTCCTTCCCATGGACTCCCAGCCCTCCCTGGCCTTTTGGATCATGATTTTCATGTTCGCTAATAACTCCTGTATTGAATATGTAATCATTCTGTAATTAATGTGAATGTTTTTGCAACTTTTAACTCGCTGTTTCCCTTATGTAAAGCGCTCTGATACCTCCAGGTCTAGCCAGCGCTATATAAAACTCAAGTAAATAAATAAATAAATAAAATCAGTTAGATGTAAAGTGCTGCACAGCTCAGAAGAAGTGACTCTGCGCTGGATGTATGCATGCAATGGGTATTTGGACAAAATATCAAAAAATAATATCATGATACAAAAATATCGAGTTTTAAATATCGTGATGCACAAACATCGTTGACAAGAATATCGATATTAAGGTAAGTAATATCGATGTTAAAAAATCTATGTTGTTAATATCGATGTTAAAAATATCTATGTTGCTAATACTCTTTACAAAAATATAGTTGTTAATAATATCATTTTGGAATTATTTTTCTGTATGTTAGTATATATTTTAATTGTATATGTTATAAATTGTTTGTATAATTATTGTTAATGTTTTAATATAGGTTGTAAATTTTTAGTTGTTTTTACATTTTACGTAATAGTTTATTGTGAGTTTTAGTGCCAAAGCGGGTTTATAGGGGTACAGTGTGGGAAGTAAATTATTTATAATTATTTTATATTTAATTTTTATTTATTATTAATTATTTAAATGATAATTATGTAAATTGTGTAATTAATTAAAAAACTAAAGTTATATATCAGGTGCAGGTTGTTGGGTTTGTATCGGTAGAGGACAGGAAGTTAATTATATATAATTAGTGTTTTATTAGTTGATTGTTATTAATTGTTTAAATTATTATTAGGTATGTACATTTTGTAATTAAGATTTTTTAAAGTTTTATATTAGGTGTGGGTTGTTGGCTTTGTAGGGATAAAGAGTGGGAATTTAAATAAATATAAATAATTTATTGTTAGTTAATTATTATGTATTGTTTAATTGATAATTAATTATGTAAAATGTGTGGTTATATAGATATATTTTAGGTGTGTATTGTTTAGTTTGTAGAGGAATCGGGTGGGAAGTTATTTAAGTAATAATAAATGTAAAAATATTTATTCAATTATTAAAAATTGTGCTTTTTTATCATGTTATGTCTTAATTGTATCATGCTTTTTAATTGCAAATAAGATTATATTTGTTGGTTGTTATGATTGTGAAAATATGGTGTGGTATTTTAATTAGATTCATATTTATTGTTTTAATTTATGATATTTATTAAACATTGTAACAAATTTGCAATTGTATTATTTAAATTTATATATCATTTGTATATTTAAATATTTATATTTTGTTATTTAATATATTTGTTAAAATACTTTGTTTGAAGTGAAATACTCTCTCTTATTAAACATTGTAATAAATTTGTATTTTTTTAATTCATATATAATTTGTACAGTTTAACATTTATATTTTGTTATTTAATATAGTTGTTGCAATATTTCATTTGTTTGAAGTGAAAAACTCTCTCTCTACTGTTGCACTGGAGTGGGAATAATAAATGTTACCCCTCCGCAATCCAACACTTTCCCAACTGTTGCACTGACTGGAGTGGAAATAGTAAATGTTACCCCTCCTGAATCCAGCGCTTTCCCTACTGTTGCACAGATTGGAGTGGATGTAGGAAAGTTCCCCTTTTGACATGGTTAGGCCCCACTTTTTGCCTGATGCTTAATGTGATTTCAAACTCTAAGTGCACTGGCTCCCTGCTAACCAGGTTCCCAGTGCCAAATCTCCTTCACAAAAATTCACTTCAGATACCCCTGTAAGTCCCAAGTAAGTGGTACTCCTGGTATCCAGGGCATGGTACCGAAGAGGGTCCTCTGGGGCTGCAGCACTGGTTGCTCGACCCCAGGGACCCCTCACCATGGCTATGCACTCTGCCATTGCATGCTGTGTGTCTTGGTGCAGAGGAATCCGAAGAGTCGACAGGGCACACAGCCCTGAGTTAAACATGTCTTGGTGCGACGTCGCGCACCAACTCGAGATACACAGCCTGTACAACGATCAGGAATCCTGTGTATTCCAAGTAATCCATAGTAATCAAAATTTCATAATTTTTTTTTTCTTTTTCCTTTTCAAACTTCTTTCAGAGGCATAGTGATTCCGATTTTCAAAATGCAAGTGAAACGCCCATCCAGGCTTCTCTGCACAGCATGTCGAAATTCACATTCTCATCTAAGTAGCCATGCTGGTATACCTAATGCATTTCGGGCGGCTAGCCCTTCTTCAGAAGTATCTACAATACACAATATGAGAACCAGCCCATCAGTTGCCTTTGAACATCTCATGCCCAGAAATGTAAATACAGACTGCAAAATGTGTAACTTGCACTTCGTGAATGTAATGTGTACAAACTTCCACCAAAATGTGCTGTGGACGATTACACCATTAACTACATGCTTAAATTGTGTCAAAATGACTATACCAGTGACTTTGCTCTTGGTCAATAACATAAAATTAATTAACTCCGACCTCCATGCTCATCAATGTCATTAGGTAACTTAAGACACGAAAAAAGAAAGAAGACGCAAAAAAATGAAGCACAAAAAAGAAGCACAGAATCACAAATATCCCCACGTAAATTAAGCCGTGAACTTACGGTTTGAACATCTAAATGTAATCTTAATGTGAAAACAATCAATCCAAGGCATAACCGGTGGAGTGACCGTCCAATATGTCTTGCAGAACATTCTAGATTGTGCCTCAAATGAGCAGGTTTTCAACTAACCCTTCGTGAGTACCCCAGGTGAAATCGACCTTTAAAATCGTGCCGTGAGTTTTGAACTACAGCCACGTGACCGTCCCCCTACCCTTGAAACAAAAAGGAAAAAAAGACGAAAAAGGAGAAAAGGCAAAAACCTGGGTTTCCACATGCATACAAAAGAAACCCAATAATAAGGTATACTGTGCACCACATATAATCAGTAGCGGTCGGTGGTGGGAGTGCCGCCGGGCGCTGAGGTGGGGCGGGGGAGGGGCAGGGTGGGGGTTAGTAAACTACGGATTACGGCCGATTACAGGTAAGTACACATATAAATAAATAAAACGAATTTCGTTTCTTGCGCTGCATCGCCAAATGTAGAGATGTGTATTGTAGTTTGTTTTGTTGTACTTAAATGTTGTTTAAAAAAGATTCTGTTTAGTAATATGTGTATTTTGCAAGATGGATTACTGATTATGGTACTTTGTTTTAGTGTCTGGATATGTATATTTGTAGTATATCGCATAATTTTAGTTGTTGATTTAAATTTGGAGGTGGAGTATGTCAAGTTTTAAGGTGTGCATGGACTTCTGTCTCTATTATGTTTCTACTTCTATATGTATTTTCGTATGTCTTATAGATTTTAAGGTGCATGATGTATAACAAAGAACTGTTGTTGCTTTTTATGTGGTAGGGTCAAGAGTGTGAGTACTAGTAGAATGGTGAACATGCAGCAGAAAAGTGTGGTTTGAAAGATACTCACATAAGGTATTATTAATTAGGCTTCTTTCTTCAAGTCTGTAGAAAGGTATTGTTGAATGATGCCGCATAATTCCAGATAGAATGGTGAAGATGCAGCACAAATGTATGGTTTCAAAGATGCTCATATAAGGTGTAATTAATTACGCTTCTTTTTTCTAATCTGTAGAAAGGTATGGCTGAATGATGCCGCATAATTTTAGATAGAATGGTGAAGATGCAGCAGAAAAGTGTGGTTTGAAAGATGCTCATATAAGGTGTTATTCATTAGGCTTCTTTTTCTACTCTGTAGAAAGGTTTAGTTGAATGATGCGGCATATTTTTAGATAGAATGGTGAAGATGCAGCACAAAAGTGTGCTTTGAAAGATGCTTATATAAGGTGTTATTAATTAGGCTTCTTTTTTCTAGTCTGTACAAAGGTATAGTTGAATGATGCCGCATAATTTTAGATAGAAAGGAGAAGATGCAGCAGAAAAGTGTGGTTTGAAAGATGCTCATATAAGGTGTTGTTAATTAGGCTTCTTTTTTCTAGTCTGTAGAAAGGTATAGTTGAATGATGCCGCATAATTTTAGATAGAAAGGTGAAGATGCAGCAGAAAAGTGTGGTTTGAAAGATGCTCATATAAGGTGTTGTTAATTAGGCTTCTTTTTCTAGTCTGTAGAAAGGTATAGTTGAATAATGCCGCATAATTTGAGATAGAATGGTGAAGATGTAGCACGAAAGTAATCCACCAGATATTACTCAGACTCTACCTCAGTAGTCCTGCAATTTCCCAAGAAGTACCCATGCACTTATAAAATCACCTAGTCACTTGCTATGTAGTCATGTAAATCCCCAGACATTAGCCCTGCAGTCATGCAATCGCCGAGGGGTTACCAATGTACTCCTTTAATCCCCTTGTACTCTTTCAATCACATACGCACTTTTCTTGTACTTATGTAATCATTCAGCCAGTACTCAAGTACTTTTACAATCACCCAGTCACTACCTTTGCACTCTTGTAATCAGTCAGGCAGTATCTTAGTAGTTCAGTAATCACCCAGGTGGTACTCATGAACTTATAAAATCACCCACTCACTTGTTATGTAGTTCAGTAATCCACTAGATATTACCTTTGCAGGCATGTAATCGTCCAGGGTCTAGTTATTTACTTTTCCTACAGTCATGCAATCATGCAGGCTGTACCTATGCAGTCATGTAATAACCTACACACTACCCTTGCAGTCGTAGAATGGCGTCTGCCCTTCTGTTGCATTCATCTATTTACCTAGGCAGTAAACAATGACTCATCGATACCTTCAGGTGCTATTTTTACACTTATCCATGCAGTCAATGTGTATGTTTGCACTCATGCAATTAGCTAGTCACTATCCATCTACTCCGGCAATTGTGCAGTGACTACCCTTGCACTCATACAATCACCCAAGCACTACCCATGGAGTTTTGGAATCACTCAGGCAGATGTAGTACATGTCTTAGTTTCTAGGTTTTACTATATTTCAAAAATATTGTATATACATTTCTTTTAGATATAATGATGATTTGAAAAGGTAGAGACATATATATGCGTGCTTTTAAGAATATGGACAGTCTTATAGATGAGTCATGTAATAGTCTGCTGCTTTATACTTGGCTAGGCCCAACTCTCATGCAGTTATAAAAACACCCAAGTACTCGGCATGCAGTCTTACAATGATGCAGGCACTACATATGCAGTGCTGTAATCACGCAGGCATTAATGCTGCACTGATGCAATCATTTAGGCATTTAGGCACTAATGTTGCACTCCTTGAATCACGGAGGCACTACCTTTCTACTCATGTAATCACTCAGCCAGTAGTCATGCTGTTATGAAATCACCCAGGCACTACTTATACAGTCTTTTATTAACTCAGGCTCTACCTCAGTAGTCCTCCAATTACCCAAGAAGTACCCATGCACATATAAAAACAACTGATGCAATCATTTAGGCATTATCTATGCAGTTATGCAATCACTAAGGTATAACTCATGTAGTTATATAATCACCCAGGCACTACTGTTGCACTCCTTGAATCACGAAGGCACTACCTTTTTTGGGATTTTGGATTTGGCAAAATGGCGCTGGAGTAAAGGCAGCGGGGCAGCGCCTGAGAGAGGAGCTGCTTCAGGGAGTAGCTGCCCCACACTATCGACACTGGATGCAGAGGGAGCAAGGAACCGCCCGGGAGCACTCACTGTTATCTGCAACACCTACTGCAGCCGTGCTGAGTGTTGAAGGACAGAGTGCGGCCGGCTGGCAGCACGGCAAGATGGCGCCAGAGTAAAGTCAGCGGTACCGCATTAAAGTAAGGAGCAGCTTGGGAGCGCTTGACAGCGACAGCCTAATAGAGCGGCTTACGTCCCGCTGCCTCTCACCTTTGTACCGGCCTATATCGCCGAGGGGAATACAGCGGCAGGTGGTGCCTGACTGGGGTTGACCAGGCAGGCTCACCCCTGGGGAGCTGTGCGGCCCAGAGAGCATTAACCACAACTGGCAAGGTGGAGGGGGAACGAACAGCAGAAGTAGAGAGCGCGGAGACAGACGCCTGACTCCAAGATGGCGGCCCGGTAAGCTGTAGACGTGCCCGAGGCGTTGCAGACACCGGTGGGGCGGGTGAAGATGGAGCAGCTGCCCGAAGAGTGAGTTATGGCCGGGAAAGAAGCACACAATGGGCAATGCAGGCATCTGGGGGCCCCACAGGGCAGCCTCATGAACCCCTAGGTGCCTGACCTCAACATGGCGGCCACCCAAGGGTAATTGAACAGCTCCAGACACAAAAAGATGCTCCCACAGCCACAGAGACTCCACAGAAAAGTCGACCCTACAAGGCACTGAAGGGACCTGATCCCCTGCAGGACCATACTCAAAGCAGGGGGAGTCACCCCGGACAGGGGAAAAAAGCCTGAAGGGAACAGCCGGGACCCTCGCTGGCTGATCGGGAGAGACCTAGCTAGCGCAAACCCACCTGGTGCCCACGGTGGAAAAATCCACCTCTACTCGGGGAATATCCACGGTAGGCATGGGGACGTAGGGACAAGGGGTCACTCCAGAAGAACTCTGTGGACTTTTTGGAACTCTCCCTTCCACCTCTCCTCTCTCCACTCTTGACCTGGGGGCGAGCTCGAGGATGAGGCGGACGGCGTTTACCAGCAACACCATGACTGGTGCTCCTGATGGAACTTTAACGATGCCCCCTGGGCGGAAACCAAAACTGTCTGTACTTACAGCGGTGCCCAAGCAACTTTGGCTGATGCCCGGTGGAGCTGTCATATGCAGCTATAGAGGAGTTTGGCTATGGTTCACCCCTCGGTCGGCACCTACCCAGCCGGACATCGCACATCGTTTTCCTCGCCTCCCCGTTGTGTTTTCCTACCTGCATTCCCTACCCCCGTTTACCATTCCCCCTCTACCTCTTCACTCCCCATAAGACGTCTGTATGCGCTAATAATCTCACATTATTGTGTAATCTCATGTTTTTTTCTTTTCTCCTATGTCTATACTTGTCTATGTATTTATGGAACCTGTAACTCTCTGATCCCCATGTAAACGCTCTGATACCTCCGGGTCTAGTCCGCGCTATGTAAATCTTTGCAAATAATGCCGCGGTGCCCGAGCAACTTTGGCTGATACCCGGTGGAGCTGTCATATGCAGCTATAGAGAAGTTTAGCTCTGGTTCACCCCTCGGCCGGCACCTACCCAGCCGGACATCGGACATCGTTTTCCTCGCCTCCCCATTGTGTTTTCCTACCTGCATTCCCTACCCCCGTTTACCATCACACCTCTACCTCTTCACTCCCCATAACACATGTGTACGCGCTAATAATCTCACATTATTGTGTAATCTCATGCTTTTTTCTTTTCTCCTATGTCTATACCTGTCTATGTAATTATGGAACCTGTAACTCACTGATCCTCATGTAAAGCGCTCTGATACCTCCGGGTCTAGCCAGCACTATATAAAACTTTGCAAATAAATAAATAATTACCTTTCTACTCTTGTAATCACTCAGCCAGTAGTCATGCTGATATGAAATCACCCAGGCACTACTTATACAGTCTTTTATTTACTCAGGCTCTACCTCAGTAGTCGTGCAATTACCCAAGAAGTACCCATGCACTTATAAAATCACCCAGTCACTTGCTAGGTAGTCATGTAAATCCCCAGACATTATCCCTGCAGTTATGCAATCACCGAGGGGTTACCCACGTACTCCTTTAATCCCCTTGTTCTCTTTCAATCACATACGCACTTTTCTTGCACTTATGTAATCATTCAGCCAGTACTCATGTACTTTTACAATCAGCCAGTCACTACCTTTGCACTCCTGTAATCAGTCAGGCAGTATCTTAGTAGTTCAGTAATGACCCAGGTGGTACTCATTTACTTATAAAGTCACCCACTCACTTGTTATGTAGTTCAGTAATCCACTAGATATTACCTTTGCAGGCATGTAATCGTCCAGGGTCTAGTTATTTACTTTCCCTACAGTCATGCAATCATGCAGGCTGTACCTATGCAGTCATGTAATAACCTACACACTACCCTTGCAGTCGTAGAATGGCGTCTGCCCTTCTGTTGCATTCATCTATTTACCTAGGCAGTAAACAATGACTCATCAATACCTTCAGGTGCTATTTTTACACTTATCCATGCAGTCAATGTGTATGTTTGCACTCATGCAATTAGCTAGTCACTATCCATCTACTCCGGCAATTATGCAGTGACTACCCTTGCACTCATACAATCACCCAAGCACTACCCATGGAGTTTTGGAATCACTCAGGCAGATGTAGTACATGTCTTAGTTTCTAGGTTTTACTATATTTCAAAAATATTGTATATACATTTCTTTTAGATATAATGATGATTTGAAAAGGTACAGACATATATATGCGTGCTTTTAAGAATATGGACAGTCTTATAGATGAGTCATGTAATAGTCTGCTGCTTTATACTTGGCTAGGCCCAACTCTCATGCAGTTATAAAAACACCCAAGTACTCGGCATGCAGTCTTACAATGATGCAGGCACTACATATGCAGTGCTGTAATCACGCAGGCATTAATGCTGCACTGATGCAATCATTTAGGCATTATCTATGCAGGTATGCAATCACTAAGGTATACCTCATGTAGTTATATAATCACCCAGGCACTAATGTTGCACTCCTTGAATCACGGAGGCACTACCTTTCTACTCATGTAATCACTCAGCCAGTAGTCATGCTGTTATGAAATCACCCAGGCACTACTTATACAGTCTTTTATTAACTCAGGCTCTACCTCAGTAGTCCTCCAATTACCCAAGAAGTACCCATGCACTTATAAAATCACCTAGTCACTTGCTATGTAGTCATGTAAATCCCCAGACATTATCCCTGCAGTCATGCAATCGCCGAGGGGTTACCCATGTACTCCTTTAATCCCCTTGTACTCTTTCAATCACATACGCACTTTTCCTGTACTTATGTAATCATTCAGCCAGTACTCATGTACTTTTACAATCACCCAGTCAATACCATTGCACTAGTGTAATCAATCAGGCAGTATCTTAGTAGTTCAGTAATCACCCAGGTTGTACTCATGAACTTATAAAATCACCCACTCACTTGTTATGTAGTTCAGTAATCCACCAGATATTACCCTTGCAGGCATGTAATCGTCCGGGGTCTAATTATGTACTTTCCCTACATTCATGCAATCATGCAGGCTGTACCTATGCAGTCATGTAATAACCTACACACTACCCTTGCAGTCGTAGAATGACATCTGCCCTTCTGTTGCATTCATCTATTCACCTAGGCAGTACTCAATGACTCATCGATCCCTTCAGGTGCTATTTTTACACTTATCCATGCAGTCAATGTGTATGTTTGCACTCATGCAATTAGCTAGTCACTATCCATCTTCTCCTGCAATTATGCAGTGACTACCCTTGCACTCATACAATCACCCAAGCACTACCCATAGAGTTTTGGAATCACTCTGACAGATGTAGTACATGTCTCAGTTTCTAGGTTTTACTATATTTCAGAAATATTGTATACAAATTTCTTTTAGATATGATGATTGTTGGAACCGGGGTTACCGAGTCCGACACGGTAGCATGGCGTGAAGCGGGAAAGGCACGCGAAGGCAATGTGTAAGGCAGTTGTGCAGCACACTCTTACTCTGACTCAGAAATGCGAACGCAATAACATGACACCACACCAGGCTTTTGTATTTAAAATCAAGATCTTTTATAAATAATTTAAGTTGGCATTAGATGAGGCAAATTAATTCAGATCTACAGTCAAATTCATTGCATTACTCAATTGGTGCACATTTTAAATAAAGCATCATAGCTCATCAACAATGTAGGCCACTAAGAGGCCGCAGGAATTATCCCCTACACGTAGCACTTAATAATGATCTCAAGGTACGTTAATAAAACAGGGGCCTAGACATGCAGTTCACTTTAGCTTATTCAATTACTTAAAAGAAGGCTTTTCACTTTACATTTAAATAGGCCTGCATTAATCTAGGCGCGCCCACCTTCAGTACAGTGGGCGTCGCAATTCCAGTACACCTGTAACATAAAACACTTCAACTCAATTCAATTAAATACTTTCCCCTGTGGTAAAAGATTTCGCAGTTAAAACCATGGCCTAGGCAGTAATTACAATAGGCATCTGCAATAAGTTATTAAATACTATAGGGAACCCTCGACATGTCCAGTATCCTGGGGCTTCTATGACCCTTAGGGGTTAACTCTAGGCTAGGCCCACTCCTCTCCGGGGCCTCGCCTCATGGGGAAAGTTTACCCAATTGATTATAGGGTTAATGGTGGCCCCCGGCCCCCAGTGGCGTTTTGTGGGCCCTAGGGGCCTCCTGGGCTCACCTGTCGCTGGATCGTTGGTCGCGCTTCCTCTGCGACTGGCACTCCCCCAGGCCCGGCCCGTGTTCTGGAGGGCGGGGCCCGGTCGGGGTGCCTCGGCCTTCAGGCCGGACTGTGGGGACGTTGCGGGGGCCGGTATCACCTTCCTCCGGCCCCCGGGATCAAGGAGTGACTGTGGGGACGTTGCGGGGGCTGGGATCTCACTCCTCCAGCCCCCGGGATCAAGGTAAGTGCAGCCGCGGTGTGGCCCTTTTTCCCCGAAATTTTTCGTTTTCCCCTAGCCATTTTACCATGTGTGAAACTCACTCAAGATGGCTGCCACAGGCCCCTGCTACTGCAGAGGGGCCTGACACGCATACACACTAGTAGCCAGGTTCAGGCTGGGGTATAGGGATACAGTATCCATTCCATCCCCGCCTCTGGGCCACATAGCCAGGCATGTAGAAGGTTCCAGAACCTTCCGGGCTGTGGGAGGAGTTATGTTTTGCCGCCTTTGGGAGAGTCACCTGACCTAGGAGTATAAAAGGCTTGGAGGGAAAACTTTCTGAGTCAGTTGATGAGGCACCACTGAACCTGGGGGAACCTCCGCCGGAGTATAGGCTTTAGGGCCTAGGGGGGAGACCTACACTACTGCTGCTGACAGAGCTGAGGCCCTGCTGGAGTAAGATAGCTGAGGAATGCCCACCACCCACTGACCTTGCCCAGTGTGAGGGGACCCAGGGAACCACCTTCAGCGTGCAGGGAGGAACATCAAGCACTCCCAGACCACCAACTCCTTCCCCCCCCCTCATGACAAGAAACTTCTGACAAGAAACTCTGACAAGAAACTTATACTAAGGAACTTCTGACAAGAAACTCATCACCAGAAGCGCCTAAGAAGCAACCAAGCTGGAGCAGTCGCAAGACGCCTTAATTTGAGGAGGCTTGACCGTCCAGCCAGGCCTGAAGCCTAAACTGCCCAACTGGGGATCACCAGGTAAAGCGCCGTACCCTGAAGCGCTAGACCTTCCCCCCTCACTATTCCTGCCTACTGCTGGGCTGCCCCCAAGTACTCTTCCAGTCAGCCCTGCCCACAGGCTGCTGGTGCGTCCTGCTTTCTGTCACCCCCAGGTCACTGACCTTGTGTAGAGATCACCGCCGCGGCCGTCGCCGCCTGAGAAGTGCCGTGAGGTGAGGTGCGCCGTCGCGCCCTCACCAAAGGGAGCGCTGAGGCGAGGGAAGCCCCTCGAGTTTCTGTGGTGAGGTGCGCCGTCCACGCCCTCACCGAAGCCTCCACAGATTGCCCTTATCGCCGCCGTCGCGGCTGAAGAAATCACCTCACCGCCGCCGTCGCGTCCGAAGAAATTGCCACTGGACCCTGGGCCCTTATCGCCGCCGTCACGGCTGAAGAAATCACCTCACCGCCGCCGTCGCGGCCGAAGAAATTGCCCCGCCGCCGTTGCGGCACAAGAAATCGCCAGCGCGATCATCGAGGCCTCCAGGCCCCGCCAACGCCGTCGCTAAGCAGCCGGGGACGCCGGCCGCACCCCCAAGAAGGCCGCGCAACGATTGGGCGCCGGCTCCACTCCCGCCCCCAGCGCCGACGGAGGCCCAGGAAGAGCCCCGGCCGTGTAGAGGGAGACGGGGAGCCGGCTGAAGAGGACTGCTGGCTCCCGCTCCCTTCCCCGAAGTCCTGGAAGCCACGGCTGCACTTACCTTGATCCCGGGGGCTGGAGGAGTGAGATCCCAGCCCCCGCAACATCCCCACAGTCACTCCTTGATCCCGGGGGCCGGAGGAAGGTGATACCGGCCCCCGCAACGTCCCCACAGTCCGGCCTGAAGGCCGAGGCACCCCGACCGGGCCCCGCCCTCCAGAACACGGGCCGGGCCTGGGGGAGTGCCAGTCGCAGAGGAAGCGCGACCAACGATTCAGCGACAGGTGAGCCCAGGAGGCCCCTAGGGCCCACAAAACGCCACTGGGGCCGGGGGCCACCATTAACCCTATAATCAATTGGGTAAACTTTCCCCATGAGGCGAGGCCCCGGAGAGGAGTGGGCCTAGCCTAGAGTTAACCCCTAAGGGTCATAGAAGCCCCAGGATACTGGACATGTCGAGGGGTTCCCTATAGTATTTAATAACTTATTGCAGATGCCTATTGTAATTACTGCCTAGGCCATGCTTTTAACTGCGAAATCTTTTACCACAGGGGGAAAGTATTTAATTGAATTGAGTTGAAGTGTTTTATGTTACAGGTGTACTGGAATTGCGACGCCCACTGTACTGAAGGTGGGCGCGCCTAGATTAATGCAGGCCTATTTAAATGTAAAGTGAAAAGCCTTCTTTTAAGTAATTGAATAAGCTAAAGTGAACTGCATGTCTAGGCCCCTGTTTTATTAACGTACCTTGAGATCATTATTAAGTGCTACGTGTAGGGGATAATTCCTGCGGCCTCTTAGTGGCCTACATTGTTGATGAGCTATGATGCTTTATTTAAAATGTGCACCAATTGAGTAATGCAATGAATTTGACTGTAGATCTGAATTAATTTGCCTCATCTAATGCCAACTTAAATTATTTATAAAAGATCTTGATTTTAAATACAAAAGCCTGGTGTGGTGTCATGTTATTGCGTTCGCATTTCTGAGTCAGAGTAAGAGTGTGCTGCACAACTGCCTTACACATTGCCTTCGCGTGCCTTTCCCGCTTCACGCCATGCTACCGTGTCGGACTCGGTAACCCCGGTTCCAACAATGATGATTTGAAAAGGTAGAGACCTATGTATGCGTGCTTTTCAGAATATGGAAAGACTTATAGATGAGTCATGTAATCGTCTGCTGCTTTATACTTGCTAGGCCCAACTCTCATGCAGTTATAAAAACACCCAAGTACTGGGCATGCAGTCTTACAATGATGCAGGCACTAGATATACAGTTCTGTAATCACTCAGGCATTACTGCTGCACTGAGGCAATCATTTAGGCATTATCTATGCAGTTATGCAATCACTAAGGTATAACTCATGTAGTTATATAATCACCCAGGCCCTACTGTTGCACTCCTTGAATCACGAAGGCACTACCTTTTTTGGGATTTTGGATTTGGCAAAATGGCGCTGGAGTAAAGGCAGCGGGGCAGCGCCTGAGAGAGTAGCTGCTTCAGGGAGTAGCTGCCCCACACTATCGACACTGGATGCAGAGGGTGCAAGGAACCGCCCGGGAGCACTCACTGTTATCTGCAACACCTACTGCAGCCGTGCTGAGAGTTGAAGGACGGAGTGCGGCCGGCTGGCAGCACGGCAAGATGGCGCCAGAGTAAAGTCAGCGGTACCGCATTAAAGTAAGGAGCAGCTTGGGGAGCGCTTGACAGCGACAGCCTAATAGAGCGGCTTACGTCCCGCTGCCTCTCACCTTTGTACCGGCCTATATCGCCGAGGGGGAATACAGCGGCAGGTGGTGCCTGACTGGGGTTGACCAGGCAGGCTCACCCCCTGGGGAGCTGTGCGGCCCAGAGAGCATTAACCACAACTGGCAAGGTGGAGGGGGAACGAACAGCAGAAGTAGAGAGCGCGGAGACAGAGGCCTGACTCCAAGATGGCGGCCCGGTAAGCTGTAGACGTGCCCGAGGCGTTGCAGACACCGGTGGGGTGGGTGAAGATGGAGCAGCTGCCCGAAGAGTGAGTTATGGCCGGGAAAGAAGCACACAATGGGCAATGCAGGCATCTGGCGCCCCACAGGGCAGCCTCATGAACCCCTAGGTGCCTGACCTCAACATGGCGGCCACCCAAGGGTAATTGAACAGCTCCAGACACAAAAAGATGCTCCCACAGCCACAGAGACTCCACAGAAAAGTCGACCCTACAAGGCACTGAAGGGACCTGATCCCCTGCAGGACCATACTCAAAGCAGGGGGAGTCACCCCGGACAGGGGAAAAAAGCCTGAAGGGAACAGCCGGGACCCTCGCTGGCTGATCGGGAGAGACCTAGCTAGCGCAAACCCACCTGGTGCCCACGGTGGAAAAATCCACTCTACTCGGGGAATATCCACGGTAGGCATGGGGACGTAGGGACAAGGGGGTCACTCCAGAAGAACTCTGTGGACTTTTTGGAACTCTCCCTTCCACCTCTCCTCTCTCCACTCTTGACTTGGGGGCGAGCTCGAGGATGAGGCGGACGGCGTTTACCAGCAACACCATGACTGGTGCTCCTGATGGAACTTTAACAATGCCCCCTGGGTGGAAACCAAAACTGTCTGTACTTACAGCGGTGCCCAAGCAACTTTGGCTGATGCCCGGTGGAGCTCTCATATGCAGCTATAGAAGAGTTTGGCTATGGTTCACCCCTCGGTCGGTACCTACCCAGCCGGACATCGCACATCGTTTTCCTCGCCTCCCCGTTGTGTTTTCCTACCTGCATTCCCTACCCCCGTTTACCATTCCCCCTCTACCTCTTCACTCCCCATAAGACGTCTGTATGCGCTAATAATCTCACATTATTGTGTAATCTCATGTTTTTTTCTTTTCTCCTATGTCTATACTTGTCTATGTATTTATGGAACCTGTAACTCTCTGATCCCCATGTAAAACGCTCTGATACCTCCGGGTCTAGTCCGCGCTATGTAAATCTATGCAAATAATGCCGCGGTGCCCGAGCAACTTTGGCTGATAGCCGGTGGAGCTGTCATATGCAGCTATAGAGACGTTTGGCTCTGGTTCACCCCTCGGCCGGCACCTACCCAGCCGGACATCGGACATCGTTTTCCTCGCCTCCCCATTGTGTTTTCCTACCTGCATTCCCTACCCCCGTTTACCATCACACCTCTACCTCTTCACTCCCCATAACACATGTGTACGCGCTAATAATCTCACATTATTGTGTAATCTCATGTTTTTTTCTTTCTCCTATGTCTATACCTGTCTATGTAATTATGGAACCTGTAACTCACTGATCCTCATGTAAAGCGCTCTGATACCTCCGGGTCTAGCCAGCGCTATATAAAACTTTGCAAATAAAAAATAAAAAAATAGACAGTGTAATATTGTAGTTCAGAAAACATCTATTTTACAGTATCAGCATCCCAATCATCTGAATGAAATCCAGGCAGTATAACATCACCCATGGAAACACAGAACACATATGGTATTTGCAAGGTCTCCGTAGGACCAAATACATCGAATGGTACTTTATCCCAAACAATTCCATCAATGACTGGCACCGCTGAAGTGTTAACTAGGGACTGGTCTCTTTTCATTTTATGTGAGGAAGAATGTGGAGCCAACACCCTGTCGACTAGTTCTGCAGCAGAACGCTCGGGGAGATAATAGTAATTGATTAAAAGGAATACAACAGTCACAAATCCAATCCACATGAACAAAAACACCATTGAAAACATGATCCAGATATATATCCACGGTGAGACTAGATAAGTGCGTTTTAACCAGGAGATGAAAACACAAATCCTCACTGTTGGTGGATGCAAAACAGAAGACAATGAAGAAATGTCTGAAGAAAAGTTATCGTGATCGATATAGTAACCAGAAGAACTCAGCTGGAATAATGGAGGCTGTGATTCTGCATGTAGACTTGCGACTCAAGAGTCTTGACTGGAGGATCAGAATAAACAATATCCATTATGGAGTGTGAAGAAGGTGCAACAGGTACCAGGTCAACTGAAGACTCGACATCCCCTTCCTGCAGCCGGGGAGAATCAGCAAGGTTGGAGCTCATGGGCTATAAAGTGAAATTCTGTGTATGAACACCGCAAGGCATACTATTTAGGATTGGCCATATGGTGTAGCTTGGCATGTTCAATGGAAACGAAGTGATTATCTTTGTATCCTGGAAGTGGAGGTAAAATCATGGTTCGGGTGCCTTGAAGACCAAGCACTGGAACAGGAGCACGGTAGGAGGGACCGTATTCTTTCTTGATCGCCACCTTTTCATGAATCATTATCTGAAACAAGGTGACCGCAATGATCAAGATAAATACAGCCAAATGGCCGTTTTGAAATATAAAGGTGTGTCTGAGGTGGATGAGACACAGTAGAACATTTAATTTGTTGACAAACGTCACAACATAGGACATAACAGATCGTCTGTTGGTATAGACCCAGCCACCAGTAACATTGCTGTAAGAGAGAAACAGTGGCTGCAGGCCTGCATGCGCTGAAGGCATGCCTTCATGACCAACCATTATTAAAGAGCGTCTGCGGTCAAGGTTTGGTATCAGGTGATCACCAACTCCAGGAATTGTTACAAAGGGAACCTTGTCAGTAGTCAACTGATAAGTATATTTAGAAGGAGACCCTTGAGGAACAGTAGTTCCTTGCCAAAATGTGACTATAGCAGCTAAGATGTCGTCATCAATTTTAGTTATAGAACGCGTAATCGCAGCTACTCTAGTCATGGCTACTGCAGATTTGGCTGCTTCATCAGTCATCGAATTACCAACAGCGTGCGCTCCCGCATGTTGATGGCCCAATGTATGTACAACATGTGTAAGTGGTAGACAATCTTCAACATTAGCCACCTTTACCCAAAACATTTTATGCTTTATTGTGCTGCATTTTGAATCTCGAAAGTCATTTTGTTTCAAAAAGTGTAAATTGTCATTGTAAGTTTAAACACAATAAAAGGAGTCACACACCACAAGGGTGAGAGACTCAGAATCAGAATGCTCAAGAGTGAGAAGCAACGCTCTCAACTTAGCCAATTGTGCCATACAGTCACCCAGGGACTGTGTATGAATGATACTAGAGTGTAAAACACCATCCAGCATAGCACCTACAACAATAGCACAAGCTGCAGAATAAGTCTGCTTAGAACCAATGGCTGGTTGTGCCGAACCATCGGTATAAATTATGTTTTTATACTGATCAAGAGGAAGAAGTGATGAAGGTGGAGGATAGACATGTTCTTACTATAGAAACTCTTGTGTCTGTAAAGACAGGTCAAAAACAAAGGAAACATCAACAGACGTTAAAGACGTAGCCCATTGAATCCAACGTGGGTGAAGGACTTTAGAATTAGGAACACTTGCCTTTGTGACTGCCTCTAAGGCAGGCACAGGTGAAACTACAAAGATGTGTTTAACTTGAGTGAGAGGCCGCTCCTTAAGGATGGCCATCTGTACTCCAGTTAAAACTTTTTCAGTAGATGAAAAACGCATCTCAGCAGGAGTGTACAGATGTGATTTATAAGCAATTGAGAGAGTGTCACCCTCATTGAATGTGACATAAGTAAAACCAATTTCACCCAGTATTATCCGGATGACTAAGTTAGTAGTGTTAAGTCTGGTCTGTAAGAACTGAAGCAAGTAGATCAGACTGTAAACCCTGTAAGACAGCAGTGTTTTCTGTGAGCCAAGAGGAAGCAGAAAAGGTCTGGTGTATTAAAGCATAAAAAGGTTTAATTCGCTGAGTGTTCTCAGTAATGTAAGTCCTGCGGAAATTCAAAAATCCACGCAGAGACTGCAATTTTTTGAGGGTAGAAGGGGGTTGCAATTGTGCACACTTCTCCCATAAATGGGGAGCCATACCTCTACCCTCATTGGTTGAGTCATAACCAAGAAAAAGGACAGCAAAAAACACAATGTGAGACTTTTCAAAATTGAACTTGCAACCAAGTGCAGCAAATTGCATAATAATGCGATCCACTCTCTCCAAATGTGGATTCAATTCATCATCGGTAAGGTAAATGCCATCGACATAGGCCAAAGCGTCAAGATCAATGTCAAGTAAAAGGGACACAATACATAACGCAAAGACACCAAGGCTATTCTTATATCCCATGGGTAAACAAGTGTATCGTGTCTGGGAACCGAGGGTGGTAAATGTGGCCCAATCATGGCTCTCAGGAGCCAAGTTATGGTTAGAAAAAACCTTAAAATATCAAGTGTAGTTTTGAACTTTTTACAGATGATATTAGTAATCAGAGCCGTACTATGCATGTTTTGCACTGCAAAAGTGAGTGTATGACTATTCAAATGTATATAATCTAAGATTATGCGATAAGAGCTGTCAGGTTTCAAAACCAGAAAAAGAGGATTATTCATAGAAGAGACACAGGGCTCAAGAACACCATAATAGTCCAGCTGACTAATAATGTCTTTAAAGGACGCTTTCATGTCACGTTTAATTGGATATTCAGGCTGCGGTTGAGGTAGTGGAACGTATCGGAATAACATGCTGCGGAGACTTCTTATCCCAACCTACTTGGTTGTGGTACAAGGCAGGAGCCAAAGCAAGGGCCTACTCAGAAGTATAAGCATGCTGCGTCTCCTCAGGGACAAGATGTGGAAAAGAAGGGAGGATAATATCTTCCCCCCAAGGACAAGCGAGAACAAAGAAGGGAGGCCAAACGACCTCCGCCAACAAAATATCTTAAGAAGAAGTCAAATTATCCCAAAAAATAGCATTTATTGTGCTTTTAATGTCAGCTTCAATCTGAATGTTCAAATGATAAAGGCGATCAGGAGGTGCAACTTGAGTATCTGCTGTCTCAAACGTAACAAATGTGTCAGTTGCTTTCACCTCCAGAAACTGGCGGAGGGTCTGGCGCACTACGTTGACTGCTGCAGCGCTGTCGAGGAGGGTCACCACCCAACTCCAGTCCAGGAGAAGGGTTCTCACCTTTTGGGGCATATTTTGCTGTTAAAGCAGCAACCTTCTTCTTTTGGAAGGGGCTTCTATAAGGAGGCGGTTTCTCCCTTTTGACTTGAGCGTCATAAGAGCACGGCATGTCCCGTTTAGGCTGTACGGACTCGCCTGAGATCTTGTCGCCCGCCTCTGTTTATTTATTTTAATTATTTTATACAATTTATATAGCGCCCAAATACCCTAGGGTGTCTCGGCGCTGTGGAGTAAAGGAGAGCAGCTAGGTAGAAGATTACTGATTGAATAGCCAAGTTTTTACTTGTTTCCTAAATATCATGAGGGTGGGACTGGTTTTGATATGGAGGGGAAGGGTGTCGTGCCGTGGCAACTGTGAAACGTCTGTCTCCCCAAGATGTTTTCTTAATGCGAGGGACAGTCAACAGATGGGCTGATGAAGAACGCAACGGTCTGTTCGGATTGTATGGGCAGAGTTGTACTGTTGGTCAGATAATTCCTGAAAGGAACAAGGAGAACGAGGATCAAGAACCTGAAAACGCTCCGGAGTCTTAATTTTAGTGCAATCACACAAATCATAACGTCGCTCAGAAGCATCTGGCGGTGGTGACCCGCCACGAGACCTGGGCTTCTGTTGCTGCTGCCTAGATTTATTCCAAGACTTCTTAGGAAAAACCGGGCAAGCATCCTTTTCAGGAAGTGGTTTGCCTAGAGATTGCGCAGATGGTCTGGACCCCAAACTATTATGACCCAAAGACGTATAAACATCGGAAATAATAATTGGCAACTCACGCACGCGGTCGGCAGCGGTCACTGCGGAAAGTTGCTGGCATATAATCAAGGACGCTGTCTTACCTTTAACATTAGAAAGAATCATTTCGGAGTCCACTGGAAAATTACCCACTAGCTTAATGCCCACATTTAGGGCAGGACCTACCGCATGTTCATTCTGTACATGTTTGAGAACATTCAGAAGAACGCTGATTGAGGGAGTGCCATAACAAAGTGTATACACTGTAGCAAACACCATCCACCAGGTGTTGCAGTCGACCAAGGGGTGGGGGCAGGCCACTAAGCGAACAGATAGTAAGGATCATATGCTTTTCCACCGGACCCGTAAGGGGAAAAACAGCATCAAGGTGATACATTTTTTGAGCAACCCAAAATGGAAAGTCTTCACAGTTAAGGGGCCGTTTGCCCATAACGGAGTTTATAATAATAGTGCTAATTACAATCCCTCCACCTTGTGGGGCCTGAACATGAGGCTCTGCCCCAGGTGGAGCTGCCAAAAAGGCACGGGCAACAAACTGAATCAAACGTCTATATAAATGGACCACTTGAGTGTACAGCAAACGGACATCCGCCATAGTAGCGGTGGCATAATGTGGATACTGTAGGAGGGTCCCGTTTTACCATCTAACAGACACCCACATCCCATTCTGCAATACCCTTCAAACCTGGCATCCCTAGATAAGCCCCACCACTGAGGCCTAGATAAAGGGTCTTCAAGTTGTCCACGGTCCTTCACTTTCTTACAAATCCACACATAGGCCCAAGTTCACCTTCTCACAGTCCTACATACAAGACCATCCATACCTTTGTAAGAGATATGTATAGGCCCAATAAATTAAGAACTGGTCTCATAGACTTCACTAACCTGACAGCAGAGGCTTGCGCCATCCTCCGCGACAAACTCTCCCCCCCTTGTAAATTTCCACAGTTACGAGAATTAGATTAGCCCACACACGTAGGACATTTTTGGTACATCTGGCGGTTTCACAAGTACATTTGCAATATTTTTAGTTATGAAACTTTCCGCGCTTGCTTAATCGAAGCGGTGAAAGACGGCTACGTGACAAAGAATTAATGTATTAAAATGTTAACTCTGAGCTTTCTTATGGTAAAAATTATCCTTTGTTTACTTTTTGCGGTCAGGAGCACTGACCACCTGTCAAAAGCCCCTAATTTCACCATGATACCACTTCACAGTTCTAAGTGTGGAATTTTCCATAGTTACTGTAAGAGGGCGGTCAAGGGCTGCGTCAGGACCTACGTCAGAGATGATAAAACTTCTGCATTCAAACATATAAAACAGCTGCACCCAGGGTGTGGCTTCAAATTCTCTTCAAACCAGCACCCAGGTGCCGTGTGAGGGTTCCCGACTGATCAATCGCTCCTGACTGGGCCCAGAGCTCCTATTGCCAAGGTGATAATGCTCCTACTTAATAATTTTGCCTATTGGCTTTGTCAGATTTTGCCTATTGACTTTGTCAGTCTATCTGACTTAATAATTTTGCCTATTGACTTTGTCAGTCTATCTGACTTAATAATTTTGCCTATTGGCTTTGTCAGATTTTGCCTATTGACTTTGTCAGTCTATCTGACTCAATAATTCTGCCTTTTGGCTTTGTCAGATTATTTACTTCAGGTCATCTGTACCCAAGCAATTGCATTTATTTCAGGTTAAATGTGTAGTCTTGAATATTGTTATTTTATCTCAATAAGAAGTTCGTCCTCTGAATGCTATCATTTGTATCACTCTTGAATTCAGGGCTGCCCCTTGATCGGCTGCTCATGGATTAATTTATAGATATACATTTCTGTTTGAATTGAACCAATTGATCTTTAACATTGTTGATGCAGTTATTTCTGATCTTACCCATATGTTGATGGGCAACACTTAAATTGAAGTATTTTCTTTTATGCTTTTGAATTGTTTAATAAACTATGATATTTTAACACATGGTTCTTTCTTGCCAAGTGACCGAGCAAAGTGTGAAAGAGACTCTGAGAGGGAGAGGTACGCAGAAGAGTGTGACCAACCATAACGTACCCTCTAACAAAGTGGCGACCACGAACGAGGGTCTCGGTCGGCGAGTCATCCAATGTGTGGTCTTGAGACACACGCACGGGTTTCCCCTCCAGGCTGCACCTCGGACGCTCTGCTGCCCCCGCCCGCCTGGGTAAGTCAGGGATGGTTTTGTTTTTCTTCCTTGAATTTACCTCAGGTTGTGGCTTGTGGGGTGGTCCGTCCCGGCTGTCGTGTCCTCTGGGGTTTCCCCTGTGTCTGCTCTCTTGTTCCCCTGTGGCTGACTGTCTTGCCACGACGTCCTCTGTGGCTGGTCATATTTTGTGAGGCATCTTTTTGGTCCTTCCTCTCTGCTGTCCTATACTTCGTTTTGCTTTCTTTCTGCGTGGGGTCTCTTCACCTTTCTTATTATTCTGTTGCCATATGAGTCGTGTATTTGCCTTTTTTCATGTATATTGTTATTTGAGGTATTTGCCGCATAATTTGTGTGTTTATTTTTTATTGTGTTTCTTTTTAATTGTGTGGCTTGAGGTTTGAGTCCTGTGCCGAGTCTCTCCTATGTGACTGGCCGAATTCTGGCGTGTATTTGCTGCTTAATACATGCATTTGAGATATTTACCGCATAATTTGTATGTTTGGTTTTTCTTTCGGTTTTGCCATTTGTGGTTGCTATTTGGGGTTTGAGTCCTGTGCCGAGTCTCTCCTATGTGACTGGTCGGATTCTGGCATGTATTTGCTGCTTGATACATGCATTTGAGATATTTACCGCATAATTTGTATGTTTGGTTCTTCTTTCGGTTTTGCCATTTGTGGTTGCTATTTGATGTTTGGGTCCTGTGCCAGCTCTCTTATGTGACTGGCCGCATTTTGGCGTGTGTTTGCTGCCTGATGCATGCATTTGAGGTCTTTACCGCATAATTTGTGTGTTTGTTTTTTTTTTTTTTTCGATTTTGCTATCAGTAGTGGCTGATATTTGGGGTTTGCGTCGTGTGTTTGTTCTCACTTGGTGAGTTTCTCCGTGGCTGGCTGCCCACCTTCTGGTGTGCGGTGGTCATGCATTTGTGGTTCTGAGGTTCTTTGGTTTCAGTGACTGTTGTCCTGCCCTCGGGTCCTCTTGGGGTGTGGTCTGCCCACCATTGTGAGTGGTGTTCATGGGTGTATTCACACATTCATTCTTCACCCTCTCTGATTGGTCCCTTTCTGACTCTCTCCTGCACTGCTTGGGTACTTTTCTCTTTCTGTCTCTTAAGTTTTTTCGGTCTCTGGTAGGCGCTTTTCTCATTTGTTAGCTGCGCCACTCCGGATTGAGGAACTTCCTGTTTCGGATCGTTTGTCACTTTCTGTCGTGCCTTCAGCCTTCTTCGGCTCTCTGCCTTCGCAGAAAGGGGAAGTCTCTGTCGAACGATCGCGGCTGCCCTGCAGCTCTCCCTAGCCCCGCCTTTTCTCTTTGTTTCCTCGCACTCTGCTCTTCCTCACATTGATGGTTTTCGTTTTTCTTCAGAAATGCATTTCATTTATTTAATAATTGTTTATTTTTTGTTCATTGTGTCTGTTTTTTGTGTCTCATCTTTTTGATGATAGTTCTGCCTGTTGTTCCACGCTAGCCCCCCCCCAGTTGTTGCCGTTCTGCCAGCTCTACCGAACATAGCCGAGTGGCAGACTGCCAGTTACTTTGGTGCTCAGTTGCCCACACACACACTTTCTTCGGTATGGTTTAGCGGCGACTGCGCTAGGGAGCTGTTGTCTGGATTGCTTTGCCTTTTTAATTTTAGCTGCGATCCCGCTAAGTAGTTGCATTATTTTTCGGCCCTCTTGCACGCACTTTGCGCCTCTTTTCTGTCTCTCACACATTTTGTCTACCTCTTGCCTTGCGTCGAGTGGTAGCCAAAAGGAGGGGTGGAGGTGTATCCCCGCTCCTCTTGTATTGGCCCCTTTTTATTACCCCCGTTATGTCCCTTGACCCCCCACAGATCATAAGTCTTCTCATTCATTCAGTCCGTGGTACGGCCACTGCTGTCTATCACACCTCCCTGGACCGCTTTACCCCTCTTACACGCCATCAAAGTGACATTCTTGCAGCCGCTTGGAATACTTTAGGGGTCACCTTTACCCCCACCACTGAGCTACGCCTTGCCCTTCTGTCTCTCGTAGACTATCCGCCCTCATTTAACGTCTCCTCCCAGCCACTGCCTCCACCAGATACCACCCGCCCGGATCTGCTGTGGCCTGGCCATTCCTCTAATTCCTCTTCATCCTCCCCACCCTCATTGAGTTCCTCTGTTTACTTTGCTAATTCTCCCCCGTCATTCACACAGACGACGAGTCTAACTCCGCACATTCTACGGCACTTTCTGAAGAAGCAACACTCCCTCGTCTTTCCGCTCCTGCATCTCCCACAGCATCAGCATCTAGTAGTGCTCACCCTCAATCATTGTCTTCAGCTGATGAGTCCCCACTCCTGTGGCACTCCTGCAGGACTACTCAGTAGACCTACAGGTCCCTGCACCTGACGTTCCCACTGCGCAACCCCCGACTTGTCCATCTCCGCACTTCCACTCATTATAGGGAATGAATGACCCATCCCCTGATACTACAGCCTCTCCCATCATCGTGTATTTAGTGAACAACAACGTGGTAGGTCTCTCCACTGGTCACCCATCGTCCTTTTGTTACGTCACACCTTTAGCAAACACTGTCCTTCTCACCATATTTCAAGCCCTAGGGATCGATTATACTCAAGCACAGCAAATAACGCTTTCGCTTGCACCAGCTTTTCCACACCCCATTGTCACTAAAGTCAAAGAACAAAAACATTGCAAGCACTGACACTTTAGGAAACACTCTAAGTCTCTTCAATTATTATTAGTCCCCATGAACAGGATCCTGAGTACCTCTGTTCGCAAAACACCAGATTATATTTACATACGTATTCGCTTAATAGCACCAGGCTTAGAGATACCTACTACCTTAACATCATCCTACCCCGCAACCCACTGCAGAGCAAGATCATTGCATCTCTCTCTGACAACCAACTCCAATTTCCTGATTTCTCCCCCAACGGGATATACACCGGACCAGACGAACAGGACTTGAGGAAAGCACTGTGTCACTTTATTATTAGCGCCATAGGAGAGGAGCTAGTAGAAGACGTCCCTACCCCTACCCTTGACACTCACTCTCCTACCGCTGAATACTCGCCTGACATCTAAGTGCATCCCTTTCCAACAAAAATTGACTTTCATCCTCAAACACATTGTATTTTTAAAACAACATTCATGAATGGCATTTTGAGCTCTACTGTGTATAAAACTTCTACCCACTTTCACATCTTCTTCATTATACGTCCCCATGGATCGCTACTGACTGCCATATTATCTAGCACATGGCCAAGGCACCCACTCCAGAGTTATATTGCTGAAGCCTGCTTTGACGGCCAGCTTCGCCTCCTCTTTATACTTCAGCACAAGAGCGGGACCTACAGGACGGGGTATATGACATTGTCATTCAGGCAGTACAGCAAGAACTCATCAGAGACATTGTCCCTAGCACCTGAGAAAAGCGCTCCTGTAATTTAGGCCTTGCCTGAAGCGCCTACGATTACGCATACCCAAATGGCGTACTCCACTCCAACATGTCTTAAGAACATTTGGAGGTCAAGAACACCATATCTCAAAGCACTGCCGTGAGCTTCATAAGCATACGACAAAGATGACTCATCCTTGGCCGTCAGAGGGAAGCTTTGACCCTATAATATTGGAGCATGCCACCACCTTTCTAGACACAAAGTACTCCGGTACTAAACTACAGAAGAGAAAGGCTACTTTAGACCTTTGGCGCATTTTTAAAGATAAGGTTCAAACAAACTCTGACCCCACATCACCGGTTGTACCCAATGCTCCGCCCCCACCACCTTATCACGTTAGCGGTATGTATACTGAGATGACTAATAAGGAGCAACTGGAACTACCAGTCACCACTAATGAGTCCCCGGCTGCAGGTTTTCAGCCATTACCCAACGAGGCATCTTCCTCACCGCACCTCGGCCCAGAATTACACGTCACACAGGTTGAGGAATTTCAGGCTTCCCACACGTCACCTATTCACCCGTACCACCACATGAACAGACCACTGACCCCACCCATGCCCCCCGGGGATGTATACCCCGACCTGACAGACCTGCGCAGCATACACCTGCCTCTCCCCAACGGTACAGTAAGGGAGACAGCGGTATCAGGGATCCCAGGCTTCATAGATGCACAGCTATCCCTAAAATTTACACCAACAGTCAATACTGCACACCCCCGCCCAGGTGAAGACGATGAGGAAGGCTCTAACTCTGTCTCTCAGACATCATCTCGCCACTCGCATGACTCCATCTTTCAAGCCCTGCCCTGTCCCTCGCGTTCACCTGTTATTGTTACCCATGATCTCAGCACTAAACAATACTCTAAATCAAACCCCTTCCGTGACATTGACACTCAACAACAACATGACCCCAATATATTTCACCACACCAATACACACCTGGCTTCAAATTCGCACCCCCAATTTCAAAGTAACATGCCTTTCATGGCTGCTGCCCCCCATGCTGAGGTACCAGGATCTGGCCTTATGACAGAGCAGTGGCAGCTCATTGAGTTCCCCAAACCACCATTGCTGTGCATAACTGAGGGACAGCATGCCCCCCTCACAGGTCTTCCCTCCTCATATGGCAATTATAGACAAAATGCAGACTTGAGCAAAAGCACCAGCCTGGAAAGTATTTCACCACAGCACCTTGAAGAAGAACAGTCATACATGCATCAATCACCTAGCCACACAAAACAGATAAAAACAATGAGACGCTTGTCATTTAAATTAGAGAACATGAACAAAAGCATTACAGACATGATCACTAAGGCCAGCTCTCCAGCACCACCCTCACCCACGCGGCACCACCTCGTCCAGCACCACCCACAGACAATTATCAGCGGGAATGGGGAAGGGAATGTGCAATATCTCCATGAGGAGCGTCCCCACCACTGTGGCGCTGCCGCCTCTGGAATGACGCAAACAGTCTCCAACACACACCAAGCCCACCAATCCCCAACAGCATTAGAACGGGAGAAGACACGCCCACTGGTGCTAGCAGGCCACAATCCACTGTTTGGTGAGATCCCAATATATTGTGAACACCCACAGGAACAAGACCCAGTGGTAAGAAGGAAGGAAAGGACCACCGAGGCACAGAGACTTAAAATCTTGGGGACACATGGACGCCCCGACGACATACTATATGACGTCTCGGGCTCCGCTTCCTTACGCACCATTAGGATGAAAAATAGACGTAACATGATGTATCTCAGTAGACCACTTCCACCAAAAGCTAGTAATGACCTCTACTCCCAATGAGATAGTGACATTGGGGGAAGGTTCAGATTATGCAGTTAACCCTTTTTCAGACGATTTGGCAGGTTGGTCAGAGCCCTTGGCGCCACAAATGCGCCTCTTGGCCAAGGGAAGGCTCTTTTGAACATCAGTACATGGCCACAGCAGTTGAATGCATCCTCAAAGGATTAGGAGATCAGGATTGGGACTATGACTACATGAGGGAGAGCTCTCAAAGTCTGGCAGAGATATGCTCGCCAGTATGATTCTACAGGACCCACAGCGCAACGCCCTGGGGTAACACGCCAGATGCCACTGCTCTATAAAAACATAATTGATCCCCCCATCTATATCCCCTGGTCTACATTAGACAAAGAAAATGTCAAAAGCTGCTCCCACCCCTCACAGAGGGTGCGGGAAAATGGATTGCAGCTTTTGAAAATTGCACCACAGGCCAAATCATAGCAATCGGAGATGTAAAAAGCCTGCTGATCTCCCTCATTGGAGAAGATGCAGAAGATCTTTTTATACGTATTCATAAAAATCTTACCAAAACAAACACCAAACATGATGGTGTTTCCTTCAACGAGATTAGAACAGTAGCATGGGCTGAGTTGCGCAGGAAATTCCCTGATGTTCCTGACATTGGGGCTCTGTTGTCACAGACTATGCAACCAAATGAGGACCCTGCCAACTATCTTTCTAGAATGAAAGAAAAGTGGCACCAGGAGTTAGGGCAACGATGGGACGCAAAATGGAGGATATGGGAGACTATTTTACCACACAGTAAAGAAAGGTTTGCCAACTGAAGTGCAGGAGAAATTAGATGGCATTGTAGCAATGGAATGCAAGCCATGGGCAGAGATACAAGATCACATTGTACATTACTGTAAAAAGAGACAGGAACAGGAGAAGACTAGACAGCTGGCAATAGAGAATGCCGCTGCCAAACTAGTACAGCAGAAACTAAATAAGAAAAAGACAATGTTGACACAGTCATGCTCGCGGCACCCGTCACTCAAATGACAGCAGTAACATCATTCCCTCAGGCTGCCATAAATGCTCTTGCAGGCAATACCCAACTTGCCCCTCAGCAGGTACAAGCACCACCTGCAGTACAGTACATACAAGCTCAACCCCAACAAGCCATACAGTATGTCCAGCAGCCACAACAGGCAATGACACAGTACATGCCAGCACCACCTGCGTACAGCACCAACATACAGCCCTATTACAATAACAGACCAAACATGAACTGGAACACGGGTGGACAAGGAAGGGGGCGAGGGATGGGACAGCAAAGGTTTCCACAACAGCCAGGACAAGGGGCACCACCAATAATCTGTTACTATTGCCAGAAACAAGGCCATATCCAGAGAGACTGTAACAGTAAAAAGCGCGATATGGGTCAGCAATATATGCGTCCTGGTTACCAAGCACAGGTACCATTCCAACAACAACAGCGCACACAGCCACCCCCCAGCAGCCCCAAGTACTATACTCATATGTGCAACCAACACAGCAACAGCAAGTGCAGCTCCAAGCGCCCCAATGCTTCAGGTTCAGCCAGCGGTCCAACAAATGCAGATTCCAATGCAACAGTTACAGCCACAGCAACAGCCTACTTACCAGATGGTCCCCCAAACACAAAACAATGTGCCTCTAGGAGGAACAATTGTTGCCTCCAGCAACCCCTTTACTCAGGGCACCATCCAGCAATATCAGCATGGAGGATACACTGGCTAGGACAGCCCACAGACAACTCTTGTGTGCCCAATTTTGTCATGCACAAGCAATACTGAAGAGGACCCTATTGCAAGTGTTATAATAAATAACAAAATATACAGTTTTCTTGTTGACACAGGTGCCACATACTCCTGCATTACAGGTGGCCCTCTGCCCATTTCAACCAAAACAGCGGACACACAGGGATTTTCTGGGGCAATAGCAAGGGTCCCCTTCACCAAGCCAGTCTCAATGGGGAGAGGAGGCCATACAGTGGAGCAGCCTCTGCTCTATTCACCCAGCTCCCCAGTCAATCTTTTAGGACGCGACCTCATGGCCAAACTAAACATGACCATCCACTTTGATGACAATGGAACAATGATTTGCTCCATTCCAGGTACTCCACTAACTAGGATGATGGCAGTCACTGCACAGTCTTCCTTAGATAGCCAAGTCAGAGCACGCCCAGTCAATGAGCAGGCCTTCTCTGCAGCTGTCCACACAATTGTCGCCACCACTCCCGAATTACGAGGTCGCACAGTTCAGCTACCAAAAGAATTTCTCTTTAGACCCCAAGTACCAAACTCACCGGCATTAGATAAAAACTTGATTTTTGACATCTGCGCCCTTGAAATAACACCCACCTATGGTGCTTTCCTGGCATGCGATGACAATGCCCACACATGGGCTTGTGTCATCTTCCTTGAACAGGAAGGATTGGTCAGACACATTTCAGATGCTCAGCTATTTGGATCCCCTGAGGAATATTCTAAAACGGAGATTATCTATGATAAAAATGTGCCCGTCTCAGTGATAATGGAAATTAGAACACCAACGATCACCCCCGACTATGATTCTGTGCGAGAAGCCGATTTGGCTCAGGTACCAGCACATCTTTGGACAACAGGCCCAAATGATGTGGGCCTTATTAGATCTGCCAGGCCATTTAAGATAACACTCAAACAAGGTGCTATCCTGCCCAGAATAAAACAGTACCCCTTGTCTAAAGCAGCAGAGGAGGGCATAGCCCCCACTATACAGGCAATACTAGAACAGGGAGTAATTTATCCTTGTATCTCTCCGTGTAACACAGCCCTTTTTCCTGTGAGGAAGGGGAAGACAAATCAATGGCGTTTGGTACACGATCTTCGCGCAATTAACAGCATAGTAGTACCAGAATTCCCTATTGTCCCAGACCCCTCTGTCATTCTCACCAATGTCCCCCGGATGCACAGTACTTTTCTGTCATCGACCTGAAAAATGCCTTTTTCAGCATTCCTTTGCACCCAGACAGTCAATACCTCCTGGCGTTCTCATTCAGAAATGTGCAATTTTCGTACACAAGGTTAGCTCAAGGGTACTGTGAGTCCCCTAGTGTTTTTAACAGGGTCGTCAAAGAAGACTTGTCCAATTTCCAATGTAACAGCACCTTACTGCAATATGTCGATGACATACTGCTTTGCAGCCCCACCGAACAGCAATGCAGGAAAGACACCATCCTCTTACTCACCACGCTGGCACAAAGAGGATATGAAGTTGACAAACAAAAATTACAGTATTGTCAGGAGGAGGTACACTACCTAGGACAGCTACTGTCTGCATCAGGCAGGCGAGTGACTCCAGGTCGAGTTGAGGCAATAAAAGGCACTCCTGAACCCCAGACAGTTAAGGACATGCAAAAATTCCTCGGCTTGGTTAATTATGTCCGCCAATGGGTTTTTGATTTCGCAACAATAACTGCCCCATTGCTGAAAGCTGTGAAAATGGGCAAAGACAGACATAATAAAATTGAATGGACACCTGAAATGAGAACAGCCTACACCCAGCTCAAAGATGAGATAACAAATGCACCAGTGTTAGGATCACCTGATTATACAAAAGAATTCCACCTCTTCACTCACTGTGATGGGTTAGTCATGACAGCGGTACTCACTCAAAAATACCCCATGGGCCATAAGCCAATTGCTTATTTCAGCGGAATGCTGGACTCTGTCATGAAAGGCCATTACCCTTGCGAACAGGCCCTTGCTGCCGCAGCATTTGCTGTTGAAAAAAGTACCCCCATTGTAATGGGTTCCCCACTAACAATGTACACTGAACATGCTGTTTTTGCAATAATACAGAAAGCTAAAACAACACTGACAACGCAAAGAGTGTCAGGCTACGAAGTCATACTGTCATTACCTTCTCTGAAAATTGTCAAATGTCACACCGTAAACCCCGCCACATTTTTTGCCCATCCAATTGCCACCTCAGATGATGACAACCATGATTGTGCCACTTATTCACCAGATGAGTCAGGAGCAGCCAAAGAAGATCCCTTACCAAATAGTACTGTATACTTTGTTGATGGCTCCTCTACCATTGATCAAGAAACAGGCATAAGATACACAGGAGCAGCAGTAGTTAAAGCACAGCAAAATGACTCCTCCGATTCCTTAGACATCGTACAGCAGCTTACGCTCCCACCACATTACTCTGCCCAGGCAGCTGAACTAGTAGCACTCATAGCTGCCCTAAACATTGGAGCTGAGGACTGCATTACAATTTATTCAGATTCTGCATATGTCACCACAACAACTCACTCCAGCATTCTCCGCTGGAGAAGGCGCGGCTTCCTTAAATCAGATGGTACACCTGTCATTCACAAAATGTTACTTGAAGAACTTATTGAGGCCCTTACACTACCAGCTGAAGTAGCCGTAGTAAAATGCACAGCGCACACTAATGGCCAAGATTTTGTTTCCAGAGGTAACGCTCTGGCTGATTGGGCAGCTAAAGCTGCAGCCAGAGGCCCTACAGTAACAGGCCCCTCAATCCAAACAGCACCGGAAGTCCAACTTGCCCCTATTCTCTTATCGCAAACAGTACCTCCAACAGAGCACGACACCAACAGTGAACACAGTTCAAACACATCACCCCAATTACCAACACCATTTGATATTGACAAAACGCGACAATACGATCATATTGCACAACTACACCTCAGAGAAATGCAAGAAAGTGCACCAGATCAAGAGAAAGAGTTATGGAAGAAGAGGGGAGTACAGCAGGACTCCGCCGACTTCGTATACAGACAAACAGTAACAGGGAAACCTGTGATGCCACAGGCTTTGTTACAAGTGGCATTAGATCAACTCCACCTTCCCACACATGTCACCCGAGACAATATGTCCATCACCTTGCAAACAGACTGGTTCATCCCCAATGCCTATGAGCAGATACAATTGTATGTTAATAAATGTCTCATTTGCCAACAATACTCCCCAGCCCCTACGCTCAAAACCGTTGCCTCTACAATTCCTAGACCATCAGGCCCCTTCAAAGAATTGCACATTGACTATGTCGATATGATCGATCGCTGCCAAAATTATCGCTATCTCATTGTGGTAGTATGTCCATTCTCACGCTGGATCGAAAGTGGACCTTGCGTCCACTGCGATGCCAAAGCAGCTGCCACATTTCTATTACGTGATGTCATTACTCGCTGGGGCATCCCAGACTCCATCCGGACCGATAACGGAAGTCATTTTTCAAACGCCATCTTTTCCTTCCTGACCACAATGCTAGGCATCAAACACAAGCTGACCTCAGCTTACCACCCACAAAGCAACGGCATTTGTGAGCGCCTTAACGGCCTGCTCAAAAACAAAATAAGTAAGATAAGTGCCACAATAGGAAAGAAATGGCTTTATTGCCTGCCAATAGCACTGTTTGCACTAAGAAACTCCCCAAGTTCGGATCATCACCTCACACCCCATCAGCTTGTCACTGGACGATCCATAAATGTAACAGTTCCATCCACACGCCCCAAATTAGATAGTGAGTCATCATCTGAGATAGTTAAGGCAGAACTCTACCACTATCTGTGCCAACTAACCAGCGCAGCGCAGTTCCTTTCTATCCAGATATCCAAGAGAAAGGGAAGGGCCCCACCGATCCTGAGCTCCCACCAATCTGTCCCGGGACGCAGATCTTCATCCGGAAAACGTCAGACGCTGGAAGGACCCTAAATTCGAGGGCCCATTCAAGGTGATCGACTCGTCACCAACTGCAGTACGAATAGCTGAAAGAAAAGCATGGATCCATCGCAGTCAAGTCCGCTTGGACCCCGCACCACCTCCGCCAATCGACTAGAGGAGGGACAGGACATACCCTTGGTACAGCTCCACCAAGACAGCGGGTTTCCATCCTCCTTTGATGATGAAGATAATGACCGCCATGAGCATAATATCGAGGACCTTAATGGAAATGCAAAGTTATGTATTTTATTTGTTTTAACATTTTGCCTTTTTTCCACTATAACGTTGGCCGCACTTAATTGGTATCTGTTTTATATTGTAACTTTTAAGCCACATCTCTCTGCTAATGTACTGCACCATTCTCAAAACAACCAGTTGTGCCAGGAATTACAGAAATTACAACTGCACAAGAACACTCCCCGCACCACACTGAAGATCCATCACTTCCACAGTATACCACTGGTAGCGCACACACTAGTACACACCCCACACGCATAGCTACTGCTTCAGACCCAAGTATTACTACTACTCCGTGGGATAGGCTCCTAGAGATTACAGTAGGTCCCCCAGTGAACCGCAGTCCCAACTCCCGCAACATTCGCAGATTTAGAAGAGGTAGACCAAGGTTCTGGAGGAGTCATAGACCAACAAGAGATAATGACAAACAAGATTTGGCCGCCGCTCTCCAGGACACGATGGTCCACATTGCACGCCAACATCCCAGACCTGATTTCCACTCCATACGTCCTGACACACTTAATAAAGACCATGAAGCCCATAGTGCCCTGCTAGATAACATGTGGTACCGGCACATGTCTCAAATAGGGAAAAAGGTAACAAAAGAAGCATGCTTTGTGTGCTCACACATCCCGCATGCAGTTGGCGCAGACAAAATGGTGTTCCCACAAGAAATACCACTCCCAACGGCCAAATGCCTCCTCCATTTGTTTCTTTGCCGTATCTACGGCCAAATACAGCTTTTCTCAGCAGAGATAGACACTGTGTTTGTAAACACCACCGCGTGGGATTCTAACTATCTAACACACATGGTTGTCACTTATGCATTGCAATTCGAGACAGAAAATAAGAATTTGTATAGATGGGAATCACCTAGGTGGGAGACACCGCTCACAACTCATGAGCATGAATTCAAGGCATCAGGGTTTTTTATGTTCACATCCCCCCGGCACTATGTAAGGAGACAATAAACAAACAACTCCATAACAAACCCCCGATACACGAAAATAACAGTTCACACGTTGCCAACTGTCCATGTCAATATAGGTCTGTGCTGCTCTTGCAGGCCCATGTGTATTTTGATAACAAATGGCACGGCCCAGACGCCCTGGTATGTAAGGCAGCTTCCTTGGGAGAACCCTTTGCAAAAACAGAATATCAACAGAATATTGATTGGGATGTTGAGACTCAGTGTGAGGAGGTGTGGGCAGAGGAAACTAGACGGTACACCTTTGGGAAGGGAACAGCTTACAAATGGAAGAGAGCATATAAACTAAAACATCCTCTTCTTTGCTTCCTAGGTAACGGTACTCGCCCTGTGGGCAGCAGCACAAACTGTAACACAACAATTTTTAATTTGGACCTCCAAGACGGCACCGCCAGCCTCATGGACATCTTTTGGGCATGTGGAGAACGCATCTACCCCCAGTTGCCTCCTCGATGGAAGGGCCTATGCACCATGGTTACCATGCACGAGCTGTATCTCGTTGTCCCGGCATCCAACATCTCTCAAGTATTTGAGCACCCCATGACAAATGACGTCACCCTGCTTCACTGGCACCGACGGAAGGCTCAATACTTCGCTAACGATGCCTTCGCCGAAATTCCTGAAGAATTTCGCCTGTTCAATGGTGCCCAGGAATTCTTTGGAGGCCTGTGGCCCCTTTGGCAAACATCAGCTAATGCCCGGTGGCTACAGGTCACACGATACGAACTAATGACTCTGATAAATAACACCCGAGATGGGTTCAACGCAATACAGGAAGAGTTAAGGCCTTTAAGGCTTATGGTTCTAGAGCATAGATATGTTCTAGATCAACTCACAGCTATGCAGGGTGGTGTATGCAGTGCCATCGGAAAGAGCTGCTGCACTTTCATACCGGCTAATGATGCCGCAAACGGGTCGCTCGCTAAGGCCATTGAGGACTTGGGCAATCTGGGAAAAAAGATGCGTGACGAAAGCGGTGCCGCTGCAGATCCTATTACGGACTGGTTCAACTTGAACTGGATGCCTTCATGGCTATCTGCTATCTTGAAAATTGTGCTACCTATTTGTTGTGTTGTCCTGTTAATGTGTTGCGGTGCACAGCTAGTAATTAAATGTGTCAACAGATGCAGCACCAAAGCAGTAGGAATGAATTACGTTCACACTGGAATTAATAACAATGCACAGTATCAGGACATGGACCGTGCTCCCGGGGATGGGAATGGGCAGATCCATGTGCAACTCTTAGAACAACCTGCCCCTCATGCCTCTTCAAACACACCTACAGCTCCACCGGTTCCACCACCTAGATACGCCTTAAGGGAGGAGCATGACATTAACGGGTATGAGGAGTTAGCTCCCGAGGATGGGGGAGAATACGTTACTATAACACCAGAATTGCCACCACAGACAGCATGCATGTATATTAGTGACCCACTCGGTATGCACCAAGCCCCTGAGGGTCCAGCAAAGTACTGTGTCACAGACGTGTTCAATAATGAACAAGAGAAGGGATGTGTAGGAGGGTCCCGTTTTACCATCTAACAGACACCCACACCCCATTCTGCAATACCCTTCAAACCTGGCATCCCTAGATAAGCCCCACCACTGAGGCCTAGATAAAGGGTCTTCAAGTTGTCCACGGTCCTTCACTTTCTTACAAATCCACACATAGGCCCAAGTTCACCTTCTCACAGTCCTACATACAAGACCATCCATACCTTTGTAAGAGATATGTATAGGCCCAATAAATTAAGAACTGGTCTCATAGACTTCACTAACCTGACAGCAGAGGCTTGCGCCATCCTCCGCGACAAACTCTCCCCCCTTGTAAATTTCCACAGTTACGAGAATTAGATTAGCCCACACACGTAGGACATTTTTGGTACATCTGGCGGTTTCACAAGTACATTTGCAATATTTTTAGTTATGAAACTTTCCGCGCTTGCTTAATCGAAGCGGTGAAAGACGGCTACGTGACAAAGAATTAATGTATTAAAATGTTAACTCTGAGCTTTCTTATGGTAAAAATTATCCTTTGTTTACTTTTTGCGGTCAGGAGCACTGACCACCTGTCAAAAGCCCCTAATTTCACCATGATACCACTTCACAGTTCTAAGTGTGGAATTTTCCATAGTTACTGTAAGAGGGCGGTCAAGGGCTGCGTCAGGACCTACGTCAGAGATGATAAAACTTCTGCATTCAAACATATAAAACAGCTGCACCCAGGGTGTGGCTTCGAATTCTCTTCAAACCAGCACCCAGGTGCCGTGGAGGGTTCCCGACTGATCAATCGCTCCTGACTGGGCCCAGAGCTCCTATTGCCAAGGTGATAATGCTCCTACTTAATAATTTTGTCTATTGGCTTTGTCAGATTTTGCCTATTGACTTTGTCAGTCTATCTGACTTAATAATTTTGCCTATTGACTTTGTCAGTCTATCTGACTTAATAATTTTGCCTATTGGCTTTGTCAGATTTTGCCTATTGACTTTGTCAGTCTATCTGACTTAATAATTTTGCCTATTGCCTTTGTCAGATTCTGCCCATTGACTTTGTCAGACTATCTGACTCAATAATTCTGCCTTTTGGCTTTGTCAGATTATTTACTTCAGGTCATCTGTACCCAAGCAATTGCATTTATTTCAGGTTAAATGTGTAGTCTTGAATATTGTTATTTTATCTCAATAAGAAGTTCGTCCTCTGAATGCTATCATTTGTATCACTCTTGAATTCAGGGCTGCCCCTTGATCGGCTGCTCATGGATTAATTTATAGATATACATTTCTGTTTGAATTGAACCAATTGATCTTTAACATTGTTGATGCAGTTATTTCTGATCTTACCCATATGTTGATGGGCAACACTTAAATTGAAGTATTTTCTTTTATGCTTTTGAATTGTTTAATAAACTATGATATTTTAACACATGGTTCTTTCTTGCCAAGTGACCGAGCAAAGTGTGAAAGAGACTCTGAGAGGGGAGAGGTACACAGAAGAGTGTGACCAACCATAACGTACCCTCTAACAATACGGAGTAAAACCTGGCAAAACAGGCCATGAAGCCCCATCAATACTTAAGGGGCCCATACGAGCAGAAGCAAGAGGATGGGAAAGGGCACCATTAAACCGAATTTGGTGCTCCCAGGCCGCAAGAGGAAGCTCAATGTTTACATTGGGGCGATAAGCCGCAGGAACATTAGCTACCATATAAGAATGAAAAGTATTATCATTCGCATCAACAGCGGGGAACGCAACCCAGGAGTAAAAAACCTCAAAGCAGAATGCAGGATCCGCTCTGACCACAAAAACAACGGGAGACCCCGCATTGGGGACTCCATGTTGTAACAAGTGTTGAGTAACCGCTGCACGTAAATGAGCCGGACTCGCAACCGGTTGAGCCATATGGAAATGCAAGGGATTTAAACAGCAGCACAAAAGTGGGTTATAACCAATTAAAATCCAAGCTTGAAAACCTACAGCAATAGCAAGTACCAATAAGGTAATGCCCTCGCACCACGGACATCTCCGTGCAACTGTGTCAGAGTATTGTGGACAAGCACAAGCACTACTCAGGGGTCCCGCAAATAAGTACCAGACTAAAAGTTGGGGGCACCATGTTACAGGGATTCTGCAAAATCACAGAACTATGCTTGGAACATAGAACCTTAGTAGACAGGGACTGAGTTATCATATCACCTTAGTACCCATGAGTCCGGGACCGACTAGCTATAATGTCTCACGTGGCCCTCCTACTCACTCACAGAGGAACAAGGGATTAGACACCCCAGAGCACAACACTCCTGACCCCTGCAGGATTCCCTGTGACAGAACACACCCTTTCGCTCTTACACTCCTACCTGTCCAAAATAAGATCTGACAGAGACACGAGAAAAGTTTAAAATATTTATTTTAACTATCCTGCTCTATTATTCAGTATACGTGCCACAATGAGTAAGAAGATGCCTAACTCAAATACGGTCTGCATAGAAAGTAATACATAAATCATAAAAGGAGTTGTCAGTGTATAAGACAGGGTAAGCAAACCCCCCCAACCTTTCTACAGAAGCAAAGTGATTATACATCAAAAGATCTCTGGGTGTTTGCAGCAGACCCCGTATCTTAGCATGCACAGATGAAGGTTCAACATCTCAGGTGTAGTTGCGATCTCGTCTGTGTATTTGCCTGTGTGTGTATCCCTATATGACAAAAAGTATGTGTTCCCAAACAACAGCTGCATTTATGTGTTTTATTTATGTGCTAGAGCCTGACCAAAACAGAATAACAAGGGGCATATCTATGGTGTTCAGACTAAATACCAGGAAAGGACAGAACGCAAAAGCAACAGTAGGTTCTGTGTGAAATACAGAGTGGCACAAAGTAAAATATGTGTGCATAGTAACGTGTGCAAAGTAAAGACTGCAGCGTGCTCATGCTAACATAGGAAAAACAACAATGGGCCTCAACGGGACACATGACACTGTGTTGTCCTGAAGCTGAAAGGACTCTAAGAAGCACGGAGCACCTCCAGACTTTGAGAAATCACCAGGAAGCTCCCTTGAAGTGAAGGTATCACTCCCCTGCACACCGCAGGCACCAATCCCGTGAAGTCTAGTTTGTTGACTTGCTGCTCCCCAATGACGTTGACGCAGCACCAAAACAAGAAAATGTTAAACAGCTCTGGAAGGTCAGATCTGCCTCTCCACAAAGTTTGGAGGCACCAGGGCCTACCGAATACCCAACGTACCAGAACTCCTATGGCAATCACCAAGAAGAAGAGTGAGCTCCGGACTCCCAAAGTACGAGAAGCAAGCACCCATTGAGGGACGTCAAGACACCCGAGACCCACTACCTAAGTGACCCAGCTGTCCCGAGATCACCTCTCCAAGTTGCCTGCTTCTGACTGCGAGTTCTCAAGACGCACAACACCTGGCTGACCTGTCCGCTCTACACCCGGCCCACCCGCCCTGGCATCATCTAACTAGCTGTGCTCCCATGGTACCCAAGCCCTTGCGACCTCCTCTCTCCAAAGAAAACCACCGGTCTTACCTGTAAGTCCTGCTGTGCAGTGTACTTTCGAATGGCTCCCTTCATATTTGCACACCAGTTTTTAAGACCCTCAGCACTCTGCTCCGGCCGATCCGGGAGACTTCCGAACTTTTCCTGCTGGAACCTTGGACCTGGTCCCACCATCGACCTAGAAAGAGAAGGTAACCTTTGTGAAAGCATTGCCTGATTTTATGTGATTTTTTCCTATTTCTTTCCAATTACTTTCAATGGTGCGTAATTGCACACAAAAATGATATATTTTCTGAACTTTGAAAACTCGTAACTCTGAAAGTCCTTACCTTAAAAATGTGTTCATGGTCTTAAAATTACATAAAAATTGATCTTATTTTTATAAATTGGTCTTGGATTTATTCATGAGTTTGTGTCTCATTTATTGCCTGTGAGTACAACAAATGCTTAGCACTACCCTCTGATAAGCCTAACTGCTAGCCCACACTACCACAAAAAGAGAGATAGTATTATCTACTGGTACCTCTGTATACCAATTGGGATTCTCCGAGCTCTCTACATAGTGTACATCATTTTAGTGCACTGTACAGAGAGCCGTCTTTTTGTAGTGGGAATAGTACATTTTACCCCTTTGCAATCAAACATTTTCCCTACTGTTTCACTGACTGGAGTGGGAATAGTAATTTTATCCCTCCTAAGTCCAATGCTTTCCCTACTGTTGCAGAGACTGGAGAGGGAATAGTACATTTTATCCCTCCACAATCCAACATTTTCCCTACTGGTGCATCGACTGGAGTGGGAATAGTAATATTTATCCCTCCTAAGTCCAATGCTTTCCCTACTGTTGCAGCGACTGAAGTGGGAAAAGTACATTTTAACCCTCCGCAATCCAACACTTTCCCTACTGTTGCAGTGAGTTGAGAGGGAATAGTAAATTTAAACCCTCCTGAGTCCAACGCTTTCCATACTGTTGCACAGACTGTCGTGGAAATAGTACATTTTACCCCTCCTGAGTCCAACTCTGTCCCTACTGTTGAACAGACTGGAGTGGGAATGGTAATCTTTACCCCTCCTGAGTCCACGGCTTTCCCTACTGTTGCACAGACTGGAGTGGGAATAGTAATCTTTACCCCTCCTGAGTCCACGGCTTTCCCTACTGTTGCACAGACTGGAGTGGGAATAGTAAATTTTACCCCTCCACAATTCAACACTTTCCCTACTGTTGCATCGACTGGAGTGGGAATAGTAATTTGTACTTGTCCTGTGTCCAATGCTTTCCCTAGTGTTGCACAGATTGGAGTGGGAATAGTATTTGTATTATTTCTACAATTTTATGGTTTTGTTTAAATTGTTTAAATTTATATTAGGATGATTCTGTGTATTTTAACGTATATTGTTTTTAATTAGTAATGTTTCTAAAGTGTAATATAGTTTAAGTAAAATGTAATTTTTCATATTGTTTACTCGTTTATGTGTAATTAAATTGGTATTGTTTTTAAAGATTGTCCAGTTTATGTGTTACGGTTTTAAATTTTTTGTGTATATGTATATGAATATGTATATACCAATAAATACATTTATATATGTATATATATATATATATATATATATATATATATATATATATATATATCGCTGACTTCGTCTTTAAAATTCCAATTCCAAGGACAGACGATCACAGACCCAAAGTTCCTTGTGCAAAAGTTTTATTTGCCCTGCATCTCCACCAACATGAGCGTTTCAGCCCCACCTGGGCCTTGATCAAGGCCCAGGTGGGGCTGAAACGCGTCATGTTGGTGGAGATGCAGGGCAAATAAAACTTTTTTGCACAAGGAACTTTGGGTCCGTGTTCGTCTGTCCTTGGAATTGGAATTTTAAAGACGAAGTCAGCGATGTAATAGTGCCGGTTTGCTTTCACGGCACCAGCGGTAACCCCTCCTCGACGTTGGGTGCAGCGGCAGGAAGCAGTTGGTTTTGATGTTACCGGAACATATATATATATATATATATATATATATATATATATATATATATATTATCTACTGGCGGTCGCCAGTAGATAGTTATAGTTACAACCTATTATCCATAGGAAATCCGCGACATTCTATTTGAAATAACTCTCTTGCCGGTTGACGTATCTTCGCAAAATTTTCAAACTTTGTGGGGCGCTCCGGTCCGCTCCTACCCTGAAAATCTCGGGGGATTTGTCAAGCCGGGGCCGAGAAAAAAGGGGGTCCCAAAACGCGTTTTCCCCATGCAATTTTCCATAGGAAACTTTAGACACGGCTACAGCCTGAACTGCTGAACGGAATTACACCAAATTTGGCAAAGAGGTAGTTCTTGGTTCAGAAAGAACCCTTTTGTTAAATGGTGTAAATCCGTTCAGTAGTTGCTGAGAAAATCAAAAGTAAAAAGATAGATATATCTATGGCCGAGTAGGGTCCGCGTACCCTCAGCGCACCCTGCGCGCACCGTCCCGATCACGAGCTGCATGTTAATTGGCTGTCAGCTGGCTGTCAACATTCCGATTCAGGAAATGTTGGCAGCTATTTTGTCCCTCGGTAGAACCGAGGACAGAAACAAGTGCGCAAAGCGCACAAAGGGGCAGGGTAGAAACACCCTGACCCCCTAGGTTTGCTCAAGGGGTCCCACAAGGACCCCTGGGCAAAAAAAAAAATTTTTTTTAAAAATCGGCAGGGTGCGCGAATCCTGCCGAGAAATCGAAGCGCGGTCTCCCGCGCTCGACAGCATTTGCCCCCGGGTGGCCGAAGTCCCGGGGGCATGGTGGGGGTGGGTATATTGTTTGTATGGGGGCCTCAAGGGCCCCCAAGCCCCGGGGACCGCCACCCCCGGGGCTTTATAAAAATGGTGCGAGAGGGCTCTCCTGCCTCCCGCAGCCCCGGGGACCGCCACCCCCGGGGCTTCTTTTTTAAATAAATAGCAGGTGTGGGGGGGCTCCAGCCCCCCACACGCCCGGGGACCACCACCTCCCGGGGCACTTACAAAATAAATGTGGGGGTCCATTACGGACCCCCAGAGCCCCGGGGACCACCACCTCCCCAGGGCTGTGCAATTTAAGGGAGGGGGGCCGCACGGCCCCCCTCCTGGAGCCCTTGATGGCCCTGGGGACCGCCACCCCCCAGGGCCGGCTCCTGCAGTGTCCCGGGGTGCCTACCCCGGGACACTGTAGTTTGCTATGGCAGGACGGGAGCCTCGCGGCTCCCGTCCTGCCATAGCAAACTGCTTTGGATATTGGAAGAGAGAGCAGGGAAACCTGCTCTCTCTTCCAATATCCAAAGCACATTGCTTTCCCACATGGGGAGCTGCATCTTAGGGACAGTTATAGTTACAAATTAGCATTTAAAAAACCTTTGAAATTCACTGAAAAAACCATAGGTTTCAGATATGTTATAGTTACAAATTAGCATTTAAAAAACCTTTGAAATTCACTGAAAAACCATAGGTTTTAGGGACAGATATAGTTAGTTGGACATTTCACTCGTACAAAACCCGTGAAATTCCCCCGTTATAGTTAGTTCAGCTAACTATAACTCGCGCCCCGCAATGCACTGCTGATGACGTCACATATTACATCACTCATGACATGGTCAGTGACATCACTGATGACATCACTGATGACATCTCAAATGACATCACTGATGACATCATCCACGTGATAATCTGATGCAGCTCCTCACAACCTAATATAACCTTTGATACACCCAATCTAAATTACAGACTGCCATTCGCAAAACTATAGACACTCCAGCACCAATAACTACATACCCACTCACTGATTCTTAGGTCTACACACACACATCCACTCACTCACCCGTACAGTCACTCATACTTATGGTCACTCAGTACAGGACTATCATATGCACTCTTACTCCTATATAGACACTCAAACACCGCCACTCATCCATAGAGGTACTCACACACCTAGTCAGTCATGCAAATAATTAAACACACTGCCATTTACTCACCTATACAGTTATACACACACCAGCTCACTTAATCATACAAATACTAGCACATTGTTACGCTCTTATACAATCACTGATACAAGCACACATTCATCCATACAGCCACTATCACAATCACTCACTCTCGCTTATAGCTATTTATATACTCCAACACACATATATACTGGCTTTCACATATGTAGTTACTCACACATGTACCACTGGGACATACATTCACTCACTAACACACTCTTACACACACTTACCCACCCATACAGTCTATCACAGATGCACTCTTGAAACCATCCACCCAGTGAATCACCCACTCACACATCTATGCACAGAGTCGCACACACCCCACCCACACAAACACTCAGGCACCCATACAGATACTCAGACAACCAATCAATAACTCATATAGACACTCATGTAGCTATTCACAAACCCATGCAGCCACTTACACAGCAACAGACAGACGGATACAGACATTCACCCAGTTTAGTCACTAACCCATGCATTCAGTAAGATACGTTAAATCACTCACTTATAGAGTCAGTCACGCACCTACTAAATCATCCTTACAGACACTTACACACCCACTCATTCTTCAATACGTCTTTTCCTATATATATTAAAAATATTTAAACTTTACAGAAACACACAGTCACTGGATGATGTCATCAGTGATGTCATTTGAGATGTCATCAGTGATGTCATCAGTGATGTCACTGACCATGTCATGAGTGATGTAATATGTGACGTCATCAGCAGTGCATTGCTGGGGCGCGAGTTATAGTTAGCTGAACTAACTATAACGGGGGAATTTCACGGGTTTTGTACGAGTGAAATGTCCAACTAACTATAACTGTCCCTAAAACCTATGGTTTTTTCAGTGAATTTCAAAGGTTTTTTAAATGCTAATTTGTAACTATAACATATCTGAAACCTATGGTTTTTTCAGTGAATATATATATATATATATATTATCTACTGGCGGTCGCCAGTAGATAGTTATAGTTAAAACCTATTATCCATAGGAAATCCGCGACATTCTATTTGAAATAACGTTGGCGCCGGTTGACGAATCTTCGCGAAAGTTTCCAACTTGTTGGGGCGCTCCGGTCCGCTCCTATCCTGAAAGTCTCGGGTGATACGTCAAGCGGGGGCCGAGAAAAAGGGGGTCTCAAAACGCGTTTTCCCCATTCATTTTTCCATAGGAACCTTTAGTCGCAGCTACAGCCCGAACTGCTGAACGGAATTACACCAAATTTGGCAAAGAGGTAGCCCTTGGTTCAGTGTCGTGCCTTTTGCTTAAATGGTGTAAATCCGTTCAGTAGTTCCTGAGAAAATCAAAAGTAAAGTCACATATATATCTGGGCGGAGCCTAACCACACATGTCATCGTGAGATCTGATTGGCTGTCAGCACTTCATCCTGGAATTGCTGGCAGCCATCTTGGGACCAATATAAATGATAGTACCTCATTGAAATTAAGGGTGGGCGTAGTTCGCGAAGTAATGCTTCGCGAAGCTACGCAAAGTGCAGTTCGCGCTACGCAAGCTTCGCGTAGCACTACGCGAACTGCGTAGCGCACTGTTCGCAATGATTGCACAGTGCCGGATGCTTGTCCGCACTGTGCAATCATTGAAAACGGCAACTTGCACAGTGCGAGCTGTCTTTTACTGCCGCTCGAGTAGATTTTTACTCGAGCGGCAGCTTTCTCAACGCGGACTGGTAGTTTCTCATCGCGAGCGGTCGCAAGCATACGCGACCACTCGCAATGAGAAACCTGACCTCCCGCGTTGAGAATCTCGCCGGAGGTTTATTTTCCACGCTCGCGATCGGCAACTTGATGTTGCTGATCGCGAACGAGAAAAAGTCTCGCCGGGATGTCATTTTGCTTGCTCGCGGTCGCCAACTTGACGTTGAGGACCGCGAGCAAGCAAAAATGACCGCGGCACTACGCTACGCTACGCTACGCGTGTTCGCACTGTGCTACGTGCAATTCGCGTTGTGCGAAGTAGCGCAAACTTCGCAAACTACGCGAGCGTAGCGTAGCACTTCGCCCAGGGTTAATTGAAATGCATTGTAGTGAATAGAAGATTTTGAGGGTCACCAAAAGGAGAACTATAAAGGGTGATAACAGGCTTTAGTTACATTAGAATTTATTTGTTGATGGTACCATACTAATTTTAGGAATTGTGGTGTATTCTAAGGTGATTTTACCATGTGAAAAACCTTCTGCTGGGATATCATGAATCATGTTTGAGAGAACACTATTTTCTCATGCTTGTCCCATGGAGGTTTGGAAGGTGCTCCAGAAGCTAAAATGAGAGCATATTTTCTGTAAATTCACATTATCTTTCTCACTCATGTGAGAATGAAGTCTGACATTCTCAGTAAAACATGTACATCCAACAAGGGCAGAGACTGTCAGTTGATTCCTTTGTGTTCTACTGCAGCTTCCCAGAGTGTTCTAAAGAACAACTAGAGTGCTAACAGCCTTACTTATGACAAAAGTATGGCACACCTGAAGCCATCTTGATTGGAATAAACTGGTAACACTTAAACAATTTAATTTAAAAAGGAACAAAATGATGGGGTTCATTTTGTCATAGAAATTATGGTTAGTGCTGTAGAAAGAGAAATTAGGACATGTTTCAAGTGTGATCTCAAATATCTTCCTGTTATATTTCAACAGGAGCAGCCTGCCTGTTGATGCCTTTGTGTTCTACTGCAGCTTCCCAGAGTGTTCTAAAGAACAACTAGAGTGCTAACAGCCTTACTTATGACAAAAGTATGGCACACCTGAAGCCATCTTGATTGGAATAAACTGGTAACACTTAAAACATTTAATTTAAAAAGGAACAAAATGATGGGGTTCATTTTGTCATAGAAATTATGGTTAGTGCTGTAGAAAGAAAAATTAGGACATGTTTCAAGTGTGATCTCAAATATCTTCCTGTTATATTTCAACAGGAGCAGCCTGCCAGTTGATGCCTTTGTGTTCTACTGCAGCTTCCCAGAGTGTTCTAAAGAACAACTAGAGTGCTAACAGCCTTACTTATGACAAAAGTATGGCACACCTGAAGCCATCTTGATTGGAATAAACTGGTAACACTTAAACAATTTAATTTAAAAAGGAACAAAATGATGGGGTTCATTTTGTCAAAGAAATTATGGTTAGTGCTGTAGAAAGAAAAATTAGGACATGTTTCAAGTGTGATCTCAAATATCTTCCTGTTATATTTCAACAGGAGCAGCCTGCCAGTTGATGCCTTTGTGTTCTACTGCAGCTTCCCAGAGTGTTCTAAAGAACAACTAGAGTGCTAACAGCCTTACTTATGACAAAAGTATGGCACACCTGAAGCCATCTTGATTGGAATAAACTGGTAACACTTAAAACATTTAATTTAAAAAGGAACAAAATGATAGGGTTCATTTTGTCATAGAAATTATGGTTAGTGCTGTAGAAAGAAAAATTAGGACATATTTCAAGTGTGATCTCAAATATCTTCCTGTTATATTTCAAAAGGAGCAGCCTGCCAGTTGATGCCTTTGTGTTCTACTGCAGCTTCCCAGAGTGTTCTAAAGAACAACTAGAGCGCTAACAGCCTTACTTATGACAAAAGTATGGCACACCTGAAGCCATCTTGATTGGAATAAACCGGTAACACTTAATACATTTAATTTAAAAAGGAACAAAATGAGGGGTTCTTTTTGAAATAGAAAGTATAGTTAGTGCTGCAGAAAGAAAAATTAGGGCATGTTTTAAGTGAGATCTCAAATCCTCTTCTATTTCATTAGAAAATTCTGACATGCAGACTGAAACAATCACTTTCAATACCAGCAGCAGACTACCAGTTAACTCCCTGGTGAGCAGTAGCTTTACTCCAGTGATCTAATGAGCAACTAGAGTGCTAACATTCTGAATTTATGGCAGATGTGAGACACATCTGAATGCCTTCTTGATGGAATCAAAGTAAAAACTGAAAGCATTTCCTACTGAGGAGACTGCAGTAAATGAAGAAATTAGGAAACTTCATAACAAAGAAGTCTTCCAAGATGGCCACCAGTGAAAAAAGAGCCCAAATGTAGCACAAATATTACCCAGATGTAGCCCACATATAGCCCAATGACAAAAGTGTGCAAAACACTTTTTATTTTTAGTTTTTTGCAGTTTTATGTAGTGCAGACTGGTCAGGTATTGGAGCATTGCATCTTAAAACATGACCCCCTACACTACAAAAACACCACTGCACTACCTTAAACCCTAAAACACTACCCCCAGCACGACCCCCTACACTACACAAGCACCACTGCACTATCCTAAACCCTAAAACACTACCCCCAGCACGACCCCCTACACTACCCAAACACCACTGCACTAACCTAAATCCTAAAACACTACCACCAGCACGACCCCCTACACTACCTAAACACCACTGCACTACCCTAAAACATGACCCCTACACTACACAAACACCACTGCACCGCCCTAAACCCTGAAACACCAGCCCCAGCACAACCCCGTACACTGCCCGCACACCACTGCACTGCCCTAAACCCCGAAAAACCAGCCCCAGCACAACCCCGTACACTGCCCGAAAACCACTGCACTGCCTTAAACCCTGAAACACCAGCCCCAGCACGACCGCCTACACTGCCCGAAAACTACTGCACTGCCCTAAACCCTGAAACACCACCCCCAGCAAGACTACCTACACTGGCCGAACACCACTGCACTGCCCTAAACCCTGAAACACCACCCCCTGCACGACCCCTACACTGCCCAAACACTACTGCACTGCCCTAAACCCTGAAACACCATCCCTCAGCACGACACCCTACACTGCCCGAACACCACTGCACTGCCCTAAACCCTGAAACACCACCCCTGCACGACCCCCTACACTGCCGGAACACCACTGCACTGCCCTAAACCCTGAAACACCACCCCCAGCACGACCCCCTATACTGACCTAACATCACTGCACTGCCCTAAACCCTGAAACATCACCCCCAGCACAACCCCCTACACTGCCTGAGCACCATTGCTCTGCCCTAAACCCTGAAACACTAGCCCCAGCACGACCCCCTACACTGCCCGAACACCACTGCACTGCCCTAAACCCTGAAACACCACCCCCAGCACGACCCCCTACACTGCCCGAACACAACTGCACTGCCCTAAACCCTGAAACACCAGCCCCAGCAAGACCCCCTACACTGCCCGAACACCACTGCATTGCCCTAGACTCTGAAACACCAGCCCCAGCAAGACCCCCTACACTGCCCGAACACCACTGCACTGCCCTAAACCCTGAAACACCAGCCCCAGCATGACCCCCTACACTGCCCGAACACCACTGCACTGCCCTAAACCCTGAAACACCAGCCCCAGCACGACCCCCTACACTGCCCGAACACTACTGCACTACCCTAAACCCTGAAACACCAGCCCCAGCACGACCCCCTACACTGCCCTAACACCACTGCACTGCCCTAAACCCTGAAACACCAGCCCCAGCACCACCCCCTACAATGCCCGAACACCACTGTACTGCCCTAAACCCTGAAACACCACCCCTGCACCGCCCCCTACACTGCCCGAACACCACTGCACTGCCCTAAACCCTGAAACACCACCCCTGCACGACCCCTACACTGCCCGAACACCACTGCACTGCCCTAAACCCTGAAACACCACCCCCTACACTGCCCGAACACCACTGCACTGCCCTAAACCCTGAAACACCACCCCCAGCATGACCCCTTTACTGCTCGAACACCACTGCACTGCCCCAAACCCTGAAACACCACCCCCAGCATGACCCCTACACTGCCCGAACACCACTGCCCTAAACCCTGAAACACCACCCCTGCACGACCCCCTACACTGCCCGAACACCACTGCACTGCCCTAAACCCTGAAACACCACCCCTGCACGACCCCCTACACTGCCCGAACACCACTGCACTGCCCTAAACCCTGAAACACCACCCCCAGCACGACCCCCTACACTGCCCGAACACCACTGCACTGCCCTAAACCCTAAAACACCACCCCCAGCACGACCCCCTACACTGCCCGAACACCACTGCACTGCCCTAAACCCTAGAACACTACCCCCAGCAAGACCCCCTACACTACCCGAACACCACTGCATTGCCCTAAACCCTAAAACACTCCCCCAGCACGACCCCCTACACTACCCAAATACCAATGCACTACCCTAATCCCTAAAACACTACCGCCCGCACAACTCCCTACACTACCCAAAGACCACTGCACTACCCTAAACTCTAAAACAATATCCCCCGCACGACTCCCTACACTACCCAAAGACCACTGCACTACCCTAAACCCTAAAACACGACCTCCTACACTACACAAACACCACTGCACTACCCTAAACCCTAAAAAACTACCCCCAGCATGAACCCCTACACTACCCAAACACCACTGCACTACCCTAAACCATAAAACACTACCCCCAGCAGTACCCCCTACGCTACCCAAACACCACTGCACTAACCTAAACCCTAAAACACTACCCCCAGCAGTACCCCCTACATTACCCAAACACCATTGCACTACCCTAAACCCTAAAACACTACCCCCAGCAGTATCCCCTACACTACCCAAACACCACTGTACTACCCTAAACCCTAAAACACTCCCCCCAGCACGACTCCCTACACTACCCAAACACCTCTGCACTACCCTAAACCCTAAATCTACCCCCAGCATGACCCCCTACACTACACAAACACCACTGCACTACCCTAAACCCTAAAACACTACCCCCAGCACGACCCTCTTCACTACCTAAACACAACTGCACAATTTGTTACAGGCGTTGCAACGCAGACCTGTGGTGCTTACTGGAAGTACCTGGTGGGCTAGTTGGGCCCCAAGGACTCTCAGGATTCAAGGTGACCTAATCCCCCAACTTAAAACGCGCCACGGGGCGCGTTTGCACAGTGGTGAAGGGAGGGGCGGGGCCTCAGGTGACATGTGCGCAAACACGCCCTGTGGTGCGTTTTAAGTTGGGGAGATAATTCCCTTTGAATACTGGGGGCCAACTAGCCCACCAGGTACCTTCAGTAAGCACAACAGAGTTGCGTTGCAGAGAGGTGAAAAAAGGTGCGTGGCCTCGGAACGCCTCTCTGCAACTCAGCTCTGTAGTCCTAACTGTAGGTACCTGGGGGGCTAGTGGGGCCCCAGGGACTCTCAGGATTCAAGGGGACTTAATCCCGCAACTTAAAACGCGCCACGGGGCGCGTTTGCACACATGTCACCTCAGGCCCCCTCCCTTCACCACTGTGCAAACGCGCACTGGCTCTGGTTAGTCAGAGTCAGTTACCACCAGTACCCGTCTGAAAAAGTTGTGGGCACAGGATGATTTTGCAACAAGGCCTCTTTCTGCTCCTCTGTTGGTTCTTTCTGCACATCTTTTGCTTCTTTCTGTGCATTTTTCTTCTTTCTTCACATGTCCTACCTCTGTTGGCATAGTTAGAAACTAGCATTTAAAAAACCTTTGAAATTCACTTAAAAAATCATAGGTTTCAGGCACGTTATAGTTAGAAATTAGCATTTAAAAACCTTTGAAATTCACTGAAAAAACCATAGGTTTCAGGCACGTTATAGTTAGAAATTAGCATTTAAAAAACCTTTGAAATTCACTAAAAAAACATAGGTTTCAGACACGTTATAGTTAGAAATTAGCATTTAAAAAACCTTTGAAATTCACTGAAAAAACCATAGGTTTTAGGGACAGTTATAGTTAGTTGGACATTGCACTCGTACAAAACCCGTGAAATTCCCCTGTTATAGTTAGTTCAGCTAACTATAACTCGCGCTCCGCAATGCACTGCTGATGACGTCACATATTACATCACTCATGACATGGTCAGTGACATCACTGATGACATCACTGATGACATCTCAAATGACATCACTGATGACATCATCCATGTGATAATTTCATGCATCTTCTCACACCCTAATATAACTTTTGATACACCCACTCTAAATTACAGACTGCCATTCTCAAAACCATAGACACTCCAACACCAAAAACTACATACCCACTCACTGATTCTTAGGTCTACACACACATCCACTCACTCACCTGTACAGTCACTCATACTTACAGTCACTCAGTACAGGACTATCATATGCACTCATACACCTATATAAATACTCACACACCGCCACTCATCCATAGAGGTACTCACACACCTAGTCAGTCATGCAAAAAATTAATCACACACCCATTTACTCACCTATACAGTTATACACACACCAGCTCACTTACTCATACAAATACTAGCACATTCTTACGCTCTTATACAATAACTGATACAAGCACACACGCATCCATACAGCCACTCTCACAATAACACACTCTCACTTATAGCCATTTAAATACTCTAACACACATATATACTGCCTTTTACATATGTAGTTACTCGCACATGTACCACTGAGATATACATTCACTCACTAACACACCCATACACACACTCACCCACCCAAGCAGTCCATCACAGATGCACTCTTGAAATCATGCACCCAGTGAATCACCCACTCACACATCTATGTATAGAGTCACACACACCCCACTCACACAAACACTCAGGCAGCCATACAGATACTCAGAGAACCAATCAATAACCCATATAGACACTCATGTAGATATTCGCAAATCCATGCATCCACTTACACACCAACAAACAGACGGATACAGACATTCACACAGTTTAGTCACTAACCCATGCATTCAGTAAGATACGTTTAATCACTCACTTGTAGAGTCAGTCACTCACGTACTAAATCATCCATTCAGACACTTACACACCCACTCATTCTTCAATACGCCTTTCCCTATATATTAAACATATTTAAACTTTACAGAAACACACAGTCACTGGATGATGTCATCAGTGATGTCATCAATCAATCAATCAATCACGGCATTTATAGAGCGCGCTACTCACCCGGGAGGGTCTCAAGGCGCTGGGGGAGGGGGTAAGTTACTGCTCGAACAGCCAGGTCTTGAGCTGCTTCCTGAAGGAGAGATGGTCCTGGGTTCGCCGAAGGTGAGTTGGGAGGGAGTTCCAGGTCTTGGCTGCCAGGTAGGAGAAGGTTCTTCCTCCGGCGGTGGTTCTGCGGATGCGTGGTACGGTGGCGAGGGCGTGGCTGGTTGATCGTAGCTGGCGGGTGGGCGTGTAGAAGGTCATGCGGTTGTTGAGGTACTTTGGGCCCAGGTCGTGGAGGGCCTTGTGTGCGTGGGTGAGGAGTCTGAACGTGATTCTCTTGCTGACGGGGAGCCAGTGCAGGTCTTTCAGGTGTCCGGTGATGTGGCTGTGTCGGGGGATGTCCAGGATGAGTCATGCGGAGGCGTTCTGGATGCGCTGGAGTCTTTTTGAAGTTTGGCTGTGGTTCCGGCGTAGAGGGTGTTCCCATAGTCCAGTCGGCTGGTGACGAGTGCCTGGGTGACGGTCTTCCTGGTTTCAGTGGGGATCCATTTGAAGATCTTGCGGAGCATGCGCAGGGTGTTGAAGCACGAGGATGAGACGGCGTTGACTTGTCTGGTCATCGACAGGGAGGAGTCCAGGATGAAGCCCAGGTTGCGTGCGTGGTCCGTTGGCTTGGGCGCGGTGCCCAGGGCCGGGGGCCACCAGGAGTCGTCCCAGGCGGAGGGTGATGAGCCCAGGATGAGGACTTCCGTCTTGTCTGAGTTTAGTTTAAGGCGGCTGTTCCTCATCCAGTCGGCGACGTCTCTCATCCCGTCGTGTAGGTTTGCTCTGGCGGTGGTGGGGTCGTTGGTGATGTCATTTGAGATGTCATCAGTGATGTCATCAGTGATGTCACTGACCATGTCATGAGTGATGTAATATGTGACATCATCAGCAGTGCATTGCGGGGGCGCGAGTTATAGTTAGCTGAACTAACTATAACAGGGGAATTTCACGGGTTTTGTACGAGTGCAATGTCCAACTAACTATAACTGTCCCTAAAACCTATGGTTTTTTCAGTGAATATATATATAAATATACATATGTTTATATTTATTTGTTATATTATTAAAGTTGTAAAAAAATTGTAAATTATAATCTAAATTTAAATTATTATTTTTAGAATACTTTTAAATTATATATGTAGATAAATATACAGACATATATATGTATTATTTTAGATAAGTAAAACATTTATATGTAGGTTTAAATTACTTAAATATATTTCATTTATAATATAATACTGTTACATGTTAATAAATGTATTGTTAACTATTTTTAAATATATATAAGTAAAAAATGATATTTTTGTAATCAATATTAGTGTATAACAATATATTTATTTTTTTAAATTATGTTATTTACATTGTAAGTATAGGAAAACGATATTTTTGTGTTAGATATTTTTGACTCGATATTTATGCCCCACAATATTTGTGGTTTCGATATTCTGTCACTGAATCCATGCCTTGAAATGGTACACTACAGGGATAGAGGAGTGCTGTTCAGTACATGCATGATGAGTGCATGTACTGAGTGTATGTATACCTGTTAGGAAAATATTACATGAGAGAAGTAGTTCTGTGCTGTGCGTGCACAGTGGAAGCATGTACTGGGATTATGTGTGCTTGTGAAAAGTACAATACATGAGAGGTTACGTTTTGTGCAGTGTGTACAGGATGAATGTGTCTACTGGCAGTGTGTGTGTTTTTGAGCAGCACACCATGGTACAATACAGAAAGGCTACAGTACTGAACAGTTCGCAGAGTGAATGTGTGTGCTGAATGTATATGGGTCTGTGAGGACACAATGCATGAAGATAACAGTACTGAAAAGAGTGTGTACTGTGTCCAGCCACTGAGTGCAAGTGTGCCTACAATGGTATATTTCATGGAAGACCCTAGGTTCCATTTGGGAAGGCCAGGCCTGCGTGGTGAAGACATGAGGAGTAGAGGAATCCCCCCAGACATATTTGTGTATTGCTGCATTCCTGTGAGCTGGGTGTGGAGAGAGAGACCCCCAGTACGCTTCAAAAGGTGATATTTGATTCAGTGACAGATCACATGGAAAGAGCCTGTACACAGCTCAAGAAGGAAATGGGGCTAATAAGGGAATCATAAAGAGTATGGCTGGGAGCCAGGGATTACTCTTTTGATGCGTTATAGTTAGTTCAGCTAACTATAACTCGCGCCCCCGCAATGCACTGCTGATGACGTCACATATTACATCACTCATGACATGGTCAGTGACATCACTGATGACATCACTGATGACATCTCAAATGACATCACTGATGACATCATCCACGTGATAATCTGATGCAGCTCCTCACAACCTAATATAACCTTTGATACACCCAATCTAAATTACAGACTGCCATTCGCAAAACTATAGACACTCCAGCACCAATAACTACATACCCACTCACTGATTCTTAGGTCTACACACACACATCCACTCACTCACCCGTACAGTCACTCATACTTATGGTCACTCAGTACAGGACTATCATATGCACTCTTACTCCTATATAGACACTCAAACACCGCCACTCATCCATAGAGGTACTCACACACCTAGTCAGTCATGCAAATAATTAAACACACTGCCATTTACTCACCTATACAGTTATACACACACCAGCTCACTTAATCATACAAATACTAGCACATTGTTACGCTCTTATACAATCACTGATACAAGCACACATTCATCCATACAGCCACTATCACAATCACTCACTCTCGCTTATAGCTATTTATATACTCCAACACACATATATACTGGCTTTCACATATGTAGTTACTCACACATGTACCACTGGGACATACATTCACTCACTAACACACTCTTACACACACTTACCCACCCATACAGTCTATCACAGATGCACTCTTGAAACCATCCACCCAGTGAATCACCCACTCACACATCTATGCACAGAGTCGCACACACCCCACCCACACAAACACTCAGGCACCCATACAGATACTCAGACAACCAATCAATAACTCATATAGACACTCATGTAGCTATTCACAAACCCATGCAGCCACTTACACAGCAACAGACAGACGGATACAGACATTCACCCAGTTTAGTCACTAACCCATGCATTCAGTAAGATACGTTAAATCACTCACTTATAGAGTCAGTCACGCACCTACTAAATCATCCTTACAGACACTTACACACCCACTCATTCTTCAATACGTCTTTTCCTATATATATTAAAAATATTTAAACTTTACAGAAACACACAGTCACTGGATGATGTCATCAGTGATGTCATTTGAGATGTCATCAGTGATGTCATCAGTGATGTCACTGACCATGTCATGAGTGATGTAATATGTGACGTCATCAGCAGTGCATTACGGGGCGCGAGTTATAGTTAGCTGAACTAACTATAACGGGGGAATTTCCACGGGTTTTGTACGAGTGAAATGTCCAACTAACTATAACTGTCCCTAAAACCTATGGTTTTTTCAGTGAATTTCAAAGGTTTTTTAAATGCTAATTTGTAACTATAACATATCTGAAACCTATGGTTTTTTCAGTGAATATATATATATATATATATTATCTACTGGCGGTCGCCAGTAGATAGTTATAGTTAAAACCTATTATCCATAGGAAATCCGCGACATTCTATTTGAAATAACGTTGGCGCCGGTTGACGAATCTTCGCGAAAGTTTCCAACTTGTTGGGGCGCTCCGGTCCGCTCCTATCCTGAAAGTCTCGGGGTGATACGTCAAGCGGGGGCCGAGAAAAAGGGGGGTCTCAAAACGCGTTTTCCCCATTCATTTTTCCATAGGAACCTTTAGTCGCAGCTACAGCCCGAACTGCTGAACGGAATTACACCAAATTTGGCAAAGAGGTAGCCCTTGGTTCAGTGTCGTGCCTTTTGCTTAAATGGTGTAAATCCGTTCAGTAGTTCCTGAGAAAATCAAAAGTAAAGTCACATATATATCTGGGCGGAGCCTAACCACACATGTCATCGTGAGATCTGATTGGCTGTCAGCACTTCATCCTGGAATTGCTGGCAGCCATCTTGGGACCAATATAAATGATAGTACCTCATTGAAATGCATTGTAGTGAATAGAAGATTTTGAGGGTCACCAAAAGGAGAACTATAAAGGGTGATAACAGGCTTTAGTTACATTAGAATTTATTTGTTGATGGTACCATACTAATTTTAGGAATTGTGGTGTATTCTAAGGTGATTTTACCATGTGAAAAACCTTCTGCTGGGATATCATGAATCATGTTTGAGAGAACACTATTTTCTCATGCTTGTCCCATGGAGGTTTGGAAGGTGCTCCAGAAGCTAAAATGAGAGCATATTTTCTGTAAATTCACATTATCTTTCTCACTCATGTGAGAATGAAGTCTGACATTCTCAGTAAAACATGTACATCCAACAAGGGCAGAGACTGTCAGTTGATTCCTTTGTGTTCTACTGCAGCTTCCCAGAGTGTTCTAAAGAACAACTAGAGTGCTAACAGCCTTACTTATGACAAAAGTATGGCACACCTGAAGCCATCTTGATTGGAATAAACTGGTAACACTTAAACAATTTAATTTAAAAAGGAACAAAATGATGGGGTTCATTTTGTCATAGAAATTATGGTTAGTGCTGTAGAAAGAGAAATTAGGACATGTTTCAAGTGTGATCTCAAATATCTTCCTGTTATATTTCAACAGGAGCAGCCTGCCTGTTGATGCCTTTGTGTTCTACTGCAGCTTCCCAGAGTGTTCTAAAGAACAACTAGAGTGCTAACAGCCTTACTTATGACAAAAGTATGGCACACCTGAAGCCATCTTGATTGGAATAAACTGGTAACACTTAAAACATTTAATTTAAAAAGGAACAAAATGATGGGGTTCATTTTGTCATAGAAATTATGGTTAGTGCTGTAGAAAGAAAAATTAGGACATGTTTCAAGTGTGATCTCAAATATCTTCCTGTTATATTTCAACAGGAGCAGCCTGCCAGTTGATGCCTTTGTGTTCTACTGCAGCTTCCCAGAGTGTTCTAAAGAACAACTAGAGTGCTAACAGCCTTACTTATGACAAAAGTATGGCACACCTGAAGCCATCTTGATTGGAATAAACTGGTAACACTTAAACAATTTAATTTAAAAAGGAACAAAATGATGGGGTTCATTTTGTCAAAGAAATTATGGTTAGTGCTGTAGAAAGAAAAATTAGGACATGTTTCAAGTGTGATCTCAAATATCTTCCTGTTATATTTCAACAGGAGCAGCCTGCCAGTTGATGCCTTTGTGTTCTACTGCAGCTTCCCAGAGTGTTCTAAAGAACAACTAGAGTGCTAACAGCCTTACTTATGACAAAAGTATGGCACACCTGAAGCCATCTTGATTGGAATAAACTGGTAACACTTAAAACATTTAATTTAAAAAGGAACAAAATGATGGGGTTCATTTTGTCATAGAAATTATGGTTAGTGCTGTAGAAAGAAAAATTAGGACATATTTCAAGTGTGATCTCAAATATCTTCCTGTTATATTTCAAAAGGAGCAGCCTGCCAGTTGATGCCTTTGTGTTCTACTGCAGCTTCCCAGAGTGTTCTAAAGAACAACTAGAGCGCTAACAGCCTTACTTATGACAAAAGTATGGCACACCTGAAGCCATCTTGATTGGAATAAACCGGTAACACTTAATACATTTAATTTAAAAAGGAACAAAATGAGGGGTTCTTTTTGAAATAGAAAGTATAGTTAGTGCTGCAGAAAGAAAAATTAGGGCATGTTTTAAGTGAGATCTCAAATCCTCTTCTATTTCATTAGAAAATTCTGACATGCAGACTGAAACAATCACTTTCAATACCAGCAGCAGACTACCAGTTAACTCCCTGGTGAGCAGTAGCTTTACTCCAGTGATCTAATGAGCAACTAGAGTGCTAACATTCTGAATTTATGGCAGATGTGAGACACATCTGAATGCCTTCTTGATGGAATCAAAGTAAAAAACTGAAAGCATTTCCTACTGAGGAGACTGCAGTAAATGAAGAAATTAGGAAACTTCATAACAAAGAAGTCTTCCAAGATGGCCACCAGTGAAAAAAGAGCCGAAATGTAGCACAAATATTACCCAGATGTAGCCCACATATAGCCCAATGACAAAAGTGTGCAAAACACTTTTTATTTTTAGTTTTTTTGCAGTTTTATGTAGTGCAGACTGGTCAGGTATTGGAGCATTGCATCTTAAAACATGACCCCCCTACACTACAAAAACACCACTGCACTACCTTAAACCCTAAAACACTACCCCCAGCACGACCCCCTACACTACACAATCACCACTGCACTATCCTAAACCCTAAAACACTACCCCCAGCACGACCCCCTACACTACCCAAACACCACTGCACTAACCTAAATCCTAAAACACTACCACCAGCACGACCCCCTACACTACCTAAACACCACTGCACTACCCTAAAACATGACCCCCTACACTACACAAACACCACTGCACCGCCCTAAACCCTGAAACACCAGCCCCAGCACAACCCCGTACACTGCCCGCACACCACTGCACTGCCCTAAACCCCGAAAAACCAGCCCCAGCACAACCCCGTACACTGCCCGAAAACCACTGCACTGCCTTAAACCCTGAAACACCAGCCCCAGCACGACCGCCTACACTGCCCGAAAACTACTGCACTGCCCTAAACCCTGAAACACCACCCCCAGCAAGACTACCTACACTGGCCGAACACCACTGCACTGCCCTAAACCCTGAAACACCACCCCCTGCACGACCCCCTACACTGCCCAAACACTACTGCACTGCCCTAAACCCTGAAACACCATCCCTCAGCACGACACCCTACACTGCCCGAACACCACTGCACTGCCCTAAACCCTGAAACACCACCCCTGCACGACCCCCTACACTGCCGGAACACCACTGCACTGCCCTAAACCCTGAAACACCACCCCCAGCACGACCCCCTACACTGACCTAACATCACTGCACTGCCCTAAACCCTGAAACATCACCCCCAGCACAACCCCCTACACTGCCTGAGCACCATTGCTCTGCCCTAAACCCTGAAACACTAGCCCCAGCACGACCCCCTACACTGCCCGAACACCACTGCACTGCCCTAAACCCTGAAACACCACCCCCAGCACGACCCCCTACACTGCCCGAACACAACTGCACTGCCCTAAACCCTGAAACACCAGCCCCAGCAAGACCCCCTACACTGCCCGAACACCACTGCATTGCCCTAGACTCTGAAACACCAGCCCCAGCAAGACCCCCTACACTGCCCGAACACCACTGCACTGCCCTAAACCCTGAAACACCAGCCCCAGCATGACCCCCTACACTGCCCGAACACCACTGCACTGCCCTAAACCCTGAAACACCAGCCCCAGCACGACCCCCTACACTGCCCGAACACTACTGCACTACCCTAAACCCTGAAACACCAGCCCCAGCACGACCCCCTACACTGCCCTAACACCACTGCACTGCCCTAAACCCTGAAACACCAGCCCCAGCACCACCCCCTACAATGCCCGAACACCACTGTACTGCCCTAAACCCTGAAACACCACCCCCTGCACCGCCCCCTACACTGCCCGAACACCACTGCACTGCCCTAAACCCTGAAACACCACCCCCTGCACGACCCCCTACACTGCCCGAACACCACTGCACTGCCCTAAACCCTGAAACACCACCCCCTACACTGCCCGAACACCACTGCACTGCCCTAAACCCTGAAACACCACCCCCAGCATGACCCCCTTTACTGCTCGAACACCACTGCACTGCCCCAAACCCTGAAACACCACCCCCAGCATGACCCCCTACACTGCCCGAACACCACTGCCCTAAACCCTGAAACACCACCCCTGCACGACCCCCTACACTGCCCGAACACCACTGCACTGCCCTAAACCCTGAAACACCACCCCTGCACGACCCCCTACACTGCCCGAACACCACTGCACTGCCCTAAACCCTGAAACACCACCCCCAGCACGACCCCCTACACTGCCCGAACACCACTGCACTGCCCTAAACCCTAAAACACCACCCCCAGCACGACCCCCTACACTGCCCGAACACCACTGCACTGCCCTAAACCCTAGAACACTACCCCCAGCAAGACCCCCTACACTACCCGAACACCACTGCATTGCCCTAAACCCTAAAACACTCCCCCAGCACGACCCCCTACACTACCCAAATACCAATGCACTACCCTAATCCCTAAAACACTACCGCCCGCACAACTCCCTACACTACCCAAAGACCACTGCACTACCCTAAACTCTAAAACAATATCCCCCGCACGACTCCCTACACTACCCAAAGACCACTGCACTACCCTAAACCCTAAAACACGACCTCCTACACTACACAAACACCACTGCACTACCCTAAACCCTAAAAAACTACCCCCAGCACGAACCCCTACACTACCCAAACACCACTGCACTACCCTAAACCATAAAACACTACCCCCAGCAGTACCCCCTACGCTACCCAAACACCACTGCACTAACCTAAACCCTAAAACACTACCCCCAGCAGTACCCCCTACATTACCCAAACACCATTGCACTACCCTAAACCCTAAAACACTACCCCCAGCAGTATCCCCTACACTACCCAAACACCACTGCACTACCCTAAAACCCTAAAACACTAACCCCAGCACGACCCCCTACACTACCCAAACACCACTGTACTACCCTAAACCCTAAAACACTCCCCCCAGCACGACTCCCTACACTACCCAAACACCTCTGCACTACCCTAAACCCTAAATCTACCCCCAGCATGACCCCCTACACTACACAAACACCACTGCACTACCCTAAACCCTAAAACACTACCCCCAGCACGACCCTCTTCACTACCTAAACACAACTGCACAATTTGTTACAGGCGTTGCAACGCAGACCTGTGGTGCTTACTGGAAGTACCTGGTGGGCTAGTTGGGCCCCAAGGACTCTCAGGATTCAAGGTGACCTAATCCCCCAACTTAAAACGCGCCACGGGGCGCGTTTGCACAGTGGTGAAGGGAGGGGCGGGGCCTCAGGTGACATGTGCGCAAACACGCCCTGTGGTGCGTTTTAAGTTGGGGAGATAATTCCCTTTGAATCCTGGGGGCCAACTAGCCCACCAGGTACCTTCAGTAAGCACAACAGAGTTGCGTTGCAGAGAGGTGAAAAAGGTGCGTGGCCTCGGAACGCCTCTCTGCAACTCAGCTCTGTAGTCCTAACTGTAGGTACCTGGGGGCTAGTTGGGCCCCAGGGACCCTCAGGATTCAAGGGGACTTAATCCCGCAACTTAAAACGCGCCACGGGGCGCGTTTGCACACATGTCACCTCAGGCCCCCTCCCTTCACCACTGTGCAAACGCGCACTGGCTCTGGTTAGTCAGAGTCAGTTACCACCAGTACCCGTCTGAAAAAGTTGTGGGCACAGGATGATTTTGCAACAAGGCCTCTTTCTGCTCCTCTGTTGGTTCTTTCTGCACATCTTTTGCTTCTTTCTGTGCATTTTTTCTTCTTTCTTCACATGTCCTACCTCTGTTGGCATAGTTAGAAACTAGCATTTAAAAAACCTTTGAAATTCACTTAAAAAATCATAGGTTTCAGGCACGTTATAGTTAGAAATTAGCATTTAAAAAACCTTTGAAATTCACTGAAAAAACCATAGGTTTCAGGCACGTTATAGTTAGAAATTAGCATTTAAAAAACCTTTGAAATTCACTAAAAAAAACATAGGTTTCAGACACGTTATAGTTAGAAATTAGCATTTAAAAAACCTTTGAAATTCACTGAAAAAACCATAGGTTTTAGGGACAGTTATAGTTAGTTGGACATTGCACTCGTACAAAACCCGTGAAATTCCCCTGTTATAGTTAGTTCAGCTAACTATAACTCGCGCCCCGCAATGCACTGCTGATGACGTCACATATTACATCACTCATGACATGGTCAGTGACATCACTGATGACATCACTGATGACATCTCAAATGACATCACTGATGACATCATCCATGTGATAATTTCATGCATCTTCTCACACCCTAATATAACTTTTGATACACCCACTCTAAATTACAGACTGCCATTCTCAAAACCATAGACACTCCAACACCAAAAACTACATACCCACTCACTGATTCTTAGGTCTACACACACATCCACTCACTCACCTGTACAGTCACTCATACTTACAGTCACTCAGTACAGGACTATCATATGCACTCATACACCTATATAAATACTCACACACCGCCACTCATCCATAGAGGTACTCACACACCTAGTCAGTCATGCAAAAAATTAATCACACACCCATTTACTCACCTATACAGTTATACACACACCAGCTCACTTACTCATACAAATACTAGCACATTCTTACGCTCTTATACAATAACTGATACAAGCACACACGCATCCATACAGCCACTCTCACAATAACACACTCTCACTTATAGCCATTTAAATACTCTAACACACATATATACTGCCTTTTACATATGTAGTTACTCGCACATGTACCACTGAGATATACATTCACTCACTAACACACCCATACACACACTCACCCACCCAAGCAGTCCATCACAGATGCACTCTTGAAATCATGCACCCAGTGAATCACCCACTCACACATCTATGTATAGAGTCACACACACCCCACTCACACAAACACTCAGGCAGCCATACAGATACTCAGAGAACCAATCAATAACCCATATAGACACTCATGTAGATATTCGCAAATCCATGCATCCACTTACACACCAACAAACAGACGGATACAGACATTCACACAGTTTAGTCACTAACCCATGCATTCAGTAAGATACGTTTAATCACTCACTTGTAGAGTCAGTCACTCACGTACTAAATCATCCATTCAGACACTTACACACCCACTCATTCTTCAATACGCCTTTCCCTATATATTAAACATATTTAAACTTTACAGAAACACACAGTCACTGGATGATGTCATCAGTGATGTCATCAATCAATCAATCAATCACGGCATTTATAGAGCGCGCTACTCACCCGGGAGGGTCTCAAGGCGCTGGGGGAGGGGGTAAGTTACTGCTCGAACAGCCAGGTCTTGAGCTGCTTCCTGAAGGAGAGATGGTCCTGGGTTCGCCGAAGGTGAGTTGGGATGGAGTTCCAGGTCTTGGCTGCCAGGTAGGAGAAGGATCTTCCTCCGGCGGTGGTTCTGCGGATGCGTGGTACGGTGGCGAGGGCGTGGCTGGTTGATCGTAGCTGGTGGGTGGGCGTGTAGAAGGTCATGCGGTTGTTGAGGTACTTTGGGCCCAGGTCGTGGAGGGCCTTGTGTGCGTGGGTGAGGAGTCTGAATGTGATTCTCTTGCTGACGGGGAGCCAGTGCAGGTCTTTCAGGTGTCCGGTGATGTGGCTGTGTCGGGGGATGTCCAGGATGAGTCGTGCGGAGGCGTTCTGGATGCGCTGGAGTCTTTTTGAAGTTTGGCTGTGGTTCCGGCGTAGAGGGTGTTCCCATAGTCCAGTCGGCTGGTGACGAGTGCCTGGGTGACGGTCTTCCTGGTTTCAGTGGGGATCCATTTGAAGATCTTGCGGAGCATGCGCAGGGTGTTGAAGCACGAGGATGAGACGGCGTTGACTTGTCTGGTCATCGACAGGGAGGAGTCCAGGATGAAGCCCAGGTTGCGTGCGTGGTCCGTTGGCTTGGGCGCGGTGCCCAGGGCCGGGGGCCACCAGGAGTCGTCCCAGGCGGAGGGTGATGAGCCCAGGATGAGGACTTCCGTCTTGTCTGAGTTTAGTTTAAGGCGGCTGTTCCTCATCCAGTCGGCGACGTCTCTCATCCCGTCGTGTAGGTTTGCTCTGGCGGTGGTGGGGTCGTTGGTGATGTCATTTGAGATGTCATCAGTGATGTCATCAGTGATGTCACTGACCATGTCATGAGTGATGTAATATGTGACGTCATCAGCAGTGCATTGCGGGGGCGCGAGTTATAGTTAGCTGAACTAACTATAACAGGGAATTTCACGGGTTTTGTACGAGTGCAATGTCCAACTAACTATAACTGTCCCTAAAACCTATGGTTTTTTCAGTGAATATATATATAAATATACATATGTTTATATTTATTTGTTATATTATTAAAGTTGTAAAAAAATTGTAAATTATAATCTAAATTTAAATTATTATTTTTAGAATACTTTTAAATTATATATGTAGATAAATATACAGACATATATATGTATTATTTTAGATAAGTAAAACATTTATATGTAGGTTTAAATTACTTAAATATATTTCATTTATAATATAATACTGTTAAATTTTAATAAATGTATTGTTAACTATTTTTAAATATATATAAGTAAAAAATGATATTTTTGTAATCAATATTAGTGTATAACAATATATTTATTTTTTTAAATTATGTTATTTACATTGTAAGTATAGGAAAACGATATTTTTGTGTTAGATATTTTTGACTCGATATTTATGCCCCACAATATTTGTGGTTTCGATATTCTGTCACTGAATCCATGCCTTGAAATGGTACACTACAGGGATAGAGGAGTGCTGTTCAGTACATGCATGATGAGTGCATGTACTGAGTGTATGTATACCTGTTAGGAAAATATTACATGAGAGAAGTAGTTCTGTGCTGTGCGTGCACAGTGGAAGCATGTACTGGGATTATGTGTGCTTGTGAAAAGTACAATACATGAGAGGTTACGTTTTGTGCAGTGTGTACAGGATGAATGTGTCTACTGGCAGTGTGTGTGTTTTGAGCAGCACACCATGGTACAATACAGAAAGGCTACAGTACTGAACAGTTCGCAGAGTGAATGTGTGTGCTGAATGTATATGGGTCTGTGAGGACACAATGCATGAAGATAACAGTACTGAAAAGAGTGTGTACTGTGTCCAGCCACTGAGTGCAAGTGTGCCTACAATGGTATATTTCATGGAAGACCCTAGGTTCCATTTGGGAAGGCCAGGCCTGCGTGGTGAAGACATGAGGAGTAGAGGAATCCCCCCAGACATATTTGTGTATTGCTGCATTCCTGTGAGCTGGGTGTGGAGAGAGAGACCCCCAGTACGCTTCAAAAGGTGATATTTGATTCAGTGACAGATCACATGGAAAGAGCCTGTACACAGCTCAAGAAGGAAATGGGGCTAATAAGGGAATCATAAAGAGTATGGCTGGGAGCCAGGGATTACTCTTTTGATGCACATATCATTGTGGTTGGCATCCAGGTGTGAACTTTAGTCACTCCCATGGCCTGTGTTGTGGGACTACCAGCTTTGGAGTGTCTCCTGAGGTGACAGACAGCCTTTCAATAGGAAGAAGAGAGAGAAAAGTGTACATTTCAAAAGAAGCAGAACCTCAACATAAAACTTCAAGGACCTAGACCCTTAATCGCATTTGGTGTCTGGAAATGGACTATAAGAAGGGGAGGTTGAGACCCCAAAAGTGGTCATCTGCCAAGCAGCCAGATTGGCTGTGAGAGGAGGGGAAACTCTTCAAGACTTTTGTCCGTGACAAGGACTAGGGGACAAGGCCTGCTAGTCTCCCTGCTGTGTGAAGGGACTACGCTTTGCCTGGCCCTAGGTTACATGCCAAAGGCTGTTCTCAAAAACCGAAGCAGAAAAGTACTATTCAGGTTGCACTCCTTCCCTTAATCAAATTCCATTTTTCATATTCATGCACGAAAAGTAGTAGTCTGTAAATGCGTGCGATCAGCTACTGTGAATCGCCCCATGTCACAGCTAATTCAATATGATTCCAAAAGGGCGCCTTGCTCGCGCACCCAACTGTCGCACTGCGAAATAGGAAATATTCCTTCTCAATGAAACATATCTTCCAAAATGTGTCCATTTTAACCACTGGATACCAATATTTTATGATTCTTTTTCACCATTAATCCTTGTATTTTTAATCACTGCGGAGACAGCGTAATTGACCATCATTATTTATTCAACTTAGTTCTTGTACCTCCTGAATGCCCATCCAGGCTTATACAGTGACACATCAAGGTCAATTTTGCAACGGAGTAGGCCCATTAGAAAATACCCAATGCATTTCGAGCCATACGGCTCTTCGTCAGGGGTCTCTAAAACAAATAAGAGAAACAGCTCAGCTGACTACTCGTATGAGAACCTTCATCATACAAAATACAAAATAATGTTACAACACCCAATACCTATACCCTCACCACCCTCAGTACCCCCCCACTCTAATCTCAAAAACTAAAAAACATTAACTGAATGCAAACCCCTAACCCTCTATATGTATAGGTATTGGGTGTTGTAACATTATTTTGTATTTTGTATGATGAAGGTTCTCATACGAGTAGTCAGCTGAGCTGTTTCTCTTATTTGTTTTAGAGACCCCTGACGAAGAGCCGTATGGCTCGAAATGCATTGGGTATTTTCTAATGGGCCTACTCCGTTGCAAAATTGACCTTGATGTGTCACTGTATAAGCCTGGATGGGCATTCAGGAGGTACAAGAACTAAGTTGAATAAATAATGATGGTCAATTACGCTGTCTCCGCAGTGATTAAAAATACAAGGATTAATGGTGAAAAAAGAATCATAAAATATTGGTATCCAGTGGTTAAAATGGACACATTTTGGAAGATATGTTTCATTGAGAAGGAATATTTCCTATTTCGCAGTGCGACAGTTGGGTGCGCGAGCAAGGCGCCCTTTTGGAATCATGTTCTCAAAAACCACCACCTGACCCGATTGGTGAACCAATTTCTTAATGCCCCAACTAAACCTTTTGGCACTATTCAGTTCAAAAAGACCAAAGCAATTCAAGGGCTAAACCACTCCCATTAATTGATCGGGAAGCTCAGGAAACATCTTGTGGTCTACAGTATCAAAGCCAGATGATAAATCTACAGAACCACGGATCACTGTTTAACCCCTGTTTTGCATCTTAAGAAATTGTTCGAATACATCCCTGACTGCAACCTCTGACCCTCTCAGAGAGTGAGACCCTGAACATAACTCTGAAAAATTGCATGTGCCTGTCTCCAACACTTAGGGCCTGAATGCGAGGCAGGAGGAGCGCTATTCCCCAGGTGGGATGCTGCTCAACCAGTTGTGACTGGCCTGGTGTTCCCACACCCAGGTTTCCCTGGTGTGGGAATACAGATTCAAATTTTGCTGTCTGGAAATCCCACCCTTCCTCTACCCTTTCCCTGCACAGAAGCCAATGTTAAACCTCACGGAATTCGGAATTCCTAGCGGCTTTGCAGTCCACCGTTGCTGTTTTTTTAAGTCAACCACAAGCCATTGCAAATAGCGATCTTCATACTTAATATTCAATAGGTAGGTTGTTGTGTGACCTCAAGCGAAGAAAGATTTTGCAATGCAACCAATTAGTACAGAGTCATAAACAATCTCAACTACGCAAAACTTATTCTACCTATTTCAAAGTGGGATTTGTACATATATCAGGATATACAATTTTTAAGCAGCCACCTAAATTGCAAAAAAGATTCTTTTTTACAAAACATTTATTACAAAAGGATTTTACATGTGTCACTGAGAATTATAGGGCACACAGGAAAGCAATAATTAACCAATACAAAGAAGCATATAGCATTTGGTGACTATACAAGAAAAGACTGTTTGACATGATTAAAGATAATGCCTCTCATACAAGATAGATGAGGATTTGAAACAAATCCCAGAAGCAATGTCCAAACAGTCTATAGATGTTGACGTTTCGGTTCTCCAAATCACTTCAACCTGGACCATCATCAACAAGAACAGTGCTCAACCATTTCAATTATGCTCTTATTGCTCTGTGAATCATTTCAAATCAGGACAGGGAAATCAATCAGGATTTACTTTCCAGTTTTTCACTAGGCCATTAGTACCATCCTTGAACAAGTTTGCATAGACAATCAAATACCTGCGCCACTATCAGTCAAGGGATTAAATACAATTTCTGACCTTGTGCTATAACCTATATATTCTAACAACTTCACCTAAGTCAGATAAGCTTTCTGAAAGTATTTCACACACGGTCTCAAACCATCTGACTTGACTCAATGTGCCTATAAGTACATCGGTGGCATCATAAAATTAAAGACCGGTTGCAAAATGTTGGTGCACAATTTGCGGAGAGTCTTTTAGTACATCGGGGCCTCAGTTTCTCTACAAAAGGCAAGATTAGTAGTTGCTTTAAGTCATCTGGGGATACCCCTCTTTGCAGAGAATCAAGATCTATACACATGTTATGCTCTGTCAAGGTAGCAATCGTCTTTTTAACCGGAGATGTCAGAAGGATGGACTGCCAAGCGGGGAAGATCACATGGTGAGTGATTTCTTTGGCTTATTATTTTTATAAACTGGAAAAACAAACTCGCTTTGCAAAAATTCTGAACAAAGAGACATAGAAGGACCAAACGCTGAGCTGGTATAGACAAAGGTGCCAGAATCTATTTTTGATTGCAGATCAATTGTTTTTGTGTGTAGGAATCTGCCCACAAAGTCACAAACTAAATATTATGGTAACACCACTCAACTTTTAGCTGGAGGTGTACTATTTAATTATGTTATGAGGATTTGTAAACCTCCCTTATCACCCGGGGTGTGTCCAAGTGCTGGAGTAGGTGTGTAGGTAAATCGGGCTCTTAATCGATCAGCCAGGTCTTCAGTTTCTTGTGGAATTAGAGATGGTATGGGGAGGTCCTGATTTTTAGGCCCCGATTAAGATGACGGTCAGTAGGACTACTGCCCGCTATTGCGGCGGTCAGGAGACCATCCGACAACCATGCAGCGGATACAACATACACATTTTGATGCTACTGCCGGGCTAGCGGTCATAAAGTTGTCAGAACCATGGTGGTGGCATGCTGCAGCCATGGTAAAGGGCAGCACATGCCGCCGCCATGCAGCACCTCCAGCACATCCATGCACCATGTGCCATGCACCATGTCGCGCATGACACACAGTGCATGGAGGTGAGTGGGGGCACTACATGTGTCCCCAGTGCCACTTTTCAGTGGCCTACAATGGGATGGGGCTCTGTTTGGAGGCCCCATATCCCTTTTCAACAACCTTTTCATGGCGGTGTTCCTGCCATGAAAAGGCTGTCAAAAAGGGATATCCGAATCTCGGCGACGGTGCCTGCCTTGGCTCCACTGCCATTGTTGGACGCTGGTACGACCAACGCCCCGTCGGGATCTATGATCCTGGCGGAGGCAATGGTATTTCGTCCGACCAAATAGGGTCCAACCACCAGCATTGTAATGTGGCGGTCGGACTGATGGGCTGTCGGAACGCCACAATGGCATGTCAGTGTGCAGTACGACCGACATCGTAATGAGGCCCATAGTTATTAAATATAATTCTGACAAGTGTAACTACAAGCCCTGTGTTAATTTGTTTTAGCACCTATTTGTTTAAGGTGCCTTACATCCTTGGTTATATTGCTCAGTCAAAGATTGCATCAAAGATATGTGAAATGCCTGTCCTCTAACATTTACACCAAAGTTCTGAAGAGAAGCAGATCTGGTCTGGTTGGTCACTGGTGCACGTGGGAGGAAGTATGTTATGAATGAAACATTCCAGATCTGATCTGTCTGGAGAAAGAACCAGATCATTGTGGGTGTTGCACAAAGTCTTGCGTGAACTCAACCCTGCCAATCCTGAGACTGGTGGCCAGAGTCAACACCTTTGGAAAGGAAGCCATGGCAGAGACAGGCCTCTTTATAAATTAAGAACTGAACTCAGGAAGCTGAGTTTTAATGGCCAGTCATTAGGCCTCGTTCTTTACATTCTTCACGGTTCTCTGTATCAGAAGCACATCCTTGCAATGTGCAAAGAGGGTCAGAGAATGAAAAGGAGTAGTCAGGCTTGGATTGGACTTGGCCCAGACTGAATTTCTATTATGCTCACAAAATCTTGCAAAATTTGCAAATTTTGGGATATGCGAATCTCGTGAAATGTTCATATTCCAAATCTTCGTGAACTTTTATCCACTGCAGACTGGTATTTGCAGCCATAGCTAATAGATCATTTCTGCTTGGACCAATCTCATTTTGCTATATCATGTGACTATTGCATGCAAGGTATGCCATTGCGTGAAAATGTTAATTGAAACACCAGCAAACCACTTTTCATGTACTTTCACATACTTTTTGCAAAATATTTCAAAATATCATTACATAATGGTCAATTTTGCCCATTCCTAATCTGGAACCTTGAATCCAAGAGGGTGAATGACAGCAAGTCATGACCAATGGCTAGAACCCTGTGGGATAGTTCATGGCATCTTAGTTTACCACAGCAGAAGGGGATACAGAACCTGCTCAAAGAGTTAGACCACCATCCATCACCCTAAGACTTGCACTTTCCAGTCAGTAATTTCAGGCCAAGCCTGTTACTTCAGTTGACCTGGGGTGAACTACCTCACACCTTTTGCATGGATGTAGGCACTGTCTCATCATTTATTATGCTACCACCCCAGAGTAACACCCCACTTCTGGGTATAAAGTGTCAGTGGTGTAGGAGATATCCAACTCATTGTTAAGGGAGAGAACATTTACCTCACTAGAGGTGTGTAATGGAAGTACAAGTGCTTAAGCATGGTATGCACGACATGATTGATCATATGTTTCCTGAATGGGATGTACTTGATTTTCCAGAAGGCAGTTGTTAAATATTCTGGAGTGTGACACTCAGCTAAATGCGAAGATGTGATTTAACAGTACTGTGAGATTCACAAGCTGGGTTGATTGTCTGTTGAATTGTTGCCAAACAAGGAAAGAGCTGAAGACACACATTTTTCGCACCACAAGTCAGTAGAAATCTAATTAGACCCACCAATAGATGTATATCTCCTGGCGGGGTGTAAACAGTGCCGATGTTTGGAAACAAGGGCTACAGTTATTTTACACTGCTTAAGAGCCACTATGAATGCCAAGTCCATCGAAAACAAGTAGAAAAAATAGAAGGTCCTCATTCTGAGTTACATTGAAACACCGATTTTGGCTAATTTTCTGCTTAATTAATATGCTTACTAATGTGATAATTCGCATTTGTTATAATTGCACCAATATATTCCGAGGGCAGATTTTGCCTGGTCAAATCTGGCACAAGGGGCCATATTATCAAGAACGGCGATAACATTATCGCCGCTTTAGCGGCAGGAAACTGCCACTAAAGCGACGATAAGGGGCTTGATAATATGCCCTATAGAATTCCAATAGAAGCCCAGGTTCTGGTGTGAAGGACATCAAACCTGGGCTTCTATTGAATTCTATAGGGCATATTATCAAGCTCCTTATCGCCGCTTTAGCGGCAGTTTCCTGCCGCTAAAGCGGCGATAATGTTATCGCCAGTTCTTGATAATATGGCCCAATGTCTCGAGAAATTGTCCACTTAACGTAAATCACTTGCAGAAATTGGTGTGACTACACAGAGTTCCCCCTGGAATTCTCCATTACAGAGGTAAAACTAGAAGAATTTCTCGTCACGGAACTACAACCCTGCAATATTGGTAGTTCCAATTACCTCTTTAGTGCACTGAAAGTTTCAACATATTTAGGATCACAGCTTATGCAGCCTATTCACAAACTGAATTTTGTAGTACATGAAGTAGTACCACAATATTGATACTTGTGTAATACAAATTGCTATTTGCTAACCTAAAGGTGGCGACCTCGCCTCCCCTGTGATTTCAATGTGGAAATCTTTGCACATGTATGCCTACATTTTAATTCTAAATGTGGGAAGAACAAGGGCGAAGTAGTTCGAAAAGGGGGAGTACTTACTACAAAATCAGAGTAGTTTAGGGAAATTTAATGAGGAACTTTGGGAAGGACAGGCTCCTACAAACACCCACCCACAAAAAAGTAAGATCTTTGCCATTCACAAACTACACTTCTAAAGTTACTACAACCATAAAGGTGTAAAAACAGTAGTTTATCATAGCCTTAAGCATGTTAAGAACCATACCTGGCCACGTAAATGTACTAGAATACAGTCCCATTGAAAATAATGGAGGCACAGATTTAAAATAACATGATGTAGGAACTAATGTGAAGTAAATAAAATTATTTTGACATTTAAAATATAAATATATTTTGCTGATGTTCAAAAATTGTAAATAACTATTGAGTTTATTATTTTAAAATGTAATAATAAAATTAATTTAAAAAGAAAATTAAATTAAACTTTTGTGTTTTTGGTAAAAAAAAAAGAATTTGAATTAATTCTAAACCTAACATTTAACACAATGCAGCACATATTAAACAAAATTAAAAAAAATGTTACTGTGGTGGAGTGCTTTAAAAAATGTTAAAGAAATATTTATAAATTAAATACATTTATTTTAATTAATTAATTATTCAATACATATTGAATTTAATGAGTTAAAGTGCTGTAATATTTTTAGTTCTAAGTTAATAATATTTTTTTATTGTTTTACAGATATAATTTATATTAAGATTTGTTTAATATTTTTTTGAAGATTAAAAAATAATAAACTTTAATATTTTTCTCTATAAATTCCCATACATACTCCAACCACTGTGGCAGATATCTCCACCTATGTGGGAAAAGAGACTTGTATTAAAGTTTCACTAGTAAATCCTGTTGTAGGAGGCAAAATGTTCCACCAGGGGGTCCAGATACAGAAATCTACACTTAGGTGTAAATCTACACTTGGAAATGATGAATAGTAAAAATGTGTAGACTTACCCCCCAAGTATAAAGGTAAATCTACAGATGAGTAAATGCACATGTGTATGTTTACCTTTCTGAATAGGCCCCTTAGGTCCTAATTACAAGTCTGGCAGTTTTCAGACTGCCAGACTCATGGTGGGGCAGCGGTGGCGGTCTTCCAAATGCCATTTTACGACCTTGGTGGTTGTACTGCCCTGGGACCGCTGACTCCACCAGGGAACCACTGTTCCCTAGCGATGGCGCGATGGTCAAGAGGCATCAATATGTTTGGCGGGACCGCTGCGGCCCAGCCAAGCATATTACGACTTTCCTCACCGCCACTGATTTCATGGAGGTCTTTCCTCAATGAAAACAGCTATGGTGAGGAAAGAAAGGGGGCCCTGTGAGTCATTCCATGTGGAAGCACACAGGGGGGTACCACATGTGCACCCTTGTGTGCATGTACCCCCAGTTCCAGTACGGTATGGACTTCATAGTCCATGCCGTGCTGGAACTTCCTTTGAAGTTCCCATTGCAGTGACTATTTTATAGACACCGCCGTGGGAACGCCAAAGAAATCACCCACCAATGACAAAAAAAGTAATTATATGGTGGCCGGTTCTCATAAGGGTTTGGCGGTGCGGCGGTGGGGCACCCTCAAACTCGTAATCGGGCCCTAAGTGTTTATAAATGCCACAACCTGGCCACTCTGCCCTCTCTGATACCCCCACAGTGAGCCCACTCCCATAGACCATGCAAGTTGTTTGGAGAAAAAAAGGCTGAAGCATGGACGTCATTAGGGGTTACCAGGGATCGCTGCTGCGATCTCTGGCTTGCTGCTTGTGACCCCACTGCCTTTGCAACTTCCGGCCTGAGAAATCACACAGGCAGTGGCAGGAACAGAAGGAAAATGGAGCCCTGTTAACATTTTGCTGCTCGTTCAAAACTGGGATGTTTTAATCAGTGCTTTAAATGGAAATATAGAAGTGTAGGTAATTACAATCCTCAGTAATTGTTTGCCCCTAAGAAGTGGCGGTACACTCCCAAAATGTATTGCAGCAGTGCTGAGAAGTGCAGGTCTGCCTTGCACATAAAAGAAGTGCAGGTACTCAGTACCAAACAGTACCTGTCCATTTAAAGCGCTGGTTTGAATTCATTTATTGGTATCCCAAATGTCTCTAGAAGGCACTTTTCAGGGGCACCCAAGGGAGCCACAGATAAAACTGGTGAAGCCACCTATAATGTGCAATCATGTGTGCTGCATGCAGGTGTGTATTACTATATTAATTTATAAATTAATGCAACAGCTTTCTAAACCAGGTACAGGATACGCATCAACTTTGTACTATATATATATATATATATATATATATGTATTATCTACTGGCGGTCGCCAGTAGATAGTTATAGTTAGGACCTATTATCCATAGGAAATCCACAACATTCTATTCCCAATAAGTTTGGCGTCGTTTGACGAATCATCGCGAAATTTTCAAAACTAGTGGGGCGCTCCGGTCCGCTCCTGTCTTGAAAGTTTCGGGGTGATTCATCAAGTGGGGGCCGAGAAAAAGGGGGTCCCAAAACGTGTTTTCTCCATGTTAATTCCCATAGGAAATTTTAGACACGGTTACAGCCTGAACTGCTGAACGGAATTACACCAAATTTTGCAAAAAGGTAGCGCTTGGTTCAGAAAGCGACCTTTTTTTAAATGGTGTAAATCCGTTCAGTAGTTACGGAGAAATTAAAAAAATAAGAGTGAAAAAATCAATTTCCTATAGGAAATTTTATGCAAGGCTACAGCAAAAACTGCTGAACGGAATTACACCAAATTTGGCAAAAAGGTAGTGCTTGGTTCAGAAAGCACCCTTTTTAAAAATGGTGTAAATCCGTTCAGTAGTTGCTGAGAAAATCCAAAATAAAAGTTTCGATATCTATGGCCGCGGTGGATCCGCGCACCCTCCCGACCACGAGCTGCATGCTCATTGGCTGTCAACACTCCAAACCAGGAAGTGTTGGCAGCCATCTTGTTCCTTGGTAGAACCGAGGAACAAGAAAGCAGTAAAACAACTGCGCAAAACGCAAAAAGGGGGCAGGGTAGAAACACCCTGACCCCCTAGGCCTGCTCAGGAGGTCCCAGAAGGACCCCCAGGGCCCCCCCCCCAAATTTTTTTTTTTTTTTTTAAATCGGGAAAAAACGCGCTGGGTGCGCGGATCCTGCCGATAAAAAAAAAAAAATGAAGCGCGGGCTCCCGCGCTCGTGAGTTAATTGGCCCCGGGTGGGCCAAGTCCCGGGGGCATGCAGGGTTTATCAAATAATAACATGGGGGCCTCTAAGGCCTCCAAGCCCCGGGGACTGCCACCCCCGGGCTTTATAAAAATAATGCTGGCGGGGGGCACACGGCCCCCCTCAGCCCCGGGGACCGCCACCCCCGGGGCTTCTTTTTTTATTTTTAAATAACCTGTGTGGGGGCTCGAGCTCCCCCACACGCCCGGGACCGCCACCTCCCGGGGCACTAAATAATAAAATGTGGGGTCCGTTTAGGACCCCGAGCCCCGGGGACCACCACCTCCCCGGGACTGTGCACAGGATGGGAGGGGGCCGCGCGGCCCTCCTCCTGGAGCCCTTGATGGCCCTGGGGACCGCCACCCCCAGGGCCAGCTCCTGCAGTGTCCCGGGTGCCTACCCCGGGACACTGTACTTTGCAATGACAGGCGGGAGCCTCGCGGCTCCCGCCCTGTCATTGCAAACTTGCTTTGCTTCATTGAAGCGAGAGCAGGGAAACCTGCTCTCGCTTCAATGAAGCAAAGCAGATTGCTTTTCCACATGGGGAGCTGCATGTTAGCAGCTCCCCATGTGGAAAAGCAATGCCGGCTCCTGCAGGACGCGGTGAGCCGGCGGGACCGTGCGGGGATTGTGGACCCCCCCACGGTCCCCAACGAGTGGCCAGGCCCCGGGGGATGGGGTCCCCGGGGCCATTAGTGGCCCGGGAGGGGGGCCACGCAGCCCCCCTCCCCAAAAAGAAAAAAAAATAAAGACGCAAAGGCTGGCCCCGGGGGATGGGGTCCCCGGGGCCTTAAATGGCCTGAGGAGGGGGGCCACGCAGCCCCCCTCTGAATATTTTATTTTAAAAAAACAGTGGGCATGCCCCGGGGGATGGGGTCCCCGGGGCCAATAGAGGCCGAGGAAAGGGGGGCCATACAAAAAAAAAGTAAAAGTAAAAAAAAAAATAAGACCGGCATCGTGCCGGAGGCCCCGCCCCTCACTGCAGCAGTCTGCAAACGCGCCCCTGGCGCGTTTGCAGATGGGAACGAACTCCCCTTGAATACTGGGGGTGCCTGGGGCCAACTAGCCCACCAGGAACCTTCAGTATGCGCCAGGAGCTGCGTTGCTGAGAGGTGTGCAGAGGCCACGCCCCTTTTTACACCTCTCTGCAACGCATCTCTGTGGCGCATTTTGGAGGTACATGGTGGGCTACTTGGGCTCCAGGGACCCTCAGGATTCAAGGGGAGTTAATCCCCCAACTTAAAACGCGCCACGGGGAGTGTTTGCACAGTGGTGAAGGGAGGGGCGGGGCTTCAGGTGACATGTGTGCAAACAGGCCCCGTGGCGTGTTTTAAGTTCAGGAATTAATTCCTCTTCAATCCTGAGGGTCCTGGGGCCAACTAGCCCACCAGGTACCTCCAGTAAGCGCCACGGAGCTGCGTTGCAGAGTGTTGTAAAAAGGGGCGTGGCCTCTGAACACCTCTCTGCAACTCAGCTCTCTAGCGCATACTGGAGGTACCTGGTGGGCTAGTTGGCCCCTAGGGACCCTTGGGATTGAGGAGGAATTAATTCTCCAACTTAAAACGCGCCACAGGGCATGTTTGCTGAAATGTCACCTCAGGCCCCACCCCCTTCCTTCACCATTGTGCAAATATTCCTCTAAAATCAGCCGAAATACGAATTCCAATTTACTCACCTGTTATCAGGAGAGACCTCAGTGCTGCATCTTTGAGCCCAGTACTGATCCTGAAAAGTAATTCTAACCGTACTTACCAGTAACTTGAATTTCCTTCCATGGGCTAACATTGACTGGTTTCACTTGGAAATTCTTCTAAGTGTGGAGTTTTGGAACTTTATAATATTCCTCTAAAATCAGCCGAACTACGAATTCCGATTTACTCACCTGTTATCAGGAGAGACCTCAGTGCTGCATCTTTGAGCCCAGTACTGATCCTGAAAAGTAATTTTAACCGTACTTACCAGTAACTTAAATTTCCTTCCATAGGATATCATTGCCTGCTTTTTGCTGAAAAAGTTTCTGTCGATTTTTGAAACTTACAAATATTCCTCTAAAATCAGCAGAACTACGAATTCCGATTTACTCACCTGTTATCAGGAGAGACCTCAGTGCTGCATCTTTGAGCCCAGTACTGATCCTGAAAAGTAATTCTAACCGTACTTACCAGTAACTTGAATTTCCTTCCATAGGCTAAGATTGACTCGTTTCACTTGGAAATTCTTCTAAGTGTGGAGTTTATGAACTTTATAATATTCCTCTAAAATCAGCCGAACTACGAATTCCGATTTACTCACCTGTTATCAGGAAAGAACCCAGTGCTGCATCTTTTAGCCCAGCACTGACCCTGAAAAGTAATTCTAACAGTACTTACCAGTAACTTGTATTTCCTTCCATAGGAATCCATTGTCTGGTTTTCAGCAGAAAAGTTTCAGTGTCGATTTTCACAAACGACAAATATTCCTTAAAAATCGCCTGTATGACTTAAACGCATTCTTTCAACTGTTTACAGGAGGTGCACCAGTGCTGGATCCAGGATCCGCCACTGAGTAAGAAAAAGTAATGATAACACTACTTACCTGCTAAGTGAATTTCCTCCCATAGGATAACATTGGTGATTCTATGTGAAAAAGTTTCTGTCAACTTTTAAAATACAATAATATTCCTTAAAAATCACTACTGTAACCAAAACGCTTTTACTCAACTGTTTACAGGAGATGTCCCAGGACTGAATCTAGGATCCAGTCCTGTGGTTAGAAAAGTAATCCATAAAGTAACTAATTGCATTTAACTAGAAATTCACATTGAGCTCAATGTTGCATTGTGTTTGAAATTGTGTTGCCCATTGCAACAACTGTAACTAATGTACTTAAAAGTCTATTGCCTATTTGCAAAGTATTTAAACTAAAGTAATTCATTCTGAGAAAGTATATTTTGTAATGTAATGTATAATGTAATTACAATGTAATTTAAAAAATAAAATATCTAAAAATAAATAGTTTAAAAAATGTAGTAAATCAGTATCAAAAAAATAAATATAACAATTAATACATTTCAAAATTGTCATTTACAAAACCTTTGAAATTCACTGAAAAAAACCATAGGTTTCAGACATGTTATAGTTAGGAATTAGCATTTAAAAAACCTTTGAAATTCACTGAAAAAACCATAGGTTTCAGGCACGTTACAGTTAGAAATTAGCATTTAAAAAACCTTACAAATTCACTGAAAAAACCATAGGTTTTAGGGACAGTTATAGTTAGTTGGACATTGCACTCGTACAAAACCCGTGAAATTCCCCCGTTATAGTTAGTCCAGCTAACTGTAACTCGCGCCCCCGCAATGCACTGCTGATGACGTCACATATTACATCACTCATGACATGGTCAGTGACATCACTGATGACATCACTGATGACATCTCAAATGACATCACTGATGACATCATCCACGTGATAATCTGATGCACCTCCTCACACCCTAATATAACCTTTGATACACCCACACTAAATTACAGACTGCCATTCGCAAAACCATAGACACTCCAACACCAATAACTACATACCCACTCACTGATTCTTAGGTCTACACACACATCCACTCACTCACCCGTACAGTCACTCATACTTACGGTCACTCAGTACAGGACTATCATATGCACTCATACTCCTATATAGACACTCAAACACCGCCACTCATCCATAGAGGTACTCACACACCTAGTCAGTCATGCAAATAATTAAACACACTGCCATTTACTCACCTATACAGTTATACACACACCAGCTCACTTACTCATACAAATACTAGCACATTCTTACGCTCTTATACAATCACTGATACAAGCACACACTCATCCATACAGTCACTCTCACAATCACACACTCTCGCTTATAGCTATTTATATACTCCAACACACATATATATTGCCTTTCACATATGTAGTTACTCACACATGTACCACTGGGACATACATTCACTCACTAACACACTCTTACACACACTTACCCACCCATACAGTCTATCACAGATGCACTCACCCAGTGAATCACCCACTCACACATCTATGCACAGAGTCGCACACACCCCACCCACACAAATACTCAGGCACCCATACAGATACTCAGACAACCAATCAATAACTCATATAGACACTCATGTAGCTATTCACAAACCCATGCAGCCACTTACACAGCAACAGACAGACGGATACAGACATTCACCCAGTTTAGTCACTAACCCATGCATTCAGTAAGATATGTTTAATCACTCACTTATAGAGTTAGTCACGCACCTACTAAATCATCCATACAGACACTTATACACCCACTCATTCTTCAATACGCCTTTCCCTATATATATTAAAAATATTTAAACTTTACAGAAACACACAGTCACTGGATGATGTCATCAGTGATGTCATTTGAGATGTCATCAGTGATGTCATCAGTGATGTCACTGACCATGTCATGAGTGATGTAATATGTGACGTCATCAGCAGTGCATTGCGAGGCGCGAGTTATAGTTAGCTGAACTAACTATAACGGGGGAATTTCACGGGTTTTGTACGAGTGCAATGTCCAACTAACTATAACTGTCCCTAAAACCTATGGTTTTTTCAGTGAATATATATATATATATACATTGCACAGTCACCGCCGCCGCACCTCACGTCCCGGGTGCATAACTCCTGCAGCGGCGAGCCGCAACACATGAAGCCACACAGATGATCCGCAATCTCCGATCAAAAAATGAGTGCACTCGCGGGTAGAATGTGCGCAAGCCTCCTAGCACTGACAGACGCATTTCGGCCCATCGCCTTCTTCAATGTCAGTTACATCACTGTCAAGGTTGCCATTTTAAGCAAAAAAGTAAACAGATTGTGATACGTAAATTCATCGACAGTAACGATGGTCCCACCGATATCTCATTTTCTTTTAGTTACCGTGGCGGCCATCTTAAAACATGTGAAAACTGCATTTCATTCAACAATATAATTATTCAAATATGACAAGCCAGCGATTTCTTCTAAAATCAATGGGTGTATGATAATCTATTGTCACCGTATTCACTAATCAATGCGGTTTGAGAAAGAAATATAGATACATACGTGATCGAGTGAAATTGCACATATTATTCATAGGAAAATTCCTAAATATGAATGCTCAAAACCATATAGTTCTTACACCCAATGGTTCGTTTGGACATACAGCCCTGAATGGGCAAGAGGAAGGTTTTTGTTATTTACAAAAGCATAGATCATTGGACATCAGACCCTGAATGGGCAAACCAAGGAAGGGAGGTCAGTGGGAATTAAGTGCATATAAATTCATCACAAACATTTTTCGCTAGGGTTACTGGAAGCAATTAATTCAAAATATTGCACAGCTATTGTTTCTAACCCCCGTCCTGGGGGACCACTTGGTGGTCACTTAATAAACTTAATCAAGTGCAATGCTCTACTGCTGGTTCATTCTAAATGCACCCACATTTCTTCATCGTTGTTCAAGCCTCCTGGGGCCTTTTTCTGGAGGTTAATGATGTATTTGGATTCCAAGATCCTTAATTTTCTAACTCTTTCACCCCCTCTCTCATCCTTGGGTACCTGATCCAGACAAAAATTTTTCAAAAGATCATGATTGCTATTATGTGCAGCTTGAAAATGACGGGCCACTGGGTAAGTAGAATCATTTTTTGTAATGGCCCGCATGTGCTCTAGGATTCGTTTTTTTGTTGGGTGAACCTTGCTGCCTACATACCTTTTTGGACATTGGCACTCAAGGCAGTATACTGTAAAATCAGAATTACAGTTGAGTAAAATGTTAATGTTCTATATTTGCAAGTACCCTCACCTACAAGGCTGTATTTTGTCACTTTGCTACTAAACTTGCAGGCTTTGCATTCCATGCAGGGGAAGAAACCTTTGACTTTTTCTATCCTAGTACGTGGAATCGGACAGTAATGACTCCATACCAGGTGATCACCTATCGACGAACAACGTCTGTATGTGATCTGCGGTGTTGCTGGAATGGCATTTTTTAACATATTATCAGTTTGTAAGATATGCCAATTCTTTTTGAAAATTTGCATAACTTGGGGTGATTTTTTGTTATATTGTGTTATCATCCTCACGGGACAGCCTTCATTAGGGTTCTGTGGTGCATTAGTGGTTTTAACTGTAAGTAATTCGGATCTTGCCACCTTGTCTACCCTTCGTTGAGCTTCTTGGAGAATGTTATTGGTATAGCCCCTTCTCTTGAATCGTTCCACAGCATTATTTTTTACCTGATGGTATTCTAAATCGTTTGTACAATTTCGTTTTATGCGCAGGAGCTCCCCATACGGAATATTTCTAATTAAGCTCCTAGGATGGTAGCTTCCTGCGTGTAAAACGGACTTTCCTGCTGTGGGCTTCCTGTACAGTCTGGTCAAAATTTGTTTGTTCTCCACATACACTTCAATTCTAGATAACAGACACTGTGGTCATTGATGTTTTCGGAGAAAACCAGATTGAGCTGATTCTGATTGAGAAAGGATATATATTCCTCAGCCGAGGAACGACTGCCCCTCCACACAATAAACACATCATCAATGTAACGTGCCCAAAGGGCCACATTATCAAACCAGTTTTTGGATTCTTCTGCCCAGGCTACGTGCTTCCCCCACCAGCCTACGAACAAGTTTGCATAGCTGGGGGCGAAGCACGTGCCCATGGCTGTCCCTCGTTGTTGCCTGTATAGCTGCCCGGAGAATATAAAAATATTATTCTCCAGACAAAAGCAAATCATTTTCAGCAGCATAGTATTGTGTCTCTGATATTTTAAGGGACTCATGTTTAAGAACCATTGGGCCGCCTTGATGCCCAATATATATATATACATATCTTCTCAGCATCCTTCAATACCACCACAGCACCTCCTCAGCATCAGCACAACACCATCTCCACATCAATGCACCACCACCAGTGCAGCACCAACTAAGCACCAGCGCAGCCCCACCACAGCATCAGCATAGCACCACCTCAGCACCACCGCAGCACCAACGGAGCACCAATTCAGCAATACCACACAACCTCAAGACTAGCGGAGCACCAATGCAGCATCACGCATTACCTCCTGAGCACCAGCAGCGCACCACTTGAGCACCACCAAAGCATCACTCAGCACCACCTCAGCATCACTCAGCATCATCTCAGTATCACTCAGCACCACCTGAGCACCACCTCCACAAAAGCACACCACCACCTCAGCACCAGTGCAGCACCACCTCAGCACCAGCATTGCATCAGTGCAGCACCACGTCAACATCAGCGGAGCACCACCTCAGCATCAGCGCAGCACCACCTCAGCATCAGTGCAGCACCACCTCAGTATCAGCATAGCACCACCTGAGCACCACAACAGCACCACCTCAGCACAGCATCATCTCAGCATCAGCACAGAACCACCAGTGCAGCACCAACTCAGCATCAGCGCAGCACCACCTCAGAACCAGCACAGTACCAACTCAGCATCACTCAGCACCAGTGCAGCAGCACCACCTCAGCATGATGCAGCACCACAGCACCACTTCTGCATCATTCAGCACCACCTCAGTATGACTCAGCATCACCTGGGCATCACCTCCGAACCAGCACACGACCACCTCAGCATCACTTCAGCATCACTCAGCACCACCTGGGTATCATTCAGCATCACCCGAGCATCATCCCTGCACCAGCACAGCACCACCTCAGCACCACCTCAACATCACCTCAGTCTGCCCTCAGAATCTGGCATCTGTTGATTCTCCCCTAGTGTCCGTCCACTGCCACCCTCAAGTTGTTTATGACCCCCCGCCCCCATAACAACAAAAAAACTTCAACAAACAAGCATTTGAGCAGGCAGGAAGAATTTGCCAGCATTGCAAGGACAAAAACATTAGAAAGCATTTTTTATGTTAATTCCTTAGGGTCGTTCAGTTGTACATAATGTCTTCTCGGGTATATATAATGTAACCAAAAAGCTTATGACACTTTTTTATTATAACTTTTCAACATGATGCACAGCAGCCACAATGCTCTACAGCAACACTTAAATACATTGGTAAAGGCAATAGCTCTGGCTAAACGCTTATAAGGTCCCAAAGGAGAGAACTATTGGCTATGCCGATGCTTGTACTTGAAGATGGGACACTGTTATCATCTTGACTGCCTCGGTCTCCAGCCTTATCTGCCTCTGCCCCCCTCACGTTCCCCCCTGCTGGCCCCCTCCCACCCCACCACGTAACCCGGACTGTCAGCACAACGCAGGCTTGATTCGAACGACCTCCCTTCCTCTCCCTGCTCGCCGCGCGGCTCGTTAATGCAGATTCCGGACTTGGACGTGCAGCTGTTAAACATGTCATTAACACTGCTCGGGCTGCAAATGAAACCCCTGCCCGGGATTATTCCAGGAGCTGGGCGCTTGTGATGAGCCTTGTCAATCACAGCTGACCCGCTGTGTACAGAATGAAACTCAGATTATCTTCTTTCTTCCTCAGACTCTCGTCAGTTTTTTTTTCCACACAGAATTACTCTCGTCAGTTTTTTTTTTCTCTTCCACACAGAATTACTCTCGTCAGTTTTTTTTTTCTTCCACACAGAATTACTATTCTGCTCTCCGAAAGATTGATTACTTGCACAAATAAGAGAGCCTGCGACATTAATACAAAATTCACAGGCTTTTCTTTATCTCAAACCTGCAATTCCCCCTACGGTCCCTCCTGGTAATTATATTAGAATTGTGTACACTGGGCATTGGCATCTGATTATTTTGAAACTAGTTTTGTCATGACAAAAAAAATGAGCTTAAGTCTTGTTTTTTTTCTGGAGGTGGGGAGGGGGTGGTCGGTACAGTGCCAGTGGATGAGAGAGAAGGAGATTAAATCCCACTTCCTTTCATCCATGAATGCTTTCATCTCTTTTTCAAACATAGGAAATGATTGCCGCTGCTGTAAGCTGCAATACGTATGAGCGGAAGAGGATGAGAAAATATTGGAAAGTCTGCGAGCGGCGGCGACATATAATGTAGGTCCCTGGCACCTGCTGGGTACCACAGGCACTTTCCTCTCTCCGTCGTGCGTGCCCCCGACTTTTCCACTTCTAAAGTTTGCAAGGGCTGTCGGCCCACTCCGCTGTGCTATTTAATTAAACCACCGGAATATCGCGTTCTCTTAGTTTATTTTATCATTGAGGTGACGCACATGCATAGCAAATGCCTGTAGAAGTGTGATTCCAAGGCATATCAATGAATTATAATCCAGAAAATACGAATGTAGCAAAAAAATCACACTTTTCTGGATTAACGTATTTCCAGTTTACAGATCCCCTCCAAAAATAGTGGAACTCAAAAAGATCTTCACAAAGCGGAATGACTGGGCTTTGATGCAATGGAAACTCTCTATGTATGTGGCGCAGTGACGTAACAAAACCTTAGTGGGCCCCCCTTCAAGGAGTGGTGAAGGGGTTCCCCTACAATGCCCATCCCTTGCAGTCGCCAACCACCCTGTAGTCGCCAATCACCTTTGCCACCTGCATCCACATGACATCACCAGGAGATTCCATGATACCTTTAGCTTCAAGAAGAAAAAGGTTATCCTTGTGGGATGAGCATTCTCTGCATACATTCACTCTGAAAACCGAGCTGCGGTCATACTTTTTATTATAGTATTATTATTTTTATTAACAAAATGTAACTTTAGGGGCTGAGTGAATGTTCCCCTCACTGACGCCTAAATAGGGGAGTAGGTTTTTAAGGGATGTGCAGATGCAAATTAAATCTAGTCACTAAAAAGTGAAGATTAAGCAAGTTATTTCTATTTTGGTAGAGCAAGTTAATCTACCATAAATTCGCAGAGCTCCCATTCTATGAGACTGGCAGTTTCCCTTTCCATGTAATGCCTTATTCTGAGTGCCCAAGTGTAGCACCAGTTCATCTGTGACTTAACTAGTGCCCTTCCCCCCGAAATTCACTTCTAGGGGCACCAAGGATAGTCTGGCTGGTGGTATTTTAAACATCGCATATAATAAAACGCATAGAGAACATAATGCAGATGTATGTAATGTCCCACACAGGCATGGATAATATAGGCAATTGCTGTTTTGGGTAATACACAAGGCCATGGTAAATATGTGATTCTGTAGCTGCGTCATTTTCCACATTGTTATCAAGTTGCTACATAACTCATCATCTGCTGCATAAGGTACAGATTTTGGCAAAACAAAATTTGTTTCTAACTCAAAAGTTACTAAAATCTAAGTGACATGTTGTCGTGCTGTGGAACTCCCTATGCAAAAAGTTGACCGGCCACCTTTCTGTTGCTATATACTATATTTGTATGTTAAACTGGTTCAGATTAGGGCAACTTTTTGCCCAGGCAGTGTTAATCTGTTAAAAAATGACAACATTTTGACGTGATACTATCACAATATGTGACACATTAGGACATATTTACTAGAAACTAGTGGAGCGCTGTGTTACGGAAAAAATTGGTAACACCAAACTCCATCAGTTTAAAAACGCAGGGCTACACCGTATTTACAAAAATGCGGCACACCCCTGCATTTCTCCTAGCGCTGGCGCTAAAGAAGCTGCCTGGCGCCAGGGCAGGCACCCTTGTGCCATGTTGCAAGGGTGCCTGGGCTGCAGAGGTGATTGTTTATGTGCCGGAAGGGACACCTTCCTGCACATAAACAATCTTTACAGGCAATTTGTTGTTTCTATGTGTGCTGCAGAATGCAGCACAGATATGAAAGAGCAAAATACGAGGAGAAATGTACCATTTCTCCTCGTATTGACTGCTTAAAACCAAGTATTCCTTGGAGATGTTTTTGTGCTGCCCCATAACTTGTAAATATGGGGCAACATGAAAAAGCAATGGGTGTTGTGGCGGAACGCCCACTGCAACACCCATTGCACGCCCCTTTCATGGTAAGTACTGCATGAATAAGGGCATTATTTACAAGGCGGTGTTAAGCCACAATAAGTGGCTTAATGCCTCCTTGTAAATAAGGTGAAGGACTTAACGCCATTAGATAGTTGGAAAAAGTGATGTTATGGTGGCATTAACTCCTTGTAAATATGCCCCTTTATGTCACATAATTTACCTTTTCTTGTCTCATAATTTAGTCAACCCTGCTACATAATTTGGCCTTACCATGCTGTATAATTCAAATGGTCCTGGTGAAAAATGCAAATTACTTGTTGAAGGGTTCACATTCAGTGTAAGAGATGTGGTCACCTTATCAATGCATCTCCTTGGATTAAAATAAATCACATGTCCCTACAGAACTCCTCCCCTTAGTTTATTGCATATGGAGGGGACACCGTGCCTACATTTACCTGTGTCAAACCGGGCTGCCAAGATTAATTCTACTTATGTGTGGCATTTCATTGTTTACAGCAGCTGTGTGATGTTTTCAGGCCTCACATGTGACACTCTGACTGACACCTTAAGGAAAATGTTGTCTTTGACCCAAGCAGATAATTTTTATTCACACGGAGCAGAAATTTTCCCTGAGGCACGTTCAAGGACCCTTTGTGGGTAACTGAACCTAACTGTGCCAGGAATGTTACCTAGCAATACAAATTGACTTCATTCGGACCTCTCACAATATCATGAATCTCCTTTCAGCAATTATTCCTATACCGCTGCCCGACACTATCCTCACCTGCCCAATAACATCATGTGCTTGTTCCACTTCCTCGCAGCCTCTAAGACACTTCCTTGGTGTCACTGACTGCCTTGTTGTACACGAGGAAAGGATTTTATTTTGAAAACTAAAATGACCAATGCTGCTGTCCATTCCTGCTATGGGAGCTACTAGTATGAAAACACAAACATAATGTGTGGAAACAATGAAGGAAAAGGCTTCCATGCTCCATATGTGTCCCAGAAATTATCTGTTAGACATTACACGGTGACCTCACATTTTCCATTTCAGCTATGAGTAGTTAGCGCATTGCATGCTGGTGCTTGAAGTGCTGTCTATAATGGGAAAAGCAAAAGAAAACAAGATGCAAATGACAAGAAAGAGGTTGAGATCTCTTCTTTAGAATCCTGCAACTTAATGTGCTTATTTAAATATTGAATTTACTAATTTGTTTTTACGTAACACATAGGCTTTACTTTAGTTTAAAAAAAATACACGAAGCACTTGTAAATATTTCAGTAAAGCTGGTCACTTTGGTTTTCAATGGTGTGCTTTTGTTGGTATATATTTGTCAATTATTGTGACTATATTACTATATGTATTACATAATGCTTTCAACTTTGGCCTTTGCACATTATTCAAAGTTATTCAAAGCATGCCTGAGTGAAATAAGAACTCTGGGTTTCCATCAGATCTTGTAATGGCAACATTGTGAAATCACCTGCAATGACTAGTATTTACTGATCTGGCCTTATGTTGTTCCCCTTATCAGTACATACTTCAAAAAGCTAATGTAAGAAGAAAACACTTTAGAATCTGTTCTGCAGAAGTCCTAATAACCCCTGCTTGATAGCTTAGGTAAAAAAAGACATGGAGGCTATGTTAAAATGATTACAGATTATTTCATGTAACAACAATCGAGTGTATTCCTTGCAGAATCTTAAAATGTGAAGAGTAGGCTGGCATTTTTCTCTGGGAAAGGTGGTAACCCTAACTCTACTCCAGTATGCTCTGCTCTGCCTCTTCCCTCAAAAATGTGCAGTTCTCTGTGGAGGACACTCTCTTTCAGGAACGCCCCCCACCCCCACCCACTCCTGTAAGGTTCCTGGCAGGCTGGGACTGAAATTCAACAAATAAGTTATTTTGCTTCTTTTCAGTCCGGGGCCAGCACTGCATCAGCTCAAAGCAGGCAGCACACTGCAGCTGCTTTAAGGAGGCACACACTGCACAGACAAGCTGGGGGGGGCCCCTTCCTGTAGTGATAATCGCCCCCCCCACTCTGCGGGAACTGCGGGGTTGTTTGTTGCACCCCTGATGAGGTGTTTAAAAGGCCATCTTTTTAACATTCTCTTGAAAGTCTGCATTTTAGTTGACTATTAATAATATTGACCAGTTGTGCGGAATATTCTATCAACTGTTTTGTCTCCATGTACTTAAATGATAAGGATTACTATTATTTCCATTAATAGAATATGTATCCACCTCAGAAGGCTGACAATCGTTTCTACTCAAGTTACACACAGATCACTGCAGTGAGCTCTCTTAGCTATTTCTGGGCTGTTCTCAAGGCAGACGCCCTTGACACCCTTGACATACAGGCCCTTTTCTTCGAATTGAAATAAGTAATTAAGCAATGGTGCCATTTTCTCTTCACCTCAGGATTGTAGTGCTACTCTGATAATTTGTTTTGTTATGTATTTTGTAAGAAGTATTTTGGAGAAGTGTGGCTCAATGGTTAGAGCGGCAGACCCTGATGCAGAGATCTGGCCCGGGACCAGGGTTCAATTCCCGCCTCGGCGGGTCTTGGGCTCAATTTCCTCGGACCTGATAATTCTCACCTCGGTGCCTATTCTAATCATGGGTCCCACTCTGCAACTCTGGGCAATAGCTTGCTTAATCTCCACAACGGCCCCAACAGCGCTGGGATGCCTGGCTTCACCCTGGGGGTGCCCAGGAGTGGACATTTCACAGGGAAAAGCCAGGAAGGGTTCCACAGCGGTATGCGTACAGCGCCAGGACACCTCTTTGGGGGTATAAGTGCGCTTTACAAGTACAAATTTCATTTAATTTCATGCGCACACTCACCCTCAAGGGAATCCTAGCACTGAATAGATGTAGGAACCTGGCACTGAGGGCAGGGGCATTAGTCAACAAGCCAGGTTTTCAGCTTCTTGAAGAATTCAAGATGCAAGGAGGAGACTTTGTTGTGATGTGGAAGGGCATTCCATGATTTAGGAGCAATGAAAGCGAAGGCTTGACCTCTAGTTCTATTCCTGTTTATAGGTGGAATGTGTGCAAGTATGAGTCCGGCTGAGCAGAGGTGCCTGGATGGTTGGTGGAAGGAGATGCAGCTCTTCACATAAGCCAGGCCCATGTTGTGTAGATCTTTGATGGGTGGGTAGGAACTTGAACTGTGTGTGTGTTTGTATTGGGAGTCAGTGGAGCTCCTTCGGGTGTGGTGGGATGTTGGACCTGTGTGGGATGTTGAGGATGACTCTGACCACTGCCTTTTGGGTGGGTGTAGTTGTCTGGTGAGATGCTTGGTGAGCCTAACATAGTCCAGCTTTCCATAGTCCAGCCTTCTGGTAATGGGGCTGTGGGTGATAGTTCTTTTAGTGTTGTTTGGGATCCATTAAAAGATCTTCTCAGAATCTTCAGGGTGAGGAAGCAGGATGAGGCAACGATGTTGACATGGTTGTCCATGCCCAGTGCATCGTCAATGACAAACCCAAGGCTTCAGGCATATGAGCTGGGGGTGAGAGTGGGTCTGAGGTTGGCTGGCCACCAGGAGGAGTCCCACAGGGAAGTATTCTTTTTGAATATCACTAGCTCAATTTTGTCTGTGAGAAGTTTGAGATGGATGAACTACATCCATGTGTGTACCTCAGGCCTGCAGGCAGTGAGTTTGCTCCTCGTGTTAGGGGTCTTGTCTGAGAGGGACAGTATGAGCTGCATGTCATTGGCATAGGAGAGAACCTCAATGCCATGGGTGTGGATGACATTTGCCAGAGGTGTCACATAGGCATTGAAGGTGGGTCTGAGTGGTAAGCTTTGGGGTACTTTGCATTCTCACGCTTCTGATGAGTGTTGAGTGAGGATGACTCTGTGTTCTTCCTGTCAGGATCCAGCAGAATGCTGGCCCTTCAATGGCAATCTTGTGTAGTCATCTGATGAGGATGGGGTGTGAGACTGGGTCAAACACTGATGAGAGCTGTTTCCATGCTATGATTAGGTCTGAATCCGGATTGCATGGAGTCAAGGAGCTGGTAGTTGACGAGGTGTTCGGTGAGGTGTCTGTTTTTTCTAGGATCTGTGCTGGGTAGGGGAGAAGGGAGATGGGTCAGTAGTTTGTGAGCTTGGCTTGGTCTGCTGAGGGTTTCTTTAGAAGAGCGGTGACCGCAGTGTGTTTCCATGCTTCTGGGAATCTAGCCTCATTGATGGAGGTGTTGAGGCTGCGAGTGAATACTTTACTGAGGGGGGTCACTCCTTTGTTGAAGGGGCGGTGGGGGCATGGGTGTAAAGGGGCACTGGAGTAGATGGAGTGGGTACATTTCATGGTAGCAATAGTCTTGTCTGTGATGATGGTGGTCCACATGGTCATGGTTTGTTCACCTGCAATTCATGGATGATGGGGGTCTTATTTGGGGATGAAGTAGTCATAGATAGAAGAGATCTTGCTGCTGAAGAACACCAAGAGCTTGTTGCTTAACTCATGTGAGGGGGTGATGTAGCTGGCTGAAGCTGTGGAAAGTCTTCATGATGGAGAATTTTTTTATTGTTGTTGGTGCTGGCTTTCCATGTGGTCTAAGAGGGCTGTTCACTTAATGGTCCAGATTTGCTTGTGGTAGTGTCTCAGTGTGGATTTAAAAGTGTCCTTGTCTGCAGTGTTCTGGCTCATTCTCCACTTGCATTCCAGTAGCTTGTGGCATGGCTTTGTCAACCTGAGTTCTTCTGTGTACCAGCTGGCTTGTGTTAGCATTCTCGTTGTTTTGCCATGCTTACAGGGGGCCAGAGTGTCAGTGCTGGGTGTGATCCAGGCATTGAAATTTTCGATGTTTTCTGTTAGGTTGCCTGGATGTTCATTATACCTAAATGAAGGTGTCATATGCTAGTAGGGGTGGAAGTAGTAATGCCAGGTTATATTAATATCAAGGTGTTGCATGTAGGCATTGAACATGCTCTTGTCGGATGAGGTCACAAGAATATCTCTTATACAAATGTCAAATTATTGATTTCATATTTACATAGGCTAACATTCCTTCTGAACCACCTTTTTGAGAATAGGGTTCACTTCTATATAATTAGATATGGACACAAAGGCACAGGAAGACACAAATGTACATGCCACTCAATGTATGTTGAAAAATAAATTTAAATCAAAAGTGTAAACCATTACACTAAATTATATCACACCAACCCAATTCTTCGTAAATAAAATTGAAACAGAACATCACAAAGTACAACACCCCCTTCAACATCTAATCAAATACAATATACACACAAAAGATGACCCCCACACATGACTTCACACTCTATAGTTTTATTTATTGCAGAAAAACTTATATGATGCCACGCATATCATCCATCCTCTGTGCTAGGATATTTGGGTTTGTATTGGTGGGCTTCAGGGGCTTGAGGAGACCCTTGAATGGACGCTAACTCGTAGGATCCCTCTTTACGTTATATTGTTGCAAAAAGTGATGTAATGTTGTGCGAAGGACTGCTATCATTGCACATGCATGTGCGTGTCAGGATTTAGCTACCATTTTAGTTTGTTAGAAGTTGTTAGGGTGTGTTTTGGGGGGAAACATTCATTGCAACGCCATCATTACCACGCATTACCATTACAGCGCGGCTGTTACAACGCAGGTACTGTTACAACGCATTACCTTTACCAAGCAAGATTTTACAATGAGAATGCCTTTACCATGCATGCCTTTACAGCGAATTTCGTTGTAAAGGCATAAATGGTAAAGACATAAGCCTGGTAAAGGTTTTACAAGTAAATGTAAGTATTTTGAAGGTAAGAATTAAGTATATTTATATATATATATCAGCATATGTACAAGCCCCTATCGCTACCACAACGTCACCTATAGTTACGTTTTGGTGGCGATCGGGGCTGCGCCTTATGTACAAGGAAGCGTTAAGCCACTTAACGTGACTTAGCGCTGCCTTGTACATAAGGCCCCCTTTCACGCTATGGTTAGCGTGAAAGGGGTGGGCAGTGGGTGTTGCGGTGGGCGTTCCAGCTCAACATCCATTCATTTTGACGCTGCCCCCTATGTACAAGGGTGGGATACATAGGAGGCAGCGTCAAAATTAAGACCAGGTAAAAACTGGTCTTAAGATGGCAAAACGAGGAGAAATGCATTATTTCTCCTCGTTTTTGCTTTTTCATGCGTGCTGCCTTGCAGCATGCATGGAAAAAGCAAAATGCCATTGTTTGTTTATGTACAGGAAGGCGTCCCTTCCTGTACATAAACAAACTTTTTAAAAAATTCAATTTTGTCACTTTCATGTGTGCTGCATGAAGCAGCACACATGAAAGTGACAAAATATCATTTCTAGGATTGTTTATGTGCAAGAAGGGGCACCTTCCTACACATAAACAATCGTACCCTGCACGCACACACCCTTGCACCCTGGTGCAAGGGTGCCTGCGTTGGCGCTCAGTTGCTCAACTTAGCGCCATCGCAAGGGAAAAGCAAGGCTTCACCACATTCCTGTAAATATGGTGCAGCCTTGCGTTTCAGAAGTGGAGGAGAGAGGCGCTAAGCCAGGAAGGCTAATGCATCTCTCCTCCACTTCCTTGTACTTATCCTCCTTAATACTTACCTTCAAAATACTTACATTTACTTGCAACATTTTTCAAATGTCCACCAGTAATTTGCTGCACTCAGGGCAAGTGCCTCCATTGCGTCGGGGTGGACACACGATATCGGCATTTAAAACATCCTAAAGGACAGGCACGGACCACCCTTGGGACATAATTTCTCAAATTTAGTGCAAGTAAACAGTCACATTCCTTTCCAACCATCAATTATCCAATAGAATGTGACTGTTTAATTTAAAAGCACAGCTGCAAAGTCATGACTTGTTTAATGGCGGCATTGAGAAAGGCGAAAGCCAAAACATGTTTACTTGCAGTAAATTTGAGAAATTATTTCCCAAGAGCACCCCGTGCCTGTCCTTTGAGATGTTTTTAATGTGTATATATTATCTACTGGCGGTCGCCAGTAGATAGTTATAGTTAGGACCTATTTTCCATAGGAAATCCGCGACATTCTATTTGAAATAACTCTTGCGTCGGTAGACGTATCTTCGCGAAATTTTCAAACTTTATGGCCCGCTCCGGTCCGCTCCTACCCTGAAAGTCTCAGGGTGATTCGTCAAGCGGGGGCCGAGAAAAAAGGGGGGTCCCAAAACGTGTTTTCCCCATTCATTTTCCCATAGGAAACTTTAGACACGGCTACAGACCGAACTGCTGAACGGAATTACACCAAATTTGGCAAAGAGGTAGTTCTTGGTTCAGAAAGAACCCTTTTTGTTAAATGGTGTAAATCCGTTCAGTAGTTCCTGTGAAAATCAAAATGAAAATCACATATATATCTATGGCCGCGTCGGATTCGCGCACCCTGAGCGCACCCTGTGCGCACCGTCCCGATCACGAGCTGCATGCTAATTGGCTTTCAAGTGGCTGTCAACACTCCAAATCAGGAAGTGTTGGCAGCCATTTTGTCCCTCGGTAGAAGCGAGGCACAAGAAACAAGTGCGCAAAACGCACAAAGGGGGCAGGGTAGAAACACCCTGACCCCCTAGGTCTGCTCAGGGGGTCCCACAAGGACCCCCTGGGCAGAAAAAAGCATTTTTTTAAAAAAAAATCGGCGGGATGCGCTTAGGGTGCGCGGATCCCGCCAATAAAAAAAAAATGTATTTTGCCCCCGGGTGGCCCAAGTCCCGGGGGCATGCGGGGTGGGTTTATGTTTTATAGGGGGGCCTCTAAGGCCCCCCAAGCCCCAGGGACCGCCACCCCCCGGGGCTTTATGAAAAAAATGGTGCGGGAGGGCTCTCCTGCCCTCCCACAGCCCCGGGGACCGCCACCCCCCGGGGCTTCATTTTTTAAAATGTAATAACGTGTGGGGGGCTCCAGCCCCCCACATGCCCCGGGGCACTTAGAAAATAAATGTGATGTAATATGTGACGTCATCAGCAGTGCATTGCGGGGGCGCGAGTTATAGTTACGTGAACTAAATATAACGGGGGAATTTCTATGGTTTTGTACGAGTGAACTGTCCAACTAACTATAACTGTCCCTAAAACCTATGGTTTTTTAAGTGAATATATATATATTCACTGAAAAAAACCATAGGTTTTAGGGACGTTATAGGTAGAAATTAGCATTTAAAAAACCTTAGAAATTCACTGAAAAAACCATAGGTTGCAGGAACGTTATAGGATGACATCACTGATGACATCTCAAATGACATCACTGATGACATCACTGATGACATCATCCAGTGACTGAGAGTTTCTAAAAATTTCAAGAACGTTAATGTATATTTGCCAAGGTATATTGAAGAATGATTGGTTGTCTGAGAACCTGTATGGGGGCCTGAGTGTCTGTGTGGGTGGGAGGGTGTGTGACTCCCTGCATGGATATGTGAGTGGGTGATTCACTGGGTGTATGCGTTTATGAGTGCGTGTGTTAGGTAGTGTATCGGTGAGTGAGTGTACGTATAGCTGTGTTGGTGAGTGAATGGATGTGTTAGTGGTATATGTGTAAGTAACTACATATGTGAAAGGCAGTATTTGTGAGTGTTGGAGTATATAAGTGAGTATATGTAACAGTGAGTGATTGTGACAGTGGCTGCATGGATAAGTGTGTGCTTATGTCAGTAATTGTTGAAGACAGTACATGTCTGTATGAATAAGTGATGTGGTGTGTGTATAACTGTATAGGTGAGTAAATGGCAGTGTAATTAATTGTTTGGGTGACTGACTAGGTTTTTGAGTAACTCTTTGGGTGAGTGGCAGTGTGTGAGTGTCTATATAGGTGTATGAGTGGATATATCAGTGGCTGTATTGATGAATGACTGCGTGTATGAGTGACTTTATGGGTTAGTGGGTGGATGTGTGTATAGACGTATGAATCACTGAGCGGGTATGTACTAACTGCTATTGGTGTGTCTAGGGTTTCGATATTGGTTGTCTGTATTTTAGAGTGGGTGTATGAAAGGTTTTATTTGGGTGTGAGGATGTGCATCAGATGATCACGTGGATGATGTCATCAGTGATGTCATTTGAGATGTCATCAGTGATGTCACTGAGCATGTCATGAGTGATGTAATATGTGACATCATCAGCAGTGCAATGCGGGGGCGAGAGTTATAGTTAGCTCTACTAACTATAACAGCCGAATTTCTCTGGTTTTATACGAGTGAAATGTCCAACTAACTAACCTATGGTTTTTTTCAGTGAATTTCGAAGGTTTTTATAAATGCTAATTTCTAACTATAAAGTCCCTGAAACCTATGTTTTTTTCAGTGAATTTCTAAGTTTTTTTAAATGCTAATTTCTAACTATAACATAGCAGTCGCGTTTGCAGAGTGGTGTAGAAAGGTGAGCGCGACCTCCAAACACCTCTTAGCAATCCCACTGTGTGGGATGTACTGAAGGTAACAGGAGTGGTAGTTAGCCCCCAACGTCAACCTTGGGGGCCAACTACCTCTCCTATTACCTCCAGTAAGTACCTCCAGTAAGTCCCACACAGTAGGATTGCTAACTTCTCATACCAGGCCACGCCCCCTTTCTCCACCACTCTGCAGAGACACCTCCTGGCACGTTCTGGGTTGGGGGATTAACTCCCCTTGAATCCTGAGGGTCCCTGGGGGCCAACTAGCCCACCAGGTACCTCCAGTAAGCCCCACACAGCTGGATTGCTGAGAGTGGTCTGAGGCCATACCCCCTTTTTACACCACTCTGCAAAAGCACCTCCTGGCGCACTGCTGCTCAGGGGGATGAAGTTCACTTGTGTCTTGAGGTCCTCAGGAACAAGAGGACCTCATCACCCCACCAGCAGTGCGCCAAGAGGCGTGTTTGCAGAGTGGTGTAAAAAGGGGCGTGGCCTCGGACCACCTCTCTGCAATCCAGCTCTCTGGCGCTTACTGGGGATAACTGGTGGGCTTGTTGGCCCCCAGGGAACCTCAGTATTCAAGGGGACTTAATTCTCCAACTTACAACGCACCAGGGGGCACGTTTGCAGAGTGTTGCAGGGAGGGGGCGGGGCCTCCGGCGAGATGCCGTTTTTTAAATTTTAATATTGTTTTAGAAGGGGGCTGTGTGGCCCCCCTTCTTGTACTATTTTTGGGGCCCTGGGGACCCCATCCCCCAGGGCCTGAACCCTTTTTTATAAAAAAAAACGGGAAGGGGGCCGTATGGCCCCCCTCCCGAGGCCAATTTCGGCCCTTGGGACCCCATCCCTGGGGCATGGCCTCCTTTTTTATATTTATTTATTGGGAAGGGGGGGCCATGTGGCCCCCTTCCCTAGGCCACTATTGGCCCCGGGGACGCCATCCCCCGGGGCCGGCCTGCCGTTTTTTTTTCTTAATTGGGAGGGGGGCCACGTAGCCCCCCTCCCAGGCCACTTCTGGCCCCGGGGACCCCATCCCCCAGGGCCTGGCCTCACCGTTGGGGACGTGGGGGGAGCCCCAATGCCCCCACGGTCCCGCCAGCTCCCCGCCTCCTGCGGGAGCCGGCATTGCTTTTGCACAAGGGTAGCTGCTAACATGCAGCTCCCCTTGTGCAAAAGCAATCTGCTTTGGTTTTTGGAAGCGAGAGCAGGTTTCCTGCTCTCGCTTCCAAAAACCAAAGAAGAGTTTGCTATGACAGGGCGGGAGCCATGCTCCCGCCCTGCCATAGCAAACAGCAATGTCCCGGGGGTGGGCACCCCGGGACATTGCAGGAGCCGGCCCTGGGGGGTGGCGGTCCCCAAGGCCATCAAGGGCTCCAGGAGGGGGGCCGCGCGGCCCCCCTCCCTTACTGTTTAAAGCCCCAGGGAGGTGGTGGTCCCCGGGGCTCCATTTAATTAAAGAGTGCCCCGGGGAGGTGGTGGTCCCCGGGGCAGTGTGGGGGGGGCAGGAGCCCCCCACTCTTCATTTATTTTGTTTTAAGCCCCGGGGTGGTAGCGGTCCCCGGGGCTTGGGGGGCCCGCGAGGCCCCCGCACATTAATAAGGATTGCCCCGGGGAGGTGGCGGTCCCCGGGGCAGCGTGGGGAGCAGGAGCCCCCCACTAATTTTAAATATAAGCCCCGGGGAGGTGGCGGTCCCCGGGGCTGCGGGGGCCACGTGCCCCGCGCATAAACTTTTAAGCCCCGGGGAGGTGGCGGTCCCCGGGGCTGCAGGGGCCCCGTGGGCCCCCGCTACATAAATAAGCATTGCCCAGGGGACCTGGCCCCCCGAGGGCTTTAAAAAACGAAGCGCGGGAGGCCACGCTTTGTTTTTTTTCTTTTTCGACTGGGTTTGCGCACCCGGCGCGACTACGGCCGAAAATGAAAAAAAAATGCTTTTATTGGGCATGGGGGTGCAGGCCTAGGGGGTTAGGGGTTTTTTACCCTGCCCCCTTTTCTACTTTTTAATGTTTTACTCACCTTTTTCCTTCTCCCTTGGTACTGAGTCACAAGATGGCTGCCAACACTTCCTGGTTTGAAGTGTTGGCAGCCAATCACAGGCAAGCTCATGCTCGGAAGGGCTCAGCCAATCAGATCTCACAATTCTCAAATATCGATATCTGTAAATCTTTAAATATCTCAAAACTACTGAACGGAAATACACCATTTAAAAAAGCGTGCTTTCTTGACCAAGAGCTATCTCTCTGCCAAATTTGGTGTAATTCCGTTTAGCAGTTCAGGCTGTAGCTGTGTCTAAAGTTTCCTATGGAAATTAACATGGAGAAAACACGTTTTGGGACCCTCCTTTTTTCTAGGCCCCCCTTGATGAATCACCCCGAAACTTTCAGAATAGGAGCTGACCTGAGTGAACAATTAGTTTTGAAAATTTTGTGAAGATTCGTCAAACGGCGCCAAAGTTATTGGCAAATCAAAAAACGGCAAAGAACAGGAGCCCGGACCACAATTTCGTGCAGTGAGTAGTTTATTGGCAGCTCAACAAACCACAGTCATGACGCGTTTTGGGCCCGTGGGCCCTTGATCACATGACGCGTTTCACAGTTGTTGGCCAGCTTTTAAACCATTTTTTTGCGTTTTTCTTAAAGTGACAAGTGCAGATTATACGCAAGGTACATGGACATAGTAAAAATACTGTTGCAAGGGCGACTGATTACAATTCAAAACGCAATATTATTCAAGTATGATGTTATAAATACCTTATTATTAAAAACACAATTGTTATAAATACATTTTATAGACAAATTTGTTATGTTTTTAAAATGTCAATACTTAATAGATTTAAAACAGCCGCTGTTGCTAATAATCTTGATTATATTGGTATAAAACTCTTTGTTAAATGCTCTTAAAATACTGTGTGTAAACTAAAAGCATGACTAGTTCATAAAACATCACAGTTTAAATACCTAAAATCACCAGTATGGGGATTTTTTGAAGTTTAATACATTCATTTCATGAATCCATTGTTAATGCTGAACTTAAAAAAAAACATTGTTATTCGTTAAACAATATTGTATTTGCTAGATATACATTGCCCATAGCTATGCAATCATTATACCAATGCTAATAGTTCAGTATTTGAAAACCATTGCGTTATTCAAAAAAGTGCAAGTGCAAATTTATTAAACATATGATGTGACGTGTGTAATTCACCTCTGTGTAAAAAGCTAAAACCTATAAAATTGACTGTGATGGTTATAAAAGGGGGCTATGTGCAATTTTATTGATGCCGTGCCATAACTAATATTTAAATCCCAACAGCTATTATCATTGTCAAGTGTCAGAGGCAGGTATAGAGATCCTCTGTCCCATTAAGACCCCCTGGCTGCTTACTGTCCAATTCCAGGATATATCTTGTTTCTAGATTCCTGAGGGCCTTTTCCCTATTGCCTCCTCTTTTGTTTGGTGGCACTGAGTCAATTAGAAAATATGTAAGATCTTTTGGATCTCCACTGTGGGAATCCTCAAAGTGACGTGCCACTGGGTAGGCCTGATCGCTATTTTTAATAGCCCTGATGTGCTGGAGTATCCTCTTGTGGCCCTGAAGGATAGTACTCCCTACATACCTTAGGCCACACAGACACTCCAGCACATAGACCACAAATTCCGACTTGCATGTCAGGCTTCTGTATATGGGTTTCTCCTGGTCACTGAAAGGTGTTCTATAGGAGGATTTATTGACCCCATATTGACACGCCTTGCAGGATCTGCATTTGAAAAAGCCCTTTCGTTGGGAAAGCCACGTAGTTTTGGTACAGTTCCACGGATCATTGTGGACTAACTTGTCTCTCATTGAAGGAGCTTTACTATAGGTGATTGCTGCCTATATATATATATTACCTACTGGCTACTTCCAGTAGGTAGTCATAGTTGGGACTTAGTTACTTAGTTTCCATAGGAAATGCATTTTTTGACTTGCCTATATCTATACAGAAGTGTTTCGATTCACCAAAATATCTTTACTGATTGAAAGGATAATGAATAGAATACGTTTGACACACAATTTGGAGGTATGTCTTACTGGCTACTCTGTTAGTGTTATCTAAATGGCTAGACAGCTTCAGTCCGAAAAAATCACATTGTTGATTACATTTATTTGATACACTGTGTATACCCTCATAATATCCATCTGCAGGATAAAAAGTCCTGTAAAGAAACGTTAAAAAATACTACAGGTTGTGTCATTATAAAACCAGACAAAAAATTCTGGAATAGTATGTAAATAAATGGGTTGCCAAAGTCCCAATTCATTAAATCTCCCAATAATAAGTAAGATGCTCTAAACTAGAGTATATACAGACCTAGAATCCGGACATCCTCTATGTATTAATAACACAGTAAGAGGATATTCCCAACAGAAATAATCAGTATACGTGCTCTCTCTCTTTCTTATATAACTATATAGCACTGTTGATATAAAACCAATTATGTAATGAATGTTGTTGTTGTTGTCACAATATGGACTTCCTAGCATATCAGAGCAAGTTTGTGAAAATGTAGAGCTTATGTGTTTTTAATCTTTGTATCTCTGTATATAATATGTAAATATTTTCTGTATATACTTTTTGTAGCCCTGAAGAAGTCAGAGGAAGGACGAAACGCGTTGGCTACGACTATCTTTAATCCACGACGTTTCTTTTAAAGATGAAGAAAAAAGAATAAAGAATATTTGAACTATAATATCTGTTGTCGAATGCAGTGATTATATGTCGTTCATTATCCTTGCCTGATATGTTCAAAGTACAAACCTGTGGACTATTTTCATGCCGGATTCCCAGTAATATGGTTATATTGATTACATTTTTGTGTGTGCTGGACCATTAGGTGGACTTGCCTATATCTTTGTCGCCGTTTGACAAATCTTCACAAAATATTCCCCCTAAAAAGTTCCAGTGATTCTTGTTGTGCATGAAAAGTTTCAGGGTGATCCATCAAGTGGGGGCTGAGAAAAAGAGGAGGGTCAAAAAAAGTTTTTTTCCCATGTTAATTTCCATAGGAGCTTTAGACACGACCACAGCCTGAACCACTGGACGGAATTACACCAGATTTGGCAGAAAGGTAGATTTTGGTTCGCAGATCATGCTTTCAGTTATTTGGTGTAAATTCGGTCACTAGTTGTTGAGAAATATAAAGAAATCCATATTTGGATATCTGGGTGTAATATAGAGTGCCCGACAGCCGAGAACTCCAAGATGAACACAGTCCTCGACTGCCGAGTGAGGAAGTCGGCGGTCGAGAAGTGCCGGAACACCAAGCGATGACGTCACACACAGAGACGGCGGTCCAGGAGAAAAGGAAGTCAGAGGACAGCGAAAGAGAGAACAGCGGAGACCATGAACATGGAGGGGAAGACTGGCAAGGAGGAAGACGGACCAGTGAGGAAGAAAACCAGCGGAAAGGAGAACCGACCAAGGAGGAAATGCGGGAGAGCCAACCAAGTAAACCGGAGAGAGGAGGAACAACCAGGGACATCGAGGCTTGCCCAGGACAGAACCCCAGTGTATCCGGACATCCCAGAGGGATCCAGGATGCTGTGGTACCCCTTGCTGCGGTCCTGGAGTACCGTGGCCCCAGGCAAGTGCCTTTCCTCCAATATTTGAAGAAACTGACAGGGAGGGGGAAGAGGGGAACATGGCATGACTGGGGCATGATGATTGTTTAATTCCTCACCCCTTTTTTCCCTCACATACTGGTGACGGTGCGGCACAGGTGAAGGGTAGTGTACCACTGACATGCTAAGCAGGAGAATGACCGTTGCTTTGTTCTTGTTTCTTTTGGTTTTCCTATTCTGAACAAAATGAGTGTCTTGTAAGGACGGACAGGTCCTGAGAGGCTACCTACCTGTAGGGGACCTGACGTGGAGGCTCATCCAGCAGGAGATGGACTCCCAGAGACTTTTGTGTTCTCCCTTTCGACCCAGCAGGAGCTGGGCACAGAGATCTTTGTGTTTCCCCTTTCCACCCAGCAGGAGCTGGGCCCCATAGACTTTTGTATTTCCCCCTTCTCACCCACCAGGAACTGGGCCCCAGAGACATTTGTGTTTCTCCTTTCCACCCAGCAGGAACTGGATCCCAGAGACTTATGTGATTTACCTTGCCCTTTTTAGAGAACTGGGAACTGTTAACTACCTTGATTATAAACCCGCACAATAAACCCTACTAGGCATGACCAAGCGCCTCATCCTTAGCCACAGGCTTTATGATGTCTTGCTTTTATAGGGCCGGTAAGTCCCTTATCACCCTTGTCTAGGGTAGGAACTTACGACACTGGGATTGCAGCTAATTCGGTAATGATTTTGCGACAAAACGCGAATTCGCGTGCCAACATGAATGCCATGATTGGCTTGCCACAACTTGAGCAGAGTTGCAGCCACCATTTTACCTCATCAGAACAGTCCTTGGGGCTCAAACCAAATGGCAAAATGTGGCATAAGGGGTCAGGTTGCATGTGCCCTGACCCCATGAGAGGAATATTGTTTTAGGAACCCCTTAAGAGTATATTATGTTGAACAAAAAGTTTTTTTCCACTCGCGATATTTGCGAAGTCGCAGCGAGCGTCAACGCAGCCCCCAATGTGATGTCGTAATGAATTTGCGAATTGCATTAAAAAAATTCATGTTTGTACACCTACCCTCAGTCTCACTTAGACAGTCACACACCCACTTACAGACCCACTCTGAGACTGATGCTCTCACTCACAGATGCACTCATAAAAATATATATATATATATATAGAGAGAGAGAGAGCGATAACCTGCCACCTACTGGCGGTTGCCAGTTGGTAGTTATAGTTAGGACCTAGTTTCCATCGGAAAAGCAATTTTTGACTTGCCTATATCTTTGGCGTCGTTTGGCAAATCTTCATGAAGTTTTCCAAAACAATTGCGCTGGTCATTCTGGTTGTGCTTGGAAAGCTTCAGGGTGATCGGCAAGCGGGAGATGAGAAAAAGGGGGGGGTCAAAAAATGTGTGTTTCCCATGTTAATTCCCATAAGAATTTTAGGCATGACTACTGCCCGAACTGCTGAATGGAATTACACCAAATTTGGCAGAAAGGTAGATGTTGGCCTAGAAAGCGACCATTTTGTGAATTGGTGTAAATCCATTCTGTTGTTTTTGAGATAATAAAATAAATTAACATTTGTATATATAGGAAAGCAGATCCATTGCGATGCCTACATGGAGCTTCATGAACCTTTGTGCCAGGAGAAGTGCTCTGACTGGCGGCCACACCCTGTGTAGAAAGTTGTGGCTGCCATTTTATAAACCAGGACCGTGTCCCGGGAGATGAAAATAAAGATTGGAAACTACAGAAGGGGTCAGGGTATGGGTGCACTGACCCCATCGGTGCATTGTAGGGGTCTCTGAGGGAACCGTTATGAGTATGAAAATGCCCCGATCTGTTTTGCTTCCCACGTGGCTGGAGTCGCAGACCCATCGTGATGCTCAGCGAACCCCCCACCCGTGAAGCATTGCGGCAGAGCTTCAAATCTTGTAAAAAAATATATATATATACATTCACACACTCATTCGCACACTGATGCATGCACTGACAGACCCACTCAGAGACTTGCACACCCACTCAGAGACTCACTCAGACACTCACGCACCCATTGAGAGATCCACTCAGACTCTCACCCAGCCGCTCACAGATCCACTCAGACTCATCTACCCTTTCAGAGACCCACTCAAACACTCATTCACCCACTCACTCACTTACTCAGAGGCTCATGCACCCCTCACAGGCCAATGAGTCACTCATTTACCCATTCACAGACCCACTCAGAAAGTTATGCACGCACGTACAGACCCAGTCTGACACTTATGCACCCACTCATTCACCCACTGAGAGGCTCACTCAGCCACTAACAGACCCACTCAGAGATTCATACACCCACTCACAGATCCACTCAGACACTCACATATCCATTCATAAACCCAGTCAGACACTCAAACACTGACTCACAGACCTACTCAGACACTCATGCACCCACTTACAGACCCACTCAGACACGCATGCACCAATTCACTCACCCACTATGAGGCTCATGCAGACATTCACAGACCCGTTGGACACTCATGAACCCACACAGAGACACACACAGACACTCATGCCTCCACTCACAGACCCACTCAGGCACTCACGCAGCCTCTCCCAGACCCACTCAGAGTCTTACACACACACTCACAGACCCACTCAGACACTCTTGCACTGAATCACAAACCCATTCATATTCTCATGTACCTACTCACAGACCAACTCAGACACTCACACACCCACTCACAGACCTATTCAGAAACTCACATACCTAATCACAGACTCACTCAGACACTCAAGCATCCATTAACAGACCCACTCAGACACTCAGGCATCCACTCACTCGTCCACTGAGAGGCTCATGCAGACACTCACAGACCTAGTCAGACACTCATGCTCCCACTCACAAACCCTCTCAGACACTTATACACACACTCACAGGACCACTCAGACACTCATGCACCCACTCACAGATCCATTCACAGACTCAATTTCCAATTCACTCACCTACTTAGACACTCATGCATCCAGTTACAGACCCAACCGAGATGCATACATCCACTCACAGACCCACTCAGATGCTCACACATCCACTTACATACTCACTCAGGCACTCATGCATCCATTCACTCACCCACTGAGAGGCTCATGCAGTCACTCACAGACCCCGTCAGACACTCATGCACCCACTCACAGACCCACTCAAAGACTCACACACCCACTCAGAGACCTACACAGACACTCATGCACCCACTCACAGACCCACTCAGACACTCACACAAGCACTCACAGACCCATTCAGAGACTATTGCACCCACTGACTGATGTACTTAGACACTCATGTATCCAGTTACAGAGCCACTCGAGACTGACACAGCCACTCACAGACTCACTCAGATACTCATGCATCCACTTACAGACCCACTCAGACACTCATGCACCCATTCACTCACCCACTGAGAGGCTCATGCAGATACTCACAGACCCTGTCAGACACTCATGCACCCACTTAGAGACGCACACAGACTCTCATGCATCTACTCATGGACCCATTCCGGCACTCACTCACAGATCCACTCAAGACTGACACACCCACTCACAAACCAATTCAGAAGACACTCCTGCACTCACTCATAGAGCCACTCATATTCTCATGCACCCACTCACAGATTCACTCACAGACTCATGTACCCACCCATAGACCCACTCAGATACTCACACACTCAGTCACAGACCCACTTAGACCTTTGTGTGCCCACTCACAGACCCACTCAGATACCCACACACCCACTTACAGACCAATTCAGACACTCATGCACACACTCACTTACCCACTGAGAGGTTCATGCAGACACTCATAGACCCAGTCAGATACTCATGCACACACTACTGGGCCCACTCAGACAGTCATGCACCAATTTACAGATCCACTCTGTCACTGATGCATCTACTCTCAGACCCACTCAGACACTCACGTACCTAATCACAGACCTACTCAGACACTAACAAACCCACTCAGACACTCATGCTCCCACTCATAAGCCCCACTCAGACACTTATACACCCACTCACACACCCACTCAGAGACTTACACACCCAGTCATATTTGATAGAGCACTTTGATCTGGTTCAACAGACACCTTCTTCCCTCCTGTTTTCCTCCTTTTACAAACTCTTCCCTGAGATCTACCCTTAGGAGCGCTGAGGGGGGCTCTCTTATAGCAAAGCACCGGAGGTGATATATGAGAGGAGGTATTCATTGCTGAACCAATGGACAATTGATGAAATTATCGTTAGAGAAAACATAAATTGCACTTACCTCCTTCTTGGACACGCCCCCAACTGCCACCTCATCCACTTATTTCAAAGTCTCTTTCAAAGTCTCTTTATGCTCCTCAAGGACCGTTTTAGACCCCCTTCCTATTCACTGGGGTAAAGGGGTAGGCATCTTCATCCACAATAACTGAAAATGACTGGGTCTGGAAGGAAAATTGCTGCTCTGGTCCTAGGGTACCTTGGGCTCCGTGAGCCTCCCTGGGCTCTAATTAATAAATAGATCGACAGCTGGACAGCTGAAACGTAGGAGCCACCTCTGACTCCGTCGCAACACCAGCCCCAGAGGGGATAAGACGCAGCATGGAGCGGACTCCCTGGTGGATGACCAACATCAGCTGCCCCCAACCACAAGTCACCTGGCCTGGCACATTGAGCGTTGAGCTCTGCGTGCACCTTCGAGCTGCGCGGTAGTAGAACAAAAAACTCCTCGTTGTTGTTGTCCCAATCCAGAACTGCCAGTTGCACCATGCGTCCACTCAGGACCCCACTCGGAACGCCACCGTCTGGGAAAAAGGTCTCCGACGGCCTGCGCTGCCGCATAGCGGGACGCCGATATTGCGAGAACCTGACCCGGAAGTGGAAGCAGACGCAAATTCAGAAGAGTCCCAGTCCGGAAAGGCGGAGCGGCAGCGGGAAGCGGGCAGTGGGCAAGAAGGAGGTCCTGACATGTTCTGTCATGTGGCAGACAAACAAGAACAAGAGGCACTTAAAAATTCACTCACATACATATACAGCTATTATGTATCTAACAGTAATGAGGAAGTTGCACACATAGTTAAATACCACAAAACTCATTAACACAGCCAGCAAGCAATCCATGCAAGTCTTTACTCACAGATTGAGACTCCCTTGGAGTAATTAAGAGAGACAGACATATACCAACATACTTTCTTACAGAGCCAACAAAATACCCACATGGGGACTGAAAGACACATTCAGGTATGTACTGAAGACCTGACACTAACAAGTCATCCATTCAGACAATTAGGCCTTTAAACATGTATCGGCCAGCTACAGTAGAGCGTGGATAAGCAGTTTTCCTGCTAGGCCGAGTTGACATTCAAAACATGTTGGTAAGCCTTAAACTCCTTTCCTACTACATACAAGTCACTCCTGAGATAGGCTGTAGGTAGGCCATACGGCAGTGAGCTCTGAGCTTAAAAGACAACACAGTGTTAATGAGCCCTGCATCATAGGGCCCCTTGGTTTCTTGTGGTAAATTGGCTAAGTCTTGCTCCTGCCATGTTTTGAGCACGGCCAGGCACAACGGGACCTCACTTCGTACTTCTACCCTAAGATGGATTGGGTTAGTGAAGATGATCTCCGAGGCCTTCAGGTATTCATCGAACAAATGGTCATCAGTTATCTCCCGTATGCTGATACCAGGCACAGTGAAGATGATACATGCGCACGCTGTGCCTGCATGGTCTGTCGCCAGCAATACACTGTACCTGGGCCATATTTCAACGGCATTCAAGCAGAGCAGGGTTTCCCGTGAGGGTTTCGCATCACAGTGGCCCTCTCGGCGGAATATAAATGTACGAGACAGTTGCAGCTTCTTTCCCAGCAGCTTGAGGGTGTTAGCCATGAGGGTGAGAATGTCACTGGTAATGGCCGGCAAATCAGTGGGTGTTGCTCTCACTTGTACGGTCATGCACTTTGTGCGTATCAGGGACATGAGTCTGGTTGAGGTGCCCCCAGGGTTGAGAACGTCATTGTCTCGTCCTCCGAGAAATGGATGGTTACGTTTAATTTGGCCATCAAGTCTCTGCCCAGGAGGTTAAATGGCGACGAGGGGTTATATAGTAGCTGACCCTTCACCCTGCTTCCTCTGACTTCGAACTCTAAGGGTTTCATGACGGGGACCCTCACGACTGCACCCGATAATCCCTGTGTGTCCATGCAGTTCTTGAACATGGGCATGATCCCTTCCCTTTAAACAGGACTTCGATGCCCCGGTGTCAATCAAGAAACTGTAGGGCGTGTTGTCCATCAGAATTGTCACAGTGGGCTCTTCGTCGGATCGCTGTGTTACAGATTGTACGGGACACATGAGAGTGGGGGCATCTCTTTTGCCTGATGTGTGCAGGGCCAGCGGTTTACTTGGGATTGCAAGAATGGAGAAGGGGTGGCTTGGTCCTAGCTTGAGGGTTCTCTGTACAACTTCCTAGACCCTTGTGACTAAAAAAAAAAAAATGTAAGTCCGTTTTTATATAGCGCTGCTACTCACCCTTACGGGTCTCAAGGCGCTGGGGGCCGGAGTGGAAATTAAGTGAGCTATTGCCCAGAGTCACATGGTGCTGAGCTGAGCTGCCGCCGGAGCCGGGGATCGAACCGTGAACCCTGTGCTCCGAAGTCAGCTGCCCTGGCCGCTGCACCACACCTCTCCACTACATGCTGTGTTTTTCTTGAACCAATGCAACGGTGCCCTCATTGGTGCTTTCGCCTTCTGTTTCATCGCAGCTACAGCTGTTCTGACCTATTCTGCCTTTTCCCTGTGCTTGGTTTCAGCATCGACCAGGTCATGTTCCATTTCCTCTCTATTTCCTCTTGTTTCCTTTCTCTTCTCTACCTAATTATTTCCCACTTTATGAGGCATTGCTGCATGTAGGGGAAATCCCAGTTGGGGTTTCCTTTTCCATTTCTGATGCAATCCTCCACCATGGTCATGTCCTCTGACTCAAATGACCCCCCCCTTTTGCCAGGAACAGTTGAACTGGCTCCCCTCCTTTATCTATTCCACTAGTAGGTCGCAAAAGAGGTGAGCAAACCTTTTCCCATCCTCTCTTGATATAATTACCCTAGGAGTCAGTTGGCACTCTTCGCATGTCTGGGGCCCGTAGAAGCTACTCTGGTGGCTGGCCTGCTTCCGTCCCATGAGGCTGGTCTGCGTGCATTCTGGTATGTGGGTATTGAATGTACTCCCCTCAGGCCAGGGAACTGTATATGCTTTGGTAAGGTCGTGCCACTCATGGCAATGTTCTCCCAATTTCCGGCTCTATGTGGGGAACCTAGCTTGCATATGGTCAAGTGGAGGCTCCATGATGGATTAGGGAACTTGTTTTAAGGAATTTCCAAACCTTTGAATGTCTCAAGATTTTAAATGATTACAAATTCTGCTCAAATTGTGGGGAAAACTATGTACACATGGTTGTACCAGGAACAATCTACTGGTTACGAGCTCTAAAAAAGTGATGCATCAACAGACGTTTAACAATTTGACAATGACAACCGCAATGAAATAATAGCAACCTGTAACAGAGTCTAATGGTTAGTTCAGAACAATACAAGTTGACTTTTAGCAGTGAAATAGGAAATATGGAATTCTTATTTATGGAAAAACTAGTTATTACTTCATGAAATGCATAAACTGATTAACATGACACAGCATTTATCCTGAAGCACAATTTGCAAAATTTCAACAGCACCACAACATCAATAATGCATAGAATGGAAAAAAACTAAAAGAGACTTGAAGAGAAAAGATTTGACAGAAAAAATGGTTGCTTTTTCCCAAAAACTTAGTTCCCTCTCAGCGCATACAGCCCGAGAAGAGGGATGCTCTGTGTAACACTTGGAGCTAAGGGAGCTTGATAGTCTGTGAATATCTGCTCAGTGGACAAAAATAGCAACGATTTATGTGGGGAAAAAAGGGACAGCTGACAACTATCAGCCCTCTGTGGCCAGACACAAATTATACCTTATTCAACAAGGTCTGAATTTTTTCCTAACGTCGGAATTACACCCTATGTCACACCCAGGCGTTGTGCGTACCAAATGCCTGACACCCAGAGGTCCAAGCGAAAAAGTCCACCCTTCATTTCTTTCAAGGACCATCAGTGTTAAGAAACTGACAGCCCCTAAGATAACTTCCTTTAACTAAAAAAATAAGATTCATGTGGTGACCCTATATAACACACTAAGGGCGGGGGGTGTAAGTGTTGTGTATTGCTGAATGACTTAAGCATAATAAATAAGTGACCCTATACAACACACCAAGGGTTGGGGGTGTACCTGTTGTGTCACCCTCAATGGTTCAAGCAAAAAAAAAACTGTAGCTACCTTCACCTTCTCTAGCGTGATGACTAGGGGAAAAGCAAAAGTGATCTACGCGTTTATCCTAGTTTGCCACATGACACATACTGGGACTAAGGATCAGATGTAGTCTCCTACCCTGTGACGGCTATCTCTGGGTGGACCTCTGCCCCATGTATTCAGCAGAACTTCTAGTCAATGATGGCGTCTGCTCACCGATCTCGCTGCACAGATGTGAATCCGTTCAGGCCGGGGTCTTTGCTTCGACAGCAGTCAGGCTCGAAGAACCAATCTCTCCTGAATGGCTCACCAAAATGTTCTTCTAATATGAATTTAATAAATGAAAAGACAAGAGGAATTTGGCAAAACAAGAACAAGTTGGTTTAATTAAATGCAGCGGCTGGGAGAGTATCGACAGAGGCACGGCTGAAGAAAGAAGTTTTGGCCGCACATATATCCATTTGTTGGGTACAATAAAACACTTCAACAATCTTTGGAAAGCATCATAGTCATAAATAACAAGTACAACCATCTAATAAGGGGGACACAGGTGGCTCTTTACCTTGGGGAGAGCTACTGCGGGCCAGTGTGCGCGTGTCCAGATGTCCGGTGTGGTGAGCGCATGATCACCTCGTGCGGTGCACATGTCATGTCCTGATTGGCTGAATGTTCCTAACTACATGTGGCATCTAACTTTGTGGTATTTTGGGAATGCACACCTTTCGCCAAACGTGTTTTATTGGGGCAAATCTCCTCGGTCCTGTTTGTGGTGTGACTACCTATCTATGGGATTGATCAGGGTTTTCCCTGGGTGCTCGTTTGTATTTGGGCTAAGTGTAACCCACCTGTGACCTGTCAATCTGTAGGCTTGGGTTTGGGTCGCAGGGCCTGCCTGACCATGTATCTCTGACTCGGAGTTGATTGGGAGGTCATCTCGGATGAATCCCAGAGCAATGATACAGGATTGTGAGTGAGTGCACATGTAACATGGTGGAATTGATATCATATATACCGATCTTCTAATTTTTCTAAGTACATTTGTTACATCGTACATCAACATTGCACTCACTGAGACTGACGTCACTATGTCTGCATAAGTTATGGTGTACATCAACATTGGATTTACTGATATTGACTTCACTGTGCATGCATAAGTTACAGCGTACATCGGTATTGCATTTACTGGTATTGACATCATTGTACGTGCATAGATTATAGCGTACATAGATATTGCATTTATTGGTATGCCACTGCGTGCATACATCAGGGTGTACATTGCTATCATATTTATCTATCTCAACAAAGTGACACTAGCAAGTCATCCAACCAGACATGTAGGCCTTTAAACATGTCTCGGGCCTACAATAGTAGAGCGTGTATGCGCAGCTTTCCTGCTAGGCCAGGTTGACATTCAAAACATGTTGGTAAGCCTTAAACTCCTTTTCTGCTACATACAAGTCACTCCTGAAATAGGCTCTAGGTAGGCCATAGGGCAGTGAGCTGTGAGCTTAAAAGATAAGACAAGTTGGGGCATATTTACAAAAAAATGTCAGAGCACGGTGCTGCCGCTAATTTGGCAATGTTGCACTCCAACATTTTTTTAAATCAGGGATGCGCTGTATTTACAAGAATATGCCGCACCCCTGTGTTTCCCCTAGCGCTGGTACAAACAAAGCTACCTAGTTCCAGCGCAGGCACCCTGCCGCCACGTTACAAGGGATAACTTCCTGCACATTTGCAATCAATAATGGCGATTTGCTCTCTCTGCATCACACATAGAAAGTGCAAGAAATGAGGAGAAGTTAATAATTTCTCCTCGTATTGCCATGCTAAGACCAGGTATTCCCTGGGTTTGTTTTTGGCACTGCCTCAGCCTTGTAAATCTGGGGCAGCGTCAAAAAGCAAAGGGTGTTGCGGTGGAATGCCCACTGCAACACCGATTGCACGCCCCTTTGCCGCAGAGGACTGTGCCAGAAAGGTGCATATTTACACAGTGGCATTAAGCCACGTTACGTTCCTTAGCGCCACCTTGTAAACTTGGGAAATTGCGCTACGCCACCGGACCGTCAAAAAAAAGTGATGCTCTGGTGGTGAATGGCGTTCGTAAATATGCCCCTTTGTTTCAAGTTTGATTGAGTTACATGGGCACTTTCAGACCGATATCTCCGGTTATAGATCCAGTCTCCTACCCATACTAGAACTCACATACCTATGTATAGAAGGATAGAGCCACTAATACACCTATTCACACAGTGACAGAGGCACCTAAACATTCACTCACACACATACAGCTCTTGTGTATCCAGCAGTAACAGAGGAAGTTGACACATAGTTAAATACCACAAAACTCATTAACACAGCCAGCAGCAATCCATGCAGGTCCTTACTTACAGATTGAGACTCCCATAGAGTAACTTAGAGAGGCAGACATATACCAACATACTTGCTCACATATCCAATGATACACCCATATAGGCACTGAGACACTCATGTAGGTATGTTCTGAAGAACTGACACAGAAGAACAGGAGTTGACATTCCAAACATGTTGGTAAGCAAAACATGCCTTAAACTCCTTTTCTACTACATACAAGTCACTCCTGAGATAGGCTGTACATAGGCCTTGGACAGGGAGCTATGAGCTTAAAGGATAAGACATGTTGTTTCAAGTTTGATTGAGTTACATCAGCACTTCCAGACCCAAATCTCCAGTTATTGATCCAGTCTCCTACCATACTGGAACTGCACTATGAAGTTTTAGTGAGCTGCATGCGCACTTATAGATCAATATCCCTAGTTATACATCCACTCTCCCATTGAATGCTGCAACTCAGAAACCTATTTACAGAAGCATAGAGCGACACACACACCCAGCCAGACAGAGAGAGACACTTAGACATTCACTCACACACTGACATGCCACTTATGCATCCAGCAGTAATGGAGACAGTTGAACACACAGTTACATACCCCAATGCTCAGTAACACAGCCAGTAAGCTATCCATAAAGCCACTTGCATACAGTTTTACAGATGCATAAATTTACTAAGAGAGTCACATATACCGATATAGTTAGTTAGACATCCAGTCACGTACCCACAGAGAGACTGACATACTCAAGTTACCCATCCAGAGAAGTAGCCTTGACACATGTCTCAGGCCTGCTACTACAGAGCCTATGTGCATCGTTTTAGTGCCAAGTTGACTTGCCATTTAAAACCCCTTTGCCAAACCTTAAAGCTCCGTCTTTCTACATATAAGTAACCTTTAAGGTGGGTCGTAGGTAGGCCATAGAACAGGATGATATGTGTTTAGAAGGTAAAACATATAGATTGACAAGATGTACAACTCATATTTAATATGTGTATAATTGAATCACTGACATAATGATTTATGTATATATGTAGTTTCTTGAAGTATGGAATGTAAAATATATACTATATTTTGTTGTCAGATATATACTTCTGTTCAAAGAGAACAATTTAAGATGACAAAAAGGAACGGAGGAGAAAAGCACAAACGAAAACGTACTGCCTGCAAACAAAAAAACAAGAGGGCGAAAGGAATGTACAAAGGAAAAAAACATTTGCTGGCAAGAGAACTAAGGAGTTTCTTAAAACAGTGTTAAGAAGAATGAAAAATGTGGAAAAGGATGTAAATAAAAAAGAAGCTTTACCAAGAACTCAGAAACGAAAAGCAGTAAATCATGTTCAGAGTGGAAAAAGTTCTAAAAAGACAACTTATCTGAAATTACGGCAGAAACAATACAAAGACATAAGAAGAAGATTGTTTAGAATTAGGGTAATATAAAATTTGAAAAGAATTATAAATTGGTATAAGAGAAGACCAGCAGCTTACAAGCAAAAAGAAAACATAGAATGTTTAGTAGATAAAGCATTTGCATTGAAGCATAAAGTTTTTATCTTAATCTTAAAGAGAATGAGAACACTGGATAAAACAGTGTTCTGTATGAAGAGGAAAAGCAAGACAAAAATACTGATTAGTAGAACTAATTTTTGTAAAATATTCAGCGGCGAATGGAAACATACTTCCAATACGGAGACTTTCTTTAATGAAGAAAGCTATTTTCATGAGAACATATTAGTGAATGCAGTTGAAACAACTGGTCGATGTTATAAGGTGAAGGATGATACTCCCATTCCAAGAGAGGAAATCGTTCAAAGGAATTTAGAGGAAGTGATAGCTGAAGAGGTACAGAAAAGACATAGACAGGCCCTTGTGTACAAATGAAACTGTAGCAGTATTTGCAGTGTTCGGCAGAAATAAATTGATATATTGAGAAATTTCCTATGTATCTTTGCATGCAAAAGTCTGAAACAGAAAATTGGGATTTTGCAAGGATTAGATCCATGCGAAATAAGGAAGTACACAAATTTACAGGGACATTCACTTGCATGTCTATCAAAGAAAGTGTGCCAAAGCAGCTTCCACCACTTCATAATGTTAGCTGTTCACCACTCTAAAATGCTAAATTTAGTTAGGAGGTTTTACTATGTGAAAACTCCTGCCCTATGTTTAGGAGAAATGAATAGAGCTCTTTTGCATAGTACAGTAGCAGAGGTAGAAAAAGTTTGTGAAGACATTCAATTTCGTTTCTTTGGTCCTGAAAGGAGTCTAGGGAAAATGAGGAGTTGGAATGTGGAGGTATAGAGGAACAGGACAGAGGTATTAGTGTAGATAACTTTACAGAAGAGATGAGGAAGTTTAACACAGTTTCTTCTGAGAAACCAAACTGTGTTTGGATTTGTTGTAGACACACTCACTACAAAAGCCAAACTTGCAATGTAGTTATATTCTCAAAAACTGAAAAGGAGAACAGTGATAAGTGGCAAGAATTTGCTGTTTATTTATTTGTAGAAGAACGGTTTGAGATGCCCACACAGCAGATTATATGCAAGCACTTCTATGATAAGTTAGAGGAAAACAAAATGCCAGCTGGAGCAGTACATTACAAGTTAGATTTAGTATCTATTTCACAAGAACTGTGAGATTTAAATGTTTCTGAATCAATTCTTATACAATGTGCACACCTATTTCAGGCTATAGTTTTTATGGAGCCAAAGACAGGGAAGCTGTCACATCTTCAGAAAGGCCTTAAAAAAGGAAGAGTTGTGTACTTATCTTTAGATTTGAAACAAAATATTGAAACTGTTGGTGTACACAGAGATGTTCATGAACTACTTATCAACCTAGTACATGGTGTGCCTACCAAGAACAAAAAGATCTGGAAAAAAATTAATGGATGTTAGTAAAGTAAAAAAAGCGACTTTATACCTGGTACAAAAGAATTTTTATTATAAAAATATTGATACTGCTCGAGATGTTGTATATTTAGAAGATGAAACAATACAATCAAGAGGACAAATTGAAACAGTGGATCGATCCAGATCAGAAGAGATCTAAGAACACTACAGCATCCATCCTCTGCATTCTAAAGATTTCATTGGTCAAGCTATTGATCTCTTTCAAATAAAGCAAGCAAAAGGAGCCTCCATGAGTGTGTGGGAGAAAGGTTTAGAATCTCGCTGTTTTCCGCTACTGTTTCCCACTGGAGGAGGTGGTCGGTTTGAAGACTGCCCTGTACAGATACCAGCAGTCAAATACCGGTCAACCAGATTATATTCAGAGGATCCAAGATTTCTGTAGGGTATTCCCTACATATTCCATCTTCTGTTTGAGAGTGACTTGTCTGGACTTTCATATGCTGTTAATCAGGAGTTAATCTTCAAAATCTCTCTGCAAAGGAACTCACTGACAAAGTTCATGCAAAGGACAAAACATGGAGTATAACTTTTTTAATTTGATGGCATGCCAACGTGGTACCAACAAGTATTTGTATCGCTGTCATGGAGAACTGAAATGTATGTTGAGAAATTTACGTGCACCTACTTGGTTTCTGGCACTCAGTTGTGCTGAGTACGCCTCGGATGACCTGCTTGAATTTTTAGAAGAAGCAAACTCTAACATTAAAGACATCAAAGTGAAGACAGCAGGAGAACTTTCCTCCTTGGATCCCACTAATATTTGCAGATAATATAACCGCAGGTTTCAAGCTATTATGTCTTTCATCTGCAACAAAAGAAATCCTCATCTTGGTGAAGTAACTCATTTCTTTTGGTGCAAAGGGTACCAAGCAAGAGGTGCTCCTCATATTCACATGCTGTTATGGATAAAAGATGCACCGAAATTTGGAACAGACAGTAATGAGTCTGTCTTGTCTTACGTAGCATAGTATGTGACATGCGCCATCCCAAAAGACGGTACTAAAAAGGGCATGAGACAACAAGTTCTACTCTTTCAAACTCATAGATGTGGGAAGTACTCTAGTAAAAAATACAGAAGTAAAGGAAAATTTGACAAAAGAAGGCAATTTGGATTCCTATAACCTATAATTTCTCAAGGAAGATGAACAGCTTTTTGTCTGCAGTCAGTGGCACAGAAATCTCCAAAACATACATGCAAACTGAGAGGAACAGAGGCTTCCAAGTACATTAATGACTCAAACCACGTGATTCTTAAGATGTGGAATGCAAATATCGATCTATAATTTGTTACAGACAACCTTATTGCTGTTGCTCGGTATGCCACTTCATACATTGCAAAATCAGAGAAGACAGAGATGAAGGAGATGTGGTAGGAGATTTCTGCAGAATAGACTCTATCCAAGAAATTGTACAGCTTCAGCTTGAAAATGCTTTGCCATAGAGAGATGGGATCCTATGAGCGCTGTGACCAATTGGGCGCAGCCAGTTTGTTCTCAAAGTCAAGGGGAATTGTTTGGGTAAGTCTAGGCCTAGCAAGCACATGCAATAGATTGTTAAAGTTTTTCCACGTAATTCAGTAGCTTGCATAGTTTGACCCCAAAAGTACAGACATTTTAAAATCAAACATGTTGAAAATGTACTATCCAAGAATCAGTCCACATCTAGAAGACAGGTGCCTATATGAAGTACTTCAACGCTACAGATACAAAAGCAATGTAACAGAAACATAGAAGAAGGGAAATATGCTGTAGTTGGATGTGATGGTTGTTTGGTGAAACATACAAAAGGAAATCTAATTAACCACAGTAAACTTAGCTGCCAAACTCCAGAGAGAAGAGAGTTTTTCTATTTGGCACTTCTACAACTCTTCAAGCCCTTGGCATGCTGAATCTGAATTACTTGGATGCTATGACTGCTATGAAGATTCTTTCAACGCTGTGAAAGACAACATTCAGCGGTCAGTCTTTGCAAATTATTTGGAAATTTTTAAATGATGAGATTCAACAGGAGGAAACTATTGCTGCTGAGCTAGCTAAGGAGACCTCACAAAGCAGCCAAAGTTCTGGACCCCTGAGTCAAAATCCTCTTGGACAACCCATTATTGTAAAAGAAGCTGCAATAGCCATGAATGAGGTGGAAACTGCAATGGAACAAGCAAGACAGGAACGTGTTGATTTTGAACAGTTAGTTGGACAATTAAACGATGAAGAGAAAGAAATTTATATGGAGGTAAAACAGAAAATAGAGCATAGATTTCTCCACGAGAGAAGGAGCGTAAATGTTCATCATTTAAGCCAATACTGTTTTACATCAGTGGTCCAGCTGGCACCAGAAAAAGCTCTTTTAATTAAAGTTCTCACAGCTTACCTACAGAGGACTACAGAATCAAATTGATCGTGTGTAGTTACAGCACCCACCGGATTGGCTGCACACAACATTAAACAAATTACTCTACATTGTTTACTAATGTTACCTCTTGAACATGACAATAAATTGCAACATCAAAAGTTATCTGGTGAAGCTCATCACGAGGTTTCAAGAGTGTTGAAGAAACTGAAGCTTTTAATCATCAATAAGGTGAGCACGGTCTCAAGCTTAATTTTTGCCTTCGTACTCTTGAGGATGCAACAGATTTAAAAAAAAACAGAGTATGATGTGCTGTTTGGAGGAAAGCATTTCATTGTCTTCATTGACCTACTGCAACTTACACTTCTGCACTTCTGCATGATGAAACTCGGAATTCTTTGGGAAGGATTGGCAATGTAAACATTTAGCTAAACTTCAAATACAAGGAACTACTTAAACATATGTGTCAAGCATCCAACATGGAATATGGAAATATTCTGAAGGACATTAGAGTAGGAGTTCTGACAAAGGAGGGGAATCGTACCTTAGAAAGTCAACTTAGCAGCAAACCTTTCCCCGATAAGAGCACAGCAGCAGAGCTAATGTTCAATGTCATTGAAGAAGGCAAATCTATAGTCTGTTTAATGGCTACACATCAAGAGTGCTCAAATTTTAATGAACAATTACTAAAACTGGAGCAGGAAGACATTTTGGAACTTTTAGGTCTTGACAAAATGGAACACCAGGGAGTAACAGTACTGCTAAGTGGAAAGCTGCAAGCAAAATTGGATACATTGGAGAAATCTGTATCCAGGACAGCGGGATTAAAAAAAGTGCTTACACGTATGCTAGAAATGTAAGTATTATAAAAGGATTAGTAAATGGTGCTATGGGTAAAGGTATTGATTTTATTAATTTTCCAAATAGGGATGAGGTTGAATACTTAGCCATAAAGTTTTATCAGATTGATGGCGTCAAGCAGATTGGCCGATATGTAGTACGTTTTTTGCTAGTAAAAGACTTTTATGTCCTGCGACAGTAGTTCCCAGGGTCCATAGCGTATGCTGTAACTATCCATAAATCTCAAGGTTTAAGTGTAGATGCAGATTTTATAAATATTGGTAGTATTGTATTTAAAGAAGGTATGGCACATGTTCCATTGTGTTGAGTAAGAACATTGCCTGGTTTGTTTTTAGTTCATTTTGATGACTGAAATGTTAGTGCCGATGCAAGTTGTTTCAGAGAGTACAATCGGTTAAGAAGTGTGCATGCTCCTAATTTAGGACGGTATCCCATTTATGAAAAACGGATAATCTGTCCAAAGCAGAAGTTCACAAAAGTATCTACAAATGTTGGTGAAAAGAGGGAAAAGAAGGAGAATAAGGAAGTTGTTAAGAAGAGAAACCTGGAGAATGAGGGAGAGATTGTACGTTACCAGTTGTCAAACACTTCTGATGTCAACTGCTATGCAAATGTTGTTCTCAATGTACTGTTTCATTTACCACATCTTATAAATGCAATTGAGCAGAAATCACAGAAGAGGTTATGTTGTGCATTGTGTGCTTTGCAACAACGTTTATATAATAATAAGACTATAGTACATTGTGTTTCAGGCATTCGAGATCTAGTAGATATATACACTGGATCAGTACTATTTACTCAAAACACTCTACAAGACACACAGGGATCCATATGATCCTGCTTGGAGTTTTAGAAGAAGAAGAAATAAACATAGATGGCTTATTTGTACTGAGTTACTGATGCAACCATGACTGTGAAGATTGCTCTTTTGCATGTATCACTCAAATATACTCTGAGGGATTTCTGTATCTAACACTACCAGATTCCAAAACTAAGCCTTTTGGCAGGTTGATAAAACCTGCTAACCAAAATATGACCTGCCCAAATCGTAGATCAGATGTTATGTCTACATTTCAAATTCAAAAAAAGTGGGAAATACCTTATATTAATGTTGCAATGATGCAGAGGAGATGGATCTAAATCGGAAACTGAAATTATGAACTTCAAAGCAGGACAAATATCAATTTCTGGAAATACTTATGATACTACGGCTATCATCTTTCATGAAGGAGTTAATTTGAAATCTCAACACTATACTATCTATTTAAAGAATGAAATGGGATGATCGGAATGCAATGACAGCAACCTTAAGTTCAAACCAAAACTGCCTTTCCAACTACAAAATTCTTACCTTTTGTTTCTTCAACCAAAGTTCTCAGGGGTATTTCTGGCAAAAAGGTAATGTACGGTGTTTCTTCTACGTGGATCATCAGTGTTTAGGCATCATTCCTCCTATCTAGGGTGATGTCTCTAAAAAGTTCTCCAAAATTCAAGAATGCTTTTATCTTCCACAAAGGAGTTAATAGAACATCTGCATACTACACTGACTAATTAAAGAGTGAAACTGGATGGACACAATGTAACCACAGGAATATTAAATTGAAACCAAAACTGCCTTTCAAACTACAAAGCTGTCATCTTTTGTTGACTCAAGTAAACTTCTGTGTACTATTTGTGAAAAAATGTAATCTATAGGATTTTGCCTACATGGATCAGCAGCGTTTTAGACATCATTCAACATACCAGAGGTGAGGTTTTGAAAAGGATTTGGAAAATTCAAGTATAGTTTATGTTTATTAGTAATATTATACCAGGTATAATAATAAAACACATATTTTTAAGATAGGTTTGTTTAGATTAGAGTAGTAACTGTAAGTAAAATAATTGATTAACAAATTGTAGTGAGTGGAAAGCATAGTGTCACTTCATTGCAGATATATACTGAGCAGTTGTGCTTTTTTTTCTACAATCCATACTATTGTTTTTCCCCACTGTTCAAGGATGAAGCTTCATATAGTACATTGTTTATGGTGTAAAAGTATGAAAGCTGAGAACAGTAAAAAAGGAAAAATTAAATGATTTACTAGATTGTGATATACTGTTGCAGCATGAGCAATATGTATAATGTTTCTGGAATTTTGTAAATCATATACTAACTTATATTTGTATTCTTTTTCTTTTACAACTGGTTTTGGAATGATACATGTTCAGATGTATCAAGATATGTTTAGTGCCACAGAAATATTTCTTTGACATACTCGTGCAGAGGGTCTTCATGTATAAATAGTACTTGATATCCTTTGCCACCAGTTTCTTTTACCAGACAGGGATGCTGCAAAACTCCCCTGCAATCTTTTGCCACTTTCCTGAGCTCTGGCAACGAATACTAACCCATGCATCTAATCATACATCCACTCAATTATCCATACAGCCACTCACACACCTACTCACAGACCAATACAGCCACTCACGTACCCATACAGCCACTTATACACCATCTGCCTTACCCATATAGCCACTTACACAGCCACTCACTCACTCATACAGGCACCCACACACACACACTCACTCACCCATATAGCCACTCATGCATCCATTCAGTCACCCATACAGCCCTTTACACAGCTACTCACTCACCCATAGAGCTACTCACACACCCACTCACTCACCCATACAGGTACTCAGATACCCACTCACTTACTTATACAGATACTAACACATGAACTCATTCACCTATACAGTCACTGACACAATGACTCATTTATCCATGAAACCACTCATACACCCACTCACTCAACCGTACAGCTACTGACACATCCAGTGACAGACCCACTCAACCAGTCATCCACTGATGCACTCACCCATACAGCCCCTCACATTTATGTACCCTTCCACTCACTCATAGAGTCAGTCAGACACCCACTCACTCTGCTATACAGCCACTGTCACAGCCACTCACTCACCCATACAGTCACTGACAAACTCACTCAGTCATCCAAACAGACACTCATGTACCCTCTCAATCACCACACATCTACTCACACAGCCACTCACTCACCCAAACAGCCAGTCACACAGCCTCTCACTCACTCATACAAGGACTAACACACCCACACACTCACCCATACAGTCATTCATGCACCCTTTCACTTACTCATACAGCCACTCAGAGACCCACTTCCTCCCCTATATAGCCACTTATACAGCCACTCACACACACATACAGCCTCTGACACAGTCACTCAGTCACCAATACAGCCACCCACACAGCCACTCACTCACTCACTTACTCATGCAGATACTAACACATGCACTCATTCACCTATGCAGTCACTGACACAACCACTCATTCACCCATGCAACCACTCATACACCCACTCATTTACCCATACAGCTACTGACACATCCAGTGACAAACCCACTCAAACACTCATCCACTGTCACACTAACATAAACAGCCACTTACACACAAACTCGCCTACACATACACCCATTCATGCACCCTTTCCCTCACTCATACACCCACTCAGAGACCCATTCACTCACATCTACATCTACTCATGCACCCTCTCACTCACCCATACAACCACTCACACACCCACTCACTCCCTCATACAGCCACTCACGTATCTATTCAGTCACCCATACATATACTCAGACACCCACTCACTCACCCATACATATACTCAGACACCCACTCTCTCACTCATATAGCCACTCACACCGCCAATCACTCACCCATACAGCCACTCATGCACCCTCTTATTGCTCATACAACCACTCACATCACTCTATCACTCATATAACCACTAGCACACTCACTCTATCACTCATATAACCACTCGCACACCCACTCAGTCACCCATATAAATACTCACACACTCACTAACTTACTCATACTTAGACATGTGCTAATTTACCTATACAGTCACTGACACAACCACTCATTCACCCATTTACTCACTCATACACCAACTCACTTACTCATACAGCTACTGACACATTCAGTCACAGACCCATTCAATCACTCATCCACTCACACACTCACTCATATAGCCACTAGACACCCACTCACTCACCCGTACAACCATTTATGTATCCTTTCATTCACTCATAGAGCTACTTAGACACCCACTCACTCCCCTACACAGCCTCTTACACAGCCACTCTCTCACCCATACAGCCTCTCACACATTCACTCAGTTACTCAGACAGACACTCACATATTCTCTGTCACCCCTATAGCCACTCACGCAGTCACTCACTCACCCATACCACCAATCAAACATTCACTCACTCATCCATTTGGCCACTTACACAGCCACTCACTCACCCATAGAGCTCCTCACACATACATTCACTCACCCATACAGCCACTCATGCACCCTCTCACTTGCTCATACAAATACTCACACACCCACTCAGTCACCCATACAGATACTCAGATACCCACTCACTTACTCATAAAGATACTAACACATGCACTAATTCACCTATACACCCACTCAACCACTAATCTACTGACAAACTCATTGAAACAGCCACTCACATACCCACTCACTCTCTATACAGCCATTCATGTACCCTTTCACTCACTCATAGAGCCACTCGGACATCCACTCACTCACTTATACAGCCACTCACACACCACTCACTCACCCATACAGGCACTCACACACACACTCATTCACCCATACAGCCGCTAATACACCCACATACCCATACAGACACTGAGAAACGCACTCACTCATCAATACACTTACTCACACACCAACAGACAAAACAAGACGTATTCACACTGTTACAAACATACATGTAACATATAATTATTCTATCTTAAACCAGAAGTGGTGGTTCTAACAAGAAACATTTTTTTCACTTTTTTAGAAATTATTTTTTTGCTTTCTAATGATTTTTTGGGGTGTTTTATTAGTTTCTTAAAATAAAACTTTGCAACATAGTGTTGTTAATGGAAAGCATAAAACTTGCATGAGCAACCCTAGAAATTCATTGGAAAAAACAAAGGTTTAAGTACCGTTATAGGTAGGTGTGATAAAAAGGTCTGTTTTTATTTTTTTTTAAACCTTAGAAATTTGCTGAAAAAGCCAAAGCTTTCAGTAATGTAATTTTTGGATGACTATGTCAGTAACAACATTAACATTTTATAACTAAAAAAAAAACACAGAAATTCACCAGTTATAGTTAGCAGAGCTAACTCTAACTTGCACCCAAGCCATACACTGCTTTAGACCTCACATATTACATCACTCATGGCATGTTCTATGACATAATTTATGGCATCATTGATTAAATCATTCACACCTCTTTTGTAGAAGTTGCTCTATAAACTGGTATAACATTAGAGCTCTGAAACGTAAAAAATAGCCCAAACGAATGTGAGGCATCATTAATGCCATCAAAGTAAACACTCACATGGGTATAGAAAGCATGGGTTATGTGCCACATTGACCTTATACCATACACTTTACGGGTAGTGCAGTTCACATTAGCAATCAACTACAGATACATTGGAAACCCTCATTGCATACAGTGTTCAATCTGTATACAACTGTTAAGAGAAAGCCAAGTTCCTAAAAATACTGAACATGTGTTCCTAAACAAATGCCCTACTACAGACAGCTTTTATCTGTGTCAAATCCCAGACAGCCACTGAACCTACTTTGAGAAATGAAGTTTATGTAAATAGATCAGTGTGCACTGTAAGCAGTACTCACTCTACGGAGAGAGTTTACTCTGTACCACACTGTTTGCACACAGTCTGAAGGCGGTAAAGATTAGACCTGGGCGGAGCTCACAGAGTTTCACTCTGGAATTCCGAGGAGTTGCCGAATAACTCTGCCAAATTCCACGGAGTTCCATGAGCAGGTGGAGTATTACTCTGCCACTTCTGATGAAGTCCCCTTGGCTGCTGAGGGTCGTTGGGGCCCAAGAACCCTTATTGCTGCCACAAGTAAGTCCCCCATAGTGGGTTTGCTGAGACATCATTGGAGGCCAACCCCCTTTTTCAATCACTCTGCAAAGGGGCCTCCTGGTGCACTACTGGTTAGGGGATGAAGTTCCTTTAGCTGCTGAGGGTTGCTGGGGGCCAAAAACCCCTATTTTTTGGAAAAAAGAGTAAGTACCCCACAGCAGGATTTCTGAGACCTCATCAGAGGCCCTGGTACTTTCTCAACAACTCTGCAAAGAGACCTACTCGTGCACTACTGGTTGTGGGATGAAGTCCCCTTGGCTGCTGAGGGTCGTTGGGGGCCAAGAACCTCTATGGTTGCCACATGTATGTCCCTCAAAGCGGGAGTGCTGAGACTAGGGGTGAGAGGCACTGGTAAACTCTGCTCTGCCGGTGGGTTGGCAGAGTTTTTACCAAACTCCGCGTTCCAAGCAGAGCAGGGAGTGGCAAAACTCCACAAACCCCACCCGTGGAGCGGAGTTTACAGCCCACCCCTCACTACCTGCAGCCTCCATACTGTAGTGAAAACTTTGCAGATAGCCCATTTTCTGAAGCAAAACAAGCACATGTACATAGGTTAGTACTTGGAGCACACAATCTTCCATGTTAAGTAGAAATTGTCATGCTTATGCAATTCTGTCTAATAACTCAAGGCTGCTTACAATACTTAGGGGCTTATTACGATGTTGATTAGAGTTGCCTCCGACTGACACCATCTCGGAATCGGGACCGACCGACCTGAGGTTGATGCGACCAAACACTGTTTGGTTGGATTCCCACTGTTCTCTATGGGAGATTGTGTTATGGCTGTAAAACGGCCGTAATACAGGCTCATATAGAAAAAATGGGTGTGTGTGTAAAACCCTGCACCCTGTGGCAGGCACCCCGTTGTGCCTAACACACAGTGCAGGGTTTCACAGGTGGGTACCCTAGGCACCCCCTCGACCACCAACCATAGGCCGCGGAGGCAAGGGGGCCCTGCTAGGGTCCCCAAAGTTGCTTTCAGACAGCCTTTCCATGTCGGAAAGGCTGGCACGGAAAGGTTGTGGGAAAACCGACATCGTAATCCAGATGGTGGAAACACCGTCCATAGGGGATTGCGGTGCGGTTCTAACTGACAGTAATACTCTGAGCGCCGGTTGGAACTGAGTAGGAATGACCAGCAGGTTTACGCTCCGACCACCAACATCGGAATAGGGCGGTCGGACCGCAAACCGACCGAGTCGGTCTAAAAGTCTCTGACCGCGGTCGGAAAGCATCTGACTAGCGGTCGGAGACTTTCCGACCGACATCGTAATCGGCCCCTTAGTATCTACTACGTAGAATCTTTGCCCTGCTGCAAACATTTTCTTCAGTACCAAAAAAACTTGTGTGGAACATCATGAACAGAAGTCGTCAACTGTCACCAGCACACAGAGTTACTCTTTGATACAAAGATTTTCAGAAATGTCTGGGTATGATAGGTTTCCCTGGGTGATAGCTTAGCTAGGGCCCACGATCGACAGCTAGCCACCTCGTAAAATGCTGGGTGAAATGTGATGTCTTCAGGTCGTGTTTTGCTGTTTTTACTGTCTCAGGTGCAATGGCCAGTCACACAAATGGGGTAGCATTTCTTTTTAGGAGACAGGTGGGAACACAGAATAGTAGAACAATGATTATTATAATAAATTGGATTTTCTGCATTTCTGGCTTCCAAGTGTATGTCAGCGTGCAAAAAAGAATACATTTTGCCAAATTACTCTTACTCACATGCTAGTGTGGATACACACACATCCAGAGGCCTACATAACAACTTCTCCCAAACTCAGTATCTGGTGTACATTTGAAAAATACATGGGTTCCCTTCGTGCCCATTTTTCACTCTTTATTTTTTAGATTATGAATTTCTCTATAATTGCTACATAATGATAAAACATTGTAAGGTGCAACTCAGTTGTTGGCTCTGGGTATCTCGCGTTCTTGAAAAATCTATAAACTGTATATGTCCCAGAGACGATAAGGGCATAGCAGACATAATGGTATACTGCTTTCATGAATTGGCCATAGTGACAAGAAGTTACAGACGAAAACGTCACAAATGCCAGTTTTTTTCCTTCTTATTTTCATATTTTTTTATTTTAACAGTTAGTTTCATTGGCAAAACCTTGAAGAATCAGCACAAATGACGCCTTGCTGAAGTTAAAGTTTTGTCTACTTTTCAGAAATATGTAGCTTTTTGGCATCACCCATGGGTTTCACATGGGTTTCCACCAAATATTGCAAGGAGGTTGAGACCACAAGAGCCATGGAAAATAGGCTACCTGATAGAAAAATACCAAAACGGTGGAAAAAATGTTTTTGATATACGTATGCTTGTTCCTGATAGCTGGGAAGATGGCGGTCTTAGGACAGCAAACCTTTTGTTGACACTATTTTATTTAGTAAAAACTGACATTTTTTGCACAATAGTTTTTCCCCATTTTTTTCACACAAGCCTCAAAAAGGCTATATTTTGGCTATATTCTCAGCCCCCTCTAAGGAAATCTACAAACCCTGGCTGCCTTGTGAATCCACAGGATGCTGGGAAAAAAAGACGCAGTGGGAGTGGTTACCTCATGAGGAAAAAAGTTATGGTGCGTAGGTGCGAAGTACCCCAAATAGCAAAGAAATGGCTCAGCCTGAGTTGGAAAACCATTGGCAGGTAAGGGGTGAAAGCGCTGAAATTATGAAAAAATTCAAAACAGTTCAACCCTTAACTTATGACAGAGATCTCCAACTCCGTGTCAACTCCGTCTCTCAGTTGATAGATCTTTGCCACCGTGTTAGAATGGAGCATACATCAAATTCATCAACTTACAGCATTTAGAGTTCAGACAATGATGAGAGGTTTGGTAAAGTTTCAAAAGCTTTTTTTCTCATTAAGAGATTAGTAATTGCTTTTGCTTCTTTTTATTCAGGTTAGTCAGATAAGTCTGTTTACACAAAAATCAAGAGAATTTTAGTTAGAGTCAACATGTATAAAAACACAGCATGTTCCATAAAGGAAAGAGTCCCTATCTTAATCTAAAGGATCCAACCTATCCTAAGAAAAACCCATGAAGCGTTCCATTTGGAAAAGAGCAAGATTTCTTGGAAAAGCAAGTTAAAAGTTACAAAGGATACACACTCCCTCTAAAGAGTAGTTCTGTAAACTCAGCCAAGTCCCCCAACAGTTGCAGTAGAAACCGTTTAATCAAGTAAAAGAAAATAATCACAGCAGTAGCTGTGATCAGGATAGAGAAAGACGGAGAGTCTCCTAACAAAAGCTAGTAAACAGTAAATCACCATTAGTAGTATCTTACAGCAATTCGGGCAAAATAGCACAGCTAAGGGGTATGGCAAAGACAGGTGCACAGAATGCCTTACCTGTCTAGTTAGGAACACATACTTTATAAAAACAAGAAAACATATGTTTCAGACTCCGGGGTTTAGGTCATCTTCAGCTAATGATGGAGGATTTTCTGATGGTCTGTCATCTCTCCTCTCGATTCCCACGGTATCTGTAATTTGCTAACATTTTATACAATTGTTAAATTAGAGAAGGTTCTCAGGAGAACCTCTGCAAACCCTATTCTTAGTTGTTCAGTGTTCCATTGTGTGTTCAATGCACTAATCTATTAGATGAAACATTTTCTATCTGCAATATCCTGGTTAAGTCTTGAGAATTATGAGCACATAGCAAATGCATTTGTCTAAAACAATGAAACCATATGGTGTGAGGAAGGAAGGAATACATTTTCTTTAATACAGCATTGCTGGGATATGAATTTACCCTAAAGTAATGAAAAGACAAGAGGTGTTTGGCAAAACAGGAACACGTTGGTTTAATTAAACAAAGCGGCCGGGAGAGTCTCGACAGACTGCGTCTGAGGAAAGTCTCTCCATGTACAAAGTTTTGGCTGACATGATATATTTATTGTTTTTATAAAGCGCTCTGTCACCAACTGGTATCCTGGCACTGGCCAACCCGATTAGAGGTAGTACATGATAAAAAGAAGGGATCATAAGACAGAACAAGACTCAGTGTTACAGGAAAGAGACGGCTCTGTATAGTTACTTGGGAAACAGCCAGGTCTTGAGCGCTTTCCTAAACTTTAACAAGTCAGTCATAGCTCTTAGAGAGGAAGGAAGAGAATTCCAGAGCTTAGTAGACCGGGCCATAAATGTCCTGTCACCTTGCCAGCTTTTCCTAAACTTGGACTCACAAAACAAGTTAGCGGATGCAGAAAGAAGAGATCTGTTAGAAACATATCTACTCAACCTCTTTTGCAAAGGTACAGGGCCTAGCCCATGAAAGGCTTTCAAGGCCAAGTACAGAGACTTAAACTGGATTCTCTGCATAAGTGGCAGTCAGTGAAGCTCCTTTAGCACCAAAGATGCAGAGGCTCTCCGAGATCTGTTCAAAGCAAGTTTGGTGGCTGCAATCTGCACCCTTGACAGACGACGCAAGAGATAATCAGGCGCGTCCAAAAGAAGAGCATTGCAATAGTCCAAGCAAATAAGAACAACAATACGGACGACCAAGGCTCTAGATGAGGATGGAAGCAACAGTAGGATCTTCCAAAGAGTTTTTAGAAGCGCAAAGCAAGTTGCAGTCATTTTATTTACATGGCTTTCCACGCTAAGTTTATTATCAAAGGTGACTCCCAGGTTGCGAACTGTACTGACAGGGGCAAAAGGCCCCTTGAACAATCCAGGCGAGAAATTGGGGGGTACAGCCTCCGGACCTGTGTTAGCGGCACAACAGAGTATCTCTGTCTTATCCCCGTTAAACATCAGTGAATTGAGCCTGAGCCACTGTGTGATGGCAGCCATGCAGTCCTGAAGAGAGGAGAGTTCCTGGTTGCCAGATAGAGAAACAATAAGCTGAGTGTCATCAACATAGTTGATTAGGGTCACTTTACGGGACTTAAAAGTCTAATCATCGGAGCCATATAGATGTGAAATAAGATTGGGCTGATGGCAAAGCCCCGTGGTACTCCCTGATTCATAGCCCTGACCTTAGAGCGATAAGGGGGAAGAGCCACTGCTTGACTTCTTTTCTGGAGGAATGAATGGAACAATTGCAAAGTAGTTCACATACCCCAAAGGACTCCAGCCGAGCTAAAAGGATGGAATGGCACACCATGTCAAAAGCGGCCAAGAGGTCTAATAGAATCAGTGCCGCTGAATGCCCTTCTTCGACTCGCATCCTCAGCTCATTCTGGGCCATTTTCAAAGCTGATTCAGTGCCATGGCCAGACCTAAATCCAAATTGCTCTACCTCCAAATAGTTCGTATTTTCTAAATAATGAACTAGGACCCTGCTGACATAGCGTTTCACAATTTTCCCCTGGAAAGGCAAAATCAAAATGGGTCTGTAGTTACTAATAACAGCTGGATCAAGAGATTACTTTTTAAAAATGGGCGTAACTATGGCGTTTTTCCATGCAAGTGGCACTGTGCCCGATTGCAGGGAACAATTGCAAATTGACCGTACCAGAGGAAACAAGGTTTCTGCATATTCCTTCCAGATTCTAACTGGAAGGACATCCAGGGGTGAGCCAGATGAGATAGCCATGGCTATAGAGTAAAAACCTTCCATGGACAAAGGAAAAAAGCCATCTAGCTTGCTTATCACAGGTTGGGACACCACATTGGATGATGTTACATTTAAACTGTCCATCTGATCTTCCAGGGTGGCCTGTGCTGAGATAGAGGAATTTATACCTCCTAAGATTGTAGATATCCTCAAAATACTTTACCAGGTCATCACAAAGGCCTTGTGAAGGTACAATGGCTTAGCTCAAACATGCAGGGTTAGCCATATCCCTCATGATATCAAACACCTCCTTGGTGCTATTAGGGGCAGCTAAAATGGTTTTAGCGTAAAAGTCCACCTTGGCCATCATAATACCTAGCTTATAATTATACAGAGCCTCCTGAGGAGGAATTTTGTCCTCTTCATTATAGGCAGACTTTCAACTTTCAAGTTTATTGCATCGTTGTTTGAGCGTCCTAAGTTGATCATTGAAACAGGGGGCAGAAATTTTACGATCAGATTTTATTTCTTTTAAAAAAATGAGTCGGTCTAAGGTGTCAGAGATACAACATTCTAAAAAGGAGAACGTGTCTCCCACAGAGCACCCTGAATCCTTATTCAGAAAAGAAAAAGAAGCCATATTCTTAAAACATGGCCCCTTCAGTCTATTCCAGGCTCTGCCAAAACGTTTTCTGAAACGATTTCCATTAGCTTTGTGAGCCTTTCTGCCTAGAAGTGAAAATGCCACCAAAGAGTGGTCAGGCCAGAAGCAAGGTGTAATATTGTCCACAATCACTAGTCCAGCAGTTGAAAATCTGAGGTCAAGTGTATGGCCTCCCTCATGGGTTGGTGCATGTACAAGTTGATCCAAACCCGAGGTGCCACACAAACCCAACAAGTCTCTCAAAGCTGGAGTGGGATCTGTGTCCACCCAGAAATCAAAATCACCCAGTATAGCAAAATTAGAATGAGTTAGTGCCATGTTGCTGAATAGATCCAGAAGGGCCGGGAGGTATGAGCAGGAAGGCCCAGGAGGATGATAGCATTAGATTCCAGAACAGCCTTCCACGTCCCTAGGAGAGAACCCTAATAAGTCAGGCCCAGCCAGGTCATCAACATTAAGTGGGACAAATTTCCACTTCTCTTTGAAAATAATTCCCACCCCCCCGTCCTATCCTTTCGTGGTTTATGGAAAATCTTATACCCCTAGGGCAAGCAAAACCCAAGTCAATCAGCATATCAGGAGAGGTCCAAGTTTCCGTCAAAAAAAGTGTGTCTAAACTATAGCTACTCAATAGCACCCCATTTTCTGTTAAATGTTTGGCTAAAGATCTCACATTAAGCAATACACATTTTAAAGTTGTACCTGGAGGGGCCAAGTTTTAAGCCTGGGGTGTAAAACAAAGTAATTTCTGCATTCTTGAAAAAGCATCTCAGTTATAAATTAACAAGTGTGGGCATCTGACAAGGACACAGATGGCTCTTGACCTCGGGTAGATCTTGTGTGGGCCAGCGTGTATGTGTCCAGATGTCTGGTGTGGGGGGCACGTGATCACTACGTGTGGTGTGCATGTCATTTCCTGATTGGCTGAGTGTTCCCATCTACATGTGGTATCTAGCTTTGTGATATTTTTGGGTCATGAGCCTTTGGCCAAACATGTTTTATCTGGGCCAATTTCCTCGGACCTGCTTGTGGTGCAACTATCTATCTGTGGGATCAATCAGAGTTTTCCCTGGGTTCGCGTTTGTCTTTGGGCTAAGTTAGATCCCACCTATGACCTGTCATTCGATAGTCATGGGTGTGGGTCGCAGTAACTGCCTGACCACGTATCTCTGATTTGGGATTGAAGGGGAGGTCACCGTGGGTGAATACCACAGCAATGATGCGAGTTCATTGGAACTCCTGAAAATAACATGGCAGTCACTGGTATAATGTTTATCGACATTCTCAACATTGTGCATACAGTTATCATAGCGTACATTGACTTTGTCTTTACGGATAATGACATAGTTATGCATGCCTAGATCATGGCTTACATGGAAATTGTTTATACTGGTAAAAAATTGTAATTCGTGCATGGATTATGGCATACATCGACATTGTTACTGCCGGTATCGACACTGTTGTGCGGGCATAAACTTTGGCATACATTGACATTTCAATTATGGGTATTGACATTATTATGTGGGAAGAGGTTAGGGGATAGGTTGACATTGCATTTATTGGTATTGCCGTTGTCAGGCCGGCACATATCATGGTATTCAATGACATCGTATTCACCCATTCCAACAACAGCACATTTAGAAGCAATGACGGGTTCTGAAATCAAATACTAGCATTAAATCAGCATTTTCAAAAAGAATTCATTTTATTTAAAAGGGAAAGTACAAAAATACGAAAGAAAATTAGGCCTAGTATTCCAAGGTCGATAGAAATTAGAGATTTCTTCAAAATATTATGCTGCACGGTAATTAATTGCACATTTAAGAATGGCATATTTTCCACAGTTCACTTTGTTATGCATTTTCTACGTTAATGTTGGGTCACATTTTTCCTTAATGTAAGGTTATTTCTGTCTAAAATTTTCAGCATTCACAGGGGCTAACAGACACGTCATTAAGATAAATAATAACCAAACTCAGTTTTAGAATGCCATTCAAGGTTTAATAAGCGGATGATGTCATTCGTTTTTGCAGAGCCATAACAGTTCTTATACTCTTCAAAATTAGTTGAAAAAAAGAGTGTAATATCTGCTTGATGGGGGTGATATCACAGATATTCTTCATGATCTGCTTGTTCTGCTGCTTGTGAAAGGATAGGTTCTGCAGATGTTATGGAATATTGGGTCTATGTGTACCTTGCTGAATACTTTACAGTATGAAAAGCTTACAGCAACCTATTATATCCATTGGATTATGTCATCAGTGATGTGATAAGTAATATCATCAATGTTGTCTTTTAACATGTCATGAGTGATTTAATATGTGAGGTCATAAGAAGTGGATGGCTTAGTTTTTATATTATTACAAGACCTAACTATAACGTCACTTTAACTTTTGTTTTTTTTCAGTGAATTTCAATTTTTTTATTAATGTAAGCTAAACCTTTGTGCCTGACCCTCCTATCTAACAATCCCTGGGCAAGTGCAATGCCATTAACCATTTCTTTAAAAAAAAAAGGTCCAAGAACACATGGAAAACACCAAATATCTTTCTTCTCTGACACCTTTTCCTCCCTGCTGCACCTCTCAATGGTCATCCTTCCAGGTATCTCAAAAACGAGTTCACTTACATCATCTATTCCTTCAAACCCATCATCTTTCAAGATGATGTTTTACTCTAATCCTTTATCAAGACCTTCTCCCAAGGCATCCTCCCTAAAGCTCGAAATCCAGGCCAGATACTCCTGAGGAAACTCATTCTAAATCCTGACAACCTTGCCCACTACTGACCCATCAGTCATCTACCCTTCTTCCGCAAAGTCTGTGAAAAAGCAGTCTATGCACAACTTCAAGAACATCACCAACCATCTCCTGGATGACTATTAATTCAGCTTCAGCTCATGCTGTATCATGAAGACAGCTATCCTACAATTCATAGCTGAGACCCTTCAGTACACATATAAAGATGACTTTTGCCTCCTGATACTACTTGAACTCTTGGCTGCGTTTGACACTGTCAACAACCCCAACCTGAAGTTTACAGGAAATGCCTTTCACTAGGTTTCCTCTTACCTTTTCAAGCAACACCAGTTTATTCAAATGGGCACCCCCATATCTGAGAAGAAGCCTAATCACGTAAAGAGTTTCCCAGGGTCCAATTGCCCCCTGTCATCTTAAACCTCTACATGGATTCCATTAGGGCTCTACTCATATGTATTAAGCAAAATTCACCAATGCGCTATATTTTAAGATCTGCTCTTTTCTAGACATCCAATGACTCAAACAGTACCTATCTAAAGCTTAACTCCTCTAAAACAGAATGCCTGCTGTTTGCCAAGAGCAAAAAGCAGCAATTAGTCCACACCTGGCACAAAAACATGAACCTGTATGGATCTGAATCCAAACCTTAAACCAATGGCAATTATGGATTCCCCCTAGACATTCATCTCACCCTCAAAGAACACGTTGCCAAGAAAACTTAGACAGCATGTGGCAAGTAACTATTCTAGGGAAAACGTTCCTTCCAGAAAGGGACATTAGAATTATTGTTCAAGTCCTCTTACTCTTGCATGTGAATGGTGGCAAACCCCTTCTCCAAGGCCTCTCGACTCCACACTGGCCTCTCATTGACATCCTACATATAGCAGCACACCCCATCAAAGGTCTGAAGATAAAAGACTGCATTATCCCACCCTGACGGAATGCCACCAGCTGTCCTTAGACCATCCTAAAAACTGGCTGCATAATCTAGAAAGCCATCATGACCGGCAGGTCTGCCTATTTGGCTGACAAGCTCACCATCTCTGGTGGCCCTCGGCACACTCACAGTCAGATAACCCTCAGCCTTGAGATGAAAAAGTACAAAAAGGAAAATAAACACCTAACAGGCCTTCTCCGTCTGTGCCCTGAGGATCTGGAAAAACTGCCTCCTATTCACCTGGACTGCACCAACCTGCTCCAAGTTAAGAAAAAGCTGAATACACACCGCTTTAAAGAACACCACATCCAAATGAACTAACATACAGTCTTGCAAACACTGGCACCAACCATTAGCACCCCTACCAACCTCCGACAGACCCAAGACCTACTGGCCTTCAGAAGACTCCGCAAGACCTGGCTCTTCGATCAGTAGCAGCACCACCCTCCTCTTCCCCCAGCGCCTTGAGACCCTCGCGGGTATGTAGTGCGCTTTATAAGTGACATGATTGATTGATTGATTGATTGGTCTTTGATTGTTAAACTGGTGAAACAAATATAGACCTCTGCTAAAATCAATCTTTCTAATCCTGGCTGCCATTTGGAAAATGTTGCTACAGTCTCCTCTTTCTTGACCTATTCAGTAAAGTGAAGAATGGCAGTAAATGGGCACAGTCCATATTTTCCAAACCAAGGCAATAGCATGGTTGACAGTCCCAAATACTCACTATATCTGCTTGCCTGAGCAGTCTACCAAGCCACAGAGTAGTCTCTGCTGATCACTGTCTACCCTTGCTTATCTGGTTCACTCAAAAAAACCTCGCCCTCTTTTGGGAACTGGTGCAGGAATTGTGGATCAATGGAATTTGCAATGTCACTCCACAAATCACATCATGGTCACAGTTATATTGGACTGGATCACCACAGGGAGAATAAAACCGTTTGCCAGACTGGTACACCAAATTGTGTTTATCATATTGTGTATCAATCAAGTACAAACTGCTGGAAGAATAAACTGTGGTCTTATTTTTTCAGATTGCAGATGCAATCAATCAATCAGGATTTTTGAAGTAGGGCTAATCACCAATAGTGTATCCAGGTGCTTGCAGTTACCAGAGGCTTATTTGAACAGCCATGTTTTGAGGGCCATTCAGAATTCTGGAAGTGAGGTGATAGTCTGGAGGTGTGTGGGGAGGTTGTTTAAGGTCTTTGCTACGATGTGGGAGAAGGAGTGTCCTCTACTTCTGCTTTGGTAGATGCGGGAGTATGTGCAAGTGAAAGGGAGGCCGATAGTAGTCTTCTTGATGGTTGGTGGGAGTTCAGGCAGTGGTTAATGTAGGTCAGTCATTGGTTGTGTAGAGCCTACTGTGCATGGGTTAGCAGACTGAATCGGCATCTCTTTTGTGCGGGGAGCCAATGGAGTTGCCTGAGGTGGGGTGTGATGTGGGTTTGTCAGGGAAGGCCAAGGATGAGTCTGGCTGCAACGTTCTATATGGTCTGAAGTTCCTGTAGGAGGTGTGTGGCAATTCCTATGTAAAGGGTGTTGCCGGAGTCCAGTCAGCTGGTGATGAGGGCCTTTGTCACGGTGCATCTCGTGTGTAGGGGTAGCCACTTTAAGATCTTATGTAGCATGCGCAGAGTGAGGAGACTGCATTGATCTGTGATTTCATGATGAGCTTGTTGTAAATGATAATTCCAAGGTTTCTGGGGTGGTCAGAGGGAGTGGGTGCTGGTTCGAGGTCAAATGGCCACCAGGAGTCATTCCATGTGTTGCTGTGTTCCTCTGCAGGTAGTTGTTCTTCATCCAGTCGGTGACATTTGTCATGCATCTGTGGAAGCTAGTTCTGGTGGTGTCGTCGATGAGTGCAAGGATGAGTTGGGTGTCGTCTGAACAGGAAATTATGTTGAGACCATGGGATCTGATGATGTTGGCCATCGGGGTCATATATGCGTTGAAGAGCGTGGGTCTGACGAATGAGCCCTTGGAGACACTATGGGTGATCTCCTTGGTTTCAGAGGTGAAAGGTGGGAGGTGGTTCTTCCGGTGAGGTAGGAGGTGATGCATCTGAGCACGTCGCTTGGATGCCGAATTTGTGAAGTCTTTCAATCAGCGTGTGGTGGGATACGGTATCGAAGTCTGCCGAGAGGTCAAGGTAGATCAAGGCTGCTGTTTCTCCTCAATCAAGGAGGGTTCAGATGTCATCGGTGGCTGCAATCAGGGCAGTTTTGGTGCTGTGATTGCTGTGGAATCTGGATTTGGAGGAGTTAAGTATCTGGTTCTGCTCCAGATGTGTCATGAGTTGTTTTTTGATGATCTTTTCCAGTACCTTCGCTGCAATTGGGAGCAGGGAGATTGACCAGTAGTTTTTGAGTTTGCTGAGGTTGGCGGACAGTTTTTTGAGTCGTGGTCTGACTTTGGTGTGTTTCCAGGCATTGGCAAATGTTGCGTTGGTGATAGAGGTGTTCAAGAGCTTGGTGATTTCCTGGCCGATCCTTAGGGTTTCCGAGCTTGAAGTTGTGGTGCAGGCATCGGTCTGTGGGAACTCTCAAGTGGATGGATTTCATGGTGGAGGTGGTGTCCTGGGTGTTGAGGATGTTCCAGGTGGTCATTGTGTGGTTCGTGTCGGTTACAGTGGTAGCGTATCTGTTGAGGAAGTCCATAGGTGTGGATTGGGGTTCAATGTTTCTGTATATGGTTGCGATCTTGTCATAGAAGAAGTAGGCGAGGTTGTCGCACAGCTCCTACCACATTCCCACATTGGGCAGTATAATCCACCAAACAAGAGCTGCCACAGGCAACCCAGATAATGGTGGCAAGCAACTTTGGTCTCCACTTGCCAAACTACCTTTCCTATGGTGAACTATACAGGCAGCAGAAGTTGTTTGCATGTGCTGTATTGGCATCCCAAAAGCCTACTGCACTGATACTGGTAAAAATGTGGAGGACAGTCTTCCAAGATTTCCTGGCTTTGTTTTTATCTTATTTTGTCTTCTTCATTTTAACTCTTTTTTGCTAGTTTTTATCTCCTTTTGGTCCATTTTTTGGCTCTGGAGCATTGCCTCTACCTTCTATGGGACTTAAAAATGGCAATCAGAAAATGGATGCTCTCATAGAAAGTTCCTGCCTGACTCACCTGGCCCACTTCTCACTGCAGCTTTCCTGTTGTTTTCCTTGTAGTTTGGAGCCTCATCCTCCAGCCAAAGATTGCCTGGGCTTTTTGGACGTATTTATTTACTATTTTAATTTCTGCTTTCAGTTCTATATGATTGCTTCTTTGTAATTTTCCTCAGAGGTTGCCTGATATTCTTTTAATCATTTTGTTTGCCAGTGTTTATCTTATTTTATCTTATTTTTGGGCCTCTAGCCTGTCGTCTTGTGCTTTGGTGAAGTGGCTCCTGGTGCATGCTCCATTGCCGCCTGCTCTTTGGAGCACTGCCTCCCCATGTATGTATGTATGAATGTATCTGGTATTTCTATAGTAGAAGCCTAGCCAAAAGTCAGTGGAGGTCTATACATGGTCAAAGGTTAGCTTAAAGTCAGCGACTAATAGAAGAGGAAGCTGACTTGTGGGAAGGTAATGCATTTAGCTTTCTTTAAAGAGGTGAGGTGCCATTTCATTGGCAGGTGCCTCACACCTGTCAGATTTAATGACCTCCTAATTCTCCTGTCACTGAGGGAGATGCTACTTTTTGTGGAAGACTGGAGGCCACAATAATAAGTTCAAAGAGCTGACTCAAAAGACAAGTCTACCTCTTTAATGATATCATCCACCCCATTAGAGTCGAAAAATGCCCCAAAACCCATTGCTTCTCTTATTAAATTGACCCAGAGACTGACAAATAAACACCAGCTGCACCCATTAACCAACAAAACCCACAGCATTAAAGTAAGCGAAAAAAGAGAGTAAAAATGTTTCTCAAAAGAAACTAACAATGCAAGTGTCCTGTAAAACAAAACAAAACTCTCTGGGGCTTATTTAGAAGCCCCTTGCGCCACCAGTACCTTACTTTTTCCCATATTAAAAGTGATGCACTGGCTGCGCAAGGGGCTTGTAAATAAGCCCCTATGTGTGGAGAAAGTCCTATGAGCCAAATACAAAGGCTTATGTATTTTTAAAAGAAATAAGACTCAAAACATAGTCAGCTTAGCTGACATTTGTTTCAATGAAAGGCTTCATTTATATGGCCCTTACAAAATATAATTTATGTTATCCTGACATCCCAAAATAAAACCAAATTAGTCCAGGGGAGGCTTGAGGCTTGTGGAATGTAAGACTCCCTTTATCAGGAAATTCTTGACAACCATGTCCAATTTAACTTAAACATTACAGACAGACAATGCTTCCTGCAACCTCCACACGGTTTTCACTCACAGAGCTGAAGAATGGGACTTCAATTGCTCTCATCTGCACTGAGAAGTTAGATCACACCTATCTCTTGCTGCAACCAGTGCCACCCTGTGTGGGTGAGAGCTGGAAGGAGGAATCCCTCAAAATGAGTGCTATCTACTGGCATTACTGGGAGCACCTGCTTTCAACGCTCTTTATGTGGGATTCTGTTTTCTGCACCAGTTACCTGCATTGTTTTTTTATAGCTCCTGTTCCTGTATTGAGACAACAAGGAGAAAGAGAAACATAAATGTTAGTAGTTGTGAATAGACCTCTATCCCACAGTCCTGCACAGCCTGAAGGACCCAAGAGATGAAGAAATGAGGTGAGCCTGCCAACCAACAGGGAACAAAGACATAACTGAGAAAAATGTAAATGCTAGGACAGGGACATCCTTGGCCTTGTCGGAATGAGCCCTCCAATGGCCACCAAACTCAATGTAGAAAGACATATGCACCACTCTTTTTACTGTGGGAACTGAAAAGGGTCCCTCTTTCTGTGGAGCCTAATGCAAATAGGTAGGAGCTCTGTTGGAGTGGGCTGTAAAAGTGAACTTGACATTGAATGGACTTATCAACAACTGTTTTGCTTAAGACTTTCCAGGCGTTTGGGTGAACTTGGTGAACTTTCCCCTTTGCTGTCAATATTTGAACAACCTAACATATTTCATTAATTAGCTTATCTGCAAACAAGTAACCCTTTGCTTCAGGCCCTAGCTGCTAGGGTCTCTCATAATCAATATGCACTCCACCGATACAGAAGCCTTCACATTCCCCCAAAGACAGACTATCCCCTGGCTGCAGCCTCTCATTACCGGGTGATTTCAAAGTTGGCCGGTCACTGCTGCTTCCTCTGCAAGATGCAAAATTTGCATCAAATGGTGTTTGCCCTTTCTAGATAAACATTCTGACATTGAAGGGTATCTTGCAAGGAAGCAACCAACACCATAATCTTACTTACCACAATAATCTTTGGGATTCCATAAAACAAAATGCTTGTCGACATGCATCAAACAGTGTAACTTCAATCCATCCTTAAAGACCTATTTGTGATAACATGATTTTTATAGTTGTTGTTATTTGTCATGGCTTTATGACAACTGTCATAACTTTTCCTGATGAACCAGTCAGGTCTATACTTTTTATCATTGGCTCATCACTACAACCTAATTAGCATAAGCTCTACTCCAAGATAACAAGTATACTGTCATAAAAATTAGAAATATGTGGAAAGTTAAAGTTGGCAAAAAATTACGACCCCTCCTGAGAGGGTCTAACCAGGATTCTCGCAGTGCATCTTCTACGCCTATGGTTTTGTCAGAGAGGGAACCAGTACCAGAGCCCTTGCATGTTAGAGTAATCTATGGGAATCCATGCAAAGCAATACTTGTCTACAGACTTTCACACAGTGTAATAACAATCCATATTAAAATGCCTATTGGCTTTAACACATACTTTTCACAATAAATATGGCAGGCCAACTACTTTTCTTATAACTTTTCATAATAAAGAGATCAGACTTTTCTGAATCAGCCAATCGAGTAATTTTAACACTGGCGTGCCGCTATAACCAATCGAGGCCTCCTGTATTGCACATAAACTGGCAACCATGAGGCACCCAGACATAAAATTATAAATATATACAAAAATACAGTTGGCAAAACAATACACAGCAACTTTGAAAAGGATTCTCACACTGCAAATCTTCAACTCCAACTGTTTATCAGAGGGGGAACTGTAAGAAATTGGGTTAATGGTTGAAGAGAGTAAAACCCTCCTCCAGCAGGAATCACAATCCTTGTCAGGGTGAAGTCATAAGCAAACCCTAAATTAGCCTGTGCTCAACTCTCGGGTATCTTGACACAGTCAGGCTTAACTCAGAGGTGATGTGTAACATTCTTGTGCGACCCTAAAACAGTAAAAAAGTGAAAAGACACCATAAAAAGGATCCAATACCAGATTAGAAAAATAGAGTACATTATAATAAATAAAACAAGACCAAATGCCAAAAATCCAATCAGTAGAACCGGAGATATGCAATTTTAACAATTTAATTGAAAATAGCACCAAAAAGCACAAAGTGCCAACTGTGGAATCTGGTCATGCCGGACCGGGCCAAAGTCACAAGTTCAGGCCAACCGCAATGGAGTGCAGGCTGGCTACTGGGACCCAGTTATGCCCTCTGAACAAGAGTACCCTAAATCCTGGTTGCAGAGTGTAGCGAGGTCCCGCATTGAGGATGTGTAGTGCAGCCGGAGACGATGCAAGGTCTGGGTTGGAGATGCATCGTGCAGCGTCGGTTCCTGGGAGCTGCGAGTCTGTGATGCGAGGTCCTTTGTCCTCGTTGAGGAGGCTGTCGATGAGGGAAGCAAGCAATGCAATTGTCGAGGAGGCATTCCGTAGAGACTGCAGGGCATGCAATGTGAAGTCCTGCATCGTTCTCGAGGCTGCTGTCAACAAGAGGTTTGTGATGCAAGGGGCTGTGTTGGAGATGTGTCGCTCAGCAGCAGTTTTGATGAGGCTGCAAGCTACAAGGTTGATGCGGAGTCCTTGCTCTAGAGGAATCCTCACAGCGGAGGCAATGCATTGGTTCTGCTCTGGATTGCGCAGTGCAGGAGAGGAGATGCGCCAGTTCTGCTGGATCCACAGATGGGCTTGCAGAGCACCTTCAGGCCCACCTCCAAGGGTTCAGGAGTGGGGTGGCACTACTTACCAAGGTAGCACTCATAGTTGCAGTGTCAAAGTGCCTGTTATAAAAGACTCGCCCTTGGAGTAACTCTGGTGATCCTGGTTACAGGTTGCAGGTCGAGTCCTTCCCACCCAGGGCAGTAGGTGAGCACAGCAGGCAACAGTCCTTCAAGGCAGCAGTACAGCAGAGTTGCAGTCCTTTCAGCAGCTCAGCAGTCTTTTTTCCTGGCAGAGTCTTCCACAGGTCCAGAAGTGTACTGAAGAGTTTGTGTCTGAGGTCCAATATTTATACCTGGTGCCTTCCTTGAAGTTGGAGAAGATTCTAGAGGTTTCCCTTTGAAGTGCACAGGTTTCCTCCCTCCCCTGCCCTGACATCAGACTAACTACAGAGGATATGCAATCCTTTGTGTGAAGGCAGGTGTTTATTTCAATCCAAAGACCAAAAGGTATTAAATCCAGAAGATAGGTTTATTCCAAACAGCACAGTACCCTTCACAGCAATCAATGTTCAAGTACTGGTTTTCTCTACCCAGTCCCTCACATTCCATTCTATAATTCCTCTACCTCATACTGCCTGACCTTAACTAATGCTTGCACAATCACCCCCAATAAAGGCAATAAAATACAACACATCCTTCCCCTATAACTTTTACATAAAAACGAATCCATACAAAGCTATATACAGAGCAATACACGATAGAAAGTTAATAAAATCATATTCACGCAAAACAAAGCGATGATATATATTTTTTTAATTTGGTCGGTGGTCATCTCACACGTGCTTCCAGCTTCACACATGAGGCTATGGACTCACAACCACTTGATCTCTCACCATCACCAACATCAATTCCATTCACCAGACCTCGACCCCTAGAACGATCACTCTGACAACTGATACTATCCTCGAGCCTGTCATGTAATAGTAAGGATGCACCACTTCCTAATCTCACTGTCTCAAAAGACTCCCCACACTTTCCTTCATGTTGAAATCCACTCTCTTGGTTACATTTTGCTATTCTTCTCACATTCCAGACTTTGCCATCTTGTGTCACCACACTTTTATTATAGACCTTGATCACTTTCATTGCTTTGCCAAATTTAGCCATGCCTTTTCTCACCAAACCATTCTTCCGCACTCTAACCAAATCACTTACCACAAATGAAAGCATTTTGACCTTCCATTTCTCATCATAAACTTCCTTGACCTTCTCTTGCTTTCTCCGGACCCTTTCTTTTATTTCATTTACACTCTCTTCAACTTGAACCACCCCTTGCTTATTCTTGAACCACCATTGACACAATTTGGACACAGGCGACCTGCCTCTCAACAATTTGAACGGACTAACCTCAGTGGTACTCTGAGGGGTAATGTAATGCCACCAGAACATCTGTCTCAACCTATCTTGCCACTGCCCAACAAATCCACATGTCCAGCTAGTACTTTCTGTGAGAACCCAATTGAATCACTCAACCTGTCCATTCCCTTGGGGTTCATAGAGAGCAGTCGTAACATGTCTTATATTACTGAATGTAAAGAAACTTTGCATCTCCCTTGCGATAAGCTGAGTACCATTATCAGATATCAAAACTTCTGGATAGCCTTCCTTGGCAAAAACCTCTTTAAAAAACTCAGGGCCCGATTCACAAAAGTAATCTGAGACAAAATCCTAACTTTACGACTTTCGGTATTCACAAAGGGCATTTAGGAGTAGTAAAGTTAGGATTTTGTCTTAAGACCAAAACTTAAGACAAACTTAAGACAAAATCCTAAATTAAACTTAAGTTAAACTTAAGTTAGGATTTTGTCTTAAGTTTGTCTTAAGTTGGGGGGCGTGGCTAGCTGCCGAGCATGGCGGCCGCGTCTTAACGGAGCTCCCGGCTGGGATCCACATAATCCTGTCATCATCTGCATAATCTGGGGCAATTTGACCTAAATCTTTCTTCTGCCCATTATTAAGACCCCGGGGATCGCTCGCCGCCAGCAACAACGGCGCAGAACCCTGTGCTTACCGCTCGGACTCGGAGGTGGCGGATACTGCACCGCGTGGGCCTGCTGCGACGGAGGGTGCAGCCTTTCAAGGGGAGGCGGCCCTGCATCTTTCCCCATTGGTCTCGGACGGCTGATCGGAGTGGCTGCTGGGGGGGACCGCTGTTGCCCCGGGCCTCGCTCAGCGGGACGCCTGCCCGGGCCCTACTGCAGAGAGGAGACCTTCCACCTCCGGGAGACCCGAGCGCCGCCCTCGGACCGCGGCTGGGGCACCGTGAGCCTGTGCGTCGTTTGTGGGATGGCGCTTGCTGCCGGCTCCGGCTGGTGGTTGCCGCCTGAATCACCACTCACCTTCCTGCTTTGACCGGACCCGGCGGCACCCTTCCGGTGCCGGCCTCGCGGCCGGTGGCACCCCGCTGTTGCTTGGTGGGCGTGCGGCGTCGCGGGGGCCTGGTGCCGCAGTGTGCCTCGGACGGCGGATCGGAGCGGCTGATGGTGTGATTGTTGCTGCCCTGGGCCCCGGCCAGTGGGACACCCGCCCTGGCCCTACTGCGGAGGTGGGGTCCCCCACCTCCAGGAGCCCCGTGCACCGCATCCGGACTGGGACTGAGACACCGTGAGTTATTTGTCACTTGTGAGACTGCGCTTGCTGCTTGCCCTGGCTGGAGGTTGCCGCTTGTGGTAGCCGCTCACCTTCCTGCTCTGCCCGGACCTGACAGCTTCATTTCAGTGCCTGCCTTGCAACTGGTGGCACGCCGTCATTGCCTGCCACACCTGCTGCGTCATTGGGGCCTGTGGCTGCGGGGTGTTTCCTACCTCCCTGCGAGCGCCGAGATCTGTGTGTTGGAGAGGGCCGGGCGCCCATACTGTTTGGCGCTACTTCTTCGCACTTCCTTGCCTGGAGACCGGCTGACTCTGGGTGCGGTGTGGTCCGCGAGGGGCCATGAATATCTCCAGGGACTGAGGTGTGGTGGACTGCGGGTGAGTTGCTGGCTGACAGGCCGGTTCTAGCTTGATATCTTACTCCCACCCCTGCTTCGGGACTTGAGATCACCGGGTCCTGGTCCCCTCTAGACGCCTGGGTGATGACACTGCAGCACTATATCATTATTACCCCTGCAATCTAGCGCGCTATCGCTTGGGGCAGCCGCTCAGCCTTTTCTCCCACTGCAGTCCCATTGCAACCGAGTCGACCTGCTGTTTTGTCCTCTCCTCCACTGGTAATCCCACAGGGCAACTCCCTTGTGAACTTATTGCTGCACCACAGTCGATGCAATGGGGCGTCCAAAGGGAAGGCAGCCCGATGTGCCTGCCACGGACACGTCCACCCAGAGAGACGTTGATACGGACTCCCAGACATCCTCCATTAGCTGTGTCCCGCCAACGGCTGTGTCGCCCCCCTCTGACAAACTGGACCAAATCCTTCTCGAGATCAGGGAGACGCGCCGGTCGCTTGAGCAGCAGCTGGGCACGCTTTCCACCGGCCTCACTTTCCTGCGAGATGACCATAGTAAACTCAATGACACGGTCAAGGACCACGCAAAGACATTGTTAGACATCGTGCCGCAACATAAAGATCACGCTGTCCAGTTGTCGCAGATGCAAAAACAGCTGAACACTCTCCAGGATAGGGTCGAAGATGTGGAAGGGCGGGCCAGACGCAACAACATCCGCGTAATTGGCCTGCCGGAGCGCTCAGAGGGCCCGAATGCTACCCAGTTTACCGAACAATGGCTAAAGGACTACGTAGCCCCAGATGGCCTTTCGTCCTTCTTCTGTGTGGAACGGGCTCATCGAATCCCTACGGGCAGGCCAACGGCTGGTAGACCGCCCAGACCACTTATAGCTCGTATTCTCAACTATAGGGACCGTGACCATCTTCTGCAGAGGGCCAGCGAGAATGCTCCCATACATTATGAAAATACCTGGATTTCTCTTTATCCGGATTATACGGTGCGGGTGCAGTGACATAGAGCCTCCTACCAGCCACTCAAATGGAAACTTCAAGCCCTTGGTCTAAAGTATGCCCTGTTATTTCCTGCACAGCTAAAAATTATCCACAATCAGGAATCTTATTTTTTTTAAGACCCTGAGACTGCAAATGCCTGGATTGAGACTACTCTACCTGCACAGACTCTGGCCAATATTGATCAACAGTTGAGACATGCTCAGTCACAGACGAACAGACCTGGCTCCCCTCGCGGCAGGGCTCCGTGAACTCTCTCCTCTACCAAACCAACACCAGGACAGGCCCTGCTGGGGCAGGAATCGCGCTGATGGTGGCCGCCTCTCTACGGGACCCTGTGCAAGTTGCGTCCCAGGAACATTCAGATGATAACACTTTGCTGTCGGACTCTGAGAGCAATGATCCCCTCTTCCCGTCGATTACCCCGCAGTTAGTGAAGGACCTCTTTGGCTGATGCTGCGGTTCGTCCATTTGTCCCTCTCATCATTAAGGCTATATCTGGACCTCATGGAGGGAAGTGCGATAATTTCACTGTATGCATGCTCTAATCCTCCTTTTTCTCCCCAGGTATCTGCTCGATATGACGTGACATGGGTCCCGGCACGTGTGTAGCTCCGTGAGTGCGGGTTCCTACAAGATCTGCGTAGGCACCACCCCCCCTGCAGATACTGCAATGTATAACCGTTTGGAATTAGTACGTTGTGATATAGGTTTGGACCAACATAGTTTGTTTGTTGGCCCTAGTATTGGGTATTATGGTTCATGGGAAGTTAATTGGTTCCTGGTCCAGCTGGTCTTACCTGCCATTTTGTATTCTACCCATATATCCTGGGCAATTCGCTGTATTGACTTGATCCGATATGGCGGGGTTGGGTAAATATAAAATACTGACATGGAATGTGCGGGGCATGGGGTCTGTCCACAAACGACACAGGATTCTTGCCCAACTAAATAGGCGGAAAGTCCAAATAGCTCTCATTCAGGAGACACACTTAACGGATTCGGAAGTCAGTAAACTGCGCAAAAAATGGAAGGGTCAGATTTTTAATACTTCTTACTCAGCCTTTGCAAGGGGCTCGCTTATTTGGTTTTGGAACGGGGTTCCCTTTGTGCTGACTGAAAAATGGATAGACACAGCGGGGCGTTATGTACTCTTGTTGGGTAGGCTAGATGGGGCCTCAATAGTTATCTGTAGCGTGTATGCCCCCAATTATGAGCAGAATAATTTTCGCAGTACCTTAAACACATCATTAATGGATTGGGTAGAGACTAGTGCCCCTGGGTGGTTGGCGGAGACTTTAATTCTGTCTTGGATGTCAGCTTAGATTGCTCCCACCCCCCGCTCCGAGGTGCTACAACCACCAAAAAAGCAGACTTTCTACAAGCTTGGGCGGTGGGTTGGACAATACAAGACGCGTGGCGTACACTGCATCCCAATAGCAGGGAATACTCATTCTACTCCCCCCACACCAATTACACACCAGGATAGACAGAATCTTTTGTTCTTTGCCCCTGCTGTCCCAGATTGTTGAGTCTACCTACCTTGGAAAGACCCTGTCTGATCATAACCCACTTGAAATTCTTCTGGGATGGAGGAGGGTTCCCACCCCGGTCCCAACTTGGCGTCTCTGGCCGCAATTTCTTGAGGACCAGGTTTTTAGAGACACATTAGGCACGGCCATTACTAATTATTTCTCAGAAAACGACAATTCTGCCTCCTCCTGCTTGATTGAATGGGATGCATTTAAATCAGTGATCAGAGGCACGGCAATAGGGGCTACCGTGGGGGCCCGGCAGGAAACACACAAGAGCCTATCCGCAGTGGAGACCTCTCTTCACAACTTGGAGACCGCAGCTATTACTAATCCCTCTCAGCAGGCGCAGCTCCAAGAAGCCAGAATTAAACACGCAGAACTTCTTGAGCGACTTCGCCTAATTGACTATAGTGCCTATTCGCAGCCTAGTCATAAAGACACAGATAAATCAGGGACGCTATTGGCTCGTCTTATGCGGGACGGTCCCTCCCCGGTCCCGATAACTGAAATCTCCCTTTCGGATGGCACTGTTGTCTCTACTCAAGCAGACATCAACATGGCGTTCTGTACATACTACAGTAACCTGTATGGCGCCCCAGCGGCTGCTTCCCCCGATCCCCTGGAGGTCTTCTTTGAGGACCTCACATTCCCCACATTATCTGCAGATGATCAATCGGATTTGGAAGCCCCTATTACTCAACTTGACATTAAGGCAGCCATCAAAGACCTTCCCAGAAACAAAACTCCCGGTCTGGATGGGTTACCTGCAGAGTTCTACTCGACATATATGGCACAACTCGCCCCGCGCCTAGAGAGCCTATACAAAACGGCACTCTTCCCTTGATGACCATGCAAGCGCTGGTTACCTCTCTCCCCAAGCCGAATAGAGACCCACGCGATATATCAGGGTATCGCCCCCTCTCATTGCTCTCCACCGAGTACAAAATACTCAGCAAAATCCTGGCCAGGCGCCTCCTTCCCTACCTCCCAAAGCTTATCCATACTGACCAATGCGGTTTTATACCGGGTCGCAATACGTTCTTAAATATCAGATGACTCCACTATATAATGGAAGCTGCGGCAGACCTTTCTCATACAATCGGGTGCATTTCTCTTGATATGCGCCAAGCGTTTGATACCCTGGATTGGAACTATATGTTGTCTTCCATGGCAAAGTTTGGTATCCCCAAAGGTTACTTGCAATGGGTTGAACTATTGTATTCTGCTCCTACAGCACGGGCCAGGACTGGCTCTCATATCTCTTCGGCGTATCCTATAACCAGAGGTACACGACAAGGATGTCCCTTGTCGCCGTTGCTGTTTGTGTTAGCATTAGAACCCCTTCTGATTAAACTTCGCAGTGAGTCCATGGACCAGGGGATTGTCCTTCATAACACCACACACTTAGGGGTCGATTCCGATCTCGGCCGGTAGGGCTCCGAATCGGATTCGGCTTTACCGGATCCGATTCGGACTCCCTGTTTCAGACCGAGTCGGACGTGCGTCCGGGCGAGCGAGTACGATGCGAACGTACGCAAAATCCCCGACCGACTCGTTCGCGGGACCCAACCGCTCCGACCGACTCGCACGGACACGACTCGCACCGCGCAATGGAGACGTTCCCCGGCCGGGTAAGTACGATGCGCGCCGCAAGCAGTCCGACCGACTCGCGCCGTCCGGCTCGAGAGAGCAGTCGGAGCCGCACTTTGGGGGTCGGTGTCGGACCCCCCTGTATGACTAGCCACGCGAGTCGCACACAGGGGGGACCCATGGGTCCCCCCTACCTGTGCATGTAAAGCGCGACCCGCTTCGACGCGTACCCGCTATAGGGGGCGCCCTTGTTCGCCTCGCACCCATTGAGTCAATGGGAGCCCGCGTACGCGTTGTACGACCGGCTCCCATTGACTTCAATGGGAGTCCGACCGAATCGAGTCCGATAGCATGCGGACGCATCGTACTCGTTCGGTCGGACTGCTAGGGTCCGATTCAGTCGGAAATCTCTCCGGGTCCGGCTCGGTCGGAGAGATTTCCTGCCCGAATCGGAATCGGCCCCTTAGTGTCTGCAAATGCGGATTACATTATTTTATATCTAAACCATCTTACTACCAACCTGGAACCTGTCCCGGCCATATTTCAACACTTTGAACAAATATCGGGACTGGCTATTAACTAAACTAAATCCTATGCTTTCTACATGCAATATCAGGCTACCCCGGAGGCTGTGCGTTTTGATAACTTATTATTGACTACCGCCCCAGACACCTTTAAGTATCTAGGTATACAAATATATAGATCCTCCCAGGACCTTATAGATGGCAATTTGCTGAAGGCTATTACATCCCTCCGAAGCCAGGTCTCCTTTTGGACCTCGCTACCCCCTGTCGGTGATGGGTAGAATTTCCATTTCTAAAATGGTGATGCTTCCTCGTCTCCTCTATTTCTTCACTAACCTGCCGATCACTATCCCAACCCAAATTTTTCGTACACTAGACACGCTCCTGTTAGAACTCATATGGGGCAAAGGGCGTAGGAGGATCAGCCTTGCCAAGTTACAGCTATGACCTGAGGAGGGAGGACTTGGAGCCCCGGATTTCCGAGCTTATTGCATGGCCAGCCAACTGCAGTGGTTATCTTATTGGCTAGTGGGACAGCACATTCAGGAAATTGGCTACACGTCTCAGCTTCTTGACCGGGGTATCCTTCATAGTTTACTCCTACCACAAATTAGGGTTCCATCTACACCCCCCCCTGCTTAAAACTGCATTATTGTACTGGAAGAAGGCACTCCAATACACCAAAAAGGCCCCCCCATACTCCCCCAACATTCCCCTGCTGGGGATACCTACTACTACTGGTTTAATCTCGAAGAGGGCTTTCTCCTTGTGGGATCAGGAAGGTGTATCAACCATTGGAGCATTATTCACTGAGGGCACACTAGCAGATCACTATAACTTTGTCCGTACTCAGGGGGTCCCCCCGACACTTTTTCTTTTACACGCAGCTATCTCTCACTACATCAAACGCTGGTGGTCCCCTGATGGGATTGAACCCCCTAAGCATGAACTAATATACGCAACACATCTCATGGGAAGGGGACGCCACCTCACCCGCTGGCTTTATAGAGGTATTCGAGCTCACTCAGGGATACCGTTACTGCCACTCCGTGTTAAATGGTCACTAGAGCTGGGAAGAGAACTGTCAGACAAGGACTGGTCCACTGTTTTAGAATTCGCTAAGAAAGTGTCACGCAATGCTAAATTTAAATACATACAGTACATGATTGTACATAGGGCATACCTCACACCACATCGCCTTAATTGTATATTTCCTAACGCACAACTCACCTGCCCTAGGTGTCAGGAAGAAGATGCAGATCTACTCCACATGCTATGGGAGTGCCCGCGTTTACGCATTTTCTGGCAAACTGTTGGATACAGGGTACAGGAGGTCACTGGAACGACTGTTTGGTCATCGGCGGAAAGCTGTCTGCTGGGTATGCATAAACGACCCAAGGAGCGGAATGTCCAATATAGATTTGCTGACTTGGCTGTGCTTATAGCAAAGCGTGCCATCACAATGCAGTGGAAATCTGCTTCCCCCCCTACACCTCTCCTGTGGCAGACAGAAATGGTCCGCTGGGGCTCCGCGGAGAGTATGATTATTAGACAGGAGGAATTTAGAGGACTACGTAAGATCCCTATCTCTCTAGATTGGGACCATATGCTTGAAACATTCAAATCCATTGATATGCTGACCCCTCCAACATCGCAGAGCAGTCCTGGCCCAACCCCACATTCCACATCCCCAAGAGCTGAACTACTTGCTTCCTGATAATACCGTTCCCTCTTATCTCTCGGAGGACCTAGAGATCTATGCATATGTATGCTGTGAAACGATCTGTTATTTAATGTGTAGATACAAGCTTTATTCACCCCACGCTATAAGTTAGCGGACCAGGAACTGGGGGGGGGTAGTCTTTCGTTTTTGTATTAAGTTTATAAAGTTTAGCTTATTAGATACCCCTGGGCCTGCTAGGACTCTGATACCTAGCTATTTTATTGGCATGTATGTCCCGATTTTTTGCTCCTTAGATAATGTATCAATGTCCTGATAAGTGTTCTTGGATACGGATGTCCACATTATCATTTACATTTTGGGAATAATATGTGCATTCATGTTTGCTACCTTTTCATTCTTAGCGCCCAATTGCTTTGGAAATGTACCGCATTTATTATGCTATTTGAAAACTCAATAAAATTGTGTTTAAAAAAAAAAAAAAGTTTGTCTTAAGTTTTGGTCTTAAGACAAAATCCTAACTTTACTACTCCTAAATGCCCTTTGTGAATACCGAAAGTCATAAAGTTAGGACTTTTGTGAATCGGGCCCTCAATAATTACACTGAAAGAAGCTTGGGGTACCAATTTTACTTCCGGCCATTTAAATTAAAAAAGGTAATCTATGAGAACCAAAGCATAATGGGAGTCTGCAGGCAAAGCATACAATCGTCATGATATGTCAAAACCTATCTTTTGACAGGGTGAATCCGGCCAATGTACTGGCTGAAAAGGAGCAGGTGCTGATTAAAATTTTTTTTCACTGTTAACATAAACACTACATTCTTTCACTATCCTGTCAGCCATCCTATCTAGTCCTGGCCACCAAAAATTGGTGTGTATAAGTCTCTTCATGCATGACATCCCTTGATATCCTTCATGTGTCAAACGCAAAATTTCTTCTTGCATTCCTTTATGAGGAATACATTTCCCATTCTTAAAAATCAAGTTAATCTCCATCACTAACTCTTCAGCTATCCTCCAAAAGGGAACAATTTCCGCTGGCAACTCTCTCTTATCAGGCCATCCTTCCCTTATATACCTTCTGCCATCACCCAACACCAAATCTTCTTCTTCATCTTTCATCCACCTCTCCTCCTGTATCCCTTTGACCTCACCAGCCACATACTCTGACACTGTAACCGCAATACCCTTATGTCAGAATCGTAAAATCTCCACAGTTTGCGCGGGAGCAGAAAGATGCCAAGGCCCAACTCCCCTATAACTTTCTCAACCAAGTCCTAAGTTACAACCTGGTCGAAGAAAATCACTGGGGGAAAGGGGTAGGGGACAAGAAGAGACAGCTGCTGTTGCGTGATTGTTCTCACCAGGATATCTTGTCATCTGATAGCTATTCTGCAAAAGAACAGTCGCTCATGTAATACTTATTATACTTCACTTTTCCTTTTCTCTGATTATCTTTTCTAAATAACACGCTTACCCTTGGTGATTGCAGCATATGCCCCTCTTCTATATACTCATGCTAAATGTAGATTAGAAATGAGTTTTCTTATCTGTTGTCTTCTTCGCTCTCTCTCTCTCTCTCTTTTCTTGCCGGCGAAAACTGAAGGAGCACTCAGGAACTTCCTTTGGAATGCAGTGAGGTGAGTATATGCGTATGTTCTTAAAATATATTTTATACTGCACAAGTCACCTAGGAAGAGAGTACTCCTAAATTCAACTCTCACCAGAATTAACTCAGGGTGATGTCAAAAACAACTAAACGGATTATTCCTCCGTGGAGAAATAACATCAACAAGGTAATATAACAACCTTCAACCTCTGCTCTCAATTAACTAGTGCTAATGCGTGGGTACAGACTCGCTACTACTGACTAAGCGAGAACTCTGCCCCTGCGCGTCTGACAGCCACAACCGCTTTTGACAGAAGCGAGAACACTGCTTAATAATACTATCGCCAGACGCTACACTCTGAAGCGGAACCACTCACAAGACTCGTAAAGCAAGCAAACAACTATGTACCTTCAGAAATGTGCACTACGTGACTAAAAACTCACTTCTCACATAAATTGTACATTTTGTAGAAACTGTGACTAAATAGCTAAAACGCGCCGCAAAGCTAAAGTCCCGTCGAAGAAAAACACGTCGAGATAACTACCCTAAACTAACTAACGCGCCGCTCAGGAAACATGAAACAATATATCTAGTAACTTCTCAATCCTCAGGTGAAGTGCGAGGATTCTAATGCCTCAGCTTCTTACATTCCACAACACTGCAAGATTTCTTAAACACTAGAATGCTGACCCTGACTCCATTTTGTCCCTTTGTCAGCCATCTTAGGATTCCACCAAACTGGACTTCGCACTCTTGCTAAACCATTCCTTATCTTACGTAATGCCTGATGGGAAATTGCATTTACCGACCACTCCCTTCTGGTGTTGGTAATTCGGGACCTGACAGTACCCCCTCGCAAAGATGGCTCTCCCATACTTGTTTTGTGCTGTTGTTTGAGCTGAAAGGATTTTACCAAACGTGGGGCATGGACTTCTGATGCTAATTCCCATGACCTCTCTTCTGGACCATAACCCTTCCAATCAATTAAGTAATACAACTGACCTTTCTTCACCTTGGAATCTAAGATTTGTTTTACTTCAAATTCTTCTCCCTCCTGAGTTTGTACCGGTTGTGGGGGCAGTTCTACCCTCAACCCCTCAGAGACATTTTTTAACAATGAGATGTGAAATGTAGGATGAATTCTTAGAGTTTTGGGTAGTTTTAATTTGTAAGTAATTGAGCTCAATCTTTTCTCAATCTCATAAGGCCCAATAAACCTTGGTTGAAACTTTCTACATCCTTTCAAGTGTAAATTCTTCGAATTTAGCCACACCTTGTCTCCCACTTGTAAATCAGGCCCCTTACGCCTTTTCTTATCAGCATGGTGCTTATAAATCTTTTTGGCTCTTGTTAAACTCTCTACTGCTGACTTGTGAATTTCTGTTAGATGCTCAACTAAATTTGTAACTGCCGGAACTTCTGCCTCTTGCACATTCATAGAGAGATTGGGATGTCTGCCTGAATTTAAGAAAAAGGGGGAATGACCTGTTGAAGTGTTCTTTGCATTATTATGTGCAAACTCTGCCGCCCACAGGTATTCTGCCCATTCTTCACCTTGATTTAACAAATTTACCCTTAGATATTGTTCTAATTCTTGGTTCACCCTCTCTGTTTGGCCATCACCTTCTGGGTGGTAACTTGTGGTGTACCTGCTCTCAATACCTAGCTTTTGGGTGAAAGCCTTCCAGAAATGGGATAAAAACTGTGATCCTCTATCTGAAATTAAAACCTTCGGAATTCCATGCATGCGCACTATATTCTGACTAAAGGCTTGAGCTAACTCCTTAGCTGTAGGTAACCTCTTTAATGGAGTAAAGTGTGCCATCTTGGTGTATGCATCCACACAGACCATTATGGTGTTATACCCTTGGCTTACTGGCAGTTCCACAATCAAGTCTATTGTTACTGTATGCCATGGATATGGGGGATTTGGCAATGGCTGAAGCAACCCTTGTTTCGCTTGTCTCTCAGTTTTTCCCCTGGCGCATTTTTCACAAGTCATGACATATTGATAGATGTCGTTGGACATCTTAGGCCACCAAAATTTCCGTTTGATCAGGTCTGTTGTCTTTTGAATTCCTTTATGGCCTGCCAAGACATGATCATGACACTCTTTCATCGCTTTCTCTTGCAATTCCACCGTTGGTAAGTACAAGGCTCCTTCATGAAAAGGCAATAGATTTTGGATTTCTCTATTTGGCTTTTGACTTGCCCATTCTTCCATTTCTGTTTCACTCAATGCCTTTTTTACTTCATTCTCCTGGGTGTTTGCTAAAACTGCTGCGATGACTCTTCCTTCTTCTATAATACTTTGATTCTCCAGTTCTTCTGAAATTTCTTCAGTCCCAATTCTGGATAAGGCATCCGCCTTACCATTTTTTGTTCCAGGTCGAAAGGTTATCACAAAATCATAATCTGCAAAGTACAAGGACCATCGAAGCTGACGTGGAGTCAAGGTTCTAGCAGATTTTAAAAACTTAAGGTTTCGATGATCCGTGTAGACTGTCACTGTATGTTTTGCCCCTAGCAGATAGTGCCTCCACTCCTTGAAGGCATCCTTTATTGCCAATAACTCTTTTTCTGTTATTGTATAGTTTACCTCCACTGGAGTCAACTTCCTTGATCGAAAGGCTACCGGGTGGAGTTGTCCTGTTCTTTTATGCCTCTGCGATAATATTCCTCCCAAGGCCAGGTTGGAGGCATCTGTTTCCACATAAAAAGGTTCTTCTGGGTCTGGATGCAATAGTACTGGAGCCGAGGTAAAGGCCTCCTTTAAAAGCACAAATGCTTCTTCCGCTTCCCTTGACCAAGAAAACGGAACTCCTTTCTTTAATAGCTTCGTGATTGGAATCAGTTTCTTTGAAAATTCTGGAATAAATCTCCGATAGAAATTTGCAAACCCAAGGAAGCTTTGTACTTCCTTTACTGATTGGGGAGACTTCCATTTTATTACTGCTTCCACCTTGTTTTTGTCCATCATTATTCCTTCTGGAGATAACACAAAGCCCAAAAATTCTACAGTTGTCACTCCAAAGGCACATTTTTCCAATTTTACGAAAAGGTGGTTCTCCTTCAGTCTCTGCAGAATTCTTTTCACATGTTTTTCATGTACTTCCACATTGTCTGAATAGATTAAGATGTCATCGATGTACACGATTGCACACTGATCAATATATTCCTGGAGAACATCATTAATAAAATGTTGGAATGCTGCTGGGGCGTTGCACAGGCCATAGGGCATGACCTGGTATTCAGAGAGCCCATACTTCGTCCGGAATGCAGTCTTCCACTCATCTCCTTCTTGGATACGGACCAGATGATAGGCTCCCCGTAAATCCAGCTTGGTATATATCTTTGAACCTTTGACTTGATCCAGGAGGACAGATATCAACGGCAATGGGTACCGATTCTTAACAGTAATCCGGTTGATCGCTCTGTAATCTATGCAAGTCCTCAAACCACCATCCTTCTTAGGAATGAAGAAAAGTGGAGAGGAGACTGGAGATTGCGATGGTCTGATGAAGCCATTTTCCAAGTATTTCTACAGATAATCCTTTAAATGGGCGTTCTCTTTTTCAGTCAGAGCATATATACGACTACACGGCAAGTTGGCTCCCATTTCTAGTTCGATCTTGCAATCATAGGTTCGGTGCGGGGGAAGCTTTTCTGCCTCCGCCTCACTAAATACCTCACTGTATTCGGTGTATTCTTCGGGCAATTCCACGGTGCGTATCACACAAATCGCCACTCCACTTTCACAAAGATGTGTAGCCACAGAATCTTCTTTACCTTGCTTCCAACCATGATAGCAATTTTCCCTACAAAAATCCGAGTCCATAGTTATTGTTCTGGAACTCCAATCTATCGTAGGGTTATGCTCAGTGAGCCAAGGCAACTCCAATATTAACTGAAACTGTGGGGCGTCGATTAGATTGAATTGCAGACTCTCCCTATGTCCATCTGAAGTTTCCAACTCCACCATCTCTGTGTGGCTCACTATGGGCCCTGACGACAGATTGGTGCCATCCACTGCCCTGACAGCCTCACTCTTTGCCTTCTTGATGGCCTGGATCCCAATCTTCTCAGCAAAGCGTAGAGCACAAAAATTGCCTGTAGCTCCTGAATCCACCATGACAGTGATTCCTTTTAAACTTGTTTCTCTGAACCTTAACTTCATATGTATAATCAGATGTGGTGACGAAGACTGTAAGGTATTGGCCAAGGTATGATTTTGAGTATCTTTTGGAGTTGCCATCTTCTCTGCATCCACCAGTCCAACTCCCCCTACTGGTGGTGCTGCCAGTTTTCCTTCGGCAACTGTTTGGGCTTCTTGGGACAATTTCGAACGAAGTGACCTCCTACTCCACAATATAGGCACAGTTTATTTTGCCTACGTTTTTCCTTCTCTTCGTTAGAGAGCGGACCTCTTATAGTTCCTATTTGCATTGGCTCTGTTCCATGCTGACTGTCCACTGTTCTAACAGCTTCTGACCTTGCTCGATCATATCGGGGTATACTGGGTTTGAAGTCTCTTCTCCTTTCTCCTTTACGCTCACCTTGTCTGAAATCCAATTCCAAAACCAAATCAATTAAAGCTGAAACCTCAGTGGGACGGTTAGGCACCTGAGCTAGGGCATCCTTTAACTCCTCTCGAAGTCCTCGATAAAATACTGCTGCACGTTTTTCCTCAGGCCAATTTGTCTCCACTATTAGCTTGTTAAATTGAGCCAGGTAAGTTATTAACTCTCGACTTCCTTGTCTGAGCTCTAACAACTCATTATCCGTGGCTTGAGAGACCCGCCGTCGATCAAATATTCTGTGAAATTCTCCCTTAAATTAATCTAAATCATAAAGCATCGGATCATTCCTGGAGACCAATGGCATTGACCACGCTGCCGCATCACCTGTCAAATATGATAATACAAATGCCACTCGAGATTGTGCGTCTGGGAAGACAGCTGGTCTGCACATAAAATGTAACGTACATTGTGTCCAAAAAATTTGCGCCTTTTGTGGATCTCCAGAGAACCTTTCAGGTGGCGCCAGAGGTATAACTGGAGATAGCGAGGGTATGACCTGCGTGGTTGTTTTGGCCGATGAAGCGGCTGAGTCACTAAATAATTCTTCTGGGGACGTTGAATATTGAATCTTGGGGTCTGTGATTAACCTATTTATTTTACTTGCTAACTCTGTAGTTTCTCTTCGGGAAGTTACGAGATCCTGCCTTAACTCTCTATTTTCCTCTCTCACGGTTATAATTTCCTTTTGTATTCCTTCTAATACTTCTCCCAATCTTTTTAGGTCTAAACCTTCAGCCATTTTCTGCTCAGGCGCAAAAGAATTACGTAGGCACCTCACTCTGTCAGAATCGTAAAATCTCCACAGTTTGCGCGGGAGCAGAAAGATGCCAAGGCCCAACTCCCCTATAACTTTCCCAACCAAGTCCTAAGTTACAACCTGGTCGAAGAAAATCACTAGGGGAAAGGGGTAGGGGACAAGAAGAGACAGCTGCTGTTGCGTGATTGTTCTCACCAGGATATCTTGTCATCTGATAGCTATTCTGCAAAAGAACAGTCGCTCATGTAATACTTATTATACTTCACTTTTCCTTTTCTCTGATTATCTTTTCTAAATAACACGCTTACCCTTGGTGATTGCAGCATATGCCCCTCTTCTATATACTCATGCTAAATGTAGATTAGAAATGAGTTTTCTTATATGTTGTCTTCTTCGCTCTCTCTCTCTCTCTCTCTTTCTTGCCGGCGAAAACTGAAGGAGCACTCAGGAACTTCCTTTGGAATGCAGTGAGGTGAGTATATGCGTATGTTCTTAAAATATATTTTATACTGCACAAGTCACCTAGGAAGAGAGTACTCCTAAATTCAACTCTCACCAGAATTAACTCAGGGTGATGTCAAAAACAACTAAACGGATTATTCCTCCGTGGAGAAATAACATCAACAAGGTAATATAACAACCTTCAACCTCTGCTCTCAAACAGACTCGCTACTACTGACTAAGCGAGAACTCTGCCCCTGCGCGTCTGAAAGCCACAACCGCTTTTGACAGAAGCGAGAACACTGCTTAATAATACTATCGCCAGACGCTACACTCTGAAGCGGAACCACTCACAAGACTCGTAAACCAAGCAAACAACTATGTACCTTCAGAAATGTGCACTACGTGACTAAAAGCTCACTTCTCACATAAATTGTACATTTTGTAGAAACTGTGACTAAATAGCTAAAACGCGCCGCAAAGCTAAAGTCCCGTCGAAGAAAAACACGTCGAGATAACTACCCTAAACTAACTAACGCGCCGCTCAGGAAACATGAAACAATATATCTAGTACCTTCTCAATCCTCAGGTGAAGTGCGAGGATTCTAATGCCTCAGCTTCTTACATTCCACAACACTGCAAGATTTCTTAAACACTAGAATGCTGACCCTGACTCCATTTTGTCCCTTTGTCAGCCATCTTAGGATTCCACCAAACTGGACTTCGCACTCTTGCTAAACCATTCCTTATCTTACGTAATGCCTGATGGGAAATTGCATTTACTGACCACTCCCTTCTGGTGTTGGTAATTCGGGACCTGACACCTTATCAGTTTCTTCCTGAGAAACCTCTTCATTACTTAAAGGAAGTTGTGACAAACAATCAGCCATCAGAATATTCTTCCAGGCACACATTCGACAGTAAGAAATATATTCTCGCAAATTGGAAACCAACCTTGCTATACATGCTGTAGCATTCCAACCCCCACCGGGAGAAAGAATTGTCACCAAAGGTTTATGGTCCGTCTTCAGTACAAAACATGAGCCCCATATATTTTTTAGTTTAAACAGAAAACTTTATTTTAGAGAAGATGCAATTAAATATAAACATTCAAATGAGATAATAAAATGTCAATTAACAATAAATGAATTAACATCATATTATAGAAAAGGAGACATATTCAAAGTGGTTGCATGTAGAATTTTTTTATAATAACTGTGAAAAGAGGGAGGGAGAAGAGAAGAGAGAAAATGCAATAATAACATGAGTAAATATACAATATGGAAATCGGAGAGCTTAAAGACAGTGTAAAAGAAATAAACACTTTTAGAGATAACAGCTGTAATATAAGTATTTTAAGATAGAAAGGAAAGAAGTTATATGACCAAGTAAAGAAATAATTAAATAAATAAATGATATACCAGTAAAACGATTCATGGTGGTTTGGGAACTTCTTCCAATATTGGATGATGTTGGGCAGATTTTTGTGCAGAAGTGTCTAAGAAAATAGTTACAGGGGACCATATATGTTCCCTTTTCCGGAGTAAGGACATGGGGGAGACATATGCACGATCAAGTCGATGGTTGTAGCAGACACTATACCACCAAGCTTGAAAAGAAAGTTGTATAGATTGTTTCCAATTTTTTGTTATTTGTTGGAAAGCAATTGCAATTAATAAATCTACAACATCCGTGTTATAAGAAAGGGTATGCCAGTGTTCAGATAATGTACCCAGAAAAATGACTATAGGAGAAAAGGAGAAATGAGTGTGAAAGATCATGTTGATTTGAAACCCTATTCCCAACCAAAATTGATGAGTGGAGGGACAAGAGAAAAGCATGTGATATAAGTCAGCATGAGGAGTGTTACATGACCAGCAATTTGGGGAGAGTGTGGAGTTGAATTTATGTAAGGATATTGGAGTGAACATAAGGCGATTGTATATAGAGAAAAGTGTCTGTGTTGTACTAGCTGATCTTGAAGATTTGCGGATTGTTAGCCATATTGATCCCAAAAAGCAGTGGACCATGAAGTATGGAAATCCTGTTACCATTGGAGTTCTATGTTAGTTTTGGATCTGTGTTCGGAAAGTGCGTTGAGGAACCTATATATAATTGATGCATTAGATTGGGCACTTAAAATGGGAAGGATATTACGGTGGGGTAGTATAGGAGGTTGAAAAGAAGATATTGAAGATAAGGAAGAAGATACATGTTGGATCAATATCTTAAATTTAGTAGAAAAAGATTTTTGCAATTTATAAAGAGATTGTGCTTCAGAAAAAGTGAGAAAAGTATCATTTGGGAAAAGTTGATGAATCCAAAGTAGACCTTTGTCTCGCCAAGCTTTCCAAAAAATGGGCTTGTTTTTAATTTTAAGAAGGCGATTGTGCCAAATGGAGGAGTTAAGAAATGGATCTTTATTTGAGAGGTGTGAAATCAGAAAAGAATGGAACAATTGATGGGAAGTTATATGTATAGGTGAAGATAAAAATCGTGTTTTGTGAGTGAATGTAAGAGATTCATTGAGAGAGAAGGGGGAAAGAAAAGAGAGTTCTATGTCTTTCCACAGTGGAGAAGGATTGGATGTGGATTGGTATAAGGATCTAGAAAGCTGTTTAAGAAGAAAAGCATTATGGTAAAGTTGAAAATCAGGAAAATTGACTCTACCCTGCGATTTAGGACGTTTGAGCATGGTGAGGGACAGCCGTGCATTCTTTTTATTCCATAAGAAACCAGATAAAGTAGAATTAATTTTTTTGAAAATGTAAGAAGGAAAGTTAAGAGGGATAGCAGAGATCATATAACAAATAACAGGAGCGAGCATCATTTTAATAGTGTCAAGTCTACCCCACCAAGATAAATATAGAGGATGCCATTTAGAAATGGATATAGATAATGTGGATAGAACATGGGTCATGTTTAAGGATAAAGTTTGTTTGATAGTGGGGGCAAACCAAAGACCTAAATATTTAATCTTTTGGGTATTCCATGAGAAATTAGTGGAAGCAAAATCTTGCTTAAAACATAAAATATTAAGAGGGAGAACTTCACATTTATCATGATTAAGTTTATAACCACAAATTAAAGAGAAAGCATTGACCTCAGCAGAGAAAGCCGGGATAGATTATTCTGGTTTAGATATATATAACAGAATATCGTCTGCATACTCACTCATTTTAACATGAATTTTATCGTGTTGATAGCCATGTATGTTAGCGTTTTGTTTAATTTTAGCAAGCAAGGGCTCTAAAGCAAGAATAAATAGGAGTAGGGAAAGGGGACAACCTTGGCGGACACCTCTCTGTAAAGTAAAGGAGTGTAAATGGAACCATTGGCAAAAATAGAAGCTTTGGGTGAGGTATATAATAAGGAAACATATGAAATAAATTTGGGTCCAAAACCAAAGCACACTAATGTGTGGAAAATAAATGACCAATCCATGCGGTCGAAAGCTTTTTCCGCATCTAGAGAGATAGCTGCAAGAGAGTGAGAATATTTACTAGATTTGTGCAATATATTAAAGAAAGTTCTGGTATTATCAGAGATATTTCAACCTTTAATGAAGCCAGATTGTTCCTTACAAATAAGGGATTGTAAAAGGGGTTCTAGGTGAAGATCATGGATTTTAGCAAATAATTTATAATCAGAGTTAACTAATGATATTGGTCTATAGTTTTTACACAGGTGAGGGTCCCTCCCTTCTTTAGGGATTAGGCAAATAAGAGCATCTTGAAAGGTGCCACTGGAGGCATTAGAGGAAATGAAGAGTGAAAATAAAGAAAGGAGAAAAGGGAGAAGGGATTTGGAGAAATGGGAGTAAAATTCTACAGGAAATCCATCTGGGCCAGGTGCTTTCCCTGTTTTGAGAAGTTTTAATGCATGGGAGATATCCTTTATATAAATATCACATTTCAATGGTGAAAAATCAATATCCGTGGAAAACTGTTTTTGTATTGAGGCAAGATAATTTTGTATGTCTATAGAGTCCGGGGTAGTTTCAGGGGTATAAAGAGAGGTATAATATTTTTTAAATTCCTCCAAAATCTCTAAATTTTTAACTACTGGGAAAGAATTAGAATTTAAGACATAATCAATATTAGTACGGTCTTTCTTGATTTTAAGATATGAGGCAAGGAGTTTGCCTGCTTTGTTCTGGCCACCATAATAACGATCACTACCTCGAAGGAGATAAGCAGAGGCATTCTCCGTGGATAATTTATTATACTTAAAGTTTTCCTTAATAAGATTATTAAGATCGGCCTTAGAGTTAGTTGCTGTATAGAGTGACTCTAGTAGTTTAATATTTTTAAGAATTACATTTGCTTTTCGGGAATTTTGGTGTTTCTTTTTAACAACAAAAGAGATAATAAAGTCTCTGGATGAGGCTTTAAAAGTGTCCCATACAAGAGAGAAGGATGATACAGAAGATACGTTACGTTTAAAGAAGTCAGTAATGAAGTCCTCAAAAGAAGAAGTAAAAGTTTGGTCCGCCAACAAAGAGGTATTAAACCGCCATCTTTTACAAGTGGTATTAACCAGGAGTAACTCTAAATCCAATATTACAGGAGCATGGTCCAAAATTAATATGGAACCAATGTCTGCGTGCGATATAAATTGTGTTAATGCTTTGGAGACAAATAAATAGTCTATGCGTGATTGTGTGAGATGAGTGGAAGAGAAAAAAGTGTATTCACTGAGTTGTGGGTTACAGAATCTCCAGAAGTCAACAAGAGATCTATGGGAAATTAGGGTAGTAAAGTGTTGATGCATTGGAGAAGGAACAAAAGGTATTTTGGAAGTGCGGTCAATATAGGGATCAACAATTAAGTTACAATCACCACCAAAAATAACATATGGCGTAGAAATAGATATCAAAAGAGTAGAAATGGGAGGCCAAAAATGACCATTGGGCTTTGTAGGAGCATATACATTAAACAGAGTAATAGGAATATTATTAACTTTAAGGTGAACAATTAACCAACGCCCTTCGTCATCTGAGTCCTGAGAGAGAAGGGATACATTAAGTCTCTTGTGACAGAGAATCACAGTTCCATTTCTTTTGCTAGTACCTGGAGAGGAAAAGACATTTCTCACTGTTGTAAAGTCATCCTGTGCCCTGGGCACCCCCCAACTTTTTGCTGACTGGAACTGGTGGTAACTGACTCTGACTGACCCTGGGCTCTGTCTAACCAGGCCCAGGGCCAGTGCCAAGCTGAAAGGAACACATTAGAATACAGTTAAGACACCCAACATACACTAGGGTACACTCTGGTATGGTGGGGTACCCCTGTAATTGGCATGACCTACCCCATAAGCCCCTAGTATATACTAGGGCAGGGGATTTAAACTACCTAGAAGTCCCCAGTATCCTGGGGCATGGCAGTTTAGAGGCCAGCAGCTTTTCTGCACATGCATGCGTGCACTGCTGAAGCCAGGGGTCAGTTTAAAAGCAGCCCTGGGTGCCAGGACTGCTTTTAAAAAGCAAATTGTGCTCAAATTCGACTTTGGGATTTGGGGCACTTAAAAATGGATAACCTACAATGTTTTGGCATTTTAGGGGCCCCCAGGGTCTTCCCTAGATATCCCAGGGGTGGGGGGTCAGTTATCTATAATGTACACCCTTATAAAATGAGTTTTTATATGCCTGGGTAAAGTGAAATTTCACATTTCACTCCCCACATTGTGTTAAAGTGCTGCCCAAATTCGACTTTGAGGCTAGGAGCACAGGGAATTGAGGATCTTCAATATTTTTACAGATTCAGAACCCCTAAAGTCTCCCCTAAGTGCCCAAGGTTTGGGGGTCCTGTAGAAATTAGGGAAATACTTATAAAATATGTTTTTATAAGCCCTGGTGCTAGAAAACTGGCCCAAGTCATTTTCCCCATTGCAAACCCCATGGCCCATAGGTTAACATGGTAGGAAGTTATTGATTAATAAATATTGATAGGAGAGGACTAGCCGGACCATTCAAAGACTTCCCAGAATGGTAGTAGTAAATCCAACAATATTATATTGTTGAATTTCTCCTAAAGTCTACATACAAGAAGTTATAAGACTTATTGTTTGTAAGTCCAAATTCAGCCTTCCACTGGTCTGCCCTGATTGGTCAGAGTTAAGGGGATTAGCCAGGCTGCGTTGAAGAGGTGATAAAGATCCCCTGGGGTTACCAACTGTCCTGGGAGGGCACTGTGCTGGTCTATAGGAATGCCAGGCCAGGGGGTGGAGTCGTAAACCATGATCTTCAAAGGCAGAGGGGAGGCCTGGGTTTCAGTTTCACTCTGACACTCTTGACCCAGAGTCAGGGCTAGGCTTAAGGAAGGTATGTGCAGATGGTAGGGGGAGAGGCCAGGGATATAATCCATCCCAGGGGGTGTGTTTAGCCAGCTCTTACCTCCTTGCTGGAAAATCAGCCATTATGGATTTGGAAGATTTGATGCACTCTGGGATAGAATAATGCCACACTCTGCAGGAAGGAGTCACTCAAGTGGGAGGGTACCCTACTCCTATTGGTGAAGCTTGACCTCCTGGATGACCCAGAGACTGTGGAATAAGTATCTGAGAGAGGCCCTGCCCCTCAGATCTGCTGCTTGAAACTGAAGAAAGCAAGACTGGCCCTGCTGAAACTTCTGCTGTGCAAAGACTTCTAAGGCCTGACCTCTGGAGACTGCACCACCTGAAACTACAGCTTTGTGGACTAACTGTGCTGAGTAAAAGAAGTCAAGAGTGGACTCCCTGCAAGCTACAGGTTAACAGAGCTCACCTGGACATCCCCACAAAGAATTCCCAGCCTGGAGTACCAGCGGATTTGTACGGGATTTTGTTCAAGTGGATTGCGGAATTGAAGTTTCACACTTTCAAGGACCCTCTTGGAGATTCCAGAACCTTGGATTGTGTGTTGGATACTTTGGGACCCGCAAGCAGAACTTCAGGAAGGAGTTCTAACTGGACCCCGCTTGCTGAAGAAGGCGGCACAACACAGTGGTGAGAATTCTTCAGAACAATTTCTAAAGGTGTGCCCCTGTCAGAGAAAACGAAATGACTAAAAGGGGCACTGTTGGTTTCTAAGCACTAGAAAGTGACTAATCTTTAAAAATTCATATCTCTGGTTCCCTACAGTGGATTTTTTTTCGTTTTGGTGTCATTTAAAAGATAAATATATTACCTATTTTTATAAATTGGTGTTGGATTTTTATTTTGTGTTGTGTCTTAATTATTTACTGAAATGGTGTTTTTGAATGCTTTACATACCTGTCTTTGAAGTTAAGCCTGTCTGCTCGCAGCCACGTTACCAAGGGTTGAGCATAGGAATAATCTTCTAAGACCTATGCTGAGTCCTATCATGTGTTAGTGGCCTTATTGCCAGTGGCAGACCTACATTTGCCCCTACCAATAACCCACTTTCCAACATTTGGTGCTCAGCGGTGTGGATGTGGACTTGTGTTTAAAAAGTACACCTTTCAGTGAATGATTTAAGATTATAAAAATCCTCTAAATTGCCTTAGAACAAAAGTTTTGAGTTTGATTTTTGGAATTTGGACTAAACTGTTTTTAATCCATTGTTTTGATTTTTCCAAATTGTTCTAAGTCTATTGTGCCTAGTGTTGTGACCCAAAACTAGGGAACCATGGAGTTGGACCTGGCTAAACTGTCCCAGTTTAAGTTGGCTGAGCTTAGGGAACAGTGTAGGCTTAGGGGGCTGCCTGCTTCCAAGAGGTATAGGAAGGCAGGGTTGTTTCAGTTTATACAAGCCCATGACCAGGCAGCTGAGGGGAATCAAGGGGGGATAGAGGGTTTCCCCCCCTACCTCCTCCCAGAGGGGGAGGAGGTTGAGGATGATGCCTCTTCCATTATAACTAGTGTAAGCCAACAGAATCCTGATGGTGGGAGTGGGGCAGGGTCCCTTACTCAGGAACCACTACGGTCCCTTGCAGAGAGACAGCTTCAGGCTCAATTAGCTTTGATAGCTTTAGAGCAAAGGAAACTGGATTTGGCTGAGAAGAGGTGGGAGAAGGAGGAGAAGAGAAATGGTGGCAGCGAAAGCGAAGAAGATGCTGAGATGTCCAGGGGTGGCAGATTTGAACCTAAACTTCCAAAGGGTATTGTGCCCAAGTACACTGAGGGGGATGACATTGACAAATGGCTTGCAGCTTTTGAGAGGGCCCTTAAGATGAGTAGGGTCCACTCTAGGTATTGGGGTGCACTCCTGTGGGAGTTGATTCCAGTACCTGGGAGGGATAGGCTCCTGACCCTGAAGGGAGAGGATGCAGAATCATACCAGCAGATGAAAGCCTGCTTAGTCAAGAGGTTTGGTCTGACTCCAGAGCAGTACAGGGTGAAGTTTAGGAACACCCAGAAATTGAATTCCAAGTCTTGGATAGACTTTGTGGATGTTTCAGTAAAGGCACTGGAAGGCTGGATTTGTGGTAACAAAGTGAGCACTTATGAGCGATTGTATAATTTGTTTTTGAAAGAACACATTTTGACTCATTGTGCAGAAGAGAAGTTACGCCAGTATCTAGTGGACTCTAAGCTGACAGACCCCAGAGAGTTAGGGGAGTCAGCTGATGAGTGGGTGAGAACCCGGGTTTCCATTCAGCACCAGGGGGGTGACCAGAAGAAAGGAGGACAGGTCCCTCCCCAAGGGAAAGCCCAGGGAAATGAAGGTCAAAAACCTAAGAAGTCCTCCAAAGCCCCACAAAAACCTGCACAAGGAGGGGGGGCCCCGAGCCAACTCAAATCCAAAGGGAGGTGGATTCAGGGAAAGACTGGTAAATTCTTTGATCCCTCAAAAGTGGGTAAGTGCTTTGACTGTAACCAGCCAGGGCACAAGCAGGGAGATGCTGTCTGCACTAAGAAGCTCCCCCCTAAGGGGCCATCCACCGGGATTGCCAGTGTGAGTGTAGGGGTGGAGAGTGGTACACCAGAAGGGGGTATTCCAGTAGGGGCAGCAACCTTAGTGTCCCTGGGTGGGGTCAATATTGCAACCCTTGATGCCTTACCTCCAAACATGGATAAGTACAGGCAGAGACCTAAAGTGAATGGGACTGAGGTTGAGGCTATCAGAGACACTGGGGCTCGTGTAACTATGGTCCTGGCTGAGCTGGTGCCTCCAGAGAGGGTGATACCTGGTGAGTTTCACCAGGTGACTTATGCAGACAGCACTACCAAAATCCATCCCATGGCTGTGGTGGATTTGGAATGGGGAGGTGTGACAGGCCCTATGAAGGTAGCTGTGTCAAAGGTGCTCCCAGTCCAGTGTTTACTGGGCAATGACCTTGAAGCCTCTGCATGGTCAGAGGTGGAGAGAGGACTCCATATGAAAATATTGGAGCTCCCTGAGTGGGTATGTGCTGTGACTAGGTCACAGACTAGCCAGAAGGGAGGGGCTGGACACTTGGACCCTGGAACAAAGGGCCAAGCATCCATGGACAAGGGTACTGGGCCTGGTGAGCCAGCCCAGGGAACTCCAGAGGTGCAGGCAGAATCCAACCCTGCTGGGGAGGATCTGGCCTCTGAGGGAGGGACTCCATCCCTGCCAGAGCTGTCAGATTTGGCAGAACTGACAGGAGCAGGTGGACCCTCCAGAGAGGAGTTCAGTCAGGGACAGCGTGACTGTCCCACCCTTGAGAGCTTGAGGCGGATTGCTTCTAAGCAAGAGGAAGGGGATGACAGTGGGTTTCATAGAATCTACTGGGAAGATGGACTGCTTTATACTGAGGTCAGAAACCTCAAGGAGGGGGCCACCAGGAGGGTGGTGGTGCCCCAGAAGTACAGAGAGTTCATCCTGACTTTGGGTCATGATATCCCCTTGGCAGGACATTTGGGACAGACAAAGACATGGAACCGATTGGTGAACCATTTCTACTGGCCCCATATGTCTGAAAAGGAGTTTTGCAGCTCCTGCGTCACCTGTCAGGCCAGTGGCAAGGCAGGGGGCAAGACAAAGGCTCCCCTAATACCACTGCCAGTGGTTGGGGTTTCTTTTGAAAGGGTGGGGATGGACATTGTTGGTCCCCTGGACCCACCCACTTCATCAGGGAATAGGTATATCTTAGTGGTAGTTGACCATGCCACTAGATACCCTGAAGCAATACCTCTTAAAACCATTGATGCTCCTGCGGTGGCTAGAGCACTGCTTGGTGTGTTCACCAGAGTGGGGTTTCCAAAGAGGTGGTGTCAGATAGGGGCACGAACTTCCTGTCCAGCTATCTGACTGCTATGTGGGATGAGTGTGGTGTCAACTACAAGTTCACCACCCCCTATCACCCACAAGCAAATGGTCTTGTTGAGAGATTCAACAAAACCCTGAAGGGCATGATAAATGGGTTGTCAGAGAAACTCAGGAGGAGATGGGATGTTCTCCTCCCATGCTTACTGTTTGCCTACAGGGAGGTGCCACAGAAAGGGGTTGGTTTCAGTCCCTTTGAGTTGGTGTTTGGACACCCTGTGAGGGGGCCATTGAGCCTGCTAAGAGAGTCTTTAGAGAAGCCTCTTAAAGAAGCTAAGGACAATGTGCTTGATTATGTGCTAGGCCTGAGATCTAGAATGGCAGAGTACATGTACAAGGCAAACAGGAAACTGGAGGCCAGCCAGGAGCTCATGAAGCACTGGTATGATCAAAAGGCTACCATGCCTGAGTATACTCCAGGACAATTGGTGTGGGTGTTGGAGCCTGTGGCTCCCAGGGCCCTCCATGACAAGTGGAGTGGGCCCTATCCAATCTTAGAAAAGAAGGGTGAGGTTACCTATTTGGTTGACCTTGGCACCCCCAGGAACCCTCATAGGGTCCTGCATGTGAATAGATTGAAACCCCACCATGACATGGCAGACATGACCATGTTACTGGTCACTGATGAGGGGGTGGAGGAGGAAACTGAGCCTGTGCCCGACCTCCTCTCCACTAATGTGCAAGATGGGTCCGTGGAGGGAGTTGTGCTCTCTCCCACATTGACAGACCAGCAGCACAGAGACTGTAAGCAAGTGCTGGAGCAGTTTGCTGGCCTGTTCTCTTTGACCCCAGGCATCACTGAGTGGTGCGTGCACCACATTGACACTGGTGACAGCCTACCTGTCAAAAATAAACTGTACAGGTTGTCTGACCATGTCAGAGCCAGCATTAAAGCTGAGGTTGCTAAGATGCTGGAACTGGGGGTAATTGAACCGTCTGAGAGTCCATGGGCCAGTCCAGTGGTGCTGGTACCCAAACCTAATCCTCAGGGGGGACCCAAGGAGTTAAGGTTCTGTGTGGACTACAGAGGATTGAATGCAGTCACAAAGAGTGACGCTCACCCTATACCTAGAGCTGATGAGCTCATTGACAGGTTAGGGGCTGCTAAGTACCTGAGTACTTTTGATTTGACTTCAGGTTACTGGCAGATTGCCCTCACTGATGGAGCAAAGGAGAGGTCAGCATTCTCCACACCAGAGGGACATTATCAGTTCAAGGTAATGCCCTTTGGATTAAAGAATGCACCTGCCACCTTCCAACGGTTGGTGAACAGGGTCTTGTCTGGGTTGGAACAGTTCAGTGCAGCTTACCTGGATGATATAGCTGTATACAGTTCTACCTGGGGGATCACTTAAGCCACCTAAGGGAAGTGCTTCAGGCCATGCAGCAGGCACGCCTGACTATTAAGGCAAGCAAGTGCCAAATAGGGCAGAGTTCTGTGGTGTACCTGGGCCACCTGGTAGGTGGGGGCCATGTACAGCCTCTCCAAGCTAAAATCCAAACTATTTTGGATTGGACAGCACCTGTTACCCAGACTCAGGTCAGGGCATTCCTTGGACTGACAGGGTATTATAGAAGATTTGTTCAAAATTATGGGACCATTGTGGGGCCCCTAACAGAACTGACTTCTAAAAAGAGGCCCAAGAAGGTGATTTGGACCCCAGAGTGTCAGACGGCTTTTGACACTCTGAAAGCTGCTATGTGTTCAGCACCAGTGTTACTGGCCCCTGACTACACAAAAGAATTTGTAGTTCAGACAGATGCTTCAGAGCAAGGGATTGGGGCAGTGTTGTCACAGCTAAATGAAGGGGGCCTTGATCAGCCAGTTGCCTTTATTAGCAGGAGGCTTCTTCCCAGAGAGCAGAGGTGGAGTGCCATTGAGAGAGAGGCTTTTGCTGTGGTGTGGTCCCTGAAAAAGTTGAGACCATATTTGTTTGGGACTCACTTTCGTGTTCAAACTGACCACAGGCCTCTCAGATGGCTCATGTAGATGAGAGGGGAGAATCCCAAGCTGTTAAGGTGGTCCATTTCCCTACAGGGAATGGACTTTACAGTGGAACACAGACCTGGGGTTGCCCATGCAAATGCAGATGGACTTTCCAGGTTTTTCCACTTAGCTGAGGAGGACTACCAGGGTGTAGGTTAGTAACCCCTCACCTTTCGCTTGGGGGGCTATGTTGTAAAGTCATCCTGTGCCCTGGGCACCCCCAACTTTTTGCTGACTGGAACTGGTGGTAACTGACTCTGACTGACCCTGGGCTCTGTCTAACCAGGCCCAGGGCCAGTGCCAAGCTGAAAGGAACACATTAGAATACAGTTAAGACACCCAACATACACTAGGGTACACTCTGGTATGGTGGGGTACCCCTGTAATTGGCATGACCTACCCCATAAGCCCCTAGTATATACTAGGGGCAGGGGATTTAAACTACCTAGAAGTCCCCAGTATCCTGGGGCATGGCAGTTTAGAGGCCAGCAGCTTTTCTGCACATGCATGCGTGCACTGATGAAGCCAGGGGTCAGTTTAAAAGCAGCCCTGGGTGCCAGGACTGCTTTTAAAAAGCAAATTGTGCTCAAATTCGACTTTGGGATTTGGGGCACTTAAAAATGGATAACTTACAATGTTTTGGCATTTTAGGGGCCCCCAGGGTCTTCCCTAGATATCCCAGGGGTGGGGGGTCAGTTATCTATAATGTACACCCTTATAAAATGAGTTTTTATATGCCTGGGTAAAGTGAAATTTCACATTTCACTCCCCACATTGTGTTAAAGTGCTGCCCAAATTCGACTTTGAGGCTAGGAGCACAGGGAATTGAGGATCTGCAATATTTTTACAGATTCAGAACCCCTAAAGTCTCCCCTAAGAGCCCAAGGGTTGGGGGTCCTGTAGAAATTAGGGAAATACTTATAAAATATGTTTTTATAAGCCCTGGTGCTAGAAAACTGGCCCAAGTCATTTTCCCCATTGCAAACCCCATGGCCCATAGGTTAACATGGTAGGAAGTTATTGATTAATAAATATTGATAGGAGAGGACTAGCCGGACCATTCAAAGACTTCCCAGAATGGTAGTAGTAAATCCAACAATATTATATTGTTGAATTTCTCCTAAAGTGTACATACAAGAAGTTATAAGACTTTCTTGTTTGTAAGTCCAAATTAAGCCTTCCACTGGTCTGCCCTGATTGGTCAGAGTTAAGGGGATTAGCCAGGCTGCGTTGAAGAGGTGATAAAGATCCCCTGGGGTTACCAACTGTCCTGGGAGGGCAGTATGCTGGTCTATAGGAATGCCAGGCCAGGGGGTGGAGTCGTAAACCATGATCTTCAAAGGCAGAGGGGAGGCCTGGGTTTCAGTTTCACTCTGACACTCTTGACCCAGAGTCAGGGCTAGGCTTAAGGATGGTATGTGCAGATGGTAGGGGGAGAGGCCAGGGATATAAGCCATCCCAGGGGGTGTGTTTAGCCAGCTCTTACCTCCTTGCTGGAAAATCAGCCATTATGGATTTGGAAGATTTGATGCACTCTGGGATAGAATAATGCCACACTCTGCAGGAAGGAGTCACTCAAGTGGGAGGGTACCCTACTCCTATTGGTGAAGCTTGACCTCCTGGATGACCCAGAGACTGTGGAATAAGTATCTGAGAGAGGCCCTGCCCCTCAGATCTGCTGCTTGAAACTGAAGAAAGCAAGACTGGCCCTGCTGAAACTTCTGCTGTGCAAAGACTTCTAAGGCCTGACCTCTGGAGACTGCACCACCTGAAACTACAGCTTTGTGGACTAACTGTGCTGAGTAAAAGAAGTCAAGAGTGGACTCCCTGCAAGCTACAGGTTAACAGAGCTCACCTGGACATCCCCACAAAGAATTCCCAGCCTGGAGTACCAGCGGATTTGTACGGGATTTTGTTCAAGTGGTTTGCGGAATTGAAGTTTCACACTTTCAAGGACCCTCTTGGAGATTCCAGAACCTTGGATTGTGTGTTGGATACTTTGGGACCCGCAAGCAGAACTTCAGGAAGGAGTTCTAACTGGACCCCGCTTGCTGAAGAAGGCGGCACAACACAGTGGTGAGAATTCTTCAGAACAATTTCTAAAGGTGTGCCCCTGTCAGAGAAAACGAAATGACTAAAAGGGGCACTGTTGGTTTCTAAGCACTAGAAAGTGACTAATCTTTAAACATTCATATCTCTGGTTCGCTACAGTGGATTTTTTTCGTTTTGGTGTCATTTAAAAGATAAATATATTACCTATTTTTATAAATTGGTGTTGGATTTTTATTTTGTGTTGTGTCTTAATTATTTACTGAAATGGTGTTTTTGAATGCTTTACATACCTGTCTTTGAAGTTAAGCCTGTCTGCTCGCAGCCACGTTACCAAGGGTTGAGCATAGGAATAATCTTCTAAGACCTATGCTGAGTCCTATCATGTGTTAGTGGCCTTATTGCCAGTGGCAGACCTACATTTGCCCCTACCAATAACCCACTTTCCAACACTCACCTATTGTCGTTTGAGTTTAAGAACTTCTGAAGTAATTAAGTGGGATTCTTGCAAAAATACAATATCTGATTTAAGACCAGATAGATGGGCAAGAACCCTTTGCCTTTTAATAGGGGCACCCAAACCTTTAACATTCCAAGAAATAACACGTAGTGTCATTAATCAACTATATATAATAAAGAATAAAAATTGTAAACTATTACAGCAAAACAAGAATACATTAAAAAACTTGCAATATTTTTAGAAAAGCAAAAAACAAACACTCCAATAGAAAGGAAACAAGATATAAAATGGGAAATGATAAAATAGGAGGGATAAAGAAGAGAAATAAAGGGAGAAAGAAAAGAGGAAGGATAGAAGAACGGAAAGGAAAAGAAATGAAAAAAGAAGTGATGAAAGAAAAGAGGAGAAGGAAAGATAAGGGAGAGAAGGAAGGGAAAAGGAAAGAGAGAGAAACAATATAGAAAAAATAGATATAGAGAACAATGAAACATACCAAAGGCTCAAACATGGATGGAGTGCGTTGAGGCCACAAGGAGAAGACGGAACAGCCAACGAAACAACTCCGGGGGAAACCACGAGGAGGGAATATGCCAGATAAGACTATATATTAGAGGGTGGAAATAGGGGAGACCGACACCTGGAAGAGAGGAAACATAAGGAAAAAGACAAATAATTAATTTCTGTCATGAAAGACAAACGAAAACAGCATAAAATTACAGTTGTCATAGGAAAAAATTGTTATTATCAAGAAGAAGATGATCTTGTGAGCTCCATAGATTCTTCTCTACAATTGTCAAGAAAACGCTGAAGTAAAGCTGGATCTTCGTAGGTGGTTGTTTTATTTTTATAGGTCACTTTGAAGAGGCAAGGATAGATTAAACCAAATCTGGCATTTAAATCACGTAATGCTGGTCTCATTGCTAGAAAACTTTTTCGTTTGTCTGCTGTGACTTTGGCGTAGTTGTCAGGGTTCACGGGAGGTTTCCTCCTCGTGACCTGGCTTTAGCAACCGCCTACACCCCCCTACCCCACCAGCCCAACTCAGGACTCTGTTGTACCCTTAGTTGGCGAGCATGCTGGCAGCGCTGGACTTCCAACATGGCCGCCAGCATGCCCGCTGTGCCCGTTATTCAACGGTCTAGTCCCCAATAGATTTGCAGGTCTGGTGAAGCGCGCGCCAACGTTCTATGGCGCACTTCACCAGAGATTTCCCCTGAGCAGCAGCTTACCGAACCAGCGCCGTGTTAGCCACTCAGGGTAGTTACGTTTGGGTCATCGCGGTTAGCTTCGGCTGTTCCCTCTTCCATTCCTGGCAAGGTTAGTGGCAATTCCTCACGCATGCTCACGAACTCTCCGAATGTGAGTACTGCGCATGTCTTGGAGTATAGTGTTGTGTTTTGGGTTTTCAGTCAGTTCAAGCGGGCGTGTACTTTTCCTCACGCCGCTTGACAAATAACAGTGTATATAATTCTGCGCATACTCCTCAGTCAATCTGAGTACAGCGCTCCTTAACCTGAAGTTGTGTACCATAGAGACTTAAAGAGTCTTGGCGAATGCGGGCGTGCTAGTTTCCCACGCAGCATTTCCAAGAACTGTTTCACAGTATTTCACGAAAGGAAAAGGGTAATAATAAAAGTGATGTGGTATTTAAGCTAGCGCCACTCTTCAAGTCAAGTTTCAGCTCGAGCTTCCTGGGTTCTCTGGGTTACTGAAACTCTAGGTGAATAAGAATAACGCATTGGATATTTACAGTACACTGCACAAGAAACTCTAACTCTCAGTGAGTTTAAAAACTTAACAAACATTTCCAATAATGTTCCTCACATAATGCATGAACAGTATTTACTTACCTATGTTTCTCTGAATTAAGAGTCAGCTTAGAAGACGTCTGCCACAAGCTGCAAGAAAGAGAACAGAGTAAATAACTTCTCACGAGACAATCATCCACAATACAAGAGAAGTAAATAGAAGAGAGGCTTAGCCCCCAAGTCATTCTGGTAAGATTAGACATCTTATTTAAAAGTTTAGTAAGTATTGAATTAAATGGATTTTTAGGAATGTATATGTTTACAGCCCTGTAAGAAGAAAGAAGAAGACGAGACTGAACAGGCAGAATACTACCAGGCTGTCTCTTCTCTGTCCCAATCCCCTTTCCCCCCTTAGTACTTACCTATGAAGGATAACAATACCTAGCAGGAACGTCCTGAGAGGGGTGTTGGGACCTAGCTTCATTCTGCTCCCGTGTGGTTAAGAGAATTAGAAATGTTGACGTCTGACAGAGTGAAGTGCCCACGTTGGTACAAACACCCGAGCAGAATGGCTGAAGGTCTCGATTTAAAAAAGTTAGGAGACATTTTGGGAAACATACAAAGAGATCTTGAGGCAGTTAGGGAAGAAAATAAAATTCTAAGACAGGAGATGACTAGTTTTAGAATGAAAGAGTCTGCTCATGGGGCTAGTCAAAAGTCCTCAACCTATGAGACCCAAAGGCCAAGCACAACTCCCTTATCCTTCACACCCACACAAGTTATCCACTCATTGTCTCCCGTAATTCCCCTCGCTCCTCCGGAGCGATTTAACGGAGACCCACAGAAAGCACAAATTTTCCTGACTCAATGCTCCCTGCATTTTATGTGCCGCCCAACGGTTTTCCCCGACCCTCAATCTCGTGTCGCGTTCATTTTGTCCTACCTTACCGGGGACGCTGCCTCTTGGTCAATGCCCCTAGTCACCAAGGATGACCCTATTCTGTACAATTTTGAAGATTTTAAAAAAGAGTTCCTTCGAATTTTTGACAGAAGACAGGCGTCACAGCCTACAGACAATGAACTGTTAGAACTAAGACAAGGCAACCGAGAACTAGTGGCTTATCTGGCTCAGGTCAACAAGCTTATAGTGGAGACAGACTGGCCAGAGAACAAAAGGGCGGCGGTATTCTACAGAGGGTTGAGAGAAGAACTAAAAGATGCCGTATCACAAATTCCGAACCGCCCTACTGAAATCTCAGCGTTGATCGATCTGGTCTTAGAAATAGATTTTCGACAGAATGAACGGAAGGGTGAAAAAAGAAGAGAGTTTAGACCAAGCGTACCCCGTTTCGACCGGATCAAGTCAGAGATTACACGAGCTGCAGAAAATTCCACTGGAGTGGAACCCATGCAGATTGGCGCCATCCGAGGCCCTTTGTCCAAAGAGGAAAAGGAGAAAAGACGCCAGAATAAGCTATGTATGTACTGAGGGGGGAGTGGACATTTTGTGAAAACTTGCCTAAAAAGACCTAAGACTCCGATTAAGGAGAAGGAAAACTCGCAGCACCACCAGTAATGGGAGTTGGGCTGGTGGATGCACATAAAGAAAATACTCCGGTAAATCATCAATTAGCAAATACCCTACAAGTTTCCTCACCCCATTTGGTCATATCTGTGACATTGAAATTCAGGAACGTGGTTTTGGAAGGAATCCTAATCATGATTGATTCCGGGGCCACAGGTAACTTCAGCGATCAGAAATTCGCTAGTCTCATTGGCTTACAGGCAATAAAGAAAGAAAAGAGCGAGAAGGTCAGAGCTGTGGACGGTACAGATTTAACATCAGGGCCCATAACCAGCCATACGGAATCAGTACTAATGATTACCACGGAAGGCCACCAAGAGGTGCTACAATTCAATCTAATTGATGCCCCCCAGTTTCAACTGATCCTAGGGTTACCATGGCTGACAGAACACAATCCATCGATTGATTGGGGAGCTCGGACCATTGCGCTAAATTCTGAATATTGTAATAAACACTGTTTTGAGGGAAAAGAAAACCTATCGGAGCCTAGTGTGGTCGCACCGCTTTGTGAGAATGGAGCTTCGGTGTGTGTGATACAAACCACCGAAGTCCCAGAAGAATACCAAGATTTTGCAGATATATTCGACGAGATTAAGGCAGAAGTTTTACCTCCACATCGGTCTTATGACTGTAAAATAGATCTGGAGCCAGGGGCTAACCTGCCGTGTAGCCGAGTATACGCTTTGACTGAACAAGAGAATATACATTTAAAAGACTATTTGAAGAAGAATCTCGAGAATGGTTTTATTAGGCCATCACAGTCTCCAGTCTCTTCCCCCTTTTCTTCGTACCTAAGAAGGGAGGGGATCTCAGGATGTGTATAGACTATAGAGCTATCAACAGATTAACAACAAAGAATCGTTACCCCTTGCCTCTTATTTCAGTATTAATCGACCAGGTAAAAGAGGCGAAAATCTACACTCGAGATTCAGGACCAAATACGGCCTCTATGAATATCTGGTGATACCGTATGGATTGTGCAATGCGCCAGCTGCCTTCCAATACTTCATCAATGACGTCTTAAGTGATTTTATCGATCAATGCGCAATAGTCTACATAGACGACATTTTGATCTATTCAAAAACAGAAGAAGAACATCGACATCAAGTCCGAGCTGTGTTGCAACGCCTACGAGAGAACTCACTGTATGTAAAACTGGAGAAATGTTTGTTCAATACCAACATAGTAGAGTTCCTAGGATTTGTGTTGTCACCCTCCGGAATAACCATGGACCAGCAGAAGGTGAAAGCAGTAACGGAATGGAAGTCCCCCACAACTATTAAAGAAGTTCAAAGTTTCATTGGGTTCGCGAACTTCTATAGACGATTTATTCATGAATTCTCCCAGAAAATTCTTCCCCTGACACGTTTGTTGAAGAAAGGAGTACCATTTAAATGGTCTAAGGAAGCTGAAAGAGCCTTTAATTTGCTAAAGGGCAGCTTCACCACGGCACCAGTCTTATTGCATGCAGACCCCTACGAACCTTTTTATCTGGAGACGGACGCGTCAGACCTGGCAATCGGGGGGATACTCTCAAAATGGCATAAGGACACTGGTCAGCTGCATCCAGTAGCTTACCTCTCCCACAAGCTGAACCCAGCTGAATGTAATTACACAATCACGGAGAAAGAACTTCTGGCTATAAAGGATGCTTTTAAAGATTGGAGGCACTATTTAATGGGTGCTAAACACACAGTGACGGTATTTACCGACCACAGAAATCTAACATTTTTGAGATCTGCCCGCACCCTTACTCCCCGTCAACTCAGTTGGTCGCTTTATTTTGCAGATTACGATTTTGTTATTACCTACCGACCAGGTTCAAAGAACGGCAAGGCAGATGCCCTTTCTAGATTAGATACGGAAAACCAGAAGACACCCTTAGAAAACCAACAAATAATTCCAAACGACAAAATCATAGGAACAATTTCTCAAGTACCCTTTGAAGAGCAGATTCGGAAGGCCATGACCAAAACAGATATGGAGAATTGGGCGGCTGAAGATTCACAGAGAGTTATCCAAGACGGCTTACCTTATGAAGGGAAGGCCTTGTTTTTGCCCACAAGAGATCTTCAAGTTAAAGCCATGCACGAAAATCACGATAACCCCTTGGCAGGCCATAAAGGGGTGCAAAAAACTGAAGACTTGATCAAACGAAGATTCTGGTGGCCACACATGTGTCGAGATATCCGCCAGTACGTTTTAGGATGTGAGATTTGTGCAAGGGGAAAACCGGACCGGCAGGCTCCTAAAGGTCTCTTATGCCCACTGCCAACACCCCCACACCCCTGGCACACCGTTTCTCTAGACTTAATCGTAGATTTACCCTCGTCTCAAGGTTTCAATACAATCCTTGTAATTGTAGACACTTTCAGTAAAATGACACATTTCGTACCTTTTAAAGGAACACCCACTGCAAAACAACTTTCCCAGCTTTTCAATCAAGATATAATCCGCTTACATGGCATCCCCAAGGTATTAATCACTGACAGGGGTTCCCAGTTCTTGTCCCGATTCTGGAAGGCTTACACCCAAGGGTTGTGTATAGATCATCAGTACTCCACTAGTTTCCACCCAGAAACTGACGGCCAGACTGAACGCACCAATCAGGAGTTAGAGCAATACCTCAGACTCTATTTATTAGATGAGGAAGGTGATTGGCCTGATTTTCTATGGACTGTTGAGTATGCCCATAATAATGCCCAAAATGTGTCCACTGGTTACTCACCCTTTTTCATTAATTCAGGCAGACACCCTAATTCCCACGTAGAATTTAGAAGTGTAGAAGTCCCAGCAGTTCAGGAAATTGCCACACGTGTAGCTAAAATTCATCACTTAGCAACACAAAACTTGACACTAGCTAAAGACCGCTACAAACTCTTTGCTGATCAAAAAAGGAAAAAGGAACCTAATCTCCAAGTAGGGGATCAAGTTTGGATCTGTACAAAGCACATCAAGTTAAAGGGTACTCGTAAGTTTCAGCCACGTTTCATAGGCCCATATCCTATTGAAAAAATTATCAACCCAGTAACCTACCGTTTAACCCTGCCAAAAACTACCAGAATTCATCCAGTCTTCCACATTTCCCTACTCAAGAAAATCCAACCAGGCTTGAGACGAACACTTCCTCCTATTCCTCTGGTAATTGATGGGGAGGTGGAATATGAGGTGAAAGAAATCTTGGATTCCAAAAAGGTTCACAATGACCTCTTCTATCTTATTGACTGGAAGGGTTATGGACCAGATGAATGATCCTGGGAGAAAAGTTTGAATGTCCATGCTCACCGATTGATCAAGGCCTTCCACACTAAGTTCCCAACTAAACCACGATTGGAGGAACCTCCGTTGAGAGGGGGTACTGTCAGGGTTCATGGGAGGTTTCCTCCTTGTGACCTGGCTTTAGCTACCGCCTTCACCCCCCTACCCCACCAGCCCAACTCAGGACTCTGTTGTATCCTTAGTTGGCGAGCATGCTGGCAGCGCTGGACTTCCAACATGGCCGCCAGCATGCCCGCCGTGCCTGTTATTCAACGGTCTAGTCCCCAATAGATTTGCAGGTCTGGTGAAGCGCGCGCCAACGTTCTATGGCGCACTTCATCAGAGATTTCCCCCGAGCAGCAGCTTACCGAACCAGCACCGTGTTAGCCAGTCAGGGTAGTTCCGTTTGGGTCGTCGCGGTTAGTGGCAATTCCTCACGCATGCTCACGAACTCTCCGAATGTGAGTACTGCGCATGTCTTGGAGTATAGTGTTGTGTTTTGGGTTTTCAGTCAGTTCAAGTGGGCGTGTACTTTTCCTCACGCCGCTTGACAAATAACAGTGTATATAATTCTGCGCATACTCCTCAGTCAATCCGAGTACAGCGCTCCTTAACCTGAAGTTGTGTACCATAGAGACTTAAAGAGTCTTGGCGAATGCGGGCGTGTTAGTTTCCCACGCAGCATTTCCAAGAACTCTTTCACAGTAATTCACGAAAGGAAAAGAGTAATAATAAAAGTGATGTGGTATTTAAGCTAGCGCCACTCTTCAAGTCAAGTTTCAGCCCGAGCTTCCTGGGTTCTCTGGGTTACTGAAACTCTAGGTGAATAAGAATAATGCATTGGATATTTACAGTACACTGCACAAGAAACTCTAACTCTCAGTGAGTTTAAAAACTTAACAAACATTTCCAATAATTTTCCTCACATAATGCATGAACAGTATTTACTTACCTATGTTTCTCTGAATTAAGAGTCAGCTTAGAAGACGTCTGCCACAAGCTGCAAGAAAGAGAACAGAGTAAAAAACTTCTCACGAGACAATCATCCACAATACAAGAGAAGTAAATAGAAGAGAAGCTTAGCCCCCAAGTCATTCTGGTAAGATTAGACATCTTATTTAAAAGTTTAGTAAGTATTGAATTAAATGGATATTTAGGAATGTATATGTTTACAGCCCTGTAAGAAGAAAGAAGAAGACGAGACTGAACAGGCAGAATACTACCAGGCTGTCTCTTCTCTGTCCCAATCCCCTTTCCCCCCTTAGTACTTACCTATGAAGGATAACAATACCTAGCAGGAACGTCCTGAGAGGGGTGTTGGGACCTAGCTTCATTCTGCTCCCGTGTGGTTAAGAGAATTAGAAATGTTGACGTCTGACAGTAGTCCTGTGAGAAAAATAGCTGGGATCCTTGCCAGGAAATACGACGTTTAAATTTGACTGCCTGCAAAACTTTCATCAAGTCAGTATATTCTAAGAAGTAGAGTATCACGCCCCTTGGTTTACGTTGAGGTGCTGAAGAATGTGGGATACGACCAAGTCAGTGTGCTCTTTGTATATTCAAGGAAGGAGATTCCGGAAAGTCTAGTACCTGTGGAAGAAATGACTGGAAAAAAGATATTGGATTGGATCCTTCCAATGCTTCAGCTAAACCATAGATTCATAGATTATTGCAACTACTACGGTTTTCGAGATTCTCCACTTGCTTCTGGAGCTGGAGTATTTCAGCTTTCATAGGAAGGATTTGCTGTGAAGAAGCCTGTAAAGATTCAACTTGACACTCCACTGAATTGATCTTGTTTTCAAGAGTAGACCATTTATCCTCCAGGCCTTGTAGATGAGTGTTAGTTTCCTCCATATATGGTTTGAGAGCTCGTATTTCATCTAGAAGGAACTCCAAGGAAACTAGTGAAGGAGAAGTGGTTGGCGAAGGAGGATCTTTTTTAATATGCTTAGTGGAGGGCAGTGTTGATGAAGGCGCAGGTTTAGATGCATTTTTGCCATTCGATAAAGGGGTAAGAGAACTAGAAGGAGTAAACTTAGAGGCAATGGACGGGGATTCTGCATTGTGGGGCATTATGATTGGTATTGAGTCATCCATTTCACTTTGTAATACCGAAAAGGGGTTAGAGGTAGGCACTGCAGTAGACTTAGGATGCTGAGTAGAAGTAGAAGATGAAGCAGTGCCATGACCAGATTTGATTCTCCCCATCGACATGTATGCCCCAGCACCAGAATGCAGCTTATGAGAGAAAATACAGAAAAAATCACTCAAAACAATGCAGTGCGAAAGAAATAATATAGTCAGCAGAAATTCCACAAGACTTATGTGCCAATATTAGCTGTTTCAGTGAAGTAGCACAACCACTTAAAGAATTAGTAGTCTTACTATGAGAGTGTCTATAATTTCAATGAAATTCAGGCAGTTCACATATTAAAAAGAAACACTCGATATCAGAGGAAAACTATATTGAGAGAATGCATATTAGTAAATTCTTATTGCATCGTAGTGAGTTTTGACCATCATGGAGGTGTTATTCATGAGGTGCCAGTGCCGCGAAAGAAACCGCTTTAAATAAAAACAAAATGGCGGCTGTGATCCTGTCACGGAGCGCGTCGCAGGTCACAGTAGAAAGCGCGAAAAAGAAACCACAGCCCGCTAAATAAAAGGCACCATTTGATGCAGGAGAGATTCCGCAGCGAGGTCCTGGTGTCGCAGTAGGTGTTGGCAAGTTGCTACCAGTCAAGAAAGCCACATTCCTCGGGCTACGACGTGGAGCAGCGTCAACCAGCCGCCATCTTCATCGGCGTCAAGCCACGCCCCATGAGCCCCATATATAATTGCAAAAATGCTCAATGGCCCAAACACGTGCCAACAGTTTCTTTTCAATAACAGCATATCTCCTTTCAGTGCCAGACAGAGTTTGAGACGCGAAAGTGACATTCCATGTTCCCTTACCACATTTTTGCAACAATACACCCACAATCCCATACATACTTGCATCCACAGTAGCAATACATTGTACAACCACCCTGAAAGGCTTCAATTTGGGTGCATTGGCAATTTCATTTTTGATCATTTCAAAAGCAGACATTTGCTTATCATCCATACATAGTCCATATTTTTTCTTGTAAGTTCTCTGAGTGGCTCCATTTTTGTTGCAAATGTTCCAATATATTTACTATAATACTCACAGAGCCCTGCAAATGATAGAAACTTCTCATGATTATCCAGAGCAGGAGCTCCAATAATGGCATCCAACAGAGATATTTAGGTATTACTCCATCCCTTGTTTCAGTGTGTCCCAAATATTCTACAGATTTTAAACAAAACTGGCACTTCTTCTCTTTCAGAGTTAGTCCACTCACCCTTGAAAACTCACATACCCTCTTAATATGTTCATCATGCTCCGTCTCATTTTTAGAAAATATCAATATATCATCCTGGAAACATTTGACATATTTTTCCATGTCCTTAAACAGAGGAAACATGGCCCTTTGAAACACTCATGCCCCAAGGCTAACCCGAAGGGCATTCTTTTAAATTGGAACAACCCTTGCGGCATAGTGAATGCTGTAAGATGGTGAGAATCCTCTGTCAGATCAATCTGATGGTACACTGACCTTAGATCTAACATCTAGCCCCATCCTACATGCAAATCACTTCATTTATATTTGGCAGTGGATGGGGATTCCCCACAATATTTGCGCTCACAGCCCGAAGATCCACACAAAGCCTCAAACAATTGTCTGCCTTACGGGCCAAAACTATGGGGAACACCTACTCTGATGACTCTATCTCCTCTATCACTCCTTCATCCACAATTTCCATAAGCATACACTTCAAATCTTCTCTCACATTGATGGGTACATTCCTGAGCTTTTGTACTATGGCTTTCCACCTGTCTTAAGCTTGATTTTATGAGAATAGCCTTCCAGTTTCCCAAGTTTTCCCCTAAAAACTTCTGGGAATCTAGACACAATCCCTTCTTTATCCTCACAGTTCTCCACAACCAAAACTGGTTCACAGCTTCTAGGATTTAATATTACTCCTAACTTCCACTTGTCCTTCAAGCCCAAAACATTCACTCTTTTAGGGGCCCATGAAATAACTCAAAGGGATGAGTAACTGCGTATTACTTTATTAGCATGGGTTGTAAGTAACCGACATCCATAACCCACAGAGGAAAATGACAGTTGGCACCAGGAGTGCAGGTTAGAACCTTGTCAACATTCTAGGAACATTCTAAGCAGGGTAAAGAGGGGTGGGGGAAGAAACCATGGGGAAAAACAGTAGAGAATATAACACATCTCCTTCCCTAGGGAGATAAAGTGAGACAGAGAAGAAGTCTGAGGGGCGGAAAAGACACGAGTTAATACATTACATAGTCTCTATGCCAGCATGGTCTGGGGTGTACATTTCTCAAAGACTCCCTAGTGTTGGGAGTGACAATATTGTTGTTTACATTGACTCCTTGTTCACAGATGTTATCAGGTACACCTTCACTGTTATCTTTGACAATCCTATCAATACTCCAATATTGTCCATCATCAAGTCGTACTACATTTTTGAACACTTTGCGTACTACTTTTCTGTCTGAGAACTTCGAACAACCTGACAGTACAGATCTAGGTAGTTTTATTCTTACCACATCTCCTTCTTTCCATAGTATAGCAGGTTTCTGTACTTTACAATTGTACCTGTCCACATATTTCTTTTGATGGGCATGTATCTTTTCCATGATCTTTTCCCTATCAACCTCCTCCATCCTGTTTCCGACAAGCCACATGGGACTTAACTTGGTGCCGGGTTCCCTTCCTTTGAGGGACTTGAATGGAGACACTCCGGTAACAGAGTGAGGGGTGAAAAGATAAGACCAGACCATTTCATCAAGTGCTTTTCTCACATTGATTCCACTACATACATTAAGCTGAATACAATCCTTAATCATACGGTTGATGCGTTCAACCAAACCGTTGGCCCTTGGACAATATAATGCAGTTTGTAGATGGTTGACAGAAAATTGATGTAAGAACTCTTTCATTATTGTGGAAGTAAATTGAACACCATTGTCCGTAACTAAGGTTTGGGGTAATCCTTCAGTACGAAAAACTTCTTGTAGGAAAAGAATCACAGTGTTGGTGGTGATATTATCTACAACCTTAGTGATTATCCATTTGGAGTGGTAATCCACAAGTGTGAGTATGAATCTTCCACCTAGTCCCTTTACATTTAGAGGTCCAATAATGTCCATAGCTAATTCGTCCCAAGGAACAGATGGAACCTCTACCGCTGATATTTGGCCCTTACTCACATGTTTACTCTTGTCACTCACAGCACATGGCACGCACTGTCTCACCCTCCTCTCAACCATGGTGTCCATGGTTGGCCACCAGTAATGTAGTCGAATCTTGCTTTTAGTAATGCTGCATCCTAAATGGCCTTCATGCGCCAAACATACAATTTTGTCCCTCACACTCCCTGGAGGTACAAGTTTGCTCCCTCTGTAGAGGTTCTGCTCACGGAAGTACAATTCATTTCTGACTTCCCAAAATACATCTTCACCATTCTTGAGTTCTGAGCACTTGGTAGGCCATCCATTCATTATAAGTTGCTTCACTCTGTGAAATAAGGTATCACTACGCAAAGCCTCCTCCCATTCCTGTTTGCTTATACCTTCAGTTACATTGGCCACTACTATTTCATCACCAAAATTACTCTCTGGTTCTCTATTTTCCATGGGTAATCTAGACAAGCAATCAGCTGCTTGATTGAGTTGTCCAGGTATGTGTATGATCTTAAAATTCTACCCTTCAAGACCTAAGAACCATCTTGATATTCTGGGTGTCGTTCTTTCTATGTTCTTTGAAGAGAATGCACTTACCAAGGGCTTGTGATCTGTCCTTATGGTGAAAGGTATGCCCCAAACAAGCACTCGGAAATGTATCACTGCCCAAAAGCACGCAAGTGTTTCTCTTTCAACAACTGAATAAGGAGATTCAGCATCCGTCAAGGCTCTAGACGCGAAAGCTACAACTCTCTCTTCCCCTTCTGTCACTTGGCTGAGAGTGGCTCCAATACCTTTCGTGCTAGCATCAGTTGTAATTATGGTACGCTTGCTGGTATCAAAACATCCTAAAAATGGTGCATTAGAAATATGATGCTTCAATTTTCCAAACGCTTCAGAACAGTGTTCATCCCACTCAAACTTGACTCCTTTCTTTAATAGACTCCTTAAAGGATAAGTAATGTCAGCAAAATTTTTAATAAATTTGGAATAGTATTCTGATAATCCAAGGAAGAACTTTACTTCTTCCTTAGTAGTAGGTTTGGAAGCTAATCTAATGGCAACTACCAAATCAACTTTGGGCTTGATTCCTTCTCTGGAGATAACATGCCCCAAGTAAGTAACTGAACGGACTCCTACTTGACATTTTTCTTTTCTTAACGTGAGTCCTGCATCTCTTAACCTGGTCAATACCTTACGTAAGGTTCCATTGTGTTCATTTTCGTTCTTTTCATAGACTAGTAAATCATCTTGGAAGCACAGTACTTGTTCCATCCCTTCCAAAATGTTTTGCATAGCCCTCTGGAAAACCGCCGCAGCGGAGGCTAAGCCAAAAGGCATCCTACAGAATCTAAAAGCTCCAAACGGTGTGATGAAGGTGGTTAGAGCTTTGCTCGAAGGATGAAGCTTCACCTGATGGCATGCGGAAGATAAATCTATCACAGTGAAAAACTCTGCCTTACTAATCTGGTTCAACATCTCATTTATGATGGGCAAAGGATGCCTGTCCATCCATATGTTATTGTTCAACCCTCTCAAGTCAATACATAACCTGATGTTTTTAGTATTCGCCTTGGAAGTAATAACAATGGGTGCGACCCATTCTGCACATTCCACAGGTTCTATGACTCCCTGAGTTAACAATTTGTCTAATTCCTGTTTCAAAGGTTCTTTCATCATAAGAGGAATGTTCCTACATTTGTGTGCCACAGGTTTAGCTCCGTCTTTCAACTTAATTCTATGCTGGTACTCCCTTAAACAACCCAGTTTATCTGTAAACATTTCAGGGAACTCTTCCAGAAGCTCCATCCCATAGACCGTTCTCTCTACAAGCATCACAGGGATTTCAGCTGTGGGGTCAAGTTTCATCCCTAAATCTCTTTGATGAGCCCATCCTAACAGATTTGCACCATTCTTAGCTATGTAAACTTTGCCCAAGGTACTCCTATCTTTAAATGTAATCCTCATAGTGGCCACACGCTCTAGGGGAATGGGATCTTTGTTGTATCCTACGGGGACTACATCTGGTCTTTCAAGAGATAACTCCTCCTCCTTGAAGTTTGCATGAAAGGTTTCACTGTTAATAAAAGTGAATGGTGAACATGAGTCTGCAGATACCTCTAGTTTATGTCCATCCAACCCAATTTCACATTTAGGAAGATCAATGTTATGTACATTACAATTCTCATTCACATCCACTTGTAACACGTATTTGCTTCTGGAATCTTCATTAGTCTCAATAACATTTACAGTTTTACCAGACATATCCTTGCAAGCGTACACAAAGTGACCTTTTCGATTACAATTGCGACACGTAGCTGTTCTTGCTAGACAAATTACATTGTTGGCTAAGTGCCCACCACTGCCACATCTGAAGCATCTTAGTCTATTCTCCGAAAACACTTTTTCCTTATTAAACTCTTTTGTTGACTCTTTTTTCCTAGCACCCACTATAGCACACACATTCCTGAATTCCTCACTGACTTCATTTACACTGCTATCAGTAGGCGCATTCATCTCTTTGATACACTCTGCAGTGTGTTCAACACTTTTAGCAATGTCCATTGCAGTTTTTAGATCTGGATTTCCAATTAGTAATTTTACTTGTATTTTTTGTTATTTGTGCAGCGTACTAATTGGTCACGGATCAATGACTCAGTAAGTTCATTAAATTCACATGTATTCGCTAATCCCCTCAAACTAGCCATGTAATTTCCCACCCTTTCATTTTTATCTTGAACTCTCCCAAAAAATGTATGTCTCTCCAAAACGACATTAATTTTATCTGCAAATTGGATTTCCAGTTTTTTGATGCTATAATCATACACATCTCTTTCTTCTATTCCTACTTCTTCTCCTTCTAACTCAGGAAGACTATCAAAAATTTTCCTCCCTTCTGCTCCCAGGTTATGTAAGAGGATATGCTGTCTCCTTATCGCTGAGAAACCACTAGCACCAATGGCAATTAGGTAAGATTCGAAAGTTTTCCTCCAATCTTTCCATGGTACTACTGGTTCCCCTTGCTCCGACAGGAACGGTGGGGGTTGGTTCATACTAGCCGCTGCCATTATGTGTGTTATAAACAGTGTGGGAGGTGATAGCTAGGACCAAAGAATATGGGACCTGAATAAAATTATTAACAAAACTCTAGTAGCAATTGGCACTTTATACTAATATCCCAATAAGTCTCAAAGGATGTTTTCTAAGCCGTATAATGGACTACGACGCAAAATAGTCAGCAAGATCTAAATTCCAACTGTACCCTTCACTTACTCTGTGGAAATTCAGTTTTTAAAATGGTAGAAGTTTCCTCAAAATCACAAAAAACAACAGCATGTCTCACAATAAATGTTGTACTTCGACAAATACTATGAAAAACCTTCAATTTAACAAGAGTCTCACTATATCCAGAATTATACCTGTCCTTTAACTTCGCTGTTCTCAAAATATTCACTCTGGCACCACCGGGGGGCGCTGGTGTAAAAAGATTCCTCGCCGAATCTTGAAGAAACTTCACTCACCGTAAAGTTTCTGAAAATAAGTCTTAAAACCTACAATGGAATACTCGAATGCTGTTCAAAATGTTCCTTGAATCACGTCAAAACTTACTGCCAGTGCTTCATAGCTGTGGTAAATACTGCTCGTACAGCTCCTGACAAGAATTTTCATTCAAATTGCTGTGCTTCAAAATTCTTGTATTCTCCTCAGCTCACGAGCGTAGTGACGGCTCCACCCTTCTCCGACTCTGAGGAGATGATTATTTCGTCATTTCAGCTCCCGACCGGAAAAACATGAGGGCCGGTATGCTAATTCCTTTTCATGGGCCCCGCGCATGAGTATAACTTTCTATGCGCTCCAGACAGGAAAACTTGTGGGCCGGTATACGAAATTTCTCCTCACGGAGTCCGCAGAGAGCTCAGTCTCCGACGCTAGACAACAGTTGGACACAAGAAGCCAGCTTAAGTGGAAAGACCCTCCGTCACTGAACACCGCCTCCTCTTAAAACGTGAAGAGAATAACGACATCCAACCACGTAGACTTTCAGGTGATTCACATCCACTTTTCCACGAATCTTCTTTAACATGTTCAGGTTGTAAGATGCAGTTAGCTGCTCTGCTTACTCCTTGACCCAATAAATTCAAAAGCTTAACTTATTCTTTACCTTCTCGCTGATCTAGTCAGTTACCACAAGTACTTCTTCATAGTTTCCTCTTTCAAATCGGGTAACGTCCGGAGGGGATGTCAGTGCGTTGTCCTCCGTCCAACAGCTCGTCGCCAGTGACATAACTCAAAGGGATGAGTAACTGCGTATTACTTTATTAGCATGGGTTGTAAGCAACCGACATTCATAACCCACAGAGGAAAATGACAGTTGGCACCAGGAGTGCAGGTTAGAACCTTGTCAACATTCTAGGAACATTCTAAGCAGGGTAAAGAGGGGTGGGGTAAGAAACCATGGGGAAAAACAGTAGAGAATATAACAGCCCACATAAAGCTTTATATATGCTTTACTTCCCTTAAACTGAATATCAGTCTCCTACAATGTCAATAACGGTACCATCAAAACTTTCCGCTATGATGTCTGATGGTTTTACTTCATCTATACTCCATACTTTCTCTAACTTCTGAACAAAATATTCTCTTGTAACAATCATTCAGGGAGATCCAGAATCATCCATCAATTCCATTTCTATATCTCTGACACTGACTACGCACTGAGGAGAACTCGTAACTTCCCCTCCTTCTCCTTCCACAATGCCATAAAAATAGATAAAACCACCACTCTTTCATCATCACTCTGCCCCCACACAATCTCTCACATTCATATCTTCCTCCTTCAACCAACCTATCACTATTCGGGTAGGACACTTTATTCCTGTTAGAAAAATTATTCCTCTTCAAATCTCTGCACACCCAGGCAAAATATCCAATCCTGCCACACTTAACACACGTCTTACCAATTGCGGGATGCCGAGGTGACGATGCAGTATGACCCATGCTTCCACAGTGATAGCATGAGAACTTATCACTTTTTGAATGCCTATCACAATCAGACCTGTTGTACCTGTCATTACTTCCTTTATTGTACTCCTCATACCACTTTGGTGGAACCCCCGCATGGGATTTAGAACTGCTATTACTACCCATGACACATACAACCTCATTGTCGTCCCTGTTGACCTTTTCAGATTCATGCACTGATTTCATCAATTTTTCGAATTGTTCTAGTGCCTTAGCCATAGTAATCACATCCTGCAGCTTTGGATCCCCCATCACCCACAGCTGTTCTTCGACCTTTTTACTTTTCACATGAACAATTATTTAATCTCTGATCATTTCATCTGTTATTGCCACAAAATTACAATGTAGAGATATCCCATGCGAAGCAGTTAGAAAATCATCAAAAGTTTCTTCACTTCTTTGTGCCCTGGTATAGAATTTAAATCTGTTCAAAGCCACACTTGCAGTAGGCTTGAACCAATTCTCCAGCCTTAACAATGCCTCCTGAAATTCATTAACTTCTTCTGCATCTTCTTCTTGCTTAAAGGAAGCCTGTGGCAGAGTTCGAAATACCATCTGCCCTTCTGAACCCAGATAATATAATAGAATATTTTTCTCCCACTCATTAGACATATCTTCATCAACAAAGGTTCTCATGTAGGTTAAGAATCCTTCCTCGCATAGCATCCAAGGAATGAGTGGATCTCCCTTGTTCTGAAGAAAGGTCATTGGTGGTTCAAACTGCATTATAATAAACCTAAAATCACAGAAAGAACAGAAAAACAAATAGAGATGTGCCCAGGATGAGCGCGCAAATCGCTGTTAAAAAATAATGTGCAGATCACTGAAATAACACCAGATAGAAATCTGTATTTAGTTTGCAAATCACTGTTAAAGAAAATAGTGCTTTAATTAAACACAATCTGCACAAGAGGTATTTAGCTTGCAAATCGCTGTCAAAAATGATGATACTGCAAATAATTTCAAGAAATCTCCTCAAAGCTGCCTGTCTCTAATGGTGCATCACCCTCTACATTGTTTTCTTTTTTCCCCACAACATTCTATCGACAAGAGCCTTTTTCTACAGTCAATATTGCTCGTATGCTTAAAACCTGTCAGCGCACAGCACACACACTGACTACATCACACTGAATGCTTGCGGCATCCGATGCTCGTGCTGACACACACACTGAAGACACAGCCAGGATCCAGCACCCACGTGCCCAACCACACACCGCTGAGTACCCATGACCCAAACAATGGAGGAATCCATGCTCATGCCGATACATGTGCTGCAGACACAGCCAGGATCCAGTGCTCATGCACTCAAACACACACACCAAAGGTATTTCACTTGCACCACATCCAAGCGCTGCAGAATCTGTTTGAAATTTCAAATATAGAATGGCTCTATATGCGATGCATAAAATGTCCAAAATCAAACCTTTCCTCCCAATATCACAACTTTTTTCTTCAACTTGAATGAAACGCACCACATGACCACCAATAAAATGTCTGGCTTGGGAAAAGGAATTCCTTAGACAAAGTACAGCCAGGAGTTCACCCAAACCGAGACACTGCAGGCAATCCATCGCAGAGCGGATTAAATAACAATACATTACCTGAGAGGTGCTGGTACCTAGTTCTAGCGGGTACTCAAAAATAAGGTTACTCATGAATTCCCCACTGAAGCATCCAAATAATCAAACAATGGGTCATGTTGGAGGCCACAATGCTCCTGTGCTGTATGAGGGTAACAAGTGTCTCTCCAGCTCGTCGCCACTTGTTAAGTTCAATCCAAAGACCGAAAGATATTAAATACAGAAGATAGGTTTATTTCAAACTCCACTGTACCCTTCACATCAATCAATGATCAAGTACTGTTTTTTTCCAACCCAGCCCCTCACATTCCATTCTAGAATTCCTCTACCTCATACTGCCTGACCTTAACTAATGCATGCACAAACATCCCCAACTTATACAGTTAATAAAATACAACAGCAGGACACAGCCTATTCTGTTTTAAATGGGGCTGTGCCTTACTTTTTCCCTCCCATCCTGCCAGTGATGGCACATCCAGGCATACCTAATCTCTCTAATGTGTGAGGCTGTCTAGGAATAATATAAAAAGACCAACTGCCAACTCCACACAGTCATGTGACCCAGAGACAGGCTGCAGGCACTGAATATTTAAGGCAGGAAAGTGCTAACTTTCTAAAAGTGGCATTTTCAAAATTGTAACCAAATATCCAACTTCACGATAAAAGTGAATTCTTCATTACAATTAAAAAATATTAAACATGAACTGTTTGCCTGTTTCCATTTGGAAGTTGCAGCTAATTAAATATAATAAGGTAACTCCAGTTTTATCCTAGGGGAGAAATCGGCCTTGCAGTAGTGAAAAACAAATGTAAGAGTTTTTCACTACCAGAACATCTCAATCTTAAAATTACATGTCCTACTTTTAAATACTTTGCACCCTACCCTGTGGGATGTTTAGGGCCTGCCCTAAGGGTAACTTATATGTATCAAATGGAAGGTTTGGGCCTGGCTAAAGGTTTAATTTGCCAGGTCAAAGGGCAGTTTAAGACTGCACACACAGGCTGCAATAGCAGGCCTGAAACATGTTTAACTGGCTACTTAAGTGGACGGCACAATCAGTGCTGCAGGCCCACTAGTAGCATTTAATTTACAGGCCCTGGGCACATATGGTACCACTTTTCTAGGGACTTATGAGTAAGTTAAATATGCCAGTTGGGGACAAGCCCATGTTACCAAGTTTTAAGCAGGTAGCAGACACACTTTAGCACTGAAGTGCACATGCCTAAGAGCAACAAAATGAGATCTGAAAAATATGGAGTAAGACAAAAGGTTTGGGGGAAGACTACCTTAAGGCTAACAGGTCTTACAGTAACCAGCACCAAAACCTCTGCCTGCTATGGTAATATATGATATTCCACATAACAAAATATCAGAATATAGGGCCACATGTATCAACATTTGTAATAGCGATTACCTAATTGCGATTTTCTGCGAATCGCAATTAGGTAATCGCTATTACAAATGTATGAAACTCATAGAGTTTCATTTAGCAATTCCTAGGGGGTCACAAATCGACCTACCTCGTTAATTATAATGAGTTAGATCGCAATTTACGACCCCCTAGGAATCACTAAAATCACAGGGATGGTGGATTGCTGGGGTCAACAGACCACCATGTCCATGATTGCTCTTAAATAATGCAATCTTTTTCTTTTTAAATGCAGCCCGTTTTCCTTAAAGGAAAATAGGTTGCGTTTTAAAAAAAACAATTTTTTTTTTCCATTCTTTAAGAGCAGGCTGCGATCCATGGGACCACTTCCTGCTCCTAAAAACGTTTTTACAACCTTTCCCAAAGGGACCCCTTCTCATTTGCGAATGGGTTACTACCAACTTGAAGTTGGTGGCAAATTGCGAATGATTTGCGACCGCATTGATGGTCACAAAACATTCATACACACCGCTGCGATTCGCTATTTGGAAGGGACGCCCCAAACATGCCGCTTCTAAATACCGAAGTGCTAACGCATTTTGCAATTCGGTAACAGGCTACCGAATCGCAAAATAGGGTTTGATGTAATTGAATAGCCTTTTTTGTGTTCGCATATCGGCCCACTTGCAAAGGCAAAATTGGTTGATACATGTGGTACATAGTCCTCAACACAGTGTAATGACAATAGACCCTTAAACTCCTATTGGCTTCAGTAAATGCATGTGACAATAAATTGGGTACACATACTATTCTTGTCATATCTTTCCATAGTAAAAATGTCAGATCAACTGCATTTGCCATAATTTTCTCAAAGAACTTATCAGTCCTACGGCCTTTATGATTGGCTTCTCATCATAACAAACTCAGGCCTATTTTGTTCCACATAAACTTTCCCGGAAGGCATTTATCAGTATACAGTCATATCAAATACATACAATATTACAGTTGGCAAAACAATATATAACCCAACCTAAAACTGCATAACAAGGAGTATCAAAGTGCAAATCATCAATATGTTTGTAACAAATGATAACCAACACCAAAACTCTTGACTACTCTAGCAATCTGTGACTATACCTGTAAAAGAATTACAGATTTAGCACAATGAAATAAAAATCCACAATTTAAGGCCTATTGGCTTTTGCATGTGCTTTTCACAATAAATAAGTCAGAACTCCTGCCTGTATCATAACTTTTCATAATAAACAAATCAGGTTAATAGGTGTAATCGTTGGAGATTCACAATAGCCAACTCAGTCCTGCTGTGATGAAAACAAGCTTTCCCACAAGTTAAAAAGTACAGTACGCGCACTCTTGTTTTTTCAGCAGAAGCAAAAAATCTGCCAAATCAAAGTTTGTACTCAAGGTAATTAACATTATGTTGTAGCCAAAGCCTCTTTCTCATCAATGCTTTTTAAAGACCTTTTAATATTATCATATGAGGTTTGGGGACAGCAGAGCTACCCTGGAAGGCTGAGGTAAATCAGTCAAATGCTTCCTGTTAGAAGAACATTTTTTCCAACTCAAGACAATAGGAGAATTTTTTTTTTTTTGTAAACAAATTTTGTTAGGCATTTGCAGTGCATATATCAATATAGCATAATCTTTAGTACGAGCATGTGAGTTAATAAAAAAAACATTGATAACAGGTATGTGACTTATCACTGCTGAATAGTTCTTCAAAGTCAGTCAATAGTTTTCCAGACGGTTCACTTATATCCAAGGTCACAGCTCGCAGTAACACTTAGTGCAATTAACAGGAACTATCCCCCCCCACCCTCAGTCTTATTAACAGCCCCATCTACTCTACCCTCCCCCAGGCGTGCCGTGGATACCCATGCTCAGGGATCTTTCCTGAGTCTACTCTTTTGTAATTTCTATCCCATTGTCGTAGTATCCATGGTCTCCAATCAGTCGTCAATAGAGGAGCACTTCACCATTCCCCCTCTCCCCCATGTATCCGTCCAATGCAGCTTGCAAACCGTCTGCTTGTGGGGCATCCCTTCCACCCTCATCTGTAATGATGTTTAGCTGCTTAAGGTGTAGCGTCAAAGCTTCCCAGGCCCTGGCCGCATCTAGCGTCTTCTCGCTCCCATTACGCCTAGCATCCCTTAGCCGTGCCGTTCCCTCACTACCTGCCCAGCGCTCAAACTCCCTTCTCCACCTGCCTGTATTAGGACCTCCTCTCGCCTTCCAATGACTTGTGATATCCCGTTTCGCTAGAATCAGTCCCAGGTCTTGAAACTTACTAGTGACTTTATTCTTGGCAGTGTGTGGGAATCTATGTAGTAAGCAATGTCCTGGATTCAAGTGCACCTCCTTTTCAGTAATTTCGGCTAATATCTCTGTCACTTCCCTCCAAAATTGCCCTATCTCTGAACAACTCCAAAACATGTGAAGGAACTCTGCGCCTATTTCTCCACATCTGGGGCAAGCCGCCGTTACCATATTAAAATACTTGTTAAGACGCCCAGGGGTGAGGTACGCTCTATGGAAGACGTAAAAATGTACCAGCTGGAACCTAGCATTCCTGGAAACCTTACTAACCCTCTCCGTTAGCTCTGTCCACACTTTATATTCCATGGGCTCCCCTAAATCCTCCTCCCACTTCTGTTGCAGCCCTTGAAGCGGCAGGAGTGTCGCCCTGCTCAGTCTTCTGTATAAACAGGTAACCTCTTTAAATGTCCCTGCTGTAGACACCACATATTGATACCCTCTGTGTAAAGGAGGTTCATTCAGACAATTTCCCCAATGTTTACGAATTGCGGCTGTCAGGGCCGCCTGAAGCAAAAAGTCACCCCTAGGTATCTCGTTTTATCACTAAATATGTCGAACGGTAACAACATACCGTCCTCATATAGCTGCCCCAAAGTGAATATTCCCACTTCCTCCCACTGCTCCAGCCTCCTCCAATCTGCCCCATGTGGTAGTTCCATGCAATATTTCAAAGGGATCTCCGGCGCATATGGACGCCTCGTTTTAGCCCTCTGTAGGCTGCGAACCCAACACTTATGGGCTACACGCAGTTCCGCCGACATATCCTTTTCTGGTGCAGGTAATCGCAGCACTATTCTAGCCAGGAGTTCTGGTGCAGGGCACCCATCACCCTGTTGTACAGTACCCCGAAGTCGGCCAGCCACCCATTTCGTTAACCATTGCAATTGAGCTGCAATATAGTAATATTCAAAGTCCGGCACCGCTATCCCCCTGTCCGCCCTGGGGCGCAGCAAAGTCTTTAAAGCCACTCGTCTCTGGCCAGTCCCCCACAAGAACTCCGTCACCAGCGTCCGAAACAGTTGAAACTTCACCGCAGGGATCGGCACCGGTAGTACCCCAAACACATACAAAAGCATTGGGAGGGTCACCATCTTTAGTAGGGAAGCCCTGCCCATTAATGACAAGGGGAGTGTGCCCCAAAAGTCAAAGCTGGCCTTCGTCCCCCGGATGACTTTTCCCACATTCCCCTCTAAGAGATCTGCCCTATCATGATATATGTGCACCCCTAGATACGGGATACATCTCTCCTCCCATTCGATACCCTCCACGGTTTTTCCTGCCCTTGCAGGATGGGAAATAAACAGGACTTACTCCAGTTCACCTTGAGACCCGCCACTCTCTCCAAAGACAGCAGCAGGTCCCTGGCTCCTTCGGGGTCTTTTCCTGTGTTGCTGAGAAACAAAACCAGATCATCTGCATATAGGGCTATGTGGTAGATACGTCCCTTTACATTTAGTCCGCGGTACCAATTCCCAGTTCTAGCCTTTGCAGCTAGCGGCTCCATAGCCATCGCAAACAACAAGGGCGACAGTGGGCACCCCTGCCTCGTTCCCCTTTCTACCACATACCTGTCTGAAATAAGTTTTCCTGTCCGGACCCGAGCTGTGGAGTCCCTATACAACAGAGCAGACCATGCTACAAATTCCTACTCTAATCCAAAGGCTCGCATCACACTAAATAAATATTGCCATTCGATGCTATCGAAAGCCTTTTCGATGTCGATTGCCAGGATGGCAGCCTCTGCTTTGCAATAAAAGTTCACTCCCATCACTTGTAGCAGTCTTCGTATATTCATTGCGGTATTGCGTGACGGTATGAAGCCTGCCTGATTGCAATGTATGAGATCTGTCATGTGCGGCAATAGGCGATTGGCCAATATCCTACTCAGGATTTTATAATCAAGATTAAGCATTGACAGGGGGCGATATGCCGTCTTGTCCCATGCCTGCTTCCCTGGCTTTAATAGGGAAACGATCAGCTACTAATCAGGTTCCCAGCAAGTCTATGTATGTTGCATAGAATTCAATAGGGAACCCATCCGTGCCCGGCGTCTTGTTCCTGGCCATAGTCTTAACAGCGCTTCGAACTTCACTAAGCTCTATCTCCCTTCCCAAGGCCTCCGCTTCCTCTGGATCAAGTGATGGTAATTCAACATCCTCATTAAAGCTAGCAAGGTCTGCAGCAGTGGGGGATGCCTTGCTCTTATAGAGATCGGAATAGTAGTCACAGAAATTCTGGTTAATATCCTGCTGGCAGTACCATACTTCCCCCCGGGTCGTCCTCATTTCTATAATGACGGATCCCCTCTTAGCTGGATTGGCCAGCCAGGCCAGCAGGGCTCCAGGTTTATCTCTTTCGGAGTGCGCCCTTGACATGTAATTCTTATAATCAAAACAGCGCAGCCTTTCTACCTGTCTCACTACCTCCTCCCTGGCCTCCAATAACTCCCTCTGCACTGCTACATTCTCTGGCCTGTCGCATTAAATGCGACAGAGCTTTTGCTCTGCTTGTAGTGTATCTTGCAACAGGGTCCTCCTTATCCCCACCGCTGCTGCGATACATCTACCCCTAAGCACCACTTTAAAAGCTTCCCACTCCGCCATAAGTGTCGAGGCCGTCCCTGCGTTTTCTGCAAAATATTGTTCCATAGCTGTTCGAGTATTGGCCTGGTACACCTGGTCCTCCAAATTCTCCGGCCTAAGACTCCAAGTGGGAATCCCTGTTCTAGTCCTAGCCCAACTAAAACAGATCAGCAATGGGTTATGTTCCGAAATCGTACGTGTCAAATACTCGCTGTTCCTGACATACTAGTGCACATCAGGCGTGCATAAAACTGCATCTAAGCGGACATGGAGCTCATGCATGGGGGAGAAGAAGGAATAATCTCGTTCTCCTGGATGTTGTGCCCTCCAGGAATCTACCAATCCCCATTGATGTTGCCAGTCACTACGCGCCCTTGCCGCTCTGTGTGAGCAGGGGAGTCAGGGAGCGGGGGATGCGATCAGTCCAATCCCACATCCTCAACACTATTGTAGTCCCCCACAGGAGCACCAACCCCGTCAGTACCTGCGCCTGCAATCTGGAAAGGTCCGCTAAAAAGGAAGCCTCCCAATCATGACGTCTTTCCCGTCTAATTTACCCACTACCACAGCATACCGCCCCTTTGGGTCAATAAATTGCCTGGTGCATTGGAAGGGGACTCCGGCTCTCACCCACACCAACACCCCTCTAGCAAAAGCCGAATAGCTTGTGTGAAACAGTTGCCCCCGCCATCGACGTTTCAAAGCAGCCCCCTCTCTTCCATTTATATGGGTCTCTTGCAATAATGCGATTTGTGCTCTATGCACCAGGGGTCCATGCACTTTATGCCTCTTCATCATGAGTGCATCCCACGGACATTCCAGGAGATACCTTTATAATCTACGTTGAATCCCATGGGAATGGAATTGAGCCAAACCTATCAACACGTTTCCTTCGGTCACGCCTGGTCCCCAGTGAACATTCCCACAACAAATAATGTACCCAACTCCCCTTCCTCAGGACAGGTAGAAGTGACCCCCCTCCCATCCAAACTTTGCAACAAAATATATATATGGGTGTAGTGGCTGTCACCCAACCCCGGAGCCCCCCCACCCGGACTCCCTCCATACCATAGTTATTGGTCCCCCCAGCACCCCAATTCTTGATTTCCACATATTATTCACCAATACCTTCCCCCCCTTCTTCAATGGGACCCCCTGCGTAATTTCCTAATAAAGAATATAATTCGCCAACAGGTTTAGTCTCTGAACTGCAGAGCAACAAAGTCAGCCCAGTTCATCTGAAGTATGCGGCGTCACGACAGGTAACTCCGTTTCCGCCTCCTCCGCAGCACTCAGTGTTGGAGAGCTCTCAGATCTTCAATCCTCCCGATCACTTCTCGCTGAACTATGACTGGATCCCGCTTGACTAAGCTCCACTACTGCTCTGATGACCTTGCTGCGCTCGTCCCGTGCCTCTGTTGGGGTTGGGGCTCTTATCGGATTACGATTTGCTCCCCCATCTCCTGTGATCGATTTCGGTGAATTGCTCCCTGATCTCCTTTCCTGCATAGCATCCAGCCAATGCCAGGCTTCTTGTGGTGACTGGAAGAATACTGTGCCCTTGGGTCCCACGAACCGCAGTCTGGCCGGGAACAACATGGCATAGGGGAACTTAAGTTGACACAGTCTTCTCTTGACTGCTAGGAACGTGGCTCGTTGCCGCTGCACCTCTCTGGTGAAGTCCAGGAATATCATCACCCTATTGTTCCCAATTTACAGGTCTGGTAGCTGTCGAGCCTTCTGAAGGATATGGTCCCTGTCCCTGAAATGTAGCAGGCGAGCAATAATCGGTCTTGGCGGTGCTCCGGGTTTGGGAGGTCTGGCTGGCACTCTATGCGCTCTTTCAATGGCGTAGAATCAAGACAGCCCTGCAGGTGCTACCTCTTTCTGGATCCAGTCCTCCAGAAATTGTACTATGTCGTCTCCTTCTTCTCTTTCGGGTACTCCAATTACGTGCAAGTTGTTGCGACATAATCTCCCTTCACTGTCTTCTGCGCGGGCCTCTAATACCTTAACTTTTGTCGCCACCTCTGTGAGAGATTTCCTTAATTCTGTAACCTCCGAGGGGATAACTGCGATCATTTTCTCTGTGCCAGTGACCCGTTCTGCTTGGCGACGAGGATCATCCTTCAGGAGTCCAAGGTCAGTGCCAATAGAGTCTATTTTAATCTCGAGTGCCTCTCAGGACGCCGCAATAGTCTCCATTATATCGGCTAGCGTGGGCTTCGTGGCAGATCCTTCTTTTACAGGGTCCATGGGATCCTCCTCCTCATCAGTCTGGGTGCCTCCTGCAGTCACAGTGCCCTGGCCCCTCCGTCTGGAAACTTTCCCAATGGTCGTCTTCTACCTGTGGTGCCTGTTGCGCGCGGGCCCTCTCAGCTTGTTCGCAGTTCGCCTCGTTCATAGTCACCTCCCGGTGCCAAGTGCTTGGTGGTTGCGAGTGATCGGTGCAGTGACGTCCTCCACTTGCACCCTTAATGAGGGCCCACACAGTTGAGCCCGTCCACTCGCCCAGACGCAGCAGGTAACATGCGCCTCGAATGGACCCTCACAGTGCTCCGCTCCACTACACATCTCCTCTTTCACCCCGTTGGGGCCTCGCTACTCTCCCTGGTATCTCGCCCGGGGTGGCCTAGTCCCCGTGGACCGCACTTGCCACCGTTGCCAGTCACCACTCGGGTCCTTTATTCGCAAGGGCCCTGGCTCACTTCACCTGGTCAGCCCAGGCACCGCATAGGGCTCTGGCTTCAGATCTCAGCCAGTGCCCCCTCTCGTTCAGGTCTGGCCCCAATGGTCTGAGGGCTCTCGCTCTTCTCGAGTCTGCCATCAGGCCTGGAGTAACCCACTTCAGAGGAGGGTCTGGAGTTCTCTCGCCCACTCGGCACCCTTCAGGGTTATCACTGCCAGCCCCCGGAAGCCTGCTCAGTTACTTAGCCTATGGGCCCTTGCATCCTGCAGGCTGATATTTCTTCCAGGGCCCACAGCATATAGGAAGCTGCTGGGCAGGGGGGCCCTTTTATTTCTTCTCCCTCGGTAGTGCACTCCAACACGCAGGCCTCGGGTGGCCACGCCCCGCTCGTGTGCACCGGGCAGCTCGGCCTGTTTCCCCAGGTCACAGGACCCAGCTCACCTTCCCATTGCTTCAGCTGTGGAGCGGTCCCTCGATGGTCCTTATGGGTGGTGCCGGTATTAGTAGCGCTCCCTGCTAACTACTCGCGTCGCCCTTTCCAACCGGTTCTTGGGCTCCACAGCTGTCTTCAGTCCGCGGGCACCATCTTTGGTGCCACTCTCCGAGGCCTCCGTGCTATCAGTCCCCACCGTTTTGCGGCGTTGCCCCACTAGTTGTCTCACCTTCTTGTGCCCACTGGCGCCTGAGGGGGTCAGCTACCCACTCCGCCATTGTCGAGGCGGCTAGGAGCTCAGGATTGTGGTAAATGAGGAAGTCCGGGACCGGAGCTCCGAGACCCGCTTCCTCCTACATTGGCATCAAGCCACGCCCCCCAAGACAATAGGAGAATTTGCATCTGACTTTAGTGCAGAATAAAAGTGTTCCCTACCAATAACACCCATGTGAGTAATTAGTTTCTCAAAAGAAGCCATACTGGAGTTTTCAACTGTGTCATTCATAGAACACATCACTTCTGATGACCAACTGCACAATATTCTGAACTGTAGCTTGAATGTATGTAGGAGTGTGACTTTGCCTATCTCGCCATCCGCAGTGAGGAAACAGCAAAGGGGTCCCTAGAAAACACCCCGACCCTTGCTCAGCTCAAGTTCTTCAAGCTCTCTTGTCTGCGCGCTCAGTAGTGAAAACCTTAAACTGTCAAGGTGAACAAAAATAAACTAAAAATTTAATTAGCCTTCCAAATAAGTTCAACAGACTCCAGGAAATAGAATAATAAAGATACATGACGAGCAGTCCACAGGCACCCACCTCTTGGAGATAATGCGATTATGCAAAATTACTAGTCTTCTAGTCGAATTAGAGGAAGCTAAATCTACTTGAAAAACCCCAGATTGAATACACTAGACCCTGCAGGCTTAACTGCTGAGGAAAAATCAGAACTACAAAGCTGCACCACTCGCTACAAAGCAGGTCCCTAGCCAGAAGTATATTTTTATGGGGGCATAGCCCTCATCTATGACCAAACATTAAAGCTGTGCTCTATAGTTGCTTTCTTTCCCAAATACTGGTAGTACTACAAAGTATCCACCCCCCCGAATATTGTGGTACATGAAAATCGGAGACAGAATTTCAAAAGATTTACTATTCATTAACTCCGCATCTACATACCTTGAACCCCCCCAAAAACTATGTATATAAAAAACCACAGATTTCAGGGATGTTATAGTTAGTTAGTTGGACATTTCACTCGTACAAAACCAGAGAAATTCGGCTGTTATAGTTAGTTGAGCTAACTATAACTCACACCCCCGCAATGCACTGCTGATGATGTCACATATTACATCATTCATGACATGGTCAGTGACATCACTGATGACATCCCTGATGACATCTCAAATGACATCACTGATAACATCACTGATGGCATCATCCAGTGACTGTGTGTTTCTGTAAAGTTTAAATATGTTTTATATATATATAGGTGCCAAGGTGTATTGAAGAATGAGTGGGTGTATAAGTGTCTGAATGGATGATTTAGTAGCTGCGTGACTGACTGTATAAGTGAGTGATTAAACGTGTCTTACTGAATGCTTGGGTTAGTGAATAAACTGTGTAAATGTCTGTATCAGTCTGTCAGTTGGTGTGTAAACAGCTGCATGGGTTGTTGAGTAGCTACAAGAGTGTCTATATGGGTTATTGATTGGTTGTCTGAGTATCTGTATGGGTGCCTGAGTGTCTGTGTGGGTGGGTGGGGGGTGTGACTCTGTGCATAGATGTGTGAGTGGGTGATTCACTGCATGTATAGGTTCAAAAGTGTATCTATGAAGGGCTGTAGGGGTGGGTGAGTGTGTGTATGGGTGTGTTGGTGAGTGAATGGATGTCTCAGTGGTACATGTGTGAGTACCTGCATATGTGAAAGGCAGTATATGGGAGTGTTGGAGTACATAAATGACTATACGTGAGAGTGAGTGATTGTGAGAGTGGCTGTATGGATGCGTGTGTGCTTGTATCAGTGATTGTATAAGAGAGTAAGTATGTGTTAGTATCTGTATGAATAAGTGAGGTGGTGTGTGTATAACTGTATAGGTGAGTAAATGGGAGTGTGATTGATTCTTTGCATGACTGACTAGGTGAGTGAGTAACTCTATGGATGAGTGGTGGTGTGTGAGTGTCTGTATAGGTGTATGAGTGCATATGATAGTGCTGTATTGTTGAGTGACTGCATGTATGAGTGACTGTATGGGTAAATGAGTGGATGTGTGTGTAAACCTTGGAATCAGTGAGTGGGTATGTAGTAACTGGTATTGGTTTGTCTATGGTTTCGAAAATGGTAGTCTGTATTTTAGAGTGGGTGTATCAAAGGTTATATTAGGGTGTGAGGAGGTGCATCAGATTATCACGTGGATGATGTCATCAGTGATATCATCAGTGATGTCATTTGAGATGTCATCAGTGATGTCATCAGTGATGTCACTGACCATGTCATGAATGATGTAATATGTGACATCATCAGCAGTGCATTGCGGGGGCGCGAGTTATAGTTAGCTCAACTAACTATAACAGCTGAATTTCTCTGGTTTTGTACGAGTGAATTGTCCAACTAACTATAACATCCCTGAAACCTGTGGTTTTTTTCAGTGAATTTCTAAGGTTTTTTAAATGCTAATTTCTAACTATAACGTCCCTGAAACCTATGGTTTTTTCAGTGAATTTCAAAGGTTTTTTAAATGCTAATTTCTAACTATAACGTCCCTAAAACCTATGGTTTTTCAGTGAATTTCTAAGGTTTTTTAAATGCTAATTTCTAACTATGCCTAAAGAGGTAGGGCATGTGCAGAAAGAGGAAGAAAGGTGCAGAAAGAAGCAAGAGATATGCAGAAAGAACCAACAGAGGTGCATAAAGAGGCCTTGTTGCAAAGTCATCCTGTGCCCTGGGCACCCCCCAATGTTTTGCTGACCGGTACTGGCGGTAACTGACTCTGACTGAGCCTGGCCCGGAGCCAGTGCTTTGCTGAAAGACACTTAGAATACAGTGAAAACACCTACATACACTAGGGTACACTATGGGTTGGGGTACCCCTGTGATAGGCATGACCTCCCCTGTAAGGTCTTGGTACATAATAGGGCAGGGGGATTAAAACTACCTCTAAGTCCCTAGCATATAATAGGGCATGGCAGTTTAGAGGCCAGCAGCCCATTTCTGCACTTGTATGTGTGCACTGCTGAGCCTGAGGTCAGTGTAAAAGTAGCCCTGTGTATGCAGAAAGAGGCAAGAGAGGTGCAGAAAGAGGTGAGAGAGGTGCAGAAAGAGGGAAGAAGGGTGCAGAAAGAGGCAAGAGAGGTGCAGAAAGAAGCAAGAGAGGTGCAAAACGAAGCATGAGAAGTACAGAAAGAAGCAACAGAGGTGCAGAAAGAGGGAAGAGGGGTGCAGAAAGAGGCAAGAGAAGTGCAGAAAGAAGCAACAGAGGTGCAGAAAGAGGCAAGAGAAGTTCAGAAAGAGGCAGCAGAGGTGCAGAAACAGACAGAAGAGGTGCAGAAAGAGGGAACAAGGGTGCAGAAAGAAAGAAGAGGGGTGCCGAAAGAGTCAAGAGGTGTGCAGAAATTTGCACGAGAGGTGCAGAAAGAAGCAAGAACAGTGCAGTAAGAAACAATAGAGGTGCAGAAGGAGGCAATAGGGGTATGGCAGTTTAGAGGCCAGCAGCCCATTTCTGCACTTGCATGTGTGCACTGCTGAGCCTGGGGTCAGTTTAAAAGTAGCCCTGTGTGTGCAGAAAAAGGCAAGAGAGGTGCAGAAACAAGCAAACGAGATGAGGAAAGAGGCTAGAGGGGTGCAGAAAGAGGGAAGAGAGGTGCAGAAAGAGGCAAGAGAGGTGCACAAAGAGGGAAGAAGGGTGCAGAAAGAGGCTATTGGGGTACAGAAAGAAGCAAGAGAGGTGTAGAAAGAAGCAAGAGAAGTGCAGGAAGAAACAACAGAGGTGCAGAAAGAAGCAAGAGCAGTGCAGAAAGAACCAACAGAGGTGCAGAAAGAGGCAAGAGGGGTGCAGAAAGAGGCAATAGAAGTGCAGAAAGAAGCAAAAGAGGTGTAGAGAGAGGCAAGAGGGGTGCAGACAGAGGCAAGAGCAGTGCAGAAAGAACCAAGAGACGTGCAGGAAAATGGAAGAAGGGTGCAGAAAGAGGCACAAGGTGTGCAGAAAGAAGGAAGAGAAGTGCAGAAAGAAGCAACAGAGGTGCTGAAAGGCATGAAGGGTGCAGAAAGAGGCAAGGGAAGTGCAGAAAGAAGCAACAGAGGTACAGAAAGAGGCAAGAGTGGTGCAGAAAGAGAGAAGAGAGGTGTAGAAAGAGGCAAGAGAGTTGCACAAAGAGGGAAGAGGGGTGCAGAAAGAGGCAAGAGGGGTGCAGAACGAAGCAAGTGAGGTGCAGAAACAGGCAAGAGAAGTGCAGAAAGAGGCAAGAGAATTGCTGAAAGAGGCAAGAGAATTGCTGAAAGAAGCAACAGAGGTGTAGGAAGAAGCAAGAGAAGTGCTGAAAGAGGCAAGTTAGATACAGAAAGAGGCAAGAGAGGTGCAGAAAGAGGGAAGACAAGTGCAGAAAGAGACAACAGGGGTGCAGAAAGAAGCAGGACAGGTGCAGAAAGAAGCATGGGAAGTACAGAAAGAAGCAACAGAGGTGCAGAAGAAGGCAAGAGAACTGCAGAAAGAGGCAAGAGAATTGCAAAAACAGGCAAGAGAGGTGCAAAAAAATGGAACAAGGGTGCAGAAAGAGGCAAGAGAGGTGCAGAAAGAGGGAAGAAGGGTGCAGAAAGAGGCAAGAGGAGTGCAGAAAGAAGCAACAGAAGTGCAGAAAGAAGCAACAGAGGTGCAGAAAGAAGCAAGAGGGGTGCAGAAAGAGGCAAGAGGAGTGCAGAAAGAGGGAAGAGGGATGCAGAAAGAGGCACGAGGGGTGCAGAAAGAAGCAAGAGAAGTGCAGAAAGAAGCAAGGGAAGTGCAGAAAGAAGCAACAGAGATGAAGAAAGGGGGAAGTGTGGTGGAGAAAGAGGCAAGAGGGATACAGAAAGAAACAAGAGAGGTGCAGAAAGAAAGAAAAAGAAGTGCAGAAAGAAGGAACAGAGGTGCAGAAAGAGGCAAGAGCGGTGCAGAAAGAGGGAAGAGGGGTGTAAAAGAGGCAAGAGGGGTACAGAAAGAAGCAAGAGGGGTGCAGAAAGAAGCAAGAGAGGTGTAGAAAGAAACAAAAGAAGTGCAGAAAGAAGGAACAGAGGTGCAGAAAGAGGCAAGAGGAGTGCAGAAAGAGGGAAGAGGGGTGCAGAAAGAGGCACGAGGGGTGCAGAAAGAAGCAAGAGAAGTGCAGAAAGAAGCAAGAGAAGTGCAGAAAGAAGCAACAGAGATGAAGAAAGGAGGAAGTGTGGTGGAGAAAGAGGCAAGAGGGATACAGAAAGAAACAAGAGAGGTGCAGAAAGAAAAAAAAGAAGTGCAGAAAGAAGGAACAGAGGTGCAGAAAGAGGCAAGAGCGGTGCAGGAAGAGGGGTGTAAAAGAGGCAAGAGGGGTGCAGAAAGAAGCAAGAGGGGTGCAGAAAGAAGCAAGAGAGGTGTAGAAAGAAACAAAAGAAGTACAGAAAGAAGGAACAGAGGTGCAGAAAGAGGCAAGAGGAGTGCAGAAAGAGGGAAGAGGGGTGCAGAAAGAGGCACGAGGGGGTGCAGAAAGAAGCAAGAAAGGTGCAGAAAGAAACAAAAGAACTGCAGAAAGAAGCAACAGAGGTGCAGAAAGAGACAAGAGGGGAGCAGAAAGAGGGAAGAGGAGTACAGAAAGAGGCACAAGGGTTGCAGAAAAAAAAGGACAGAGGTGCAGAAAGAGGCAAGAGAAGTGCAGAAAGAAGCAACAGAGATGCAGAAAGGGGTAGGAGGGGTAGAGAAAGAGGCAAGAGGGGTGCAGAAAGAAGCAAAACAGGTGCAGAAAAAACAAAAGAAGTGCAGAAAGAAGCAAGAGAGGTACAGAAAGAGGAAAGAGGAGTGCAGAAAGAGGGAAGAGGGGTGCAGAAAGAGGCATGAGGGGTGCAGAAAGAAGCAAGAGAGGTGCAGAAAGAAGCAAGAGAAGTGCATAAAGAAGCAACAGAGATACAGAAAGGGGGAAGTGGGGAGGAGAAAGAGGCAAGAGGGATACAGAAAGAAGCAAGAGAGTTGCAGAAAGAAGCAAAAGAAGTGCAGAAACAAGGAACAGAGGTGCAGAAAGAGGCAAGAGGGGAGCAGAAAGAGGGAAGAGGGGTGTAGAAAGAGGCACAAGGGTTGCAGAAAGAAGGGTCAGAGGTACATAAAAAGCAAGAGTAGTGCATAAAGAAGCAACAGAGGTGCAGAAAGAGGGATGAGGGGTGGAAAAAGAGGCAAGAGAAGTGCAGGAAGAAGCAACAGAGATGCAAGAAGGGGGAACAGGGATGGAGAAAGTGGTGAGAGGGGTGCAGAAAGAAGCAAGAGAGGTGCAGAAAGAAACAAAAGAAGAGCAGAAAGAAGGAACAGGGGTGCAGAAAGAGGCAAGAGGGGTACAGAAAGAGGGAAGAGGGGTGCAGAAAGAAGCAAAGTGGTGCAGAAAGAAGCAAGAGAGGTGCAGAAAGAAGCAAGAGTAGTGCAGAAAGATGCAACAGAGGTGCAGAAAGAGGCAAGAGGGGTGCAAAAAGAGGGAAGAGGGGTGCAGAAAAAGGCACGAGGGATGCAGAAAGAAGCAAAAGAGCTTCAGAAAGAAGCAACAGAGGTGCAGAAAGAGGGAAGGGGTAGAGAAAGAGACAAGAGAGGTGAAGAAAGAAGCAACAGAGGTGCAGAAAGAGGGAAGAGGGATGGAGAAAGAGGCAAGAGGGGTGCAGAAAGAAGCAAGAGAAGTGCAGAAAGAAGGAACAGATGTGCAGAAAGAGGCAAGAGGAGTGCAGAAAGAGAAGAGGGGTGCAGAAAGAGGCACAAGGGGTGCAGAACGAAGCAAGAGAGGTACAGAAAGATGCAAGATAAGTGCAGAAAGAAGCAACAGAGATGCAGAAAGAGGGAAGAGGGGTGGAGAAAGCGGCAAGAGAAGTGCAGAAAGAAGCAACAGACATGCAGAAAGGGAGAAGAGGGGTGGAGAAAGAGGCAAGAGGGGTGCAGAAAGAAGCAAGAGAGGTGCAGAAAGAAACAAAAGAAGTGCAGAAAGAAGGAACAGAGGTGCAGAAAGAGGTAGGAGGGGTGCAGAAAGAGGGAAGAGGGGTGCAGAAAGAGGCAAGAGAGGTGCAGCAAGAGGCAAGATGGGTGCACAAAGAAGCAAGTGAGGTGCAGAAAGAGGGAACAGAGGTGCAGAAAGAGGCAAAAGAGGTGCAGAAAGTTGAAGAGATGTGCAGAAAGAGGCAAGAGAAGTACAGAAAAAGAATGAAAGGTGCAGAAAGAAGCAACAGAAATGCAGAAAGAGGCAAGAGAGGCGCAGAAAGAAGCAAGAGTGGCTTGCACACCATTAGTACCAATTTAACACCCACATTTAGCAATAACTAACAGGTGACCATTCTAGGTTTACAAAGGACCTTTCACCACGCTGTAACATTTGTCGCTGCATTTTTGGTAACGTTTGAGCCATTTGAGCTAGAAACAAGGCTTTTCTTGTTCAAATCTGAAGATTAGGCAGCAGATGATGGATTATGTGGCTAATGCGGAAAATGTATAATTATGCAAAAGTTGGTGCAGCCAAACAGTCGCATAATTCCAGTGGCCCTGCTCATACCTTTGACTAGGTCCAGAAGTGCTCCTCAGTGATTCCTTCTTTTTTGTCTCATTGAGTTCATAATTTAGCTTCTATGGAAACGAGGAAGACTAAACCTGAGGTTACCACTCCACAACAAAGACTACTATTCCACATAATTACTCTCCATAACACATAATCTCACTCTACATAATTCCTATACACTAAATACCACATACTTTCTATCCACATAATTTCACTGCACAACATACCTCATAATTCCACTACACACAACGTACATCCACTCCACTCCAAAAACATTAGTAAAAAACTTTTACATTAACAACGGCAATAGCCCTAACTTTTGCAAATGCGAGACCTATTAAATTACAAATGCTTCTTTAACTGGTAGTCACGTTTGCAGAACGGTGGAGAAAGGGGGCTGGGCCTCCAACCAGCACTCAGGAATTCCGCTGTGTAGGACTTACAGGAGGTACCAGGAGGGCTTCTTGGCCCCCAAAGTCCCTCAGGAGTAAAGTGGACTTCATCCCCCAACCAATACTGTGCCAGGAGGTGCGTTTGCAGAGTGGTGGAGAAAGGAGGGGTGTTGCCTCCGAAGACCTCTTAGCAATACCACTGTGTGCAACTTAGTGGAGGTAACAGGAGGGGTAGTTGGCCCCCAAGGACAACCTTAGGGGCCAACTACCCCTCCTATTACCTCCAGTAAGTCCCACACAGCAGCATTGCTAAGTTCTCATAGCAGGCCATGCCCCCTTTCCCCACCACTCTGCAAATGCGTTCCCTGGTGCGCTCTTGGATGCGGATTAAAGTCCACTTCACTGCTGGGGGTCCTTAGGGGCCAACTAGCCTGCCTGATACCTCCAGTATGCCCCAGATAGTGGGATTGCTGATAGGTGGACACAGGCCACGCCCCCTTTGTCCACCAGTCTGCAAGTGCGCCTCCTGGCACGCTCTTGGTTGGGGGATGAAGTCCCCTTGCCTCCTGAGGGTCCTTGGGGGCAACTAGCCCACCAGGTACCTCCAGTAAGCCCCAAACAGCTGGATTGCTGAGAGTGGTCTGAGGCCACGCCCCCTTTTTACACCACTCTGCAAACGCGCCTCCTGGCGCACTGCTGCTTGGGGGATGAAGTCCACTTTAGTCCTGAGGTCCTCAGGATACAAGAGGACCTCATTGCCCCACCAGCAATGCACCAAGAGGCGAGTTTAGAGAGTGGTGTAAAAAAGGGCGTGGCCTCGGACCACCTCTCAGCAATCCCACTGTGTGGGGCTTACTGGAGGTACCTGGTGGGCTAGTTGGCCCCTAAGGACCCTTAGCATTCAAGGAGACTTAATCCTCCAACCCAGAATGCACCAGGAGGCGCGTTTGCAGAGTGGTGCACGGAGAGGGCGGGGCCTCCGGCGAGATGACAGCTTTTCTTTTTTTTTTAGAAGGGGGCTGTGTAGCCCCCTTCTCTTAATATTTTTGGGGCCCTGGGGACCCCATCCTCCAGGGCCTAGCCAGCCTTTTCTTTTTTTTCTTTATTTTGGAGGGGAGTCGCACGGCCCCCTCCTGAGGCCTTTATCGGCCCTGGGGACCCCATCCTCCAGGGCCTAGCCAGCCTTTTCTTTTTTTTCTTTATTTTGGAGGGGAGTCTCACGGCCCCCCTCCTGAGGCCTTTATCGGCCCTGGGGACCCCATCCCCCGGGGCATTGCCTCCTTTTTCTATAAAAATAATTAAATATTCAGGAGGGGGGCCATGTGGCCCCCCCTTAACTGGGCCACTTCTGGCCCCGGGGACCCCATCCCCCGGGCCAGCCTACCGTCATTTAAAAAAAAATTAAAGGGGAGGGGGGCCGAGTGGCCCCCCTCCCTGGCCACTTCTGGCCCCAGGGACCCCATACCCCGGCCCTTATGTTGGGGACTGCGGGGGAGCCCCAATGCCCCCGCGGTCCCAGCCGGCTCCCCGCCTCCTGCAGGAGCCGGCATTGCTTTTAGGCAAGGGAAGCTGCTAACATGCTGCTCCCTTTGCCCAAAAGCAATTCTGCTTTGCTTCTTGCAAGCGAGAGCAGGCTTCCTGCTCTCGCTTCCAAGAAGCAAAGCAGTGTTTGCTATGGCAGGGCGGGAGCCGTGCTCCCGCCCTGCCATAGCAAATGGCAATGTCCCGGGGGTGGGCCCCCCGTTACATTGCAGGAGCCGGCCCTGGGGTGTGGCAGTCCCCAGGGCCATCTAGGGCTCCAGGAGGGAGGTGCATGACCCCCCTCCCAACTGTTTAAAGCCCCAGGGAGGGGTGGTCCCCAGGGCTGGGGGTCCGCAATGGACCCCCGCATTTTAATGAAGAGTGCCCCGGGGAGGTGGGGGTCCCTAGGGCAGTGTGGGGGGCTGGAGCACCTCCACACTTTCTTTTTCAAAATAGCCCGGGGCTGCAGGGGGGCCGTGAGGCCCCCCTGCCCTAAAATAACAATGCCCTGGGGAGGTGGCGGTCCCTGGGGCAGCGGGGAGGCGCGTGCCCCCGCTTATGATTATCTAAGTCCCGGAGAGGTGGCGGTCCCTGGGGCTGCAGGGGCCCCCACGGGCCTCAGCTACATAATTAGGTATTGCCCCTGGGACCTGGCCCACCCGGGGGCTTATAAAAATAAAGCGCGGGAGCCCACGCTTTGTTTTTTTAAACAATTTCGGCCGGATTCGCGCACCCAGCGCAAATTAAAAAAAAAAAGCTTTTTTTGGCCCTGGGGGACTACCTGAGCAGGGCTAGGGCGTCAGGGTATTTCTCCCCTGCTCCCTTTTCTTGTTTTTTATCCTTTTTTTTACTGTTTTCTTGTGACTCGGTTTTACCGAGTCACAAGATGGCTGCCAACACTTCCTGGTTTGGAGTTTTGACAGCCAATCAGAATCAAGCTTGTGCATGGGAGGGTTCGCAAATCCTCCTCAACCCTCAGATATCGATATTTTTATTTTTTGAATTTCTCAGGACTACAGAATGGATTTACACCATTTTAAAAAAAGCACGCTTTCTGAACCAAGACCTACCTTTTGGCCAAATTTTGTGTCATTCCGTTCAGCAGTTCGGGCTGTAGCTTAGTCTACAGTTCCTATGGAAATTAACGTGGGGAAAATGAGTTTTGGGACACCCCTTTTTTCTTGGCCCCCTCTTGACGAATCACCCCGAAACGTTCAAGACAAGAGCTGACCGGAGCACCCCATTAATTTTGAAAATTTCGCGAAGATTCATCAAACGGCGCCAAAGATATTGGCAAATCTAAAAACACTTTTCCTATGGAAACTAGGTCCTAACTATAACTACATACTGGCGACCGCCAGTAGGTAATATATATATATATATATGGGGTAAATACCACTGAGGCACCGTTGCCATTTTCTGACACCAAAAGGCAAATTCTTAAACCGTTAACCTGTAAAAGAGAATTTGTGGTCTATGACCTACGGTGTAGTTGTCAGAAACTAGATATAGGGAGTACTATTTTAAAAGCACATCAATGTGTCCTACAACATATCCGGGCCATCAAACACAAGGATCAAACGTATCCTGTCGCCAGACACTTTGAACAGATCCACAACAGTGATGTCAATAATCTAGAATACTTTATTTTGGATCAAGTGCTAGCGAGACCGGAGGGGGGGCAACAGGGAGAGGTATTTGAGGCAGTTAGAATCAAGATACATCTTAAGATGCAACATGAAGATCCCCTTTGGCCTTAACACTAAAGAGGATTTACATGTCCACCTGTAATGTTATGATGACATTTTCTAATGTTGTTTATAATGACTTTTTACTGGGGATATTTTATTGTGGGTGTCTCTATAGTAGAAGATACCATGAAATTGTCCCATCATGATGTCCTGTATTTATAGAAGTGAAATTTATGAATGAAATTGTTGGTATAACTCTGTTTCCCATTTTTTAATCCAGACCGTGTAAAATACATTGAGGCATATTCTCAAGGAGCTATCGCCGAGTTATCGGCACTTTATCGCAGCCAAAGTCGCGATAAATTTATCGCCCCATTCACAAGCTGGTGCTAACAGCCGATACCACCAGTTAACTCGCGAAAGCATCCGCAAAAAACATCGCCACAGATGACCCCGGCAACTATCGCTAATGAGATGCAGAGTAGGCGTTCCCGAGCAAAAATCCACAACAACACCACACCTCAACATTCTCAATGACCAGCCACATCGGCGATAAGACCACAAAACAGGCGATAAGGTGCGTCAGCAGCAGGAAATTAACACCTGCTCTGACATGGTGTAAAGTCAGACGACAACCTGCACCATCAAAGGGAGCCCAGCCCAGAGCCACACATAAAGAACAACAGATGCCATGGAGCCCCTCACCATGCATCCCGGAGCCCCGAGAGGGCAACAACACCCACCGCCACCACCCCCAGGACCGCCACCCCCCCCGGACCCCCCCGCCCCCCCGGACCACCACAGAGGCAGCGCAGACAAAGACAGCAGACCTTCAGAAAATGCACCAGCCTCACAGACCTAACACCAGACAATGTCAATGCCCACTACAGGCTCAAAAGGACAACCATCCTCCGCATCCTGAACATCATTGCCCACAGGCTGACGGTACCAACACAGCGGACAACCAACATCCCTCCGCAGACAAAGCTGCTGGCTGTGCTGCACCTGTTGGCCTCTGGTACCTCCCAACCAACAACCGCCAGAGTCAGAGGAGTCTCACAGCCAGCCCCATCCAAGTTCCTCACACCTGTCCTGGATGCCAACATCAGCTAGGTACCCCAGTACCTATACGTCCCCCACAATGCGCAGGAACAGCTGGAGACCAAGCAAGGACTATACGCCATAGCTGGATTCCCGCACGTGTTGGGGCAATCGACTGCACACATGTCCTACTTTTGCCCCCTGCCGACACCGCACACAATTACCGCAACAGAAAGCACACGCATTCCATCAATGTGCAGGCAATAGTGGACCACAGGGGACTCTTCACCAATGTCGTATCCAACTACCCAGGCAGTGTGCATGATCCCTTCATCTTCCGACAGTCCAACATCAACCAGCGCTTCCAGGATGGCACCTATGGAAATGCACTGCTCGTTGGCAAGTACCAAATGAACACACCACACACCTCAACTCCACAATCATGCAACTCACAACTCTGGCCCTGCACACGTCACAAAATCACATACAACATGCCAAACAACATGCCCACCCACCAGACACGACAGCATAACTTACTGTGGCAACCTTGGTTAGCCATGTACATGAGCCATCAACGGCATGGCACCTCTGCCACACAATACCGGAATGTGGGTAGAGGTGGGAACCAGGCATGTGCGAAGGAGGCAAGTGACCCATGAATGAGAATGTACACAATGCCAAGTGTGGCGGAGATGTGCTGGACAGACTGCAGTATGCAGACCACAGACATATCCATGTCTACATGCACTGCTGGTGTTTGGAGTGTAGTGAACAGTGGACGCAACCATGTCACCCCAGCCAGTGGGGAATATCGCGGAAATGTAGCTTGTGACTCCCCCCCTGTAAGTGTGTGCGGAGTGGGCTGGCCCGGCGTACGCCAGGCCAGCGTAGGGGTGTGAATAAAAAGCATGTAGCTCTGGGCGTGGTTCTCTTCCGGAATGCCCAACGTGCCTGCCAGGGCGGCGCCTCCCACCCCACCATGAGGCCGACGCCGTCGCCGTGAGCGGTGTGGCCTGCGATCCTGTGCGCCTGCTGTACCCCAGGCCGCTGGTCCCCGAACCCGTCATGCCCGCCCCTGCGCAGCCAGGCCTCACTGCTCACCTGCCGACACCGGCGTGTGTCAAAGAGGGCCCACCACGTGCCGGTGCAAGCTCCAAACCCGAAGCCCGCGACCTTGGCAGCCTCCTCAGACCATCACGGCCTCCGCGACACAGGCCCGCTTTTCTCCTTTTTCATTGACGTACTCCACCGCTGCCTCGGGCCTACACTACGGTCAAGTAGGTCACACATTTGGGACTGAGTCTTGATTATGCAATGGCAGAGTACACACTTTATGACTGCGTTTATATCACTGTACTCCCTTCGATGTGGTGCCACCAACTCTGTGCATAGCATTTGAACTACACCTGTCTGTGGTCCCTTGCTGACTACTGCCTTCGGCCTACACTGCGGTCCAGTAGGTCACACATGTGGAACTGAGTCGTGATTTCTGCATGGCGGAGTTCATATCATTGTACGCAAGGAGACGAGTAAGAGGAAGACGCGGTTCAGTCCGGAGGAGAAAAGGATCATTGTTACGGAGGTGATCGAACACTGCTGACAACTGCTCTGGTGTCACTAACTCTGTGCATCACGGGCCAACGACACATGGCTGTGGGCCCCTGCTGACCGCTGCCTCGGGCCTATACTGCGGTCGAGTAGGTCACACATTGGGAATTCAGTCATGAATCATTTATGGCAGACTTGATATCATTGTACTGGCCTCATCGCAGACTGCATCCCCTTTCAGCTCCGGTGCCACTAAGTCTGTTCCCCGATATCCATGGACACTTTCTGGTTGAACTTTGGTGGCGACTGAGTCTATGGGCTGGGGCTTGTCTCCATCATCATGTCGGTGATACTGACTTTGTGGCAAAAACGAGGCTGTAGCATTCCACTCCTCCATTTGCCGCTTCCGGCCGGCTTCTGCCCTCTGCATCATGCCCTGGAGGACACCTTCCACTGTCCCCCGCAAACCTCCACTACATTCACCTTCGACATCGACGAGGACCTGCTCACCTCGCGTGGCCCTATCTCACTGCACCGCAAGTCACCATCCTGTGGCGGTGTGCCTGTGCCAGCCGCAGTGCATCCGGGGCCACTAACTCTGTGCAGCTCAAGTCATGGCCCCTGTCTGATAGCATATTGGATGGCCTCTGGGTCGATGGACTGGGGGTCATCAAGGCCATGTGTCTGTGGCCCTGCGCTGTCCGCTGCCTCTGGCCTCAACTGCGGCCCACCTGGGCTCACACATCAAATCGAGTCCTGGCCTGCCCGGACGTCGCATTACCGCAGGATGCACACGCCACCACCGCCAGGACCACCTCCAACCAACAACTGCCAGAGTCGTAAGTGTCTTACTGCCAGACTATCAGAGTTGCTCACACCAGTCGTGGGTGCCATCATCAGCTTGATACCCTGCTCAGCTCTTCAGGTGCCACTAACTCAGTGCACCACAAATCATGGACCATTCTGCTTGCACGTTGGGTGAACACTGTACTTTCTCCGGTTAAAACCATGATGCTTCACAGTTGTTTCTGTTATGCTGGTGTTTTCTGTTTCCGCTTTAATTGTGATCACTGTTCAAGTTGTTGCCAGCACCAACGACTCCATGAGGGCTGGCTTACACTCACCCCACACACATCCAGCACATGCGTCACTGTACATGTGACCATGCCAATAAAGGTGTCGAGCGCACGTGCCCGTAGCCAGTTCAACGAACTATCTGAGTGTGTCCGTGTGCTCATGATGTATGCATTAGGGCCCCGGGCCCAAAAACATTACATTGTGCCGTGTACAGAGGACGCAGCCATGTCACCGCAGGCAGCGGTTGAGACATTGCACATGTAGCTTTGTCTTCCCCCACTCAATACGTAAGAGGAGTGAACTGGGCTGGCGTACGCCAGTCCGGCGTGGGGGTGTGGATGATTATCCCGTGGCTCTGGGTGTGGTTCAGTACTGGAAATGTGCAAAGGCATGTGTCTCTGTCACAGTGTAGGTCTCTGTTGGGGAGTGTAGGTGGTCCCTGATGGGACTTAGACACCCACGTATGTGATCTAAATCGGCTTCCATGAGGTAGTACCCCACCCGCACATGTTCGGCCACCCCCTTCTGGCAGTCTGACACCTGGCCTTGGAATGCGATGTGTGCTTCGGTGGGCTGCTGGGAGCCAGCCGGGGTGGTGGGTGCATCCAGCTGTGTTGTCTTTGCAGGGGGGGGGTATCCTCGATGCAGCGGTGCTGCCCTGCTCCTGGAGGTCGATTGCCTAAGATGTCCATGGACTGTTGTGGGGTGTCGGAAGTGTGGAGGTCCTCTTCAGCATCACTGTAGAGTTGTCTGGTCTGCTCTGCTGGAGGTGTTGTTTGTCCCTCTGCAATGTGAAGGGGAGATGCTTGTTGACATTGTGTTGGCATGTATGTTGCCGCATTGTTCAAGTTTACATACAGACTGCATGACAATGTACATTGTGACTGTTTGGGAGGGGCGGACTATTTGATGCGGGACAGTGGACATTTGGACTACATGACGTAGGTGAGGTTGTACACGTACATTTGCATCTCACAGTTTCCTGCTATGTCAGATGTGATTGACCATTTTCTGCGCACAGGCGGACCCAGTTGTGTCCTCTGTTCTGCAGTGCAAGTGTTGGACTGTGTACCACATTGTCGTCCATGTGGCTGTGCTGTCATTGCTATGTGTGTGTGCTGCATTGTGTGGGAGTCGCACCTGCAGCTGTGATTTTGCTGCCCCTTATCCCTTGGAGGCGGTGTGCCTTTGGCTTTTGTGCTCTTGAGGTGCTGTGATGTTGGCGACTTGGGTCATTTGTGCTCTTGGACGGTTTTTGTACTCTTGTGCATTGTTTGTCTGCAGATGTGTTGTTGACGTCAGTGGTTGTTTGTGCACGTGGATGTGTCAGAGTGTGACCTGCTCCTTTCCGGATGTGGTCCACACTCAGCCACCTCAGTCTCGCGGCGTGCACAATGTCATGGTGATTGTACTCCAGCCATGCTGCTCGTCATGTGGTGTCACTTGCATTGTCAGTGTGGCTCTCACATACGCATCTTTGCTGTGTTTCGCACGGGTGCATGTGTGTGTTGTGTAATTGGTGATGTGTGGGGTGGGACCCCTTTGTGCACATGGTGGACGGGGGCCTACTTGATGTTTGTATGTGTGCTGCAGTGTGCCACGGGGATCAGGGACATGACCCAGGGTCATTGTGGGTGTGCGGTGGGCTACACGTCGTTGTGCATGTGTGCCATTCTGCCCGTCCCCCCCGTCCCCACAGTCCCTGTTCGTTACTCACCCTGTTGCTGTTGTGTCAGGTCATGTCGAGCAGTGTCCGGACTCCCGACTCCTTGCACCATCTCTACACTGATGACTGTGGCCGGCATTTGCTCCAGCTCCTCCTGTGGCGCAGGACTCCCACCTCCATTCGCCGTTGCTGCCTTCCTGTTGGCAGCGGGTTTCTGCTTGGTTTGGCTTTTCACATCGTGCCAGCGCATCTTGGCCTCCTCGACTTTCCGGTTGCATTCACGATGGAATGCCATTTTTCCATCTGTGTTGCCAATGACACGTTGGAGGTGATGGACAGTTGTTGTTAGTGCTCTGTCACCTCCGTGACGACGATCCGGTTGTCATGCGGACTGTACCCCGTCTTCCTCTTCTCCTTGGCCTTCCCCGACCCCGAGGTTCCTTTCTGGTGGTCTGTGGGGCTTGTGGGGTTCACGTTGACCTTGGCACACGTTCCGGGTGCCTCCATGTTGCTACGCAGTTTATTTTGTTTATGGTGTGTTTTTCTTGTTCAGCTTTTATAGTGCATTTTATAGTGCCTGCCGCTGGTTATCGCTGATTTTTGTATCGCGGTTGGCCTCATCGCAACTTTATTCGCGTTCGTGTTTCGCATTGTTGCGGCGTCGCGTTAATTTTAACGTGGTCATTTGCCGCGTTATCGTGGGGCTATCGCATGGTGCCGCCAGGTTGGGAATACTACGTTAACACGGCGTTGTTTTCCCGCGATAGACTGCGATGTGCAAAGTTGCGTTAAGCTAAACTTGCGGTGGTTATCACACATTCTTGAGAATATGCCCCATTGTGTGTAGGTGGTTTCACAGGGTTTTCTTTTACGGGTATATTTTTTTATGTGATTATACTTTATTTGTGTTTTTAGCCGCAGCTGTAGTTTCAATACAACATGGTAGAAGCAATATTACTGGTTAAATGAACAACAATTGCAAAACACTAGGGGGCATATTCACAAGGACTGGCGATACCTATCGCAAATGCCAGTTAGCGGCAGATTTTTTATCGCCACCTAACCCTGAAAACTATCGCCATGTTAGCGGCGTATTACCAAGTCGTTGCTACATGGCGATAGTATCAGGGAACGGCGGTGAAAACTGCCGCTAACATTAGCGCGATGGCGATAGGAATTCCGGCGTTAGCGGGCGAAAACCAGCGATAGGCCCATTAGCGGCAAAAAAACTCACGTTAGTCAGTCCAACGTGAGCTTTCTTGCCTCTAATGCAAAAAATAGCCTATCAGTCAACCCCCAATAGAAAATAGGCATAAAAACAATAACATGCAGAATTGAGCAGCCAGGGCCAAGTGCAGCACACATCAACAACCCCTGCAAGCCAGCCAACATCCAGGATGACCAGGATGTGAGCCTTGATGCCTTGCTGGACCTGCGTCTGGAGCCTGGATGCCTCGCTGGACCTGCATCTGGAGCCTGGATGCCTCACTGGACCTGCGTCTGGAGCCTGGATGCCTTGCTGGACCTGCGCCTGGATGCCTTGATAGACCTGCGCCTGGAGCCTGGATGCCTTGCTGGACCTGCACCTGGAGCCTGGATGCCTTGCTGGACCTGCGTCTGGAGCCTGGATGCCTTGCTGGACCTGCGTCTGGAGCCTTAAGTGGGATGTGGAGGAGCTGTGGAGTCGATGAGCCATGGCGGTAGACATTAAGGCACGACGATCGCCCGTACCTGGTGGTGAAGTCTGGCAGGTCACATGGAGACACGTTGCTGACCTGTGTGAGAAGATCGCCTTGCACCCCTTGGAGCTGTTAATAGTAGAGGCGCTCCTGCGCACCTACATAGTGAGGTCCGCATCCCATACTATGATCCACCACTACACCGGGGTGCACGGAGGGGATTACCAATGGTGGGTGCCGTCTCCCTGCATCACAGGCCAGTTGATGTTGTGCTGGCCGTACGCTGTGGAGGGTGAGGCCCCTGTGCTACGCCGAACTTGTGTGGCGTGAGCGCTGCAACTTCATGCCTAAGGGGGCCCTGCTGCATCAACTGCATCGGAAGGTCCACCAGTTGACTAGGCGGCGACTGCTGTACCGAGCCTAGTGAAATCACACCTGGCTGAGGCTCCTGCTGGATGAGTCACAGATTTGGAAAGAGTGCAGTGGATTGCGCCACGGTGTCAATGTCCATCAATCAATCAATCAATTAGGGGTTTATAGAGCGCGCTACTCACCCATGAGGGTCTCAAGGCGCTGGATAGGGGGGGGGCAGCTCCGGATCATTCGAAGAGCCAGGTTTTGAGGCTCTTCCTGAAGGTGTGCAGGGTGGGGGAGCATCTGATGTTGACTGGGAGCTCGTTCCAGGTCTTAGCTGCGAGGAAGGAGAAGGCCCTTCTGCCTGCTCTGGTTCTGCGGATGTGTGGGGTCTCTGCCAGGGCCAGGTCAGCGGAGCGGAGGTTCCTTTTGGGTACGTGGAAGGAAACTCTTTCGTTGAGGTATTCGGGTCCGATGTTGTGGAGGGATTTGTAGGTGTGGGTGAGTAGCTTGAATGTTACTCTCTTCTCGATGGGGAGCCAGTGTAGGTCTCGTAGGTGCTGGGTCACATGCTCGTGTCGTGGGATTCTGAGGACGAGTCTGGCTGCGGTGTTCTGGATTGTTTGGAGCTTGTGTAGCTGGGTTTTGTTGATTTCTGCGTAGAGGGCATTACCGTAGTCCAGTCTGCTGGTTATGAGTGCATGGGTGACGGTCTATCTGCATTCGGGGGGGATCCGCTTGAAGGTCTTGCGGAGCTACGGAGGGAGAGAGCAGGTCCCTGGTTGATGTCTGATGTCCTGTCCAGGTAAGGAGAAGGTGGGACGAGTAGCGCAGGAGGGCCAGGGGGTGAGTCTCTCAGGCCTATCACACGTAGATGACGCACCCCCAGTGGCGGCTCATCTGCTAAAGCGGAAGAGCGTTGCCCCACTGCCTTCAAGCAGTGCAGAAGAGGGACAATCATCACATGATGATAACTTACTGATGTAATCATGCTATGTATCCTTAGGGGGTGGGAGGGTGGGTAGGACTGCTCCAAGCACGGAGCAGGGCATGGGCGGATTGGCATGCCCACTCAAGTGCGCAATGACTGTTTGGTCGGCTCACTCAGGCCACACAAAGCAGTCATGCGCACTTCCCAGTTCGCAATGCAGGCTGCATTACAGCCTGCATGTAGAACATGCCCACTCCTCCAGCCCCTGGCTGCATGCCTTGTCCCGTTACCCATTACCAATCCCAACGCCGCATCGCTGCGTTGTGATTGACTCAGGGGAGGGAGCCTGGCTGCCTACTTCCTTTCCCTGGAAGCAGCCCAGGAGAGCAGGAGCTATGAAGACACGGGGCCCGGCTTCAAGGTAAGACTTCCCTCATTACATTTTTTTACAACGCCCGCTCACACATACATCTCCGCGTCCACGTCCCATCCAGTATTCATTCCGGCGTTTACCACCTCACAGCTGTCCAGCCCCCACCGCACTTCTCAATGGCGGCCGTTGTGCGCCCATGCACAGCGGACATACCACTTGTGTGCCAAAGGCACATACATAGTTACGACGCATGACATAACATCGCATTCCATTCCAATGCATACTAATACTAGGCACATTGCAACAGTAGGGTAGGTGTTGCATAGCAGAGACATAAATATCACTATTCCCACTTCAGTGAGTGCAACCCTAAACTAACCCACCCCAAACCCAACCGTGAACGCTGGAATTCCTTTTTGAGCCCCCAAATTTCATATTGTACCCCAAATGCACACCCCAATTTTCATATTTTACCCCAAATGCACACCCCAATTTTCATATTTTACCCCAAATGCACATTCCAATTTGCATATTTTACCCCAAATGTACACCCCAATTTCCTGATCCGACATCCGAAACCCATACCCACCCGAAGAACTTAAAATTACCCCATTACTGACCTCACAATGCGTTGTAATCAGATGCGATGTAAAGGCACCTGTGTTGTCGGAGTTGCGTTGTTAATGATGTACTGCCTGCGTTGTAATAGACGTCTCCCGTGCCAAAGGCAACCCATAGGCAAGCCAGTTTGCATCCGTCTGCCCCTGGACCACGCTCAGCACCAAGGAGCCTTCCTCTTGGACACTAAACCGCTACGACGCCAGCACCCTTCTCGCCAGCAGCCCTGGATGCCACCTCGCCTGCCAGGACCAACCTCTGCTCCGGACCAGACATCGCCATCGCCATCAATGACGGCTGCAGTATCACCCGCAAGGAGCACCACGACAGTCAAGGAGGAAGCATTGCCATCACCTACAGAAGCAGACTCCGACTGACCACGCACTCTAATGACCCAAGGGTGACCATGGACCACCTCAACTCCCAGATCTGGACAAGGCCCAAGCACATCCTCTGTGGCACCCTCATGTGCAGGCCCCCCGGGCCATGGCCCCCCAATTTTCCAATACCGTTGTAGACCTTATTGCACACCAGGGTCTCCCATCCACAGACGACATCCTACTCGGTGAACTCAAGTTCCACCTGGACAACCCCAGTGACCAGAACACCACCCCCTCCTGGGGACGGTCCCCAACATCAGATGCAAGCAGCAAGTCACATCAACAAGCCACATAGCAGGACACACGGTCAAGCACGTCACCTCCGCCAGCAGAAACTTCAACTACAGCCACAACACCGGACTCTCCTGGACCGACCATCATTGGATACATCACGTCTTCACCTTGCCCACCGGACGCCACCACCATCATCGCACACCCTCGCAGCTGGATCAAGGCCACCGAAGAATGTCTCGTCCACTCCCTCCACTCCAACACTCCGCCAATGCTTCCAAACGATGACACCGCAGCGTGCAACAACCACCGATGGATCTCCAACAGTGCCGACATTCGGGCACCCCTCATGAACGGCACTGTGTCAGTACCTTCCGCCTGCCTGATGGCAGGCATGAGGGTGACGCAGTGCCACAGGGATAGGCTGGCTCCATGCATTGATGGAGTTGCGTCATGGTTGTGACACGACTGCAGCAATGCGTGACTTTAGCACAGACAGATGCGTCAGGATTCCAGACGTATCTGTCATTACTTGCGTCATGGCGCCCTGTCCAGTGAATTCAGCGCATCCATGCTGTCGCAAGAAGGGCGTAGTGAGAATTGTTGCAACGCTGTCTTGTCGCAGCGCTGCAACACTTTTCATGACTGGGGCCCAGGAATGTGCACAATCTTGTTGATGGTGCACATTCCTGCACTGTAGTTTTGTCGCAGGGCTGCGCTGCAACATTGCTTGCAGAGCTGTCCAGCACCAAAACCTGCTGAGATGAGGCCCCAAGTGTGGTCTCCATTTTTAAGACCAGCTATTTTCTGGTCTTAAGTCCCAGCAGCTAACGGGCCTTAGCGGCTGTTTTTTTAACGTATCGCCAGTCCGTGCGATCGTTGTGAATATCGCGAAGTGGGGTTAGCGTGCGTTTTAACACGGGAACGCCTACATTGCATATGATTAGCATTAGTTGTCGCTAACATCGTTGGCGATGTTATTAGCGGCCGCTATCGCCAGAAAGCTGTCGCTAACGGCTGTTAGCGACCGCTTGTGAATACGGCGATAAAAATATCGCCACTTTAGCGGCATAAAAGTGCCGCTAACGCGGCGATATCGCCTTGAGAACATGCCCCTAGGCTTCTAAATGGGCACTGGGCCGTACAATGTTTGAGACCCCTAAGGAACATAAGTTCGGATATTAGTGGGCAATAATAGGCACGTGCCTTTCATTGGATATGGGGAGCATGGGCATAAATGAAGTATGAATATGCCAAGAGTCAATTAAAACTTTTCTTAAGGTAGCGTTAGCCTAGCATACTAGCAACAATCAAAATGACATGTTGAGATAAACTTTAATTGTCAATGTATGTTGAAAAATTAAGTTGAACAGCGGCGGTTTGCACATTTCACTTTATATGGTAAAGGCACTATGTCACTTTAAATGTTGAATTTGCACTGTCACTTTAAGGTTGGCTGAAGGCCCAGGAACATGTATATAAAGGAACTAAAATGGCAACTACAATTGGTTTGAGAAAGGCAGCTGCGGCTGTTGAAACACGTTACCGTTGTTTTATTGCCAATAAATCTTGTCTATGAGCTAACTCGAGCATGCTGGAGTCTGTCTATATCCACAGGCAGGCATGTGGAGTGGATATATAAATATATACATATATATATATATATATATATATATATATATATATATATATATATATAAAGATTTATTAATCTTTGAACCATAAAGATGGCAATTTAAGGATTTTAAATTTTAAAATGATTTATACAAGGTTAAACGACAGTGCTTTTATCCTAATTTATTTGATCATATTGAAGTTTTAATATATGAAAAAATATATATTTATTTATATATTTTTATATTTAGATTTGCACTAATGCAGGTCTCATGTATAAAATATGCTCAATGAATTGTTTTTTTGACTTAATAGCACTACAATGTGAGGCTATGTATATAAGTCTATTGGTTAGCAAAGGTCGAATATGCTGTTTACTATGTCTATGATATGATGTCACAGCCGGGAGGTGGTATTTATGTTAGGCGGAAATGCATTTGAATCATGTGATCAAGGTTACGGCTGTTACCGAAACGCGTAATGACAGCATGATCGTGTAAAACAATAAAGGAATTTTTTGCGACCTTAAAGTGGAGTTCGTGCCCTTCAGTGATGTCATTTGAGATGTCATGAGTGATGTCATCAGTGATGTCACTGACCATGTCATGAGTGATGTAATATGTGACGTCATCAGCAGTGCATTGCGGGGGCGCGAGTTATAGTTATCTCTACTAACTATAACAGCCAAATTTCTCTGGTTTTGTACGAGTGAAATGTCCAACAAACTATAACGTCGCTGAAACCTGTGGTTTTTTCAGTGAATTTCTAAGATTTTTTAAATGCTAATTTCTAACTATAACGTCCCTGAAACCTGTGGTTTTTCAGTGAATATATATATATATATATATATATATATATATATATATATATATATATATATATTCACTGAAAAAACCATAGGTTTCAGGGACGTTATAGTTAGGTGGACATTTCACTCGTACAAAACCATAGAAATTCTACCGTTATAGTTAGTTCAGTTAACTATAACTCGCGCCCCGCAATGCATTGCTCATGACGTCACATATTACATCATTCATGGCATGGTCAGTGACATCACTGATGACATCACTGATGACATCTCAAATGACATCACTGATGACATCACTGATGACATCATCCAGTGACTGTGTGTTTCTGTAAAGTTTAAATATGTTTTATATATATGGCAAGGTATTGAAGAATGAGTGGGTGTATAAGTGTCTGGATGGAGGATTTAGCAGGTATGTAACTGATTGTATAAGTGACTGATTAAACGTGTCTTACTGAATGCATGGGTTAGTGACTAAACTGTGTGAATGTCTGTATCAGTCTGTCTGTTGGTGTGTAAGCTGCTACATGGGTTGGTCAGTAGCTACATTAGTGTCTATATGGGTTATTGATTGTTTGCTTGAGTATTTGTATGGGGGACTGAGTGTGTGTGTGGGTGGGTTGGAGGTGTGTGACTCTGTGCATGGATGTGTGAGTAGGTGATTCACTGGGTGTATGGGTTCAAGAGTGCATCTGTGAAGGGCTGTATGGGTGGCTAAGTGTGTGTATGGGTGTGTTGGTGAGTGAATGGATGTCTCAGTGGTACATATGTGAGTAACTACATATGTAAAAGGAAGTATATGTGAGTGATGGTGTATATAAATAACTGTATGTGAGACTGAGTGATTGTGAGAGTGGCATGTATGGATGAGTCTGTACTTGTTTCAGTGATTACATAAGAGAGTAACTATGCATTACTGTCTGTATGAATTAGTGAGGTGGTGTGTGTATAACTGTTTAGGTGAGTAAATGGGAGTGTGATTGATTCTTTGCATGACTGACTAGGTGTGTGAGTAACTCCATGGATCAGTGACGGTGTGTGAGTGTCTGAATAGGTGTATGAGTGCATATGATAGTGTTGTATTGATAAGTGACTGCATGTATTGTATACGTGAATGAGTTGATGTGTGTGCAGACCTAGGAATCAGTGAGTGAGTATGTAGTAACTGGTATTGGTGTGTGGATGGTTTCAAAAATGGTAGTGTGTATTTTACAGTGGGTGTATTAAAGGTTATATTAGGGTGTGATGAGGTGCATCAGATTATCACGTGGATGATGTCATCAGTGGAATTTCTATGGTTTTGTACGAGTGAAATGTCCACCTAACTATAACGTCCCTGAAACCTATGGTTTTTTCAGTGAATTTCAAAGGTTTTTTAAATGCTAATTTCTAACTATAACGTCCCTGAAACCTATGGTTTTTTCAGTGAATTTCTAAGGTTTTTTAAATGCTAATTTCTAACTATAACGTGCCTGAAACCTATGGTTTTTTCAGTGAATTTCTAAGGTTTTTTAAATGCTAATTTCTAACTATAACGTGCCTGAAACCTATGGTTTTTTCAGTGAATTTCAAACGTTTTTTAAATGCTAATTTATAATTATAATGTTCATTAAACCTATGGTTTTTTCAGTGATTTTAAATTATCATTCCATTCTCAACCTAGTGAAAACAGCCGATATCGCCAGTTTTCCAACAATAGCTTCTGCAAAAAACTTCGCCACAAATGAGAGCGACAACTAACGCTAATAATATGCAGAGTTGGCGTTCCCGTGCAAAAAAACCACGTAAACACCTCTTCCCGATATTTTCAACAAGCAGCCAAATCTGGGGTGCGATCCAAAAACAGGCTTTAAGCTGCGTTAGCAGTAAGAATTTAACATCTGCCTTTTACTGGTGTAAAGCAGGAAGACTACCTACAGTGTGAAAGGGAGCCCAGCCCATAACCACATCTAAAGACCAACACATGCCATAGAGCTACTGACCATGCAGCTCCGACACCCAAGAAGGCCACAACACCCACTGCCATCACCCTCAGGACCTCCCCCCCGGACCACCCCCTCCCTACTACCACCGAGGCAGCGCAGAACAGGACAGCGCACCCTCCTAAACAGCATGGTCCCTCAGCCACACAATAGCTGAATGTTAGGAGATGTGGCAACCAAGTATGTGTGAAGGACGCAAGTCACCCATCAATAAAAATGCACACAATACCAAGTGTAGCGGTGATGTGCTGGACAGACCTCACTATGCAGAGCACAAACGTCTCCATGTGGACATATACTGCTGGTACTTGTAGTGTTGTGGACAATAGACGCAACCATGTTACCTCAGGCAGTGGGGAAGATCTCGGTCATGTAGCTGTGTTGTCCCCCCCTGGAAGCGGAAGCGGAGTGGGCTGGTCCAACGTAGCCCACTCCAGCGTAGGAGTAGGAATAAATAGGCTGGGGCTCTGGGCGTGGTTCACTTGTGGGAAGGCCAAAACCTCTGCCAGGGCGGCAGCCCTCACCCTGCCACGAGGCCTCCGCCATGACCGCCGGCATCCTCGACACAGGCCCCCAGCGAACCCAGCAGCAGAGCACCACAGACTTATGTCTGTACAGACTACTGCCTTCGATCTACACTGCGGACAGCAGGGCTCACAATTCAGATCGAATCCCGATTGCAGATGACGCAGTCCAGAAGGCAAGAGACATTGCTCCCAGTGCGGCCCGCCCGGACCACGCATCATCGCAGGCTGCGCACACGCTGAGTGCTTCAGGTGCCACTAACTCAGTGCACCACAAGTCATCGCCACGTGGCCTTATTAAGGCAGAATTCATTAGACAAAAGACATTGATACCAGTGTGGCCCGGCCGGACCACGCATCATCGCAGGCTGCGCACACGCTGAGTGCTTTAGGTGCCACTAACTCAGTGCACCACAAGTCAACGCCACGTGGACTTATTAAGACAGAATTCATTAGGCAAAAGACATTGCTACCAGTGCGGCCCGCCCGGACCACGCATCATCGCAGGCTCCACACACGCTGGTTGCTTCAGGTGACACTAACTGTACAGCTCAACTCAACGCCACGTGGCTGTGGGCCCTTGCTGACCGCTGCCTCCGGCCTACACTGCGGTCATCAGGGCTCACATTTAAAATTGACTCTTGATTCATTCATTGCAGAGTCCAGTAGGCAACTAAGTATTACGTCCCTAAAACCTACACAATATCCTTTTAGTATCCTTGCTTCAAGAACTTGTTTTATATCAGTTATAGCTTTAGTACAATGACCAACTTCATCTTGCAAGTCCAAAGGAACACTGAATGGCAGTCTACACTGCGGACAGCAGAGCTCACAATTTGAATTCAGTCTTGATTTATTAATTGCAGACAGAATTGTACTCTATGTCCTCGAATTTTGTCAAGAGGAAGTGACAAAAAGCATTCCTTGATGTCTGTGCTGACTACTGCCTTCGATCTACACTGCGGTCAGCAGGGCTCACAATTCAGATCGAGTCGCGATTGCAGATGACGCAGTCCAGTAGGCAAGACACATTGCATCATCGCTGGCTGCGCACATGCTGAGTGCCACACCTACCACTAACTCTATGCAGCTCAAGTGAACGCCACGTGGCTGTGGACTCTTCCTGACCACTGCCTCCGGCCTACACTGCGGTCAGCAGGGCTCACAATTCAGATCTAGTCGCGATTGCAGATGACGCAGTCCAGTAGGCAAGAGACATTACATCATCGCTGGCTGCGCACACGCTGAGCGCCACACCTACCACTAACTGTATGCAGCTCAAGTCAATGCCACGTGGCTGTAGGCCCTTCCTGACCGCTGCCTCCGGCCTACACTGTGCTCAGCAAGGCTCACAATTCAAATTCAGTCTTCATTCATTAATTTCAGAGTCCAGTAGGCAACTAACTATAACGTCCCTGAAACCTACATATTTCAACAGTGTATTCCATAAATGTTTCACCTTTTGTTCCATACACCTACACTGCGGTTAGCAGAGCTCACAATTTAAATTGAGACATGATTTATTTATTGCAGACAGAATTGTACTCTATGTCCTCGAATTTTGTAAACAGGAAGTGACTAAAAGCATTCTTCGATGTCTGTGCTGACTACTGCCTTCGATCTACACTGCGGATAGCAGGGCTCACAATTCACATCGAGTCGCGATTGCAGATGACTCAGTCCAGTAGGCAACAGACATTGCTCCCAGTGCGGCTCGCCCGCACCACGCATCATCGCTGGCTGCGCACACGCTGAATGTTTCTCATGCCCCTATCTCAGTGCAGCACAACTCATGGACCCTTTATGATACAATGTTTTCTGTATAATTTCACATCTGCTGCCCCTACCTCAGTGTACCACAAGTCATGGACCCTTTACGATACAATCTTCTATGTATTATTTCACATCTGTTGCCCCTACCTTAGTGCAGCACAAATCATTGACCCTTTATGATTGAATCTATGTGTCTGATCCAATGATTACTGTTGTACTTGTTGCCAGCACCAACCATTCCCGGAGGGCTGGCTTACACTCACCCCACACGCATCCAGCACAGACGTCACTGGACATGTGACCCTGGTAATAAAAATGAGTCGAGCGCATGTGCCCGTACCCAGTTCCACTATCTATCTGTGTCTGTGTGTTCATTATGTATGCAAGATGCCGCCCCTGGTCCCTACCACATTACATTGTGCTGTGGACAGCGTATGCAACCATGTTACTCTGGCAGTGGGGAAAACTTCGGTTATGTAACTTTCTCTCGGTCATTGTACAAGTACGTACGTAGAGACTGGAACATTACAGTACTGCAAGGCGAGTGTATAGTGCATTTATAAGTGCTTGGGGATTGGCGGAGTAATTCTATAAGTACATATGTTGGCGCAGCCTAACCCCGAACACAAGCTTGGCTCTAATTGGCTGCCCTCCATGTGCCAAAAACTGAAACTTAAACTTTCCATGGCCCTGTATTGCTACAGCTGCAACACTCCATTGAATGTGCAATAAACATTCATATCCACACAGATGTGTCATGTCCACCATCTTTCATGTGTGGAACTATGGATGAATGTAGGGTCAGTGATTCCCCGTACCTTCCATGTTGGACATGTTGTGGGACTTGGCTCACAGAGTGACACATTGGCGCTTGCGACCCGGATGACGTCAGCACTACAACAGGGACACCCGCATCAGTTTATTCCTCATACAGACCAGGACAGAGCCACGCCCATAGCTCCGGAGTCATTCTTCACAGCCTCACGTAGGACTGGCATACGCCAGGCCAGCCCACTCCGCTTACGCTTACAGGGAAGGACAACGCTACATGGCCCAGATTTTCATTACACTGATCTGCTGGTTACACCCTAGTTGTCAGTACACCACAGCCACTCCCTCACCGCTAGTATACACCCACACCACATCCATCCAGCACACGCGTCACAAGACACGTGACCCTGCCAATAAAAAAGACCGGGCGCACGCGCTCGACGCCATTTCAGAGTTGCTCGCACTGGATACACTGCGGCCGGCACAGGCACACTGGCACGGGACGGTGACTTTCGGTCCAATGAGGTATGGGTACCGTAACTGCTGAGAGGGTGTGCAGCCTGCGGTGATGGCCCGTCCCGGCGGCCTGGACAGCTCAGGTTTTGTGTGCCCTGCTGGACCGCAGTGTAGGCCTGAGCCATCAGACAGCACAGGCCTACCGCCACGTGGCGTCGCCTCGCTGGTCACAGAGTTAGTGGCACCGCAAGGGCTGAGCGGGTGTGCAGCCTGCGATGAAAAGCCCGGTGCACTGGTATGTCCTCTGCCATGGCGAAATCAAGACCCAGCACCAAATGTGAGACCTGGTGGCCTGCGGAGAGGGGCTGCATGACATGCAGGGTGCTTGTCCGTGGGCCCAGGGCTTGGGGCTTGCAGCGGCACAAAGTAGGCCCTCTTTTCTACACGCAAGTTGCGAAAGGTGAGCAGAGAGGCTTGTTAGTGCAGTGGCGGGCAGTCACCTCCGGGCAGTGGGAGTGGATGGGGTGCAGCAGCCTGGGTGCGCAGCGGTGGACAGTCACCTCCAGGCAGTGGGAGTGGATGGGGTGCAGAAGCCTGTGTGCGCAACAGCGGGCAGACACCTCTGGGCAGTGGAAGTGGATGGGTGCAGCAGCCTGGGTGCGCAACGGCGAGCAGACACCTCTGGGCAGTGGAAGTGGATGGGGTGCAGCAGCCTGGATGCACAAAGGCGGGACAGAGAATTAGGCGTGTGCAGTTGTATGTACTCTGCCATTACTGATTCCATAGTACGTTTCAGATGACTAAGCTTGAGGGCTCCACTATGTCCCGGCACGTGGTTGGAGACACACCGGTGACGGAAACGTGAGCTGGGAGGGTTTTGTCCACAGTGTCGGCACTCACTGTCCCTCTCCATCTCTTCCTTTCTCTCCCTCACACTCTTTCTCTCTCCCTTCCTCTCTCTCTCACACTATCTCTTCCTCTCTCTCACACTGTTTTTTCTTTCTCTCTCTACCTCTCTCTCTCTTTCTCTCTCTCTCACTCTTCCTCTGTTTCTCTCTTCCTCTTTCTCACACTGTTTCTCTCTTTCTCTCTCTCTTCCTCTCTCTCACTGTTTCTCTCTCTCTTCCTCTCTCTCTCACTCTTTCTCTCTTTCTCTCTGTCTACCTCTCACTTTCTTTCTTTCTCTCTCTCTCTCCTTTGATGGATGCATGACGCAGAATCTTATCTTGCTTTTTGTCTAGCAGGCTGTGATTCACAGATTGACGACCCCCCCCGACACGGACCTCCCGCCACGAGGCGATGACTTCAGTTCCACTGAGTTAGTACCACCAGAGCTGAGCGCGTGTGCAGCCTGCGATGATGCGTGGCCATCCTGCAATCAATACCCGCTCTGAATTGTGAGCTCGGCTTGACCGCGTGTTCGCAACTTGCGCCTGAGGAGGTTGCTTCAGCACGTGGTGGACCCTCTTCGACACACGCCGGTGGCGGAAGGTGAGCAGAGAGCCTTGTTTCCGCAGCAGCGAGCAGTCACCTCTGGGCGGTGGGAGTGGATAGTGTGCAGCACCCTGGGTGCACAAGAGCGGGCAGACACCTCCGAAGGGTGGAAGTGGATGGGGTGCAGCAGCCTGGGTGCACAGGAGCGGGCAGACACCTCTAGGCAGTGGGAGTGGATGGGATGCAGCACTCTGGGTGCGCAGGAACGGGCAGTCACCTCCGGGCAGTGGGACTGGATGGGGTGCACCAGCCTGGGTGCACAGCAGCGGGCAGACACCTCTGGGAAGTGGGAGTGGATGGGATACAGCAGCCTAGGTGCGCAGAGACGGGCAGACACCTCTGGGCGGCGGGAGTCGATGGGGTGCAGCAGCCTGGGTGCACAGGGATGAAACAGAGAATTAGGCGTGTGCAGTTGTATGTACTCTGCCATTACTGATTCTATACTATGTTTCAGATGACTAAACTTCAAGACTCCACTATGTCCCGGCACGTGGTTGGAGACACACCGGTGGCAGAAAGGTGAGCTGTAAGGATTTTCTCCACAGTGTCAACACTCACTCTCCCTCTCCATCTCCTCCTTTCTGTCACTCACACTCTTTCTCTCTCTCTCACTCTGTATCTCTTCCTTTCTCTCTCTCACACTCTTTCTCTCTTTCTATGTCTCTTCCTCTCTCTCTCATTCTTTCTTTCTCTCTCTCTTCCTCTCTGTCTCACTCTTTCTCTCTCTCTCTACCTCTCTCTCACACTGTTTCTCTCTTTCTCTCTCACTTCCTTGTATCTCACTCTTTCTCTCTTTCTCTATCTCTTCCTCTCTCTCTCTCTCTCACTCTTTCTCTCACTCTTTCTCTCTTTCTCTGTCTTCCTCTCTGTCTCACTCTTTCTTTCTCTGTCTCTTCCTCTCTCTCACTCTTTCTCTCTTTCTCTCTCTCTCTCCTTTCATGGACGCATGACGCACAATCTTATCTTTCTTTTTGTCTTGCAGGCTGTGATTCACAAATTGTCGAGGGATGACACGCCATACCTGTACCTACTTTTATTTTGTTGTTTTGTTTAAATAAAATGTTTTATATGTAAATCCATAGATGACTGAGATTCTTATTTGTCCAACCTCACATGCATCTTCTTTACTATAATTGTGCGACATCAGCCAATTTGTTACGTTCCAGATTTCCTAACGTTGATGTTACATTTGTTTGTGTGGGGGGGACGTGAGGGGGGATGGCAAACAAGGGGCTGGTGGCGGGGGGTGTCGGAGCAGTGTTGGGTGTCCGAGCTGCATGATCGTTGGCTCCATTGCATCTGTTGTCATTCACGTATGGCTCTGGGTGGGCTCCCTTTCATATTGCAGGTTGTAGTCCGACTTTACACCAGCTCAGAGCAGGTGTAAACTTTCTGCTACTAACGCACCTTATCGCCTGTTTTGTACTCTCTTCGACGATCTTGCTGGTGGTTGAGACACTTGCGAAGGGATGTGTTCGCTGCTTTTTGCACGAGAACGCCTACTCTACATCTCATTAGCAATATTTGCCGGACTCATCCGTGACGATGCTATTTGAGGCTGCTATCACTGGTAAACTGGTGATATGGGCTGTTTGCTCCAGCTTGTGAATGGTGCGTTAAATTTAGCACTATTTTGGTTGCAATAAAGTGCTGTTAACTCGGTGATATGTCCTTGAGAATATACCCCTCTGTGTTTGAATGACTTAAGAAGTACTCGAGTGCCGCGCTGAGAGCCGCGCACCCATCGCTTTCACAAGTTTGATATGACAGGGCGGGAGAGAGCGAGGGAGAGAGACGGAGTGAGATAGCACAAGCAGCGCAAGGCCGCACGGGCACCTGGCTCCACATACCAACATGTGTGTGTGCATCGCCATCCGTGCACAGGCAATTCCCCCACAATGCAGCCCACACACATATCAATCACAGAACATCAGCAATGAAGGCAATGTGGTACAAAACTCCCCTCATACGGGTTCTGTGTCCGGTGTGTGTGGCGGGGTGATGGCTGCATGGCTGTGTTCCCCTGACACATCAGACTGCGTAGGTGATGGGGCTGCATCAGATGTCGTCCAGCACCTATGCAAAAACAATGTCTGGCTCACAGAGGCGGAGCTTGCCAAAGGGATACACCCCGCACATAACACACCTTCTTAATTTCTAATTTACCTTCCTAGTTGGTATGCAGATTTCAAATGTCACAAACGCATGCAATTCTTTTCTTGTCACACAGTACATGTAATCCACCGCTTTCATCAAGAATGGAACAAGTGATGGCACAATTTCCCTGTTGCTCCACACATAAATCCATGTAAAGAATCAATCAGAATAGTCCCTTATTTTTTTTAGATTGCAAAACCTCTCTTTATTGCTTATTTTTGAACTTTCCATATAAACTGTTTTTTTAAGGACACATACAGGTGAAAAGTTCAACGTATTGTATCAACACTTTCTAGAACATTCTACCACATGTGCAGGTTAAAAGTTCATCATTTTTTTAAACCTACCTTTTTGCAACATTTTCTCCAACATTTAACGGCACGTGCAGGTCAAAAGTTCACCATTCTTTCAAGTTTGGACTGCACCTTCCAAATACAATTAGCAGCCGTGGTTGAGCTGAGCAAATTTCATCCTATAATATGTACTCCACGTATAAACTGCTTTTTATTAACCAAACACAAAGATGCTTTTCATCAAAACTAAAATACACCCTACTTTTTAGGACACAATACATTTCATCTCCCAATCGGTTAACGTTTTGTATGTGAAAAAAAAAGTAGTTCCCCATGTTTAAACATATCTCTCATTCTACGAACGGACTGCATGAGCTACAGACATTTATCCATATCTTCTAGCCATACCTTCAAAATGCTAGTGTGGATTGTAGGACATAGCTATGTTTTCTGTTGCAAGAGGTATGCAGAACAGAGACGTATTGACTTAGACCTAGGTTTACAAAATGTGCACATTAAAAATGGTTTGCACAGAGAGGATTGAAGTGGCACCAATTGCTCCCTTTGGTTAAAACCTGTTTGCATCTCCAACACCCTGATCTCATGATTGTGCACTGTGGTGGTAACGACCTAGGCACATTGACTGGGGTAGGTTTGGAAATGCTTATGAAGGACACCTTTGGACAATTGATGTTACTTTAGCCTCAAACTGTCTTTGTTTATTCCAATATATGCCAAAGACAGAAGTGGAAATGGTCAAACCAATTTTGTCATAAGATTGAAAAATCTAGGAAGAATGTCAACAAAGCTGTGTCTGCATACCTCAGAGACCATAGAATGGGGTCGATCTACAACAACAACATACGTTTTGATATGGCTGATATCTACAGAAGTGATGGAGTACACTTCACAGATGAGGAAACCGAGTTTTCCTGATTAACCTGAAGCTGTGCATCCGCACTTATATGTAGCTCCAACTAATAAACACAAGGGCTCTTTTTAGAGCCGCCTTATATTCCCAATTTCGGCTCGCAGAGTGTCCGCTGCGGTTCAGCTAGCAGAGGGACACCTGCGGGCCGTCGGGCAGGCTCGCAGAGGAAGAGCTGCGGACCGTGGGCTCAGCTCGCAGAGGGAGACCTACGAGCCGTTGGCTCACAAAAGCACAGCACCGTACTGGCTCGCAGAGGGAGAGCTGTGGTCTGACTCGCAGAGGGAGACCAACGGGCCAACACGCCTGCTAGCAGAGACACAGCTATCAGTTAACGGGCTGGCTCGCAGACATACAGCTGCGAGCCCTCCGAGCTGCAACCCGACGGGCTAACTTACAGAGGGAGAGTAACGGGCCAACGGGCCTTCTAGCACAGACACAGCTACGAGCTAACTAGGTGGCTCACAGAGGTAGAGCTGCGGGCCCGACGGCTCGCAGACACAGAGCTGCGAGCCGACGGACTGGCTTCTAAAGGCATAGCCGCAAGCTGATGATGTGGGGAGAGAGAGCGTAAAAGGAGTATCTCGCACAGACAGACCTGTGGGATATTTTCAGTATTGCCTCGCAGAGGTAGAATTAAAGATCCGATGCCTTTTAGAGGGAGAGATGCGAGCTGACGGACTGAGTCACAAAATGGCTGACAGCTCGCAGTCGCAGAGCTGCGAGGCGACGGACTGGCTTCTAACAACAAACATGCTTTTTGGACCAAGACCTTTCTCTCTGCCAAATTTGGTGTAATTCCGTTCAGCAGTTTGACCTGTAGCCTTGTCTAAAGTTTCCTATGGAAATTGCATGGAGAAAACACGTTTTGGGACCCCCCTTTTTTCTTAGCCCCCTTGACGAATCCCCCCCAAGCTTTTAGGATAGGAGCTAACCTGAAAAGAGGAACTTTTTGGAAACTTTCGTAAAGATTTGTCAAACGACGCCAAAGTTATAAGCACATCAAAAAATGCTTTTCCTATGGAAACGTGGTCCTAACTATAACTATCTACTGCGACTGCCAGTAGATAATATATATATATATATATATATATATATATAGTGTAGGTACATATATGTATGCGCCCGTTGTTTGTAGACAGTGTGGAGTTTGTGAAGGGATACTGTGCCCTTGCATGGGTCCTTACCCTAGAAGATGGAGGACTTTTGGTCAACTTCTAATGCGCCATGCACGGCTCCCAGAAAAGGGACATGCTCGTCACAATGGTGAGGAGATGTCCCTTTTATGTTTAAAGACATCAATGTTGTCTGAGTTTGTGTGGAAAGGGTCCGGAGGTGAGCATCACACAGTGCAAATGAAAGTAAATGGCTGGTACATTGTGGATATGTGACTACTAAGACTGTCAAATTAAATCTGCACTGAGCACAAAATGTTGGCTACAACAATACTACAAATCCCACAATGCTTTGAGAAGGGTACTTAAGACTGGTTAATTGAATCAACCAATGATCACCACTTGAGAAAGATGAAGCTGTCGAAACGCGTCGTGGTGTGCCTTGCTGGTCAAGTGCTGTTTGTTTAAATGCAGATTGCAAGCCTCTGGGAGTGCAGCATGCTAGTTTGAAATTACATTTTGGGATCTGTGGTCTGTTTCCCTCAACGATGCACTGGCAGTTAGTGTGCACCGCTACTTGGACCACTTTCGTTTGAACTACCATTTAGAAGCGGCGGCGCCCGTTGTTTGAAGACAGTGTGGAGTTGGTGAAGGGATACTCTGCCCTTGCGTGGGTACTTACCCTAGAAGACGGATGACTTTTGGTCAACTTCTAATGCGCGCTGCGCGACTCCTAGAAAAGGGACATGCTCATCACAATGGTGAGCAGATGTCCATTTTATGTTTAAAGACATCGATGTGGCCCGAGTTTGTGTGGAAAGGGTCCGGAGGTGAGCATCACACAGTGCAAATGAAAGTAAATGGCTGGTACATTGTGGATATGTGACTACTAAGACAGTCAAATTAAATCTGCACTGAGCCCAAAATGTTGACTACAACAATAATACTATAAATCGCACAATGCTTTGAGAAGGGTACTTAAGACTGGTTAAGTGAATCAACCAATGATCACCACTTGATAAAGACGAAGTTGTCGAAACACTTCTTTGTGTGCCTTGCTGGTCAAGTGCTGTTTGATTAAATACAGATTACAAGCCTCTGGGAGTGCAGCGTCCTTGTTTGAAAAAAAATTATATATATATATATATATTATCTACTGGCGGTCGCCAGTAGATAGTTATAGTTAGGACCTATTTTCCATAGGAAATCCGCAACATTCCATTTGAAATAGCTTTGGCGCCGGTTGACGAATCTTCGCGAAATGTTCCAACTTGTTGGGGCGCTCCGGTCCGCTCTTATCCTGAAAGTCTCGGGGTGATTCGTCAAGTGGGGGCCGAGAAAAAAGGGGGGTCCCAAAACGTGTTTTCCCCATTCATTTTTCCATAGGAACCGTTCATCGCGGCTACAGCCCGAACTGCTGTACGGAATTATACCAAATTTGGCAAATAGGTAGCCCTTGGTTCAGTGTCGTGCCTTTTGCTTAAATGGTGTAAATCTGTTCAGTAGTTCCTGAGAAAATCAAAAGTAAAGTCACATATATATCTATGGCCGAGTAGGGTCCGCGTACCCTCCCGATCACGAGCTGCATGCTAATTGGCTGTCAAGTGGCTGTCAACACTCCAAATCAGGAAGTGTTGGCAGCCATTTTATCCCTCGGTAGAACCGAGGCACAGAAACAAGTGCGCAAAACGCACAAAGGGGGCAGGGTAGAAACACCCTGACCCCTAGGTCTGCTCAGGGCGTCCCACAAGGACCCCCTGGGTAGAAAAAAGCATTTGTTTTTTTTTTTAAATCGGCGGGATGCGCTTAGGGTGCGCGGATCCCGCTGATAAAAAAAAACAAAACACAAGAAACAAGTGCGCAAAACGCACAAAGGGGGCAGGGTAGAAACACCCTGACCCCTAGGTCTGCTCAGGGGTCCCACAAGGACCCCTGGGCAGAAAAAGCATGTAGTTATTGGTGTTGGAGTGTCTATGGTTTTGCGAATGGCAGTCTGTAATTTAGAGTGGGTGTATCAAAGGTTATATTAGGGTGTGAGGAGGTGCATCAGATTATCACGTGGATGATGTCATCAGTGATGTCATCAGTGATGTCATTTGAGATGTCATCAGTGATGTCATCAGTGATGTCACTGACCATGTCATGAGTGATGTAATATGTGACGTCATCAGCAGTGCATTGCGGGGGCGCGAGTTATAGTTAGCTGAACTAACTATAACGGGTGAATTTCACGGGTTTTGTACGAGTGCAATGTCCAACTAACTATAACTGTCCCTAAAACCTATTGTTTTTTCAGTGAATTTGTAAGGTTTTTTAAATGCTAATTTCTAACTATAACGTGCCTGAAACCTATGGTTTTTTCAGTGAATTTCAAAGGTTTTTTAAATGCTAATTCCTAACTATAACATGTCTGAAACCTATGGTTTTTTTCAGTGAATATATATATATATAGTGTAGGTACATATATGTAGAATAGGTTATAGAAAATCTATACATCTTTTCCTGCTGATATTTTGCAGTCGATATTCCGTCCTCGATTTTCTGTGCCATCCATATTCTGGTTTCAATATTCATGATGCTCACCAAGTGATTCTATGTGAAGTAATACATGCATTTTTAAAAGGTACATATTAAAGCACACTCAATCAACTTTCCACAATCCAACTTTAAATCCTATAAATTAGATGGAATTTAAAGTTGAGGGTGTAAATTAGTTTAGCAGGCTAACTCACAACGTTGTGTATTTGCTAATCTATTCAAGATTTGTGAAATGCAAAGCTTATGAGGTTCATTTTATAATATAATATAATATAACAAGCTGACCTCAGCTACGAACCCTCCTTTCCACAACTCTTACCACAGGTGGAAGATGCCCAGCCTCTACACTCAAAATATTTCTGCTGGAGGATGTCCTCCCTAGGACATCCTGCATCAGGAAATCATCACAGCTGGAAGACCTGAAAGGTTACACCTTAGCTTACTTAAAGTTAGGAAACTTAATCTTCTTCTTAAAGTATGGAGTGTCCCAATTCTGCACAACTTTATAAGTGAAGTTATATTTTAACTCGCCACTAATTCAAAACAACTTTACAGAGAGCTTGGAGCATATCCATCAAGAACATTTTGGTAACGCAGTGGCAAACAGTGTGTTTTCAGCATTTTAGGGCTACAACAATGGTGAAAACGGACTGGAATTTAGGTGTCATTTTACTGGTAAGTTAGGAAGGTCCCACAATGAATTTCACTATATGGTTGTGACAAAAGATTGACAGTTGAATTAAATTTGATCAAAAGCAGCAGTCAAAACTGCATGGACCTAAAGCAGGCTTTGATATTGGCATTCCCCCCTCACAGTTACAGGTAAGTTGAGCACAAGGTGTTGCACAAAAGGAGACCTTAGACACCCACCAGCAAGACAAGTAGGCATGGTATTGGATAGGTGATTGTGTGAGCCTGGAATGAGTCCATTTGATGCCTGTTGCCTGGCTGAGGACACTAGTTCCATCTCCAGTTAGAGGACCCGTCAATGCACAAGCAGCAGCACTGCCTCCAAAGCTCTGTGTGGTGATGTCACTATTTGCATCTCGGATCCTGTTCTGTGATAGCATCTCATTTTGATGCTACTCGCATGGTTCTCCCAGTTCCTCTGTTCCCGGCTACGCTATGCTGCAACGCTATGCTACGGAACGCTACGCTGCAACGGAACAACAACGCCTCTTCCCGCAAATCGGAACACGGAAGTGTGAGGAACGCCGAAACGCGGCACGTTGGGCTGTATTGTGGAAATCCCATAGGAGAGCCCGTGAGCTAAACAGATCTGGCCACAGACCAGCCACAGACCGAGCCCGGGACCCTCGGGGCCCGACGGCCTTGAGTTGAGTGCCCTGAGACCCTGAGCCCTGAGACCGCACCCGGACCCCCGGGCCCCGATGGCCTGTAGTAGGAGATGATAACGGGCATGGACACGGGCACAGGACCCAGATTATAAGACGAGCTACAGGGAAAGTAGTGAAAGCTGCAGATAATCGGCGACTACGAGGCAGAGAAGAGGTGGAGGGCGCCTGGAAATGTCTGCAGTTAGGACCAGGGACGCATCTAAAACTGGTAGGAAGTGGTGAATTTGGTGTTAAAGAGTGTGATCGAGTCAACCCCCGTGCTAGGCCCCGTGGCCCCGTTGGAGAGAGAGTGGGACAACACGAACCAGGGCACCACTGGGTATCTCCTGTTACTAAAGGAGTAAACCACAGCTGAGTGTAACAAACATTAAGATAACCTAGACTGGTTATACTTAGCATATGTAACAACAGGTCGGACCTGGAAGGGCAGTGTAGCACGTAGCATGTAGCGCAAAGCTGGGGAACAGAGGTAAGTAAAAGGAAGACTGGTGGCGATGGATGGAGTGATAGTAAAAAGGAAAAAGCCCAGGTTGGGTGAAGAAACACTGGACAGAAAAGCACCCCTGAAGAGCCCTGTTTGAAAAACAAAAGTAAAGTATAAGGGTATAGCAGGGTGGATACCAATAATAAAGAAAGAGAAAAAGTACTCCAAAAAGAGATGGCACCTGGGAAAACAAAGCCACGTAAGAGCTTCAAAAATCCTAAAAAATCTGATGACAATGGATTAGGGGCAGATGGAATGGATACAAACCAGAAAGAGAAGGGAAAGTCAATGGCCCCCAAGGAGATATTGCAGTACGTGGAAAAACCATACAGAGGAATAAACAATCCTTGAATAAAAACCCCCAGCAAACTGAGTTAGGTGGGGCAAAAGGAGGAACTTCAGTCACAAAATCGATTATAGACTTTGTGGGGAAACATTTCAAAAGGAATAAATTGATAGAAGAAGAGCAGCTGGATGGCGATAACCAGCTAACATCAGTCAATTTGGTATCCCTGGAGATAGACTCCATAAATCGAACCCACCTCAATATCTCGGAGCTCTTCTTGGACCCAAGGCTGTCCTCATCACCCAGACTCTTTCCCCCTTCTGACGATCAAGAAACAGAGGGTGAGGGTGAAGAGTCAGACATAGATGGTGATGCTCAGAGTAAAGTGCATAGTAGCCTTACAAAGGAACACCTTGAAGAGAAGGAAGGAGCGGAAATATCACAGGACAGAGTGAATGACATTTCGGGGCCATCAATGGTTAATCTTGAGGTCACAGGAACTTCAAGTGCCTCAATGCTGGACGTAATGTTAATCCTGCAAAAAACACTGCAAGGCCTGTTAGAGGTGTCAGTAATGAATAATGACATTTTAAAAACTCAAAGAGAACAGTTCAAAATAATGGTGGGGGAATTGAAACAAATTAAAGACCTTATGCCCTCCATTGTTAGGCCAGTCAGTGAGGACCATCTAGGGGGGGAAGAGACCCAGCAGGGAGGTGTGATGAGTGATATCCTTACGCAGAAGGAGGAGCATAGTGTATTTATATCATGATACCCAATGATTATAAAGAAATAGGGGGAAAGGAGGAGCTATAAGCAGCGAATACCATGCCAGAGGAGATGGAGGAAAAACTCAAGAAAGGGTCAAACCATAATCAAGCAGGGGAAAAGGAAGGAAGTTATGGAAAAAGGGTATAAGAGTTTAACAAGGAACCTGATGGCAACCCAAAAAAAAAGAATATACCGGAAAAAGGAACAGCTAAAAGCAACTTAGAAGGAGGGGAAAGGAGGCAAAAAGGTGCAGGAGAATCTAGAATTAGAGAAAGTAGTGCTAGGAAACACCCTGCAAAAAAAAGAAGAGGGTGACAAGGAAAGGAGATTGGAAAAGACAGCACAAAGAGGAATAAGAAGGGACAGAGGCAAAAGGGAGAAAGGGAAGGAAACAGAACATCTAGAAAGAAGGGAGGAGGATTCAAAGGGGCTACCACAAGAATTAGAGGCAAAAGTTAGACAGGATCTGTGGCTATTCTTCGAGCCGATTGACCAGAAAATTAAACCCATTAAATCGATCACAACTGCTATTCTCCCTATCTAAATGTGCAAGTCTATGAAATATTGGCACTGAGGACCTCAGAGAAGTAGGATTTACGGTAAATAGAAAGGGAATGAAGTAACCAAGGTCCGCCTTTACTCAGGGCTAGTAAAGTCAGCATTAGTAAAGGCAGAGCACAAGTTACATAAAGAAGGTATCAGACTAGTACAGAGGACAGAAATGATTGAGCATAACAAGTATGAGATGCCACTCCTTATGAACCATGCAGGGTTGGGACTAAGGCAGGTAAGGTTGATCGATCCTGGTTGGGATACTAAGGAAGATCTTGAAATTACCATTAGATGCAAGGAAATAGAGAGAGCTAGGAAGGGTATACTGGCTGGAAATAGATATAGGGCTCTCGCATCCCTGGCATATGAAGAAGATGGGTGCTTAAGTGAGATCGACTAGGAGTTAGGGTCATCGCACAGCCTGGCCATACTATCCTGGAACATAAATGGATATAATAGAATATTGAATTTGAAAAGCTTTAACCGCTTAACCGCAGCGGCAATTCCGCCACGGTGCGGCGGTTTAGCGGAGTGGGCGGGGCCGCGTCGGCCAACGGACGTTTGCAGCACTACAGAGGTAGTGCTCGCGACGGCCGTTGGCCGACGGACGCACGCAACGGGTTAAAGAAGCTATTGACAGTAATGAAATCGTGTGTTTGCAGGAGACCTGGCTGTGCGACGAATCCCCAGTGATCGAAGGGTTTGTCCAACAGATCAAAGTAGCAAGGAAGAAGCAGTTTGGTCGATCCGCAGGTGGGCAAATGACGTTGGTCTCTACAAAAATTGCCAGGACGGTAGACCCCTTGGAAGTAAAATGCAAATGGGCAATAGGGTGTAGAGTGTTGTTGTTGAACCCAGACCCACGATACAAAGATATTACTATTTTAAATGTGTATATACAGAAGGGGAAAGAGAATAAATACAAGTCAGAACTGGGAAAACTTAAAGAAGATGTGCTATTTTTAACTGATAATTATCAGAAGGATGTGCTTTTTGTGCTGAGTGATTTTAATCATAAATTAGATCCTAGTAGGATTGACCCATGGTGTAAGGAGTTGTTGACTTCCTACAAGATAAATGATGCCATCTTTCCGAGGGTGGATATATCAGCACAAGATATGGCTCTTGGGCAAATTTTGGGCTCAATGGGCCTAGTTTGCATAAATGGCAGAATGGAGTCAGATCGACCTGCAAATCATACTTTTAAGAAAGGCCATCAACCCTGTCCGATTGACTATGTGTTTCCACATGCCTAGAACTTCGAACTAATTAAGAACTTTGAGGTGGTAAGAGTGGAGGGAAGTGATCACTACCCACTGAAGACTGAAATATATGGAGCAAGGAAAACACAAAGAGATACAGCTCTCCAGCTCCATATCGAGTACACAACGCGTCTTACAACACGTATATCAGAGGAGCATATTGAAAAATTAGCAGCTGTACAGCAGACCCAAACATTAGAAAACATCCCGAATACTAAGGATAATGGATGGTATGAAAATATAATCACCCAATTGGTGGAATGCCTAAGGGTTAAAATAAAACCAAGTAGATTAGGCGGTGGTAGGATAAATAGAACCCAAAGCAAAGAGAAGACCTGGTTCGATGAAGAATGTAGTAAAGTAAAAGCAAGTATAAAACAAAGGGAAAGAAGACTTAGGGAAATTATAATGTAGAATCATTTCACAACCTACAGAAATTAAGGATAAAATATAAAATGATTATTAGAAATAAAAAAGAACATACAAAGAGTGCTGCTGGGCGAAATTATTGTCTGTAATAGAATCTATAGACTTAAAAGGCTTTTGGAAGCTGGTTCAAGAAAGTTCAGGCAAAGTACTAGGGTCCTTGAATTGCATGGTACCAGAAGATGATTGGGTAAGGTATTTGGGGGAAATATATGGGAAATGGCCAGCAAAAGAGAGATTGAGAACTATACTGTGGCCAGGTGTGAGGGAGGAGATTAAGGAACACTTCACTCCTAGTAATATTAAAAAAGTATATCTAACTTAACCCTGATTCGAGCTGCAGGCCCAGACAACCTCCCTGCAGTGATCATAAAAACCAGGCCAGAGTGCTGGGCAGAATTATTTTCAAAAATGTTCCTTGGGATTCCTAATACAGGTCATATACCATAAAACTGGAGAGGAGCAATCATAAGACCCATCCATAAATGAGGAGATATAAAAGCCCTGAAGAACTATAGATTAATTAACCTTTTGGACATAGGAGAAAAAGTATTTGCCAAAATAATCTTGAAAAGACTCAAGGATTGGGCAGAAGCCAATCAGGTTGTGCCCCCGGTACAGGGGGGGTTTAAGGAGGGGCACTCTACAGTCGACCACTGCTTTGCACTCTGGTCCATTGCGCGGAAGTCTATCGAGCAGAGGGGAAGTTTGTTCTGCTGCTTCGTGGACTTCCACGCAGCATTTGATCTAGCGGACTGCAAGACGCTGTGGGAGACGCTGATTGGATATAACATCCCAAGGGACCTGCTAAGGCTAATACAAGCACTACTCACTTATAATTGGGTGCAGATAATTTTGGACATAGAGGGAGCCTATCTCAGAAAATCCAAATTGGAAATGGGCTAAGACAGGGGTGCGTACTGGCCCCCCTTCTTTTCTCCTTATTCATAGCAGACTTACATTCAGTCTTAGGCACTGCAAGGGGGGCTAGCCCAAAGTTAAATGGAAAACATATCTCATGTCTATTATATGCAGACGACCTCGTAATAACAGATCAAACAGAGATCGGCCTGCAAAGAAAGATGACTATGTTCAATGAATACTGCAGTCTTAAAAAACTTGTTGTGAATATGGACAAGACAAAGGTACTAAGCTTTGGAAAAAGAAAAATAAGGTTCAACTGGTTTTCGGGCTCCACAAAGTTGGAAAAGGTAAATGAATATAGGTACATAGGGATGTGGTTTGAGAAAAATTTAAATTGGCACACTCATCTAGATCCATTAAAACTGAGGGCATCAGCCTCTGTTAGCGGTCTAAAAAAAATTAATGGAGTCTATGGTGAAAAGTCGGACAGACTGGTCTAAAAAGCTTATACAGCCATGGTACCACCACAATTCCTATACAGAGCCGAATTGCTATATCTGAGTGGTAAAAATGGATGGGATGTCAAAGAGGGAAAATGCCTGAAAAACGTACTATCGTTGCCCAAGTCCTCAATGGTCCAGGCAGTGAGATTAGAAACTGGATTGACATCTTGGGGTATAACGGCATGCATGGTGCTATTAAGATTTTGGAAGCGCCTGGGCGGTGGAGAAGAACATAAAATCTTGCAGTGGTGTAGAAACGAGATACTGAAGAGCGAGCTAACGTGGGCAAAAGGGATAAGAGAAACTATAACCAAAGCTTGTAAAATTATGAGGATCAAGCTGTGCCCTCAGACTTTACAAATTGAGGTGGATAAGAGGGAACTTCAGGCCCAGGGGAGAGAAATCTCTCGAGCCCAGGACCAAGATTATCTGTTGGGAAAAAAATCTGTACGTTTTATGGCTAACTCGTGGCAAAATGAACAACATTTCCCTTATATTGATAGACTACCCTGCTTTTGGATAAGAAGAGAATTACTAAGGTTAAGAACTAGTGTTAACCCTTGTTATGCCAACAACAGGGTAAAAAGAGCAATGATTGATAGCAAGGGAAATGTGTTTGTATTCCGGGTATTAACGTGTGATATTTCACATATTTTACTGGATTGTCAGAAGGTTTTGGATCTATGGAAAGTGTTTTTTGCCCAATTTTTAAAAAGTATGGTATTAAAAATAGGGTACAAGCAGTAGAGCTTTTAACTGAAATGAGCAATTTAGATATAGCTTGCGCTATGGGGAAGTTCATCTAAAAAGTTAAAGAAACCCTTAAATGTGAATAGAATTGAAATTCTTGTTTTAAAAATCTCATATGACATACAGTATGTTGCACTGAATGATGGAAGGATCAATGATTTGTAAATGGATGAATTTTATGACAGATTTTATTCAAGAAATTTGACTTTAGGAGCTGTATTTATGGAGATTTTAAATGTTTAAGGACTATCTAGTCCAAATAAACTTTTGTTTTGAACTGAACTACTCCCAATACAGATGCTACAAAGTCCTCCACTTCTGGAATTATGGACATTCTCCTCTCGTTCACATGCAGTAGACTCTTTGCATAGAATCCTCAAGGTGGCACCCTCTACATTGCTAATATTGCTTGGATGAGCATGTACTTTTCAGAGTGGTGAATGCAGAAAGTATGAAAGCCTGCCACCTGTACTAGAAATGGAAAATATTTACTTGCAGAGGGATTGCTGGGCATTACTATAGATTGAGATACAAGTCAAGCTCCATATTATGAAACTGTTAATAGACTGCCATATTTAAATGTACACTACAAAGCCAAATCACCTCCTTAATGGAGCTTGAACTACTCAGCAAGAAGGTTGTACTTTCCAACAACGATACCAGCACATGTAAACATGGCTGATATGCATTAAAACAGAAGGTGTCAGCTCATCTCACTAAGAGCATATTGTAACAAATACCAAGAAGGTGCCATTGTTAAGCAATTTGCAAAATACAATGTGGATAAAGTAATAATGGTTAGACCTTATTAGGACTTTAAAGACCACTATGAAAGGCGATTTTTGGATCTTACATTATGATCCCTTTTAGAAAATAAAGTGCAGAATTGTACATTGAAATCACATTGGGCCAGGTGTATTGGCCAAAACATGATAAGCTATAACTTCCACTTAAAATCTAGAATCACCTTTTCTACATGTGTATCGAGCTCTTATTTTGCTCCTTTAGGATCTCTCTAACTTCTCTATTCTCTCCCCATCTCCTAATCTCTGTCCCCACTGGCTCCCTCTACCTGTTACCCACTAGCAGTTTCTGTTTGCTGCTGCATCTATCTTCCCATCCTTGATTCTCCTGCTCTCTCTCTTGCTTTTTCAATTTACTCTCCTTTCTTTCTCTCAATTGTCTCTTCTTTTCTATAACCTCTTCTCTCTATCTTCTCTTTAATCTTCCCAGTACTTCTCAATTTTTGTTATTTATTCTCTAGCCCTCTTCTCCATAGGCCATGTATAACAACTGAAACTTTCTCTTGGCTGTGCATGGCCATTAGCAGCACCTGCCAACTTTCTTTGACCATTGCGCTTTTGCTGTTCCCCAGTACCAGAAGCCTACCATCCGAGGGACCTCTGGAAACTAAAAAAGTCCCCTACAATCATGGACAAAGAAGTTACTGCAATGTGGCCATCATATCCCTGCAGCGTGTTGTCAATTCTTGTTGGATAGGACATCTGACTGCATGGATTTGGTGGGTTTTAACCACATTTGGGCAGACAATTACCCGTTGATGTCCACCACACTACCTTCACAGTGTGGTGGACTTCAATGGGTCCTACTCAGTACTGGGAAAAAAAATGTTTCTGCTAAAAACACCAGAGACATTTAGTTTCCCAATGCTTCCCTAGAGTTGTGAGTCTGATGTTTTATTTTGCTGAATTGCGCAGCACAATGTGCACACTGATGTTACACAGAAAAGCCAAAGTGAAAGCAGACAGTGCTAATGGAATCTGTGGGGATTCACAAATGTTCAACCACACAGCGTTCATACACTTCTCTCGATAAGAATTGTACCCCACTTGTTTAATTGGTCTATTGCCAGTGAAAGGAAAGGCTCTATAAGCCCTCTAAGACACAAGGAAACATCAAGATTTTGCCTTGCAAATTGACACATTCTGGCAATGTGGGTAGATGCAGTATTTAGGCCAGGGTTTGGTCAGCATCCAAGAAAACCTGCCAAGGCCAGCAAATTCTGAAAACAAGGCACCTAGGTTAGCCTGGGGTGGTGATACTTGTGTTGATTCCAACATCGCTTCTTACCCAGAATACCCTTCAAATATCAAACTTTGGCTAAATCACAGATCTTCCTCATATTTCTGTGAAGGAAATTTCCAGAATCTGTGAGGATCCATTAAATTCCTACCATGGAGTGATCTCACACTTTTCCCAATGAAGCTCCCCCAAATGTTCACCAAGTATTAACCATTCAGGACATTAATTACATAGGACCTCGTAATAGCCATTTCTTTACTATGACCATAAATTAGATAAGGATAAAGCAGACTTTCAAAGGAGTCAATAAACTTCAAAAAGCATATTCATATTCCACAGATCTTAAATTATAATATATAAAAATCAGAAAATGTTAGTGAATGTTCTTCAGGGATGCCTAGAGAGGTAAATTATAATACAAATTCTTACAGCCTCGTTTGCCCTGATTATAGTTTCCACAATATGTAGATCAAGGAGATGAATCCTCAGTGTGTTGACCTTGGCAGGGTAATCTAGATATTGAACCATTTTTGCAAGATGGATAGTTTGTTACAGCAGCCCTTTGTGAGATGGCAGGCTATGCTGGGTCGTTTCAGGCTCACACTAACAATAGTTAGGGTATTTGCAGCCATCTGCAGCAGGCACGTTGATCTAGCAAACAATGTATTTCCTGCAAACAAAATAAAAATCTCTAGAGCAGATACATTATCCCACCAGGCTAGATTTAACAACTGGCAAGTGCCTTTAGAAAATCTGTAGGCTGGAGCAATAGGTTAATCACAGAACTATGCCATATTGGAATCTGGAGATGTCTGATTGGACATTGCTTCTGAATGGCTGGTAGATTTAGGTAGTAACTCAAGAGCAACATGACGTAATGTCCTGTGCAATCTTTTCGCACTGCAAACTCTTGTCTGACATGCCATATGTGAAAGGTAAGATGGATTTCAGCTAATGCCTATTGAATTCTTGGCCTCTCTGATGTGACTGTGAACTAGGGTTGATACCACCTGCAACACCAGCTCTTCACACACAGCTCTGTGGCGTCCTCATGGATCCATCATATCTCCTCTGGTATTCAGCATCAACCTAATCCCCTTACAAAACCCAATTAAATCACTCAACCTCACCTGTTACAACTATGCAGATGACACCCGAATCATTTTTAAAATGGATGGTCTGGAAGACCTCTACAATTTAAAACTTGATGAATGATTTTGGGCCATAAACACATAACCATCTAATGCTAAATAAAGCAAAGACAGAGATTATGACTAGCAGATATTAGCAAAAATGCCAGCCTACCATCGCTTGGGCTAAGGAACACGAGGCACTTCCAACAATATAACAAAACCTAGAGGTAACCATACATTCAAACTTATGTCTGATGCCACATGTTAACAACGTCATCCAGAGTGCCTTCTACAGAATGAAAACACTATGATGCATCCTTCCACACCTTGGATATCAAAAGAAACTGCAAGCCATCTTCACACTTGACCATGCCAACAGCTTATAACTTAGAGCACCCATATTCATCATATGCAAAATACAGCTAATGCAAAATACAGCTAATCCAGAATACTGCTTCAATATTTTTTTCTGCCTCCACCCAAGATAACACATGGCTCTAGTCTTGCAATCACTCCACTGGCTACTTATAGAAAGAAAGGCAATTCTGAAAGCCTTTTGCATTGGCCACAGAGCTTACAAGGAAAGGACTGCTATACCTACAAGCTAAATTTAAGCCGTACTTACAGAACACAACACTGCACTCCAGACTTCCGTAGGTACTGCTTTCTCAGTATAAGCCATTAAGCTCTGGAATTCACTACTAGTCAGCATTTGAAGCATCCAGGAGCATACACTTTAGAAGACAGTTAAAAACATGGCTATTTCCAAGACAACTACACTACCACACATTCGGGCAACAGAACCCTGAAAGACAATAACATCCTTAAGCTCAATCTTCAGGTTCACTGACAGAATATCGACAACTAAAACATCCCCATACCAGAATATCGAGTTATAAATATAGATGTCAAAAATATCGACATCCTATATTTATGATGGTAAGTACGAAAATATCGGAAAAAAATATTGTTGTCATAAATATAGTTGTACAAAATATTGTTTTTTATATATATACAATAAATTAATACATATTAAATATATTAAAGAATAAAATTAAATTAAAAAAATATAAATTAGATTTATTATACATTTTAACAATTATACCAAATAAACGTAATTTAAAAAACTTAAACACACATAAATAATAATTAATATATATATTTACTTTAAAACAATTATTAAACTAATAATTTTAATGTTTTATAATTGTAAAATTAAATAAAAATGTAACAAATAAATATAAATATATATACATATAACAATAACATAAAATCTATTTTAAAAACATTCTATTATAAATTAAAATATTAAACTATTTAAAAATCTTTAAACTTACATTTCCCACTCCACTCAGTGCAACAGAAGGGAAAGTGTTGCCTAGCGGAGGGGTAACAATTACTATCCCCACTCCAATGAGTGCAACAGTAGGGATAGTGTTGGTTAGCGGAGGGATAACATTTATTATTACCACTCCAGTCAGTGCTACAGCAGAAAAAGTGTTGGATAGCGGAGGGGTAAAAATTACTATTCCCACTCCAATGAGTGCAACAGTAGGGATAGTGTTGGTTAGCGGAGGGATAACATTTATTATTACCACTCCAGTCAGTGCTACAGCAGAAAAAGTGTTGGATAGCGGAGGGGTAAAAATTACTATTTCCACTCCAGTCAGTGCAACAGTAGGGAAAGTGTTGGATTGCGGAGGGGTAGAATTTACTATTCTCACCCCAATGAGTTCAAAATTAAAAGCAAACAAAATATCATCAACAAAATACATTTTTTCTTAAAAAAGTAAATACAAAAAAATGTAAATATGTTAAAAATAAAAATAAAAATATATTTAGTATTAAAGCAAAAATAACAACATATTGTAATGTTAAATACCTATCACAAATACCTACAAATATTATATTAAATAAAAAAAAAATTATTTTCAAACAAATAAATATTTTTATTTAGAAATGATTTATTATTACATAAATGTAGTCTATTTACTTCCTACCCTATAACAACACACAACTCACATTGAAAATAAAAAAAATGTATTTGCGTAATTGACATAATTAATTTTCAATTAAACAAATATTATTAATTAAAAAACAAATTAAAACACATAAAACGTAATTAACTTCCCAGCCTTTACACCTATAACCCCCACGAACAACACCTAAAAATAAACTGTAAAAAAATTCAATACACAATAAAAAAAAAATCAATTTAATAACTAATAGTATTTAACAACTAATTATAAAGTAAATAAAATTAATGTACTCCACACCCTTTACCCCTATAAACCCAAAACCCACACACACAAAAAATAATTAAACTTTTACCCTAATTAATTATCAATTAATTAATTAATATTTATTCTCAACTAATAATTAATTAAAAATAAATCATTTCCCACCCTTTACCCCTAAAAACCCCACAACCCACAACTAGAATTATTTAAGTAATTTCCATATTTAGTTGTCAATTAATATTAATTACCAACTAATTATTAATTAATTAAAAACAAATTACCTTCCACCCTTTACCCCTATAAACCCCACAACCCGCACCAAAGATTTACCCCAAAAATTTAAAACACAATTAACATTATAAAATCTCAATTAAATAAATAAAAAATATTAATTAATTTATTATAATTAAATTACTTCCCACCCTATTCCCCTATAAACCCATAACCTGCTACTGAACTAAAAAACGCAAAATGTAATTAAAATAAAATTAATAACTACTAAAAATTTAACACATATATTAAAAAACATAAACAATACTTATGCAAAAAAAATACATCACACACATTTAAAATATATACTAAAATACATAACACTAATTAAAAATCGATATTTCTTACCTTAAAGTCGATATTCTTCACCACGATATTCTTGCTGTCGATATTTCTGTGTCGCGATATTTGAAACTCGTTATTAGTGTAAGTTGACATTTCCAACTCGATATTTTGACTGAATACCCAATCTTCAGTTTACAATACACAGATTGGAAACAACCCAAACGGCAAACTGCTTTTGATAGGGAGCTAAGTTAAGGAGAGCTAACCTACAGTTTGCCGGTGTATTATATAGTTATATAATTTCATGTATAACATTTTTGTACCACATTAATACAATAAAACACGGCAGTCAGCAACAAACTGTAACTTACACCTCTTACGTTGACATATGACATATGTGCTACAAGGGTTGTTTATCACTTGTACTGTGCAGTCAATAAACCAGCTATCACTAAATGAACAGGCATGGAATAACTGAAGCGATCTGTCACACACTGCAGGTTAATTGTAGGACTTTCATTTAGTACACAACTGCAGGTCCCAAATATATATATACTATGGCTGCTTCCTTACATCTCATAATGACACTAAGATATTGGGTGTTAGTAACAATGCACATCTCAGCAGCTCTCTCCGCTTCTCTTTCCCTACAACCATGTCAGCTCAGGCCCACAACTATACACAACATTTCTGATTGGACAACCCAGTGCAGTAACTATCTAAGCAGACTATAATCATAAGAAATACCATAAAGGGACCTGCAGACCTGTTCAAGGCTGCCAACATACTGAAAAAACATAAATTAAATGTCTGTGTCTCACACACCTCATAATCCACCACTCTCCTATGCACTGCATCCCATAACAAGATAACCGCACCTCAGTGGTCAATACGTGCAACACTTCCCACATAAGATCACAAAACAAAGGCAACACTCTTCCAACCACACACCATCCTATATGGCGTAGCGTACTGTCCATGTACGTAAACGCTTCAGTGCGACACATTGGGGTAGTAAGGGCATTGCAAATGCTGCAATACAAAATAATACAATATAATATCTATCATTCTCGAACAAGCTTTGTTTTTATCCTTGTAAAATCTTTGTTTCCATCACACTTTAGAATTGCAAAAAAATGTGATTAGTTTGTGCTTAATAACTGCTGATATTTGTTCAAATATTTGTACAGTTTGTTTACAAGTATTTACAATTTTTGTGCATTAGAAATCATAACAACAAAACAAAGTTGTTTCTAGCTCAAACAGATCAAAGGTTACTAAAAATGCTGCAAAGCATGCTGCTGGGCAGTGGAATGTCCATCTCAAAGGTTGACTGGTAACCTTTCCGTTACTTATAGCTGTATTTGAATGTGGAACTGGTGCTAATGAAGTGAAACAATTACCAAGACAGTGCTAACATTTCAAAATGACAAAACAATTAAGTAAAACTGTCACAAAATGTGCCGCATTAAGTGGCATCATTTGTGTATTCTTGATGCATAAGTTAGTTAACCTTGCTGCATTTGGGCCTCCCCTGCAGCATAATTCCGGTGGTCCTGCCTGTATCCCAGATTTTCACATTGTTCACTTTTACAAAATCCTTTCTTTTTGCAGTCAGAGAAAGAAAAGTAAACAACATCTCCATGTTAAAAAGAAAAAGCAGCAATTTGTCAGAAGACACAGCCTGACATTTAAACTCTGGGGTCGATTCCGATTCGGGCCGGAAATCTCTCCGACCGAGCCGGACCCGGAGAGATTTCCGACCGAATCGGACCCGTGCAGTCCGACCGAACGAGTACGATGCGTCCGTATGTTATCGGACACGAGTCGGTCGGACTCCCATTGAACTCAATGGGAGCCGGTCGTACAACGCGTACGCGGGCTCCCATTGCCTCAATGGGTGCGAGGCGGACAAGGGCGCCCCCTACAGCGAGTACGCCGCGAGCGCCCGCGGCGTACACGCACAGGTAGGGGGACCCTTGGGTCCCCCTGTGTGCGCCTCGCACGGGTACGCGTACAGGGGGTCCGACACGGACCCCAAAGTACGGCTCCGACAGCGAGTTCGAGTCGGACGGCGCGAGTCGGTCGGAGCGGTCGAGGTGCGCATCGTACTTACCCGGCCGGAAAACGTCTCCATTGCGCGGTGCGAATCGGGTCCGAGCGAGTCGGTCGGAGCGGTACGATCCGGGTACGAGTCGGTCGGAGCGGTCGGGTCGCCCGGACGAGTCGGTCGGCGAGTCGCATCGTACTCGCTCGGCCGGACCCGCGTACGGTTCGGTCGGGAAACAGGCTTTCGCATGGCTTTTTTCCCGACCGAATGGTATTGGGTGCGCCTCCGACCGAGATCGGAATCGGCCCCTCTGTCTTTGAACATGCAGCAAATGTAACAAGGTGATAAAAGGCCTGATTTAGATCTTGGCGTATCGGGTCCCACCATGACTTTTTCGGCAGTCTTCCCGCCCGCCGGCTTGGCAGTCCACCCGCCCTATTTAGATGTTGGTGATTGCATAGACGGAAGACTGCCGTGGTCCCACCAGTAAATCTCAACCACATTGACAGCAGGATGAGCAAAAGAGGATTTTGGTTGGCAATACTGCCACTTTGTCCACCTGGCCAATCACGATGTGCCTTCCTGCCTCAGCAACTGTGGCGAGTAAACCTCCATACCTGAGTTGGCAGAATGGAATGCATATAAGGCACAGACTCACCTTCCCACTTCTTGTACCACCATGGACTCAATCCTACACGTCCTGCCTCTGCTGCTGCTGGCTCATCAGGATGCAAATCAACACCATCTATGCTAAAACCGAAGGTAACCTCCCCAATTACCTGTTACCTTTTCACTTGTCTCTTCACATTTGCTCAGGACTCATGCATATTTAATCACTCACACAAGCAATAGCATACCAATGTGCATTCCATAGGTCTCTAATGTTGATGTTTAAGAAATTTAAAGTAACACACCTGTATAACCACATTGTGTTCGTAAATTTTGTGCCAGCTGCCTTCCAAAAAATGTACACTTGCACAAAAAGGATAATAAATCAAAAATCAAAAACTCACATTACATGTGTATTTAAACGTACAATATGAACACTCTCACAATAAAAACATATGCATTATACATCATTGGGATAAGTGCAATGTAACATCATGTAGAAATTGCACTAGACAAGCTGTAACCTTCACCTCATAGATTACCTGGAAAATCAATGGCAGTCCCAAATTTGAAGCACTCTACATAATCATCCATGTACAATTTCCCATTGTCTTGTGCAAGTACAGCATTATAAACGCTTTCAATTTGCACATTATAATACAAGGTGCAATGCATATGTGAACATACTTATCAGTAATCAAAGTGAAACAAACACAATGAAACTTGGGAGGAGGTGACTTGGGTTCGGGTTTGGGAGGGGTGGTCTTGGGTTTGGGAGGGCTGGTCTTGTTTTGGGATGGGGCTTTGCTTTTTTAGGGTATCTTGGGAGGTAGTAGGGGGTGGTTCCTGTATTTTTAGGGGTGCTTTGGGATGTAGAAGTGATGGGTTGGGGGGTGGAAGAGGTAGGTGTGCATTTGGGCGGGCAGTGGGTGTGGCAGTGGTCAGGGCAAGGGCAAACATAAGACTTTCAGGGGGAAAATGGGTAGGATGTTCGGAAGGGAGTTGGGATTGAAAGGAAGAGGGAATGGAAGTGTCTGTTGTGAATGTGCCTGTTGAGGGTGCAGGAGTATTTGCGTCTGGTGTAGGTCATGCACATTTGGGTGTGTGTTGCTTTGTTGGTGTGTGTTGTTTGGGTGAGTGTGGGCATTTCTGTTTTGTGGGTGTGTGTGCTGTGAAGGTGCTGGGTGTGGTTGTGGTGCATGTGGATGTGTCTGTGGTGGTGGTGCGGTGTCTGGGGGTGTGCTTGTGGTAGTGCATGTGAGTGAGGTGGTGGGTGCGATGTCTGGGGTGTGCTTGTGGTAGTGCATGTGAGTGTGGTGGTGGGTGCAGTGTTTTGGGGTGTGCTTGTGGTGGTGGATGTGGCTGTGGTGGTGGCTGCAGTGTCTGGGGTGGGCTGATAGTGGTGGTGGTGGTAGTGCATGTGAGTGTGGTGATGGCTACAGTGTCTGAGAGTGTGCTTGTGGTGGTGGATGTGGCTTTGGTGTTGGGTGCATTGTCTGGGGGTGTGCTGGTGGTAGTGCATGAGAGTGCAGAGGTGGCTGCGGTGTCTGTGGTTGTGCTGATGTCTGCCTGTTTGGATGCACGCCTGCGTTTTTTGTGGGGTTAGTGTTCCTTTGTGGGTGTGCTGCTTGTGTCAGTGTGAGTGGTTGCGTGCAAATGTGTGGGTGTGCTTGGGACAGGTCTGGGAATAGGGGCTTTGGATGGAGACAGGGCAGGAGGTGGGGCACAAGGTTGGAATGGGTGGAGGCAGCTGTCAGTGAGGAGGCTATACCTTGAAAAGACCTCCGTAGTCCAGATATAGCACTGAAGGTAGGCTATGTGTTGCAATTGGCAGCCAAGCCCCTGGATGGCATTCAATGGTGCAGTCTGGCCTACAGAGATGTTCCTGAGAAAGTCAGTAGTCTCCTCACTCAGTGCAGCCAGGGGGACAGGGGCAGGTGCCTGGAGCAAAGCAGAAGCCACCCCTTTTATGGAGTGTGGGTGTGGTCAACTGCAAGGGAGGAAGAGGGAAGGTGTACATGGTACTCTGGGTGGCAGACAAGGATGCAGGTGTAACATGAGCAGTTGGGTTTGCCAACACTAGGGAGTGCTCGCTGGAGTAGACCTCAGAAGAAGATGTTGAGTTGCTGGTGTCCTCCGTTGCACACCCCTTCACCCTCCATGCCACTGGCTCATTCAGTGTCATTGGTGTCCACACCGTAATCACAGGGGCAAGCTGTTTCCCCACCTACGTTGGCAACTTCTCCTTCACCTGCCCCAGATGATGCCCAAATGACATATAGAATAGTGTTATTGGATCTGTGTAAACAGAACTGATCATGAACTTTGATCATAAAACAGTTCCCAAGTTTTCAGATTTCACCTGCTTCAAGTCTCTCAAACTTTGGTTCTACATTAACATAAGCTCATGCATTTAGGCAGCATATTCAGGAACCATTTGGTCACAGTTATGTCATTCCCCATGTTAGCCCCTATATCATGCATGATCTTGTCTCCTATCAATTATTATGTCTCTCCAGGAACTGTTTCACACCTCTGAATGGTTTTCCTTTGTTGTTTAGAATAGTGAACTGATGTCACCAAAAAGGATGTCAACCAAAAAAACCTTTGTGCAGTGAGTTCACTATGCCCTAAAATCTGTATACTTTCCATTCTCAATAAGTTAAATATGAATACATGTGTGTCAACAAATACTGCAATGTTATACCAATATTAGCATAAACTGAAAGCAGGTTACCCTTGTTTGGGCATTTCACCACGGTAACACTTATTTCTAGTCACTAAAGTATATGTCAATTGTCAAAAATCATAAATGAATTCTACGCTGAAATAGCTTAGCAATTTATCACATACTATGTAGATACCTATGATGTTGAAGACCATCAGAAACAAATATTTGGGTGGATTGACAACTGACTTTTACAGCATAAGTAAATACATAGCCCTTGAAACATTTCTAATGCACTTCAGCACAGAGCAAAACACATTTTCACATTTCACTCCTAAATACCTCTAGTTATTTGAAGTTTGTTGTATCTTAGTGAAATATGCTGGCTTTCAATATAGTCAAAAATTAAGTAGAACATTGCAGTAATTATTACATACGCTAATTCACATGTAATATTTTATTCAAAGATTCACATATAAATCACAATATGCTACATATTACACCTTGATGCATTTCAACAGTTGCCTAATGAATCATGAGTCAGGGCTGATTTTGAGCTTTCCTGATGGGATACTCCTATGTGATGGAAAATCCCATCATGCTAAATCCCTTTAAGTTTGCCATTTATCTCCATCATAGCTTTATCATCTGAACATGACAAAGGACATTGAGAAATGGTTTAGGGTATGTGTCACTCTGTCACCAATGTGTACACATTTCTGTCTGTGATTCAACAAAAATTGTATGTCTATCAGTATTATTTGTCACAAAACAGACTGGCTTACACACACATCTTTGTGAAAGAGTAAGACATCATGCTACTCTGTCACTTTTAGCATGTATGAAACAGCATTCCTGATACTAAACACAATGTGGATATGTTTTTATTCCACAATGTAGCTATTAATACTGATGTCACTAGTCATTTTTTATCACATACTCACTCTTGTTTGTGTAGAATCCCAACTTACCAATGTGACGTTTGGTACATCCACTATGTCCTAAGTGCCTAGTATGCTATGTCACATGTAGTAGGGCTACCATTACATCTTTCACAACAGTGAAGGAGCATCACACCTTACACAATAAACTTTAATGGCTTGTTTGGTACAACTGTCCCTCATGACATCATACAACATGATGGATATGTTGAGTTTCGGCAGCCATGTTTCTGCTCAGAACAGTCCATTGGTTGTGAACAGGAATCAGGTGGGATCCTTTCCAACAAATTAATAGACAAAGCACATCATCATACACATTGTGTAACACTTACACCTTCAAGAACTCTTCTTGAGCATTGGACATGGGTCAGCCCTAATGCTGACACTAACAATCCTGCCTGTTACAAAAAATTTGTCATGTAACATGTGAAACTCTAATAAGAACTTACCCCCTTGTTGCTGCTGTCGGGATCTCAACTGCCCATCAAGCTACGGATAGGCCATCGTAAGAATGCAGACCATTAGGGGGGTTAGGGTGGGGCACACGCGCCTCCCACATTGGAAGGATTTCACGAGCTAGACTTCAGTTGACTTTTGGGTCCAGCGTCGAAGGTCCTCCCACCTCTTGCGGCAATGGACACTGCGCCACTTGTAGACCCCCAGGGTCTGCACCTTCCTGGCATTGGCCTTCCATATGTCCCGCTTCTGATGGACATTGACCTGTGTGGATACAAGAAATGAAAGAAAAAACAATGGTTTTGTGACTTTGTGTTTGTCTGTATTGTGGTAACAAAATGTTTCTACATCTATCACTAGCATAACTCATAAGTTAGCATACAACATGTGTATTGTCACATGCTGACCAAAAGCCATATCTTAATACACACTTTTATAGTGACCTGTTGCCTACTCTAATCCCATGTCATGGTCTAAACTCACCAATCCAGACTTGTGACATAATCTAGCCCAGGGGCGTCTACATATTCTTTGATGTGACCTACAAAAGATTGTGAACTGATGAAGGCTAAACATGTATACTTATGGCACAGTGAATAGTGGCCACTGTGAGTAAGGGGCCTGCAGTTTGGACATGACACACTTTCAAATGGGAGAAAAAAGAGATGAAGTGTTAGCTCAAGGAATTAGGTAACTCGCCCTTTCAACTGTGGTCCATTTAAAAGCATTCAGGGGGATATTTGTAAACACACCTCAAAATTAAACCTGGCAAGGATATATGTTTATGATAGATTTACCTCAGTGCTTCAGTTGTTTTTTCCTGTGACTCAGCTCCAGCCTGGCCCATGATCCTCACTGAGCACTGCTCATTGTCAGGCATTGTTATCTGCAGCCTGATGATCATGATGTCGCATGAACACACCCTTCCCTTAACTTTAACATGCACAAATGGTCTTGTGCCCATCAAATAAATTACCTCAAGGCTGTGTGCTACTCTGAAGGGGTCTGGCAGCTACTAGGAGCTCCCATATAACTGTTTGGAAAGCCCTGAAATAGGCTGAGTGATTTGTTGGACCATACACATAGGTAATATCATTTCCATTTTGTTTATACCAAAAACAGTTTTATGTACAGTTGTAAAGAGCATATAATGTGTTTCCTTATTTTGATGATGTGAGTTTTTAACATAGCACATGTAATTCAAGCATATACATAGGTACATCTATCCATACACACCAATTAGAATCTAGGGCTTTAAACACACAACACATATTAATGTTGTTGTTTTTTAACATTGTAAAGTGCTTAGAAATCCCGACCATAATTGTCCTCTGTAAGGAACAAAATATATGACAGTTCACATCACTAAATACAGTTCATTCAGGGATTCAAAGGAACATTGTAGCCTGTGTCAATGGAAAAAAAACAGACAGATTCCCATATATGTTTCAGGCATGTACCTGTTAGTCTGGTGAGTCATAGAGCTGGCCATACAGGAAGAGGACCTCCTGTGCCAGCAACTCCAGCTCCTCTGGTGAAAAGGCAATGGCCCTCTCATCTGTTCAACCTGGCATCGTTGCTCCCAGAGGCGACAAACAGCAGCAAAAGCGGAAAAGGTCTTGATGGCAGCAGTGTTAGGAGGCAAGTGAGCTTTTTTTCTAACCGACGCATACATGTACCGAATGTACGCGATTGTCAGCGTAGATGGACAGAGCCATTGGCCTTCATACGTTACTCTCACCAATGTTAGATTATGGCTGTGTCCGTTGTGTAGTTTACCACCCACTACGTGATGAACTTCCGCTGCACCTGTCTGATTCTAAATGTACTATTAGCTAGGTCAGATACCGGCCATTTTAAAATGATAAAATAGTGTGTTTGTGACTGTTAGGTGTGTCACCACCACTCAAAATGGGGGCTAGTTGGTTTACATATTCAAACTTTGATAGACACTCATTCTTAAAAAAAAAACATGTAAATGTAGTGTGTTATTGAGCTTGAAAGCAATATTAGCACGGTATTGTTTCCATCTCCGTTGATGGTATTTTTGGAGGGAAAAACAATTATGTATAAATAATACAGTTGAAATGTATTCTTTTCAATTTTTTATTTTATAATAGACTATAAATGTCATTTGTGAAGAATAGAGGACAAAAATCAAATGTTGGATTAAAATATGTAGTTAAACTACATATATTTTGTAGAACTACATCACTTTAGTGTTAATTACCAAATATGTTTCTCTACAAAAGGTGTCAAATGTTCAAATGTATTTTCCAATGCAGACATATGAAACCTGCGAGAGTGAGGAGATGACAGCTTCAGGTACACCGCCCATTTCCAGACCTTGCCACCATGGAAGAAAGGGATAATAATGAAAAAGTTCAGGTTAAATTGGCAAACTATAAAAAATGTATGTCATCAGCTGGAGCCAGAGCTTCAGCCTCACAACAGAAACTCCACATCTGTAACACCAATTATAAAACTCATGGCAGTACTTCAATGAGTGGCTACAGGATTCTTCCAATACACTGTGGCAATATCTGGTGGAATGTCACAGCCAACTTTCAGTGGTGTTCTACAAGAAGTTATATCTTCAATGATGACACACATCAACAGCTTTATCCAGTTTCCACGGCAGCAGTATTTAGCCAATGTGAAGGAGGACTTTTATGGTTTGGGCCACCTACCATATGTGGTTGGTGCAATTAGTGGCAGTCATATTGCGTTAGTGCCACCACATGCCAGAGAACAGGTCTATCAGTGTCTGTGCGCATTTCCCCAGCCCTGCCCATGATTTCTTTGTACTATAGAACAGCTCCATACCCCTCCAAATGTCACAACTTAGATCTGAGAGGGCCTGGCATGTTGGTCAGTACAATCTTTCAGAATATTGTTTGGGAAATGTCTGAATAAAACATCTGTAACTGTGCAACATTTGTGGACACTTTTTTTGTCTTCCATCTAGAAGACTCAGCTTATCCCAACCGACCATGGTTGTTTGCACCGCTGAGGAATCCAACAACGCCATGGGAAGTCCGCTTCAATGAGGGCGATGGAAGGGCACGGCAGCCAGTGGAGCGCTTTCGGGCTCCTAAAGGCAAGATTTCTTTGCCTGGACAAAACTGGTGGAGCCTTCCTCTATACACCCAAAAAGGTGTTCAAAATCACTGTGGCCTGCTACATGCTCCACAACATCGCCCTGTGAGGGAACATCCCTGACACTGCAGAGGATGCAGACCATAAAGAGCACCAGGTGAGGATCCTGAAATGCCAAATGAAAATGAAAGTAGTGAAGAGGAAGGAGTTGACTTACATCAAGATGTCATTAACAACTTCTTCTCATGAGTGTAAGTATATCTTTGCATGATATCAGTTTCACCGTTACATCAACTATTGCGGTGATAATGAGAGAAGTATGTGGTGGTAATTTGTTAGGAAGGGCACGTTCAAAGAAAAACAGGCCAAAGGTGTTTGTTAATCAAAGTTTTGACACATTGACTACTGTGTTCAGTTACATTGTTTATCTCTGATCGTTTTGTAAATCTGTGTCCTCCAAAAGTTGACTTTGTAATCTGTCTATCATGTTATGTTTGATCGGCAATCTTTTTGTTTGAATCTGTTTTAGGTTCCTTAACCTTATCATCTTCGTTTGGACATTTCACAGTAGTGACCGTTGGAGGTATATGGTGCTTTTTCAAAGTACATTGGGAATATGGGTTGATCTTGGGAAGGACAGACACAGACTTTGGGTGTACCAATCTTGTAGCAAGGCAACTTGCACTGTGATTGAATGGAAGATTTGAAGCTTACATTGGACTTGTAATCTGTTGTGTGTTGGCACTAAGGTACCATGTGTGGCCATCATTAGCTCAAACCATGTGTGATAGTGGAGCTAAATCATGCTACTCTCCTTTCACATTGGCAATATCCTCATTATGTGTAAAGTCTATGTAGCTGTTGATGTGTCTCATCATTGTAGGACATACATCTTGTGACACACCACTGAAACTTGGTTGTGACATTCTACCAGATACTGGAACTGTGTATTGGAATGGTCCTTTGTCTACAAAATGTAATACTGCCATGTGTTTGTCTATTGGTGTTATTGATGTGGGGTTCCTTATGTGGGCCAGAAGATCTGGCTCCAGCTGATTACATAAGTCAAAGATCATTTGCCTATTCAATCTGATTGTTTTGAATATATCCCCTTCTTTCATGTTGGCAAGGCCTGAGACTGGAAATATTAAAACTGGCACTGAGTACCAGTGACATGAATGGATTGCTATGTTAGTGCAAATGTTGGCAGACAATTATTGCTAAAATGGAATAAACATAGCAGTAGATGATTTAATATTATGACATTTTGGGAGTCATGGTTGGGAACTTGAAATAAACATAACCTACTAGCAATTTATCAATGTTCACACAATCTTTTGATTTGTGTCATTGTAAAGTTATGATGGAAGATAACAAATGCATTGATAGAGGTGAGACATACCAGACTGGTCTATCAGTTTTTGAGTTGTGAATTTATTTCACTAAACGTGAAGAAATTAAACAGGGTGAAAATGAAAAAGCAACCCAAAAAGTGAAGAAGTCAGTCATGGTGAGCAAAACCATAGTTAAAGACCAAAGTTGTTTAAAGTCCAATGTCCAAAATATGATTGGCATAAGAAAGGCAAATGTGTCCAGAAATAGTCCGCACAGTGAATGGTAGGCACACACTGGAAGAAATTCAGGTCTGGGTTCTTGCTGGTGGTGGCAGAGGTCAGTCACTGGATGATGTCATCAGTGATGTCATCAGTGATGTCATTTGAGATGTCATCAGTGATGTCATCAGTGATGTCACTGACCATGTCATGAGTGATGTAATATGTGACGTCATCAGCAGTGCATTGCGGGGCGCGAGTTATAGTTAGCTGAACTAACTATAACGGGGAATTTCTATGGTTTTGTACGAGTGAAATGTCCAACTAACTATAACTGTCCCTAAAACCTATGGTTTTTTCAGTGAATTTCAAAGGTTTTTTAAATGCTAATTTCTAACTATAACGTGTCTGAAACCTATGGTTTTTCAGTGAATTTCAAAGGTTTTTAAATGCTAATTTCTAACTATAACGTGCCTGAAACCTATGATTTTTAAGTGAATTTCAAAGGTTTTTTAAATGCTAGTTTCTAACTATGCCTACAGAGGTAGGACATGTGAAGAAGGAAGAAAAAACGCACAGAGAGAAGCAAAAGAAATGCAGAAAGAAGCAACAGAAGTCCACAAAGACGAAGAAAAGTGCAGGAAGAAGCAAAAGATGTGCAGAAAGAACCAACAGAGGAGCAGAAAGAGGCCTTGTTGCAAAATCATCCTGTGCCCACAACTTTTTCAGACGGGTACTGGTGGTAACTGACTCTGACTAACCAGAGCTAGTGCTATGCTAAAAGACACTTAGAATACAGTGAAAACACCTACATACACTAGGGAACACTATGCGTTGGGGTACACCTGTGATTAGCATGACCTCCTCTGTAAGTCCCTAGTACATAATAGGGCAGGGGGATTAAAACTACCTCTTAAAACGCGCTACAGGGCGCGTTTGCACAGTGGTGAAGGGAGGGGGGCCTGAGGTGACATGTGTGCAAACGCACACCGTGGCGTGTTTTAAGTTGCGGGATTAAGTCCCCTTGAATCCTGAGGGTCCCTGGGGCCCAACTAGCCCCCAGGTACCTACAGTTAGGACCACAGAGCTGAGTTGCAGAGAGGCATTCCGAGGCCACGCACCTTTTTCACCTCTCTGCAACGCAACTCTGTTGTGCTTACTGAAGGTACCTGGTGGGCTAGTTGGCCCCAGGGACCCTCAGGATTCAAGGGAATTAATTCCCCAACTTAAACGCACCACAGGGCGTGTTTGCGCACATGTCACCTGAGGCCCCCTCCCTTCACCACTGTGCAAACGCGCCCCTTGGCGCGTTTTAAGTTGGGGGATTAGGTCACCTTGAATCCTGAGGGTCCCTGGGGCCCAACTAGCCCACCAGGTACTTCCAGTAAGCACCACAGGCCTGCGTTGCAACGCCTGTAACAAATTGTGCAGTTGTGTTTAGGTAGTGAAGGGGGTCGTGCTGGGGGTAGTGTTTTAGGGTTTAGGGTAGTGCAGTGGTGTTTGTGTAGTGTAGGGGGTCCTGCTGGGGGTAGATTTAGGGTTTAGGGTAGTGCAGTGGTGTTTGGGTAGTGTAGGGAGTCGTGCTGGGGGAGTGTTTTAGGGTTTAGGGTAGTGCAGTGGTGTTTGGGTAGTGTAGGGGGTCTTGCTGGGGGTAGTGTTTTAGAGTTTAGGGTAGTGCAGTGGTGTTTGGGTAGTGTAGGGGGTTGTGCTGGGGGTATTGGTTTAGGGTTTAGGGTAGTGCAGTTAGGGTAGTGTAGGGAGTACTGCTGGGGGTAGTGTTTTAGGGTTTAGGGTAGTGCAATGGTGTTTGGGTAGTGTAGGGGGTACTGCTGGGGGTAGTGTTTTAGGGTTTAGGTAGTGCAGTGGTGTTTGGGTAGTGTAGGGGGTACTGCTGGGGGTAGTGTTTTAGGGTTTAGGGTAGTGCAGTGGTGTTTGGGTAGTCTAGGGGTTCGTGCTGGGGGTAGTTTTTTAGGGTTTAGGGTAGTGCAGTGGTGTTTGTGTAGTGTAGGGGGTAGTGTTTTAGGGTTTAGGGTAGTGCAGTGGTCTTTGGGTAGTGTAGGGAGTCATGCTGGGGGTAGTGTTTTAGGGTTTAGGGTAGTGCAGTGGTCTTTGGGTAGTGTAGGGGGTCGTGCGGGGGTAGTGTTTTAGGGTTTAGGGTAGTGCATTGGTGTTTGGGTAGTGTAGGGGGTCGTGCTGGGGCTGGTGTTTCAGGGTTTAGGGCAGTGCAGTGGTGTTCGGGCAGTGTAGGGGGTCTTGCTGGGGGTAGTGTTTCAGGGTTTAGGGCAGTGCAGTGGTGTTCGTGCAGTGTAGGGGGTCGTGCTGGGGGTGGTGTTTCAGGGTTTAGGGCAGTGCAGTAGTGTTCGGGCAGTGTAGGGGGTCATGCAGGGGGTGGTGTTTCAGGGTTTAGGGCAGTGCAGTGGTGTTCGGGCAGTGTAGGGGGTCATGCTGGGGGTGGTGTTTCAGGGTTTAGGGCAGTGCAGTGGTGTTCGGGCAGTGTAGGGGGTCGTGCAGGGTGTGATGTGTCAGGGTTTAGGGCAGTGCAGTGGTGTTCGGGCAGTGTAGGGGGTCATGCTGGGGCTGGTGTTTCAGGGTTTAGGGCAGTGCAGTGGTGTTCGGGCAGTGTAGGAGGTCTTGCTGGGGGTGGTGTTTCAGGGTTTAGGGCAGTGGTGTTCGGGCAGTGTAGGGGGTCTTGCTGGGGGTGATATTTCAGGGTTTAGGGCAGTGCAGTGGTGTTCGGGCAGTGTAGGGGGTCTTGCGGGGGTAGTGTTTCAGGGTTTAGGGCAGTGCAGTGGTGTTCATGCAGTGTAGGGGGTCGTGCTGGGGATGGTGTTTCAGGGTTTAGGGCAGTGCAGTAGTGTTCGGGCAGTGTAGGGGGTCGTGCAGGGGGTGGTGTTTCAGGGTTTAGGGCAGTGCAGTGGTGTTCGGGCAGTGTAGGGGGTCGTGCTGGGGGTGGTGTTTCAGGGTTTAGGGCAGTGCAGTGGTGTTCGGGCAGTGTAGGGGGTCGTGCAGGGGTGTTGCAGGGTTTAGGGCAGTGCAGTGGTGTTCGGGCAGTGTAGGGGGTCGTGCTGGGGCTGGTGTTTCAGGGTTTAGGGCAGTGCAGTGGTGTTCGGGCAGTGTAGGGGGTCGTGCTGGGGCTGGTGTTTCACGGTTTGGGGCAGTGCAGTGGTGTTCGGGCAGTGTAGGGGGTCGTGCTGGGGCTGATGTTTCAGGGTTTGGGGCAGTGCAGTGGTGTTCGGGCAGTGTAGGCGGTCGTGCTGGGGCTGGTGTTTCAGGGTTTAGGGCAGTGCAGTGGTGCTCGGGCAGTGTAGGGGGTCGTGCTGGGGGTGGTGTTTCAGGGTTTAGGGCAGTGCAGTGGTGTTCGGGCAGTGTAGGGGGTCGTGCTGGGGCTGGTGTTTCAGGGTTTAGGGCAGTGCAGTGGTGTTCGGGCAGTGTAGGGGGTCGTGCTGGGGCTGGTGTTTCAGGGTTTTGGGCAGAGCAGTGGTGTTCGGGCAGTGTAGGGGGTCGTGCTGGGGGTGGTGTTTCTGGGTTTAGGGCAGTGCAGTGGTGTACGGGCAGTGTAGGGGGTCTTGCTGGGGGTGGTGTTTCAGGGTTTAGGGCTGTGGTGTTCGGGAAGTGTAGGGGGTCTTGCTGGGGGTGATGTTTCAGGGTTTAGGGCAGTGCAGTGGTGTTCGGGCAGTGTAGGGGTCTTGCTGGGGGTAGTGTTTCAGGATTTAGGGCAGTGCAGTGGTGTTCGGGCAGTGTAGGGGGTCGTGCTGGGGGTGGTGTTTCAGAGTTTAGGGCAGTGCAGTGGTGTTCGGGCAGTGTAGGGGGTCGTGAAGGGGTTGGTGTTTCAGGGTTTAGGGCAGTGCAGTGGTGTTCGGGCAGTGTAGGGGGTCGTTCTGGGGGTGGTATTTCAGGGTTTAGGGCAGTGCAGTGGTGTTCGGGCAGTGTAGGGGGTCGTGCAGGGGCTGGTGTTTCAGGGTTTAGGGCAGTGCAGTGGTGTTCGGGCAGTGTAGGGGGTCGTGCTGGGGGTAGTGTTTTAGGGTTTAGGGTAGTGCAGTGGTGTTTGTGTAGTGTAGGGGGTCGTGCTGGGGGTAGCATTTTAGGGTTTAGGGTAGTGCAGTGGTGTTTGTGTAGTGTAGGGGGTCGTGTTTTAGGGTAGTGCAGTGGTGTTTGGGTGGTGTAGGGGGTCGTGCTGGGGGTAGTGTTTTAGGATTTAGGTTAGTGCAGTGGTGTTTGGGTAGTGTAGGGGGTCGTGCTTGGAGTAGTGTTTTAGGGTTTAGGGTAGTGCAGTGGTGTTTGTGTAGTGTAGGGGGTGGTGCTGGGGGTAGTGTTTTAGGGTTTTGGGTAGTGCAGTGGTGCTTGTGTAGTGTAGGGGGTCGTGCTGGGGGTAGTGTTTTAGGGTTAGGGTAGTGCAGTGGTGTTTGTGTAGTGTAGGGGGTCATGTTTTAGGGTAGTGCAGTGGTGTTTGGGTAGTGTAGGGGTCGTGCTGGGGTTAGTGTTTTAGGGTTTAGGGTAGTGCAGTGGTGTTTGTGTAGTGTAGGGGGTCATGCTGGGGGTAGTGTTTTAGGGTTTAGGATAGTGCAGTGGTGCTTGTGTAGTGTATGGGGTCGTGCTGGGGATAGTGTTTTAGGGTTTAGGGTAGTGCAGTGGTGTTTTTGTAGTGTAAGGGGTCATGTTTTAAGATGCAATGCTCCAATACCTGACCAGTCTGCACTACATAAAACTGCAAAAAAACTAAAAATAAAAAGTGTTTTGCACACTTTTGTCATTGGGCTATAGGTGGGCTACATCTGGGTAATATTTGTGCTACATTTGGGCTCTTTTTTCTCTGGTGGTCATCTTGGAAGACTTTTTTGTTATGAAGTTTCCTAATTTCCTCATTTACTGCAGTCTCCTCAGTAGGAAATGCTTTCAGTTTTTAGGTCTCGCGCCTAGCGTTGCAGTGCGCAGACCTGCTCGCGCAGCGCGAGACCTCTAGAAAGGGCTTCTGAAAGCTGCCCACACGCTCGTGCGTGTGGTTTTGCTTTGGGAAGCCCACATTGGCGGGAGCGTGCATTTTTTTTTACAAATACGGCACGCGATTGGGCAAAGGCGGGCGCATGTCCCGCCTTTGCTCCTCCCATTCCCGTCGGTGGCCAGCACGCGCAGCAGCGCGCGTTCGTCTCGCTGCAGCTGCCGCGCTCCCTACCCCCGCTCCTCTGTGGTGCGCGCGCACCACTATTTTTTTTTTTGTCTAACCTGTCGCGGGGCTTACTGAGTAAAGCGTCCCCAAAGGACTTCCACACTGTTGGCCATTAGCCCGTCATTCAATTTTAAAAAGCAGCTAGGACTTAACCTTTTGCCTACAGAAGCAAAGCAGAGGTACTTCGATGTGAAGTCTGTACTCAGCCTAAGGTAAGGCTCGCGTGAGGTATTTTCAACATGATGCACAACCGGGATGGGCGAGGTAGAGCAGACGTAAGACATAAGCAAGGATCCTAGTGGGAGGGACAGCAATGGAGTAGGGGCCGAAACGCCTTAAAGAGGGAGTGTAAAGCTGGATGAATAGAGTTACTGTATGGGGTGGGAGAAGTGCACGGCGAAGCCCTACCCCCATTCTCATTTGTTCTTTTCAATTCCATTTACTCTATCACAAAGCAAAAATGCTACCATTTTTCCGTAGGGCTTTAATATCTGCAAACAGGAAATACGCTCCTAAAATCGTTTATTTTCACAAATTTAAAGGGTTTACGTTCTTTGAATTCCCATGAATTGCCATTGGGAGTAATAGCAAGGTTTCACTTGGCTTATATGTAACGTTTCGATGTTGTATGTGTAATACTTTCAGCGTGTGTTTATGAAGAAGTAAATCCTCAGGTAAGAACTGGACACACGGAAACAGGAACGCCGGTATGAAGTTAAATTAAACAACATACTTAGTATTAATGAGTCCACTTCAGCGTGGCGCACAACTTGAGTAAAATGAACAACTGCTGCAACTGTTAAACAACCATGCATTTATAGGCTACTATACATTTAAACCCAAACATGCATCTGCGCGCAAACCCAGAAGTGTTTCTGCGCGTGTATTTAGTTTCCATTGAGTTATGTAATTTTTAGTACTGAGGCGGTGTGTTATGGTTTGCACCTGTGAGAGCGTCTAGAATCTGGAGAGGTCACCTAGAATGTAATAGTCTGGGGTGTGCTAGAATGTGCCAGGAAGCATTTGGAGGAAGCAGCCTTATCTCCAAATTCCATTGGGGATTGCTCTGTGAATTAATAAAGGTATATGGCACCAAACTGCAGTACTCGTCGCTTATATGGAGAGAATACTCAACAGCAGCTTGGTGTTAAGCAAACCCTGCATTTGGCAGCACCAGAGCGGGTGGTCTTAAGGAAATCTTTGGTCCCCTGCACTTACCTCTTTGTTCCCCAAACGAAGCATTGTGAGGGAGGTGTTGTGGCAGCTATAAAGTTCGTAATTGGTATTGGAGGCCTCATGGCATGTTTTAAAGGAGAAGAGTTCGAATATGTGAAGTGGGAAAGAGTGAAACAGATTAGATTTTTTTTTTTTAACCAGTTTATTGTTTTAGTTAATTAAACCCATGACAATATATATAAAACACGGTATATTACAATACATTAACTGCAGTAGTTGTAATAAATACATACTTCAGTATTACAGGTAGAATTGTGAAATTTCATCGGCCGGAGGTAAATCAAAATGGTTCTGAATGTAAAACCAGTATCAATATTAAAATATTAGTGTGCCTGTAAAGTAGGGCCACGGGAACCAAGTTACTAAAGGCTGTTCTTCTAGCAGGTATTGTTAGTAGAGGATTCGACTTTTGTTGGCTACGGGAAAGAAGACCAGATCGCTCATTTACAGCAGGTCGCTTCCTCTATTCATTCACAGTCATCACCATTCCCCCAAATGCGTGTTACTTTTTTAATGCTTGCGACATGCAAGTGATAAATATCCCGTGTTTATCACCTCACCAAGTACATAGAGTGAAGGGCAGGGCAGCACCCTCCCCCTCGGGGCTTTCTCAGGTGAAGAGCTCGCATGACGGCCACGATTAGGGCTGTGGCAAGAAGGCGTGTTTTTTGTTGCATACTTCTGCAGCAACGCCCAATAACGAGCATTGGTAATGCTAATAGGTCTAGCTGTAAAGCAGGGCCGGCTTTAGCACTGGTGGCGCCTAGTGCGACAATGTTTTTTGGCGCCCCCCAATGACCACCTCCGCCACGGATCCCCTCCCTACCACCCTTTAACAGTCTCCATAACCACTCTCGCTCAGATGCATTTAACCCCTTCCATGCGCGGCCGATTTTCGCCCTGTGCGAGGCATTGCATTGAGCGGACGGGTTCATGACGAGCTCAGCTCGTCATGCGCACACGAGCACTGCGCAGCATGACGAGCTGAGCTCGTCATGAGCATGGAAGGGGTTAATTAATTTTATAGTGTCACTCATAAAAGTGAAAGGTGTCGGAGCACTTTACATAACACACACATTACACAGAGACTATCAATCATAGGTTTGTAAATCAGTGTATAGGAAATGTTACATAAGACAGATGACAACAAGGGGTGTATTCACCTGTCATCCATACAGGTAGGCAGTATAGTTGAAGAGTACTTGGTCTGGAGAAGCACAAACTCTGAATTTAAAATGTAACACAATGAATTGGGGCTCTCTTTAATAACAATAACTGATTTGTACCCAAATGAACCCTTTTTGCAACATTAGAATAATGAAAGTCTGGGGGAAAATCCATATACTCTAATCTATACCTTGAAGCCTGCACGCAGTTCTTTGATGACAGTTAATAGCTCACTGTAAACTGCAACTAACAAAAGGAAGTCTCAGACAAAAGCAGTAACCCACTGACCTGTTTACATTACATTCACTTTGTGATCTGCATGGTACATGTTCTTTGCAGCAGGCATATTAACCCTCTGCGCTACCTTACCATGAATCAAAACTTCCACGAATCAAAACTTGTATTAGACAAAACTCCGATCTCGTCATGAAGAACATTGATCACCGGAGTTTTCTTGACATTTTAATTGTTGACTGAAAATTGCTGGAGGCCAGGAACGTGGCAGCAACTGCTTTTAAGCACAATATAAACAAGCAAACAGGCGCCCCCATGCGAAGTCAGCACCCGGTGTGGTGGCACCGGTCGCACCGCTCTAGAGCCGGCCCTGCTGTAAAGGAACGTTGTATAGTAATGTGACACATTATCAGTGCATAACATGGGAAGGGATATGTATTTTGTGGAAGTAATGAAATGTAGAATAATATTGGTGTAGGCTAAAAAGTCAGATGACGGTTTCACTGTCAAGGCAGACCGACACACACCATGTAGGTTAATAACTGCCTTCCTCCCATTTGTGCTGCTGCCAGAGAAAAACACAATAAATTATCTGGTTATTTAAGATTCTTTAATAGTATTACAATGTCACGTGTGTGCCCCTGAAAGTTCAAACTCGGGCAGCTAGATAAACAATATGTGTGGAGAGCAAGTACTTCTTTGTGGAAGCAAACAACTCTGCCCAATCAAAACATATACTGCAGGCTCCCAAAATAAGGGCAGAGTCAAAGACCCTCTACTAATGCTCACACAGTGATCTGGCGAAAGCTGCACTACCAAGCCAGACCATAAAAACGGCAGACTACAATGACAAGCATGAAAAAAACATTCTATGTAGTTAGTGTCAGAAGCATTCAGTTCGAAATTTCATTGTATAACAGGATAAAACACACACAGCTGTAAAAACCTATGTGTCAAATTATCAATATTAAACTACTACAAAAGAGTCCTGAAACGTTCTCCGAGGCCTGCATTCCTTCTCCACACTTTTCAAGGTCAAGTTGAAAAACAGGAAATCCAGCAAAATGCATTGTGTAAATGGGAACTGAGTGATCATCTCTATTTACAAACGCAAGCAAGATCCTTTGTCTCTACAGATATTTCGAACAGACCCCTTTTCTCCTCCAGCTTTAAGGCATTATTAATCATGAACGGTCCTGGAATGGTGCGCTATCAACTTGCCTGCATTTTCTCTCTCTCACTTCAATTAGACATCCCACAAGAGTCAGCAATTGTACCCCTGTCTTTTGTTTATTCCATTCCTCTTCTGGAACTCGTGAAATAATTCACTCTCACATTGCACCTATGGAGCTGATTCTCACACCATCTTAAGAACTGCAACAACCTTACGTAAACAAAAGGTCTAGACCTCAAACATTACTCCTATAAAGCAGACATACTTACCTGTGGACTCTAGGGAAAATCATAAACTTCTATCTACCCTGGCCGTTGCCAAACCGTGGACCAAACTAATTGATTTGTTTGCGACCATGTACTTATACTTCTTTCCTGACAGCCTCAAGTGTAAGCCCCATGCTCCCCGAGCCTCGCACACAACATAAAATCTAAAGACCAATAGACCTAGCTGCTATCGGCACCATTCTCCTATACATGTAATACAGGTGTAGTAATTACTCGCCTGACCCTTTGGAGACCCCAGGGAGAAGATTCTTATTTTTAAAGTTGGTGTTAGTTGTACCAACCCTCTAGAAAGAAGAGTATGGAAGCTGCTGGCACCCGGGGGGTGGGAAGGGAGGAGGGTGGAGGGGGGTTTCCTTTCCCTGTTTGTTAGAGTTGAAACTAGTTAAAAGCTGCAGATGTGCTGAGGGCGGCCGAATGTTGACGCCGACTCAGGAGTGTGAAGTGTATTATGCAATGGCAGCTCAATAAAATAAATTTAAACAAAAAAAAAAGTTGGTGTTGAGCCACATATGCTCGGTGTCTTCTTCTCACTGGTCTTCCGTGGTAAGGAAGCCTAAGAAGAACAAGCATTTGCAATGCAATAGGTCTCGCATTTGCGAGAGTTTGAGCTATTGGCATTGTAAATAATGCCTTTTATTTATGTTTTAAAAACCAACACATAACTAAAAAGCATTGTCTTAAACCTTACTGCTTACATTTTGTAAGGATATAAGCAATGCACATTGAAACAGGTTCGTACCAGCCCTGTAGTCATATTCTTAACTTTACAGGCAAAAACACTCAATGATTTCTCAATAATAGGTGTAAAAGCATTGATATAACTGTGTTGTTCCTGCTTACATTTCACATGCTTTACATAATCTTCCATTCCCCATGAGCATTTCCTATTTCCAGGATGTTGTTACTTTTTTTCCGAGTCAGCATATTACTCTTGTCTCTCCTCCCTCATAACCTATTTCCCATTTTGTGGTTCTCCAGCACTGTGAGGTCATACAAATGGCAATAGCACCATGCAAATATCATCACTCCACTGCACAAAAAAAACTAAAGTAAAAAAACATTGTCATTTTCAACACCAAGAGCTCTAGCTTTCACAAATGCGAGACCTGTTGCATTGCAAATGCTTGTTTACTTTGATTCCATCAAGAAGGCATTCAGATGTGTCTCACATTTGCCATAAATTCAGAATGTTAGCATTCTAGTTGCTCATTAGCAACAGGTATGTTATAGAACTATTTGCAGGATACATTGGCAACAGTTGAGTTGAGAACAAGCAGGACATTGAGGTTTAGTGAGATTTTGTTAAATGTTAGCAGACACCACTCCACCAGCTTTTTCTGTAAAACCTCAGGATGTAGGATCGGCAAGACATTCTCTTTCCATGGCATGAGTTGTAAGGGGGGCCTGGGAGTCCCACCACCAGTCCTTCATGTGATGCTTGGAGTCCAGGGAATGCACCCTGCCCTGCAGGCTGTTACACCTCTTCCTAATTTCCTCCTGTGTGCGCAGGTTGTTAGCTACAGCATTCACTCTGTAGACTATTCTGACCCGCATTTACCTTTTCTGTGATAGGTGTGTATTTTGGACTTGGGCTCCAAACAATTGTCGCTCTACTCTTATGATGTCATCCACCATGACTGGCAATTCGCCCTCAGTAGAATGTGTATTTTTGGAGCCTGGCATTGTGCAAATAAATTTGATTAAATAAAAAAAATGAACCACAAGGTAATGAATGAACGAAGATGGACAAGAAACAGGTAAAAGGAACAAAATAACCTCACTTAACTCTTCAAATCTCTTGTAGAATATGTTGTGGTGCAGTGGAATGGCAAAGGATCATGGTCTGAAATGGAGTGTGTTTTATAGTGTGGTATGCAGGTGTTTCCATCAGGTGTGTTCTACTGGCATCCATCCAATGGGCACAGTGATGGTGCATTTTTGAGTGCTGACCGCGACAACTCCCTCCGTCAGGGGACCATCGCTGGGAGACTGCCAGCACAACTGTGAAATCTAAATGGGCTCGGTGGGAACCCACCACCCTGATGGCGACGGAGTACTATTTGCCAGCATTGGAGTCCACTACGTCAGCAGCGGTGTGCCACGACTGAAGCAGGAAACACTCCGTTGACGTGGATGGCAAGCCAGACTGCATGCATCTAAATACAGTGGGCGAAAGAGTGTTGACTTGGCGGAGTACGTGGGACAGCCACCACGGCGGGACCAAAGTACAACCGTCAAGATCTAAATCAGGCCCAAAGTCTGATTAGACTGTATGCAGTGAAATGTGAATGCAGGTTGTTTAGTTAACTGAGTTTAAACTGAGTTTTCAATAAATAGTGTGCCAGCTGCCTCGGTCATTCAGGGGGGAGGGATTAATATGGGCTGGCCCTGCCCTTAAATACCCCCATGGCTATGGCCCTACTACAAAGGACTTGAAGAAAAATTCAGTAGCAAAAATGGCAGCCGATTCAAGAAAAAGATGCCTCAATGCAGGGGAGATCGACTCTCACTTAACTGCACAAAAAATGTAGAATCTTGAGCAGATGACTCATCAAAGGGAAGTGCCCGAAAGATAAGAGAGAAGACCAAAGCCAGCAAAGCGTGACTCTGGGAGCCGGAACCTTAAACGGGGCTGTGAGGGTGCTATACCCCTCTTGGCTCGAGTGCGTCTCCTCCACCTGTGGCGGCCCTTCGAGGGGCAGTAAAAACATGAGAAGAAGGCAGTGTAAGTCACTGCACCTCACCTCATTGCATGACCAATTTGCAGGAAGCCCAGGCCAATGTATAGCCAATGGCATTTAAAAGGGCATATGCAGATGCCACAGTGCAAAGCTTCAAGTCCACGGTCGACACTGGGGACTGCATCAGGAAATGGAAAATTTAAAACACCCATCAACCCACACCTTATGCTAGTACGTATGTATGTATGTAATAGTGGTCTGGTCTGAAGGTGGGTTGCAAAAAGTGGGGTGGGGTCTCCAACAAGGGCGTGTACTATGTAATTAACAGTGTGGCCTAACTGAAAATTACATTTCTGTGATTCCCATAGCATTCTACACCACCGCCATTTAGTTCCTCTCTGAACTTTTTGTTATTTCATCCAGATATAGAACATAACAACTGACATATGCCTAAAAAAAGCCAAGACTATTGACTTTGTCAGTGTTTCTTAGCTATTTAAAATAAATTAGTAACAGCAATGAATTTGTTGAAAATAGTTAATATTGAAAATGTTTCAGTTCTGAAATTGTGAGACTTTGAATTAAACATTGCTAAGTCCTGTGGAAGGGGTTGTCATCTTCAGAGCGTTTCAATCAATCCTGTTATGCTCACTTGTACACCCTTTTTCTCTCTACATCACGCCCATCTGCATACCTTAACCTCATCTCTTTCTACTTCAGCATTCTCTTTCACACTCTTCTATATGCACTTCCTCGCATCTACTTCACTTCACCACCCCCCAATCGCACCCGCTCACCTGTAAACACTGAATTTTATTTTACTTTCGCCTCGTCAATATTTTGACATCTTTGTACCCCCTTCACACACAACTGTATAGAATAACAATTGCAACTGGTATATGTAACCATGGCTCTGTGCATTCTGCAGAGAGGCAATGGATTGGATGACCAGGTATTCTGAACACGTTTCTGACCAATTGACAGGCACTGTCAGAAACTGTGAGAAACAGGCCTTCAGCCTCTGCTCCAGAGCTCTCAATTGGTGCCCGCTATAAACATCTGGGGGTGACTCTGTTTAAAGTAAGCACTATACAAGAATATTATGTTACAGGAAGAAAAAAACATAATCACAACACCCTGGAAATAGCTTACACTCTGAGGGAGTGCAGGATTAAGTAAAACGTGAAATTTGAACACAAACTAAATCACGGACATGGATTACCTCAACATTTTTTACATAAATTGTTCATATCTCTATCAGTGTTATATGTCAGTACAGCTAAGGACATGAATCAGGGCCCAATAGGGACCCATTTCAATATCCGTTTTTGATTACTACCGGGTCTGAGAGCCGATGGACCTGCCCCACTAAAAGCCCTGACTATGGGGCATATGTCGCAGGAGCCACACGTAATCATGAGGTGGATGAGTCGAGGAAGGGACAGAAAAAAGGCCCTTAGTAAGGTTGCACAAATGACCAGATGAAAGGTGGTCCCCTCACTATGCGCCTTGGGATGCTAAATGACAGGGTCACCAGCAGAGACCGAAAAGTATGCTGATGGTGGCCAAAGAGCAGACCCAGTGGCCAAATGCATGGTGAGAGCCAGCAGAAAGTCAATGGCAAAGGCTGCGGGATAAGTCAAAAAACCCTCAAAAAGTCACCTCTACAAAAGCAAGGCAAAGAAACAACTTCACCGATGTTCACATGCGTCAATAATGTTTATGTTAATGATGAGTGAGTAATGTTGTCACTTCACAATAACCCAGCTGTGTTTGGAGCAAACAAGAGAATAATAAAATGCTGACTTTTCCAACTCCAGCAGGGCTGGCCTTTGGCATGGGTGAGCGGGGCCTAGGCCCAGGGCACCAATTTTCTGAGGGGCACATGGAGCTGTGTACATTAAGGTTATGCTAACAGCAGTACCCTTCTGAGCTTGCTTCAGCCTTGTCCCTGCCGGTTCATTTCTGTCTGATTTGCCAGTTGAAAGCGATTTTAGTCCTTTATTATCATACAGCAGGTGATGTTTTTAACACCTTTTAGCCCCCTTTCTTGCCTTCCCTTCACCTTCTGACCCCTGCTGGCAAACATCAACAAAGTCATCATCTGCGTGAGGCAGCTAAGCGATCAGTGATTTAAGTGAGCAGGGGGACGTTCGGGGATGTTTGTGTTCAGGTGCCAGTCTCTGCTCATCCAGGTACTGGCCAGTGAACACAAAAGGGACCCCCTGCTGCCTCATTTAGGGGCATATTATCAAGCGGCAGCGATAATTATCGCTGGCCGCTCTTAGCGAGAAATTATTTATCGCCGGCTATCGCTGGCAATTATCGCCATGCTATTGCTGTATCAACAACGCATAGCACAATGGCGATAATTTTCCAGCGATATCGGTGTTTTCCATGGAACATCGCTGGTTTTTCAGCGATGTTCCATGGAAAACGGCAATAACCTTGCTGATACGACCCTGTGGTCGTATCAGCATAATCCACCCCCAATGGTAAGTATACCTAAGTCAGCATTTTTGCAGACGTTAGTTTTTGGCGAAAACCGCGGTTTTCGCCAAAAACTAACGTCTGCAAAAATGCGTGGGCCTCCTTGTAAATATCGCGATGTGCACATCTGCGATAATTTACAGGGAGTACTGCCCAGTGACGCCCACTTTGCATCTCATTAGAGATGCAAAGCGAGGCGTCGGGAAAACGGGTGCAAACATGCGCTAATGCATGTTAGCATCCCCTTGTAGATAGGGCGTTGTCATTTTTGCCGTTTTTTGGCTTTTAAAGCCAAAAAAGCGGCGAAATGGCCCTTGATAACATGCCCCTTAATTCACTACCCTCAGCAAAGGTGCAAAAAACTATCTCTATCCATGCGCAGGGCGCTATCTTAGCAGAGGCTGGCTCTGAACTCCAGCTGAGCAGCTCCGCCAAGTTCTTTAAGATGTCGAGTTGCTCGAATGCATGAGTTGTACTTCTCTTCGACTCTGAGATCTGCCGGGTCCTGCACAAAAGTGAAGAGCATCAAAGTGAAACTGTGCAATACTGCAATATCTCATGACAACTTCCAGGGCCTGATTCACAAAGGTAAACGTACACTTTTGTGAAGTTTACTATTGTTTGCTATTCACAAAGGGATTTAAGAGTAGTATCTTTATGAGTGCGAATTCACCCCTCATAAAAAGACCTATCCTTTTATGTGGAGAGACTCCACACTCGTAAAGATACTAGTCGTAAATCCCTTTTGAACAGCAAACAGTTGTAAACTTACACAAAAGTATAGAGAGAACTGCAGGTGAAGTCATGTAACTGCTGTATACAAATAACAGGGTTAATAATATATATAAACTCATCAATATATTAAAACATTAAATAAGGAGCAATAATAGCACAATATCCTGTACAAGAATAACCAAGGCAATAATGCTCATCGTCAAGAGCACGAGAGAAAGAAAGAGTAACAGCAGGCCAGGGCTCTTGAAGGCTGGCCTTTTTTGGACTGACTAGCACATGCCAACATTGAATAGTCATGATTGTGGTTCACAGTTGTGTTTTACTTTTTGACCTTGTCATCAATGAAGGAAGAAATTTGTTATTCTTTGCTGCTGGAAAATAATTAGCAAAGAAGTATCATCATAACTGAGCCCATGGCCTAGCAACACAGTTCACGTTTTGTCTAACGTCTCTTTTGAAAATTTGACGATTTGTTTTAGAGGGTCCTTTAATATGGACTTGCAGATAGGGTCTGCTACCTAGGAGACACTATCCAAAACAAACAATAAAGGGATTAATTAGGCACGTGTAATATGGGGCAGTAATCGAGCACAACACTGTAAATTGGCACCACCAGTCTTTTTTTAGATATTTGGGATCAGCTTTACACAGTCTTTGCATTAGGATTGCATTACTTTTCTAATGCCAACCCAGTGCAAAGTCTGTCAGTCGGATTTACATTTGTGTGGTGCTTTGTGTTACTTTGTGTCAAGGGGGGCGCTCCATGGGTGGTACATGGGCATTCTCATGCAACCACCCATGGGTTTTGATGCAAATCTTTACCTAGAAAGAGTTGCAAACAGTGTTTTATGCCAAAATCCTCAGCCTCTCTGAGGCAGGAGTAATGAGGAGAAATGTAATTTCTCTTTGTTTTTTCCCTTTGCAAGTGTGCTGTATTCACACATGCAAATAGAAAAATGTCTTAAAGCATAGTTTTTGTGAAAGCAGGCAATCCGAGTCGTTAGGAGCCGAATTGTGCAGCTCAATGGGGAAGTCTTCCGAACGAGCGAGTACGATGACCGATTCTGACAGCTGTACCGACTCGGTTTTGTCAAGATGAAACAGCTGTGGAAATCGGACTTCGGGGGGCTGTAGCAGGCCCCCCTTTACCCGGGGCACTCCAATTCGGTCACAGGGCGTACCCATGGGTCCCCCCTTTCCATGCATGCACAGTGTGACGGGCACCATGGGATGCCTGCCACAGGGTACACAATTTTCCCCACCCACCCCTTTTTCCATGGGAGCCTGTGTTCACGTTGGGTACACAGGCTCCCATTGAATTCAATGGGAGTCCGACCGAACCGAGTCCGTACACATACAGACACATCGTACTCGGTCAATGGGAGTCCGGAGTGCGATTCATACGGAAAGCCTTCCCAACCCGATTCGTTGGGAATGCTTTCCTAATGAGATCGTAATTGGCCCCTTACAATATGAAACACAAGATGCTGCACATAGAAGATTTTAGTGTTTCGAGGTACAGCAGAGTTTACAAACTAGGTTGTAACAAGGCGTGGCAATGGGTACATGGAAGTGGAACTGTACCTGACAGCACAGTGTGCAAAGGGCATCTACATAGTTATATATTTAACCTTGTACATTTTGAGGCTCATGGAGATACATGATATGTCCACCTACCTTGTAGGTAAGGATTCAGACCCTGGATTGAGATCCAGGTATCCAGGCAGGGACACACTTGATACCACTAGACCCCTGGACAGGTAGCAAATTCAGCTGAGTTTTGCTACTCTTGCTATTATGCTCACGGTTCTGTAAGCCGGCAGTTTTTGACTGCAAGACGACCTGTAGCAGTGTAGGTATTACATTCCGTTCTAGAAGAATGATTGCCTTTAGTTATGTTAACATGGAATTGTTGCATTGTATTTTCACATGTATTATAATGCTGCAGCCATAAATCAGCATGGAACACCAGTCCTCTTGACTTTGCAACTGCTGAACCAGACATTTGCTCTATTAGGTTAATGGGCAGACCTCTACTGTTTCCATTTTTTTCAAGATCAGCACCTTTACCAGTAGACCTCGTATGCTCTTCAAGTGACAGCATGTCACACACTAATATTAAGCCTCTGCTAGCACTTCTGCTTCAAATAATAGGTGCATTAAAGTTTAAGGCTAAAACATGTATCCACATTTTCCTGGCTGGAAAGGCATTCTCACTGAAAAACACACAAAATAAATAAAATACACCATTGTAAAGAACCCTGCATGTTACTGATCCTACAGTCTCACAAACCTGGGGCACCCTGAAGCCATATACATTAAAAATCGACCATCAGCTTGCATAAATGTATCTGACCACTGCTGTTTTCGAAGGAACACATGCGAACAGAAGATGAGAGACAATTCTTTTCCTGTGAAGGCTAGGCATTCTCGATGTATATTCAGAGCCATACACAAGTCAGCTACCCCGGCTATTTAATCAGGAGTGTTTGTTGATTTGAACAGAGCCCCTATGCTGTGAAATGAAAAAAAGAAAACCAAATTTTCTTGAGCAATCTTGCTGTTCCTGCTTCAGGTGCTAGGCTATTTCACTAAAGCAGCTCAGACGAGAATGTCATTAGTTCCTAAGCCCCAGGTGAATTTGCCACTGTTCCACATGATTAAGCCAGATAATTGTGTGTTGATAGCGAATGTGGTTGTTGAAATACAATTTCTAGGCCCTTCCTAAACCAACACAATGTAGAAGTGACTCAAAGTGCTGTCATTTCAGTATTTTGACACAGTCTTTGCACTTACAGGCATCTCTGGCGAAGACTGGCAAATACTTTGATGACATGGCTGCTGCTCTGGCGGTGACCTGACTAAAAATTAGATCATTTTCCTCTGACTTTGGGGGCAATAAAAGCCTTGTGTTAAACTGTGGATAAACGAACTGTGACAAGACAGCATTTTATATTTTCAGAATCTATCAACCTAATTCTTTCTTGAAGCACCTCAAGAAATAAACAGGAAGGGCCTGATTTGCAAAAGAAAACTGACACTTTTGTGTAAGTTTACGATTGTTTGCTATTTCCAAAGTTATTTTACAAGTAGTATATTTACTACTGCACAGACTCCGCATATAAAAAGATAGGACAGTCCCATCTTTTCATGTGCCGAGACTCCGTAGTTGTAGAGATACTAATTGTAAAATACCTTTGTAAATAGCAAACAATCGTAAACTTACACAAAAGTGCAAGTTTACCTTTGTGAATCAGGCCCAATATTATTATTTGTGAAATTATCAGACTGCTAAAACACCTAACGGAATACCCGTATCAAAATAACTTTAAAAAGTGAAGTAACAAATCAGAACGTAGTCTACTGTTCCTCGTGTGAGGCAGTCTTTTTTCATAACATCCAATAACACCTGTGCTGACCCGTACTATGGCTTTTATTGGTCTGCAGAAGTTCATGATTCGAAATAGAAACGGATGTTTTTAACTGCAGGTTTAAGTCCCTGACTGTCAACTTACCTGCATTTTGCGGGTGTCACCTTTTTCTTTTTATCCACCTGCGAGGTGAAGAAAATGCCTCCATATACGTTGATAGGGTCACCCACTATTCAGACCTATTTCACTCTCCAAAAAAGTGTTCACTCTCCTTTCACCTTACTAGGATCACCTTCTTAAATGCCAAACTTCACCCCGGAATCCATGCCATAAGTTTTAGTTATAATCTCTGACCTCACTCAAACACGAATCAGATCAAGAACTTAAAAACAAGGTGGTGAACCACCTTGCTCAGAAATGTTTCTCGGCCAGCAGTTTAAACAATCATATACTGTCGGCCAGAAGAGTTAGTTGGATTGGGCACACGAGGAAGTCATATGCTGGAGATTGTATAATAATCAGCTTTAGACACCTGAACATGGTAGAAGAAATATTACTAAACACCAAAGTTCCAAGCAAGAGGGGTAACATTCAATCCGTTCCACCAAGACTTGCCCTACCAGAAAAGATGCGTACTTTCCAATCAGCACGTTCCTTCCCTCCAGATGGGATAGGCTTTCCTGCCCTATCCCATCTGGAGGATACTGACTGACTCCCTCATTTAAACACCCGGTGTGTTGTCCTTGTAGAGCAAAGTCAAATAGAAGCTCACATCGCCCTTGATGAATCCCATGATACATGATATTGCTACAGAAGGAATTGTCCATGATAATCCCACCGCTCTGGATATGGACCAATCCAAACCTGTGGGGTTTGTCTCATGGAATATTGAGGTCTTGGCCGACAAGCTAACAACTGAGGATTGGGAAACATTTGCTATGACCTCAGAGATTGTTTGCCTCCAGGAGACCTGGTCCCCTAAGGACATGACTATAGATGGCTTTACAACTATTTGCACAGTGGCCTCTGCATCTAGTAGGGGAAGAGCCAAGGGGGGCGTGATGCCCCTGATCCCTACAGTGTCATCACTATGCCTTATCAAAGGCTTTTGGACTCACCATTCTATCAACATATTTTGCTTGGCGATAATGGAACGGTGGACATTTTGATTATAAACGTTTACAATAATGTATTTGATAAGTCTAGAGCACAGGTTGTAAATGAATTGGAACGTGTACTGGAGGACTTTACGCTAGAAAGAGACAAGGAACTCTTTATAATATGGGCAGGAGATTTCAATCTATCCAAATGCTTTTTAACAGTGGACAAGATATGTGGCTTTGATGACCCACATGATGACTGTGCTGGTCATTTTACCCACTGTTTGTATGGCACTCAGCTTAATAATCTAGCATTGAAATATAACGTCATCCATTTGGCCCCCAAAAAATACTGATGATGCCATTAAGCAACATACACATATCGGTTCTAGGGGTCAGAGTAATATAGATAATATTTTGACCTCCAGAAATCAAAGAGTGGATCCCTCCAACATAATGATAATGGTGTTAGTGACCATAATTCTTTAGTGATGTCTTTTAGGCTGCCCTTATCCACAAACATCACTAAGGAAATCATAGATTTTAACTACATGGTAGGACAGAAATCTGTACAGATCAACTGGGCGGGTGTTGATCATGACCAATTAATGAGTTTTTGAGGGCCAATTTAGAACACTTCTATTCCTGTTTAGGGAATAATGCTGACCCCCCCGCAATTATAAATGCCCATATTCAAACTTGGAGCTCCATTAAACAACAACTGAGCAAGGAGGTGAGGGCCAACTCTAACAGACTTAAGGGGTGGTTCGACAGTCTCTGTTCGAAAGCATGCAGAGAACCAATCCTGTACTTACATGCCTTCCCTAAGGACCAGGCTGCCATTATTAATAGTAGAAAGCAATACAAAAAAAGCTATCGAAATAAGAAAGAAAAACTTGCAGGGCGAAGCCTGGATTAGCCTTCTACAAGTGGCCGATAATAAGGACAATGCTCTATTCTGGAAGAAAGTAAATGCACCTTTACTTAACGACAATACCCACCCGAACATAGAAAAGTCTATAAGGGTGGATGTTTGGGTGGATCATTTCTCTTAAATTTTTTCCTCCACCACTGAGCTAAATGCTGAAGGAGGTCCCTCCATTAACACAGTCCAACTAGATATTGACTTCAAGCCTGAGGAAGTCCAGAGAGCCCTTGCTAAGTTCATCCTGGGGAATGCTCCTAGGCCAGACAGAGTCCCCATAGATGTACATAGGCATCAATCAGATTTATGGCACCCCTTCTCACACAGGGTTCTAATGCAGCGGGAAAGGGATGTATCCCACCTTATTGGTCCAAGTCTATAATAATACCTATATATAAAAAAGGGTCTAGGCAGGAAACAAACTGTTTTAGACCTATCTCATTGTTAGATTTTTCAGCCAAATTACTGGGTAGAGTTTTATTGGAGAGAGTAGAGTATTGGGCTGAGGCAAATAACATTTTTTCTGGTGCCCAATATGGTTTCCGAAGGGGACTGGGAACCATGGAACAGTACCTAAACTTACATCCCATAAATACAAAATACACTAAAGCTAGGAAGGCACCCTTTACATGTGCTTCTTGGACTTGAGTAGTGCGTTTGACCTAGTGAACCACAATAAACTTTGTAGATGTATGTCTGATTTGGGGACCCAGAATGATATCATCACACTGCTCACTTATATGTATAGCAGGCTCACAGCAAAGGTACGATACAGCAAACAGGGGAAGTAACCAACTCTTTAGTATTCGTAGGTGGGTAAGACAAGGGTGTGTTTTGGCACCATTTCTCTTTTCAATCTATATTAATGCCATGGATCACCAACTTCAATCACTTGTTCCTGACTCCCCAAATGCAACAGTCAGATCGGTACCCATCCTACTAAAAGCAGACAATGCTGTCCTCTTAGCCCTAGCCCCAGCAAGTCCTCAAATTCTTATTAATTCATTTAATAATTTTATTGATAGCATTGATTCTAAGATAAACCAGGGCACGACTTTTACAATGTCATGTAGCACTAAAGAAAGGAGACCATACTCCTTTTATCTTAACTGCAGTAAAATAGAAAGCACAAGGCACTTTAGTTACCTGGGCCTTAGATTTACAGAAAATGGGGAGTGGGAGGAACATAGAGAATCCTTTGTGGTAAATATGGCTAAAAATAACGAGGCTATCTTTAGATTCACCACTAAGCTATGATGTAAGTGTAAGACAGTCTCCGCCACATCACACGGGGCTGGCATACGGGACATGGAGGACAGCATTATACATCTTGAATTAGGTCAACGACCTATAGCGATGATTTTAGAAAAACATTTTTTTTACTTTGGCTTTCTATATAGGTGAAAAACCAAGACATCTTCAGGGACTGCATGTCGCTGGACCATATGAATAAGATCAGATGGTTATCCTCGATTAGGAACACATTGCAACCCATCAGAGATAGTCACATGCATTTATGGGAGTCTCTGGAAGAGACTGCACAGATTCCCAAAAATAATCTGAAGCAACTGGTAGAGGAACAAAATGCGTTAGCCCCTTCTATTAGGGACGAGACACAACCAACAGTCACACTTTACCTATCCTAAGCTATACATAAAGGGTTTCAGAGATACCTTGGCTGGGTACATAAGCCACATCATAGATTTCTCCCCACCAGATTTCGCCTCTCCATTTTTCATCACCTGGTCACTTTTCCCACAGGTACAAAGTGGGTAAAAAAAGATACCAAATGCCCATGTGATAAAGAGACACCTCAACCTACTTTACATGCAACTATTTTTTGTAAGTTTTATCTTGCAGGTAGAAAAAAGTTCTTAAGGGCCCTTTTTTTAAATGAAGGTTTCTTTACATATAAAAATGCGTACCAATACCTGATGGATTTGAATGATATTAAGACCTGTTTTATTACAAAGTCCTTCTTGGCATATTTAATTAAAACAAGAAAAGCACTTAGGATTACTTAATACATAGGAAGCTGCACTGCCTATGATGTAACATATAAGTCTTTCTTGCCCCGTTTTAAATTGATTGCATCCGTATGAGATGTATGCATTTATTTTTTAATGTGATGTATATGTATTTTATAAATTTTAAATCAAGTATGTTTTTTATGTGCTTTTATGGCCTTGTTCACATGTGCTGAATAAAGATCATTGACTTGACTTGACTTGGCCTATCTTCACCCATATTTGTAGTCTCCATGTTGCCAAGTAAGTAAAGTCTCACCCCTGATATTGCTGTTAACAAACTCAGAGGGACTCATTTCATCATCCACTTAAAGACAAAAGGCCTTATTTAGATGTTTGATGCATGGGATATTCTGGGAAATCGTGGCGGACAACCTGTTCGTCGTATTGCAAATGCTATAGGCTATAAAGCACTTGTAATACAGCGGACTTGAGACCGAGCATGTTATTGACAGGTTATCCCATCTGCCAAAGTCTAAGTAAGGACCAAAAAGCCTGCCTGCTTCAGTTAGAGTCATATGTAAGAATAACTGATTACACACACAACTCTGTTGCAGGCACTCAAAGTATTATGCTAATGGAATCTAGTGGGTTCTACAAGTGAATACAGGGGTAATGAAGGGTCAGGGAATAGTCACATCTCATCATTACAGAAGTTTTTGCTTCTCGTTGAATACTGCAGAGCTTCCCCAAACCGACTCCTCTTTGTACTGCTGGAGCTTCCACACTCAAGAATACAAAGATAATGCTTTTGACACACCGGACTGTCCAGTCGTTTCTGTACATATTGATGTGCACAGAAGCCATGCTCAAAGTAAAGATTCAAAGCCCAAGATTTACTAAATTCTCATGCAAAGCAGTGCAGCAGCCAAAAATGATACGCTGCATTGCATGAGACAGATAAAGAGGGAGAGCCCATATTTCCTGAGATATGTCTCTCTCCTTCCCTCTCCCTAGCGCTGGTGCAGAAATTTGCTGCTGAGCCCCACACACACTCACCTTTGTGCCATAGTTGAAGTGTGTCTGCGTGTGTCTAGCATTGGTTTTGTACTGGAATGATGCCCTTTCATTATAAAATAGTATACTTAGAAAAAATTTAAAACAGTCTCCACCTTGCGTGTGTGCTGTACAGTGCAGCACAAATGCAAAGTCAGAAAGGAAAGGAGAAATAAAAACCATGGGTGGTTGCATAGGAACACAAATGCACCACCCGTGGAATGCCCCCTTGTTGCTAAGTAACGCAAAGCAGAACTATGTGCTGCTTTCCATTACTTTCAAGTGAATTTTCAGCAACATGTTTTGCGCTGGAAAGTAAATTGTGAATAAGAGGATTTGCTTTGATTTGCACCACTTTTGTGATGCAAACATGGCACAAAATGTTAGTAAATATTCCCCTACGGCCCATATTTACAAAGGTGACACACAACCCAGTTCAGCATCCAAAGTTGCTGTGCTGTGTTGCATGGCAAGGAGAGAGCAGGAGAGCGCCATATTTAGAGATATATGGCACTCTCCTTCCATCTCTAGCACCAGTGAAGAAATTTGCTGCTGAGCTACACGCACACACCTTTGTGCCATAGTGCAAGAGTGTGTGCCTGAGTCTAGCATAGGTTTTGTACTGGAAGGGTATCCTTCAAGTGCAAAATACTATGACTAGATTAATTTTAAAACTTTTCTTACTTTGTATGTGTGCTGCACAGTGCAGCACACTTGCAAAGTCAGAAAAGAAAGGAGAAATGAAAACATTCCTAACTCCTGGTTTCCAGCAGTGTTATTTTGCTGTGCAAAACCCTGTCCACTAAAGTTAGCAGATAAGGTTTTGTGTCAAAAAGCATGGGTGGTTGCATGGGAACGCCCATGTATCACCCATGTAACGCCCCCTTGATGCTTAGTAACGCAAAGCAGCGCTTTGTGTGGTATGTGTTACTTTTCCTTACAAACCAATGCAAACATCAATTGGCATTGGTTTGGAAACTCCCAAAATGGTTTTGCATCGTGTTTGCGTTAAAAAAGTACAACAAACCCAATGGAAAACCTTTGTAAGCTTGGCCTACATGTCTTCTAAGTCAAGAACCACCAATACATCCTAACCAGATGAACTGGTGGACATCATCTCTTCACTCAACACTAGAAGTCATTAATCAGGGTACAACTTTTATCCTTTAGGCAGCTTAGGGCTCTTTCAATATTTTTGACAATTATCCACAAAACCTATGCTGAACAAACTCTGAGTGGACTCTCACTAAATGTAAGGTTGAAAGTCAAGATTAAGGCTCGAAAAGAAATGAGCAGAAGGGGAAGCTTTTGGTAATTCCTGGTGGGACCTGTGCAATGACTTGCCATTAGATATCAGACCGACTATCACATATCCTTTGAGAACCATCGTAAGGTAGGACTGTTTTGAAGAGCACTTGAGGACACATCAGCCTGACGCCTTTAATATACATATTTCTTTTGTCCTCCGACTGACCTCACCTAACCTTATCAATCCTGATCGACCTAACCTAGCTTATTATAACCTAACCAAATAAACCTAACCTAACCAAATGAAGCTAAACCTAAACGAATCAAACATAACCTACCCTAAATTAACATAATTTAATCTATCCTAATCTAATCTAACCTAACCTAACCTAACCCAACCCAACCCAACAATACTCAAACTAAGACAGACATTGCCACCTCTCCCAGAATTGCCTCCTCTCTCTTCCCTTTCCTTGTGGCTCTGCTCCATTTAAATATTACATTTTTCAGTATATAGTTCTCAGTTAACCTATTTTTCTCCTACTATGAAGTCTGTGTACAGTTGGCCGAATAACCTTGGAGGATGCCTAGCACACTTCCAGGAGATATAACAGACAAAGCAAAATATACTAACACCCTCTGCAAATTCTTGCTCTCTTCCAGGGCCTTTATTGAATATCTCTAAACTAAATTTATCCTTAACTGTAGTGCTTCTTTCATGTTTCATATAGTCTATAGCTAGGCGCAACAACCCTCATTTCTATACATGATACATCTGATTTTATGTCATCCCTCTGCATTCTTGCCAATAATATTCTCCTCCTGTTGGCTTTATTCTGTGGATTTATGACCCAAAGTCCTCCCCAGCAGAATCACCCTTTGACTCCATGGTACTATTGATTTGTCCCAACAATTGCAGTCCTAAAGACCCCAGACCTCATTTCTCATTTTTAGCCATGATGTCAATTACAATGAAATATCTCATTCAAAACTTGTGGGCTGATCTGGTCATCTCTCTTCAAAGTCAAAATCTGTTATAAAAACATAAAATGTTATCCCCACAGTATAGAGAAACCTCCCTCTCTTGAAAAAGTTGTACAGTTTCACTTCCAATCCTTTTAATCCATTTCCAAATGTAAAGCCCATCGACTTGGAAAGAAAGGTAAAATATTTCAAATATTCCTGAAATGTACTGTCACTTTTCAGTTAACTTACCTGTGTGGTGAGGATAATAAACACCGGAGATAGGCCCTCACCCACATGGTATGGCATACTTCATCAAATGGCTCTCCATGTTGCACTAGGAATTCCCCATGAAGAACTGTTTGACTGTGATAGGACTGCTCAATCTACCGTTGACTCTCCCACTTACTGCATGCAGCACTTAAATATTCACCCAAATATCTAGTTCATAGGTAGAAGTGCAGTCTGAAGACAGCAGATTCAGGGAAAACACAATTGAGACTGTGGCCTTAGGAGGTGGCAGTCCAAATACAAATGGGCTCCAGGATACACAAACACTGTGCAGAGAACTGGAAGGCCTTGGCAGGCAAATTGTGCTCTAATAGTGCAGCTCACTCTAGCGGGCTCCTTCCCTCTGTCACACATACACACACCAATCCAGCAAACCTGAACCCAATTACCAATCTGGGAAAGGCCTATCAAAAAGAACAGCCACAGAAGGGTAGTGTCTTTGCAACATGCTCAGTGCAAGAGATGACCAGTTAAGACAGCTCCTGTTGACTAGACCTGCTTCTGCAACCCTGGCATGACTTTTTAGGTATTTAGGCTATGCAGTGACCTTGTTCAATTCCTGTTTGTCTTTTCTTCATCTGTAAAAGGAGTTCCCTTGATTCTTGCTTGCCCCTGTTTTGGATCCCTCTCCTATCCCTCATTATTTTGACTCATTTTCACTCCAGATCCAGTGAAGCTATCTTTGAAGATACTCTCTGGCTGATTACACTGACTTGCACTTAATCAAGCTTTCAACCATTCTCCAAAGGGATGTATCGCCAGTTGTCTGAAGTTTCTGCTGGGGATGCAGATTATCAGCAGCAGTGCATTCTGGATCAGGTAGTTCACTTAGGAATTCTGGCAGTAGGTATGGGCATGAGTAACCAAGAACACACACTTACATTGCATTATAAGGACATTTTACTCATTATCCCCTTTGCTCATGTTAGCTCACTTGTATCACTGCCATTTCTTACCCCGGGGTAGGGGGGTTCCATGCTGTTAAGTCTGATGGTCTAATGAGTAGAGGTCTCTCAAGGGGGTAGGTAAGCACCTCTTTGGATCCACTCCAGAGGGTGTATCTGTCCTTAGCTGCAGAACAGGACAACATATTAATCGTTTTTGTAGTTCACGAGTGTCCAGATCTCGCTGGTTCCCAGTACACTGATTTGTGTAAGGTTAGATAAATGTTTTGGTCTCTTTCGCTGCTCCCTTTTAACAAGTTTCACGCTATAGAAATACCACATACTTACATACATGTGTCTCCTGTTCACATGGTTAAGACCAAGGGGATCAATATTCAAATCCTTCTGGACCTATTCAGTCAAGATGTTTCTACACTGTTTATGTGCCTGTTATTTCAAACTCATTCACCAGGACTGTGAATGTAATTAGATACTGATAAAAAGATACCAAAAAAGATATGAATATACAACTTTTCCATTAACGGTAAATACATGCTTTCTCCTGTGCATACTTTTCAATTAAAGAAGTGTTCATATCGTGCCAATGTTTTTTAACATAGCGAGTGTTACATGGCTTCATAGATATCAGATGGGACAAGAACATTTCCCAATTGACAAGTCCAGCCCAAATGTAGAAGATATGCCCAGATGCGCTCTACAGGGAGGTGTCAATTGAGAAGTTTCCTCTTTACATCGCCACAATATAAAACAAGGCCTTCAACATACGTGACCAGTTCTCGTAAGTGTAACTTAATGACTTTGAAACATTATCATTTTTAGCCGATAAATTAATCTTCCTTGGCTAAATTTTGTCTTCTGTACTTGGTGTTTACAAAAGCTTAACATTATTTGATAAAGCACTGACATTTCGGAACCAGCTATGATTCATCCCACCTATTGAGCACTTTGGCCCTGAAGAAGTCTCATATCTTAGGAGACAAAAAGTGTTGGCTGTGTACAACATGATTACAGCAAAACAAATGTGAAATCGGCTGTTATGTTTCATTGAAATAAAAATAAATTGTGAAGAAAACTAAGGGCCTGAATTTTATTTTGGCAGAGATGGAACTCTGTCACAATGGTGATGGGGATCCCTCCCCGCCAACATTAACTTCTGCTCTCCCGATTTAGAGTCGGGCGAACCTTAGTTTTGATGACAGCATAGACTACTCCGTCTCTGCATTTGTCAAACCCCTCCAAACAGCCCAACGGAGTGATGGCCATCGAAGGTTTAACTATTTGTCATCCCACCTAATTTAGATAGGTTGACATACATCTGATTTTTTGTGCCTGTCACAGCAAGGAAAAACCCCACGGTAAGATGCATTGAAAAGTGCTCAATGTCCCCATCACCAGGAGAGGAAGCTCCCATAGTGAGGGAGGAATTGTTTAATTTATTTGCAAAAAAAAAAAATCCTGCTTTTCCTTCATCACTGACACACTTAGAAACACATTTTGAAAATTTTTTTTTTTGTAAGTTTGAGGTATGGCTCCATCATGTTGACAAGAGTTTTCCATCAAATTTACAATGCATTATGTTCTGCGCGCTAGATTTAGAGTCGGGCCCAGAAAAGTCCTGGATTGAAGTTGAGATTTGAAATGCTGTTTCGTGCATATTGTTTGTGCTTATGAAGAGAAATGTCCTTGCTGCAAAGAGTTGAATTTGGTTGTCTGATTCATCTTAATTTAAGATCCAGGGATAACTACTGAGTTGCTTGTATTAAACTATGATTTGTCTATTAGGTTTGTGGTGTCGTACTGTGATGCGCTTAATTTTCCACTGGTCGAGAATTCGCTTTGTGTGAGTGATGGTGTCAGGAGGCTGTTATTCCCCATTTCCCCCCTAGAGTGATCGGTGACTTTGTATTTTTCTTTAGTGGACCAAACAATGATATTGTTTGTTTTTGATAATTTGCTGATGCGAAGCTGATTGCTGTTGTGTGAGAACTGCTTTGAGGTGCTGCGAGTTATGTCATAAGGTGCTGCACTGATATTGGTCAGTTAGTGTGAGTGCCGTACTGGGATCGGTCATTACATCAGTGAGTGCAGTACTGTGAGTGGCTTGAACAGTGGTGTTGTCCTGAAGTTGGGTGTTAGTGTTGTGGCCTACTTCATTGTGATTTATTGGGAATTGCTGGTTATTTCAATTGAAGTTTATTGATTTTGTGTTTCACCACATACAGAGTAAACATGACTTCTTTCAAAAAATTGAGAACCTTGTTTAGTGATGATGTAAGAATACCTGTCCGTGAGGATAAGGGACGCCCATCTAGAGGGCAGCCTGCACATTACATGACAAACAAGATCAGTTTACACATGTGCATTTGCATCAAATAATGGAATAAGATCCAAGAAAATAAATGAAGGGTCCTTGCAGTTTCCCCAATATGGTACCTTTAACCTGACAATAACTAAGAACTTGAGAAGAGTGCTGTATGAGATGAAAGCCCTGGCACAAATGCTCAATATGAGGAAATGAATGCAAGGGAGCATGACGCACATGTGAAAGAGAAGGAGAAATATCAGAACGGGGCAAAGAATAAGGGCCATAGTTGAATGGAAGCAAGGTAACATTTAGAACATCAAGATGTACCCTGCAATAACAAGAGGAGGAGCAGAGAGGAAGAAACTATGAGAAGGGGATGGTATTGAAGAAAAGAAAGACAAAACTAGTGATAGTGACTCCAGTGTTGATTTTTTTGATGATCTGTTGACTTCCAGACCACCGATCAGGGCCGGCGCTAGGCATGGGCAGTGTGGGCAGCTGCCCAGGGCCTCGCGCCTGTTAACTTGCAAGAGGGGCCTCGCACAGTGCCTTTTAAGAGACCCTCTTATGATGGTGCTGCAATGCTGTGAGGACCAAGGGAGGGGGCCCCCTTCCCTGGGCCTCACAGTTATTGTTTGAAAGGCCTTCAGTAATCTAATCGCTGCATCTGCATAACAGCGATTAGATGGGTATGTAAAGTGACCTTTTGTGTGAAGTAAACCCTGCATGAATGAAAAGCAGGGTGTCCTGCTGGGCTCACCATTAAAGACAGAAACGCATCACAATGAACAGTGCTCCCCTTAGGGTTGCATGCTTTCAAAGACAAAAAATACCGGCCATTTGTTGTTTTTTAGGAGTCTGCAAAGGCTTAGACGTTAGACTAAATTGGACTCTAAAATAATAGTATATATTTAATTGTAACATGGCTTTTCTGACTTTCTTTACTTTAACTATTAGTCAGGTACTGTTCATGCATCTCTATTGCATATTTAAAAGTACTTTCTATTTATACCTGTTGTTTGAAGTATATACAGGTAAGGGTTAAAAATACGGGCTTTAGGGATAGAACACCGGCTTGTGGCAACCTTGTTCCCCAGGATAAAGAAAGAGGGTGAAAGAAGCACAGAGAATGGAGGTGCAATGCATATAAAGGGAATACGACAAAGGAAATAACTAAGATAAGAGGTGGGTGTGAGAGATGGTTGAGTAAAAGTACAGCGGAGAAGTAGCAGACAAAGATAATGGGGGCAGAACAGCAACAAAGAGCAAGAAGCTTGGGAGAAGAGGAGCAGCGCATGCGACAGGCTTAATCAGTGAGAGAAGGTAAGAGTCTGGGCAGGGCTGGCTCTAAGCATGGCAATGTGGGCAGCTGCCCAGGGCCCTTTTCTCAGGTTGAAAACATGGGGCCCTGCTTCTGTGTGAAATGCCACACTATCAGTCAGCCCTCCTTCCGATCACATCACAAATGTATTTTTCAAGGGAGGTGTCTTGACCTCCCTCATCCAAGGGCATGGTGGCATTTCTGTGGGTGCAGGGGTGAGGAAAGGAAAGCAGTGGGTGGGGAAGTGGGCAGCAGTAAAGCCAACAAATGTGTTGGCTCGCAACCTCAGGAGCAGGGTGTTAGGAGCCGGGCAGCACCTCACTTAACAACCTGCCCTGAAGCCTTGCCTGCCTTTTCTGTTTTGCGTTGCCAAGGACCCCTTTGTTCCAAGGACCAGTTGGACATTATTAGGTGAGGAGAGGTGGGTTGGGGAAAGAGGAAGCACCCAGAAAAGACTGATATGGCAGGGCAGAATTTAACACAGCTCAGTCACGTGGGCCTTGAAGCGCTGCCTCAGGCTGCAGGGTCCAGGTATGGGGCCCCTTTCCCTGGGCCTTGCTGCTGTTAACCAGTGCTGTGTGGCCCAGGGCAGGGGGCACCCCTCTACTTGGCCTCAGTGCTGTGAAGCCCAGGGGATAAAACTCCCTCATCTGGGCCTCGCAGCACATGGAGTAGTTTAGTGGAAGTGGGGAACCAGGTACAGGTCCTGGCGTTAGCTCAAAATCCTGAGATTCTGGACAAATAATTAAACCTCCCAATGCCTAAAAAACCCTGACCTTTTGTAATGGGATTGGTACTTTTGTAAAGCGTTCCAAAGACTTTGGGCTGAGTTTGTGCTATATAAAAGTGCGAAGAAAGGAACCACAGCGCCATGTCACAATCACCTCACATTCTGGCACTATCCATCATGCATGACACGTGAACCCCCTGCTCATTGGATGGGTGGAAGAGTGGGTGGATGGAAGTGTGAAAGGTATGATGGATGGATGGAGTGAAAGGGTGGGTGGAGTGAAAGGGTGGATGGATGAGTGAAAAAATAGATGAGTGGATGGATGGATAAGCAAAATGGTGGCTACAAGGATGGATGGAGTGAAAGGGTGGAATGATGGAATGAAAGGATGGATGGAAGGATGAGCGAAAGGATAGGTAAATGTGTGAAAGCATGAATGGATGAGTAAAAAGGAGGGGTGTAAGAATGAACAGATGAGTGAAAGTGAGGGTGGAGAGATGAAAGAAAGGATGGATGGATGAGTGAAAGTGAAATTGGATGGCCGGATGAGTGGATAGATAAATGAATGGATGAGGGAAAGGATGGATTGAAAGTGTGGCTGAATGGATGAGCAGTGAGATTGATGGATGATCGAAAAGATGGGTGGATGGATGAGTGAAAGGGTGGATGGAGGGATCGATGAGTGAAATTATTGATGGCTAGGTTTGGATATGGATGGGAACATGGGGATGGACAGGCATACAGAATGGTGAAAGACTGAATGATTGATGAAAGAATGAATAGATGACAGAATGCAAAGGGGAAATGGTGGATATCAGTAGGTGGATGGGAGGATGAAAGCATGAATGTATAGATGCTTAGATGGAAGAGACAAGAGTTCTTCTAGGGAGGGTTGCAATGGCTTACTTGGTGCCAAAAAGGCTTTGGTACAAAGTGGGGGGTATTTTAATTTAATTTTCTGGCTATCCTGTGCCTAGGTGTGACATTTCTGTATTTGCCCTATGTTTACTTATGGCATATCTACATCATATGCATGACATTTTGAATGCCACCCAACATCTACTTGAATGTTACACTAGTAATTGTAGATTATAGCATGTTTTATTTTAAGTATGGGGTTCTAAGGAAAGCCTTATAGTGCCACGAGCTGTGCTTGAGGTGTATATTGTGCTTGTAGCAAAAGGCAAGGTGTCCAAAATAAATAACTAATCTAGTGTAACAAACACACACACTTGCGTGAACACACTCACACCAAGGCTGTCCACTGCCTTAGCCTCACAACTGGCTTCACTAATGGTTCCAGAATAAAGGCGTCATCAAACCTTTTTCCAGTCACAGTGCAAGGGATTTTTGTGAAACCTGTAACTCTCACCAGCACAGACTTCCACCAGAGGAGGCCTCAAGTTGCTTTTTTAAATCACATGTAAGCAGTTTTGCTGTTATTTTCTTGCATTCTGGAACTTGAGTTTTCATTTTTCTATCATAAATGCAGCAGTACAATATCCAAATGAAAGGAATAAATCAAATCATGTATAAGTTTGGGAATTGTAAAATCTCACATTTTCAACAGCCTTTTCAGTACAGGGGTGACTTTAACCCTTCTATGATGCAGCCTCACATGGATACATGGTGCTCGTGACTACATGCTTTGCTTTGTTTCTACAGAACTATGCTGCCCTTTTAGTTCTAACCTGTGATTTATAAAGCTTTCTAATAAAAATGAAAATGTACATGTATTCAAACTCAACTTTATTTCGCTATATCCGGTTGCATAATTATTACCAGAGTGATGCCATTCAAGTAAGATTCTGCAGTGCTCTGGACCTTTTATCGTGCACTAAACTAGAAACAATCAGTTAACATTGAGTAAGGAAGTCCATCTTTGTGAGACCTGTGCCTAGCTTTTCCGTTCAATGTGACAATCCACTTAATACAGCTTTAAAATAGACGGACCTGTTTGATTTGGGTGTTTATCTTTTTATCCATGTGACTGATGTCCCTTGGCGATACCAAAGAAGATTAGAAGTCCCGTGATGTCACTTTCTGTGATGTCACTTCTTGTGATGTCACATGCAAATTAGAGGAGCCTCACTTCTTCTTTTTCGCCCGGGGCCCCAAAAGTCCTAGGACCGGCCCTGCCACCTATGTATAACACTGCTCATCAGGCTGGAGAGAACCAACAGCCCGGAGGGTCCACAAAGCCAGTTGACATAGGTGCGAGTGTGCCTGTTGAATAGGGTCTCCCTGAGGGAGGTTTATCCCTTATTTCACCAAAATTGCCATTGAGAGTCCCAATTACTACTGTCATTATCATAGTTCCAGGTACATTCACAGATACAACAATTCCTGCTAAATCAGGTGCTTGTGCTAACATAGATCTAGTAGCGAGAAACCAAACAGGAGCAACTCTCATCATGAGTATGCCTTCTGTAGAGGTTAAGAAAAGCCCTGAGCCACAAGTCCCAGAGAGGGATGCCTCTTCAAGGTTGCTGGAAAGTTTGAGACTAAAGGCAGAATTTGAGGAAATTATCAAGAGAAATCTTAAATTGGGATTAATTGATGGGTACAATGAAGAGCTTCTGTTGCTGAGCAAGGAAGGTGCCTGGTGTGCTTGTGAAACTCATGACATTTTAGAGGGGATAGCCACTGAGTTTGGGGTTGATTTGTCTAAAAGTCAGAAACTAAAGAAGAATTTCAGGATGTTCATAAGTTAGAAAAAAGAAACTCTCAACATATGAATGCCTTGACTAAAATTAAACCTACGGGAATTAGTTGTTAACATTCAAAAGTGGAGAACCACTATTCGAGGCACCCTCGCCTACAGACCCCCCAGACCGAGCGCTTCATTCGCCACTACTATTGCTGACCTCATCGCACCCCATGCCATCTCCTCCATGGACTGCATACTCATCGGAGACCTGAACTTCCATCTCGACAACCTCAGGGACCCCAACTCCACCGCCCTCCTGGACAACCTCACTAACATCGGACTGAAACAGCTCATCACCACCTCTACCCACAAGGCAGGACACACCCTCAACCCCATTTTCACAGATGGGAACAACATCTGCTTCAGCCACACCACGCAGCCCCTCCGGACAGACCACCACTGGGTACACTTCTCTTTCAACACCGCCACCGGCCTCAAACCCACTGCTCGCCCTCCACAAAGGAACTGGAGCAAGGTCACAGAGGAGCACCTCAACTCCACCCTCAGCTGCAACCCCCCCGCCTCGACCAACACCAACCATGCAGCCAAGGAACTACACCACTGGATCACCAACTGCGCAGACAAGCTCGCACCCCTCCTCACCACCGTAAGACAACACCCCCTGAAGGCCACCTGGTTCACCACCGACCTCCAAGAAGCCAGACGCTCCTGCAGACGTCTCAAAAAATGATGGAGAAATAGCAAACCCATGGAAGACCTGACCACCTACAAGAACGCCATGACAGATTACCACCAACGTATAAGATCCCCTAAGAATACCTTCATCCAGAACAAAATCCTCACCAACTCCAGCAACTCAAAGGAACGCTTCAGCCCCACAGCGAAGCCACAGACGTCACTCCCTCCCAAGACCTCTGCAACAAGCTTGGCTCCAACTTCCACCTGAAAATCAAAGCCCTCTAAAAGAACCTCTGCGAGCAGACTCCAGAAACCACCCTTCCCTCCAGCGAAAACAGCCAGCCCACCATCACCACCTGGACCCCGGTCACCACCGAAGATACCACCACGACCATGAAGAGCACCCACTCAGGAGCCCCTATGGACCCCTGCCCTCTGCACATCTTCCACAGAGCCGCTGCCACCATAGCGCCCCAGATACGACGCACCATCAACGCCACCTTCGAATCCGGCACTTTCCCCAATGACTGGAAATGCGCAGAAGTCAAGCCCTTCCTCAAGAAACCCTCTGCAGACCCGACAGACCTGAAGAACTACCAACCCATCTCTCTCCTTCCCTTCGCAGCCAAAGTCACTGAGAAGATCGTCAACGCCCAGCTGACAAACTTCATCGAAGAGAACTCCATTCTCGACTCCTCCCAATCCGGATTCCACAGCAACCACAGTACCGAGACCGCCCTCCTTGCCACCCCAGATGACATCCGCACGCTCCTCGACCAAGGCCACACTGCAGCCCTCATCCTTCTTGACCTCTCCGCAGCCTTCAACACCATCTCCCAATGCACCCTCGTAGCTAGACTCCACAACGCTGGAATACAGGGAACTACCCTCAACTGGCTCCGCTCCTTCCTCGCCGGCAGAACCCAAAGGATCAGACTCCCGCCTTTCCTCTCAGAACCCACAGAGATCAACTGCGGAGTACCACAAGGATCATCGCTCAGTCCCACGCTCTTCAACATCTACATGGCCCCCCTCGCCGCCATTGTCAGACAGCATGGACTCAGCATTGTATCCTATGCCGATGACTCCCAGCTCATCCTCTCCCTCATGAAGGACCCTGAAACCACCAGACTCAGCTTCCAAGAAGGAATGAAAGACGTCGCAGCTTGGATGAGCAGCAGCTGTCTGAAACTCAACTCGGAGAAGACAGAAGTCCTAGTCCTTGGACCCTCCCCCTCTGTGTGGGACAACTCCTGGTGGCCCTCTGCCCTCGGCACCCCCCCACTCCCACGGACCACGTCCAGAACCTCGGCATCATACTCAACTCCTCCCTCACCATGACCCGACAGATCAACGCCGTCGCCTCCACCTGCTTCAACACCCTCCGCATCCTCTCCAAGACTTTCAAGTGGATCCCCCCCGAAGCCAGAAAGACCGTCATCCATGCACTCATAACAAGCAGACTGGACTACGGAAACACCCTCTAGGCTGGAATCAACAGATCCCTGCTGCGCAAACTCCAGACCATCCAGAACACTGCGGCCAGACTCGTCCTCGGCATCCCATGACGAGAGCACATCACCCAACACCTGTGAGACCTCCACTGGCTCCCCGTCGAGAAGAGACTAACCTTCAAGCTACTTCCCCACGCCTACAAATCCCTCCACCACATCGGACCCAAATGCCTCAACAAAAGAGTCTCCTTCCATGTACCCAAAAGGAACCTCCGCTCCGCCGACCTCGCCCTGGCAGAAACCCCACGCATCCGCAGAACCAGAGCGGGTAGAAGAGCCTTCTCCTACATCACAGCCAAAGCCTGGAACAAGCTCCCAGTCAACATCAGACGCTCCCCTACTCTGCACACCTTCAGGAAGAGCCTCAAGACCTGGCTCTTCGGCTGAACCAGAGCTGCACCCCCACCCCCCAGCACCTTGAGACCCTCACGGGTGAGTAGCACGCTTTAAACCCCCTGATTGATTGATTGCGTGATTTTCAAAAGATGAAAGATTGGTGGCTCAAAAAGAAAAGAGAAAAAAAAAGTAAAGACGATTTCGGAAGGCCCAATGGGGAAGGTGTCCAAAGGGACACAAAGGTAAAACCTTACCCATTGAGTGATGTGCATGGTGGTGTGTATGTACATGCACCATGCAGTCGTAGTGATATTTTTCACATTTACAAAGCCCATACCTGAGAGAAAATGTTGGTACACTAAGGTTGAGTGGTTTGTGAAAATTTCAAAGGTACTTTGGGAGGATTTGAATACTTTCTTTGATATCGTCATCCCTAGTGATTTGTGGGCTGAGGGCAAGGTGTCAGTGCAGTGGCTGCCTGATGAACTGCCAGGAGTTGCTCAAACAAATTACCCTTCTCCTATTGTCATGGATACATATAATCAGGCAATTGCCTTTTTGAAAACCACAGTTCACAGAAAGAGATTGATTGATTAAAATATCAAGAACTACCCAAGAGTCTAAGTAACCTGTGCATGCTTATTATGAATGTCTGATGCAGGTGTTCCGGCAACACACTGGCGTTGAGAATCCAGAAAGGGGAAATCTCAGTAATTTTGTATCTCAGTTTATTCTTGGTTTGCGCCCAGAGATTAACTTGCATATTCAGCATAATGCAATTTGCTGGCAGTCAATGCCCCTGGATGAGATCTTGTGTTATGCAAAGTATTGCAGTGATGATTTGGAAGCGAGGCAGAGGAAGATTAGGGATAAATTCATTTTAGCTCAAACACAATTAGCACAAAAGGATTTTAGACTGGTCCGTATATGGCAAATGCAGATTACGGTCCTGGGGGGTGTACAGAAATGCAGGGAGTTGGCTGTCAGAGGACAAGGAATGCCAGTCAACCCAAATTCATAGATTGGCATAGCTATGCTGAAAAAAACTACTCTGTGTCCTTATTATAATAAGGTGGGCCACTGTAAGTGGGAATATAGGCTAAGTCCCAATTAAATGCAAAATGACGGTCAGATGTCAAACATGAATGTGATGCCAATGCTAAATGTGCAAATGCAAAGACCTTAAAATGCTAATATGCCCCAAGCCCCACTGATGCAGCATAATATGCCAAATCCAAGGTTTAATGCAAACCCGAGCCCCAGAGTTCAACAAAAAACCTTTACAAGTCCTGACAGTTTCCAACAGTTCCCAGTCTTTATCACTTTCAGAGATCTCAGTTCTGATCAATCTCAATGACAGTGCCTGAGAGGGGAGGCAGATTGCGTGCTTGGTGCAGTCTTTGAGGTAGATCAGAGTGTCCCACATCTGACTGGACAGATGAATGGCTATCCTGTGTCATTTTTGATCTGCACTGGAGCTGCCTGCTCTACTGTAGAGGTAGCATACTTGCCCTCTTGGGAAAAAAAATCCAATTTGTAGGTATTTGTTTGACACATTAAAGTTGGTCGCTGAAATAGCTGTTGTGAAATGCGCAGTGCACAAGGGTGGATGTGATTTTGTGACTGCTGGCAACCGATATGCAGATGAGATGGCTACATATTGTACTCTTGAGTTTTGAACATTGAATATAAATCATTCAGATGTATCTGGAAATAAAGTTATTACAAACCTTTTGTTGAATGTTGGTAATACCTCGGAAGAGATCAAAAGTTTGTAGTATTAAGCTCTGGAAATAAAACAAAAAAGGTGGGTCAGAGCAGGGTGTATGAAGAATCAGGATGAGATTTGGGCTTCAACAGATGGGAGATGCTATGTTGTCCCCAATGGCTAGACATTTTTGTGGCCCAAACCACATAGGGAGAGATGCAATGGTATGTCTGTTTGAAACACATTGGTTTATTCACCATTTTCATCACATTGCAGAAAATCAATGCCATTAATGTGTCACCTCGCAGCAGTTAAATGCTGGCAGAAAGACAATCGCTACAAGAAGCAATATAGGAAGATCAGGTGATCCTTTCAGTCACATGTAGCTCAACTTCATAAAGATGCCCGTATATAATGGATTCTGTGACATCGTAGTGGTAGTGTGTATCATTTTCAATTGGGTGGAAGTGTGCCCGATGAGGAGGAATGAAAGTCTCACTATGGCAAAGCTGTTAATGAGGGAATTTATTTAGGCCCGGGTGAAATTATAATTCCACTCCTGGAGTTGGCGGAATTTGGTAACTCTGCGTTACGCATGTAATGCGAAGTTCCTGCCAAATTCAGCCAAATGGCCCGTGGCTGAATTATTCTGCCATTCGAGCCTTGCGATATTCAGGGAAAAAAACGCCAATCTGTGTAACGCGTGCTTGCGAGCCAAGCGAGATTTGCTAGCAGCCAGCAAAATTTTCAATTGCCATTTTGTGATGCCCGCGAACGCGAGCAGCCACAGCTACTTCTCCAGTAGATTTTCTACTTGAGAAGCAGCTAAATCAACTCAAAAATACCTTTACAAGCGAATATTCAACTCGAACAAACGGTTCAGGTTGTTTTTTAGTGCGGAAAGCATTTTTTTTTATTGTACTTTTTTTTAACAGGAAAGAAGTGCCACAGAAACTCCAACTTCCTCTTCCTGTCAGCGGGCTCCTCCCAGTACTTTGCAAATCTCTTGGTCATTTTTCATTTGGATTTCAAGGTGAAAGGATCACTCTCTTTGTCTGCAATTCCTGGTGCATATAGACTATTGGATTGGATTTTAAGGACTTTGTTTATGTGACATCAGAAGTAAGGTAAAAGCTTTTAGATAAGGGTGTTGTTTGATAGAGGGCATGCACCAGTATATATTTGTACTTTTATTCAATTTTTTTATTTGATTGTGGTTGTGGTGGGTGGCCTGGAGTTGTAGTAGGGGCCTACTATTTTTTTGCATTTAATTTTCTAGCTTTTACAAGGGAAAAAGGTTGCACAGTTTAGTACATTTTCTCCATGTTTGTTAAATTTGCACTAATTATTTATTTTACCATGTGGCCTAGACTGCCCATGAGCCAACCAGCCAGTACTAGTCATTGTGTATATGAAAAAACTGTTTCTGTGGCATATGCTGTTTTAAAACATTCATGATTTAAGCCAGGGATTGCACTGGCTTAAATGCAAAAACATTTTTTTTCTGTATTTCACATGTTTGTTCTGCAAAAAGTGTATTTTGGTGATATATTTTGATGCCTTAGGAGGATGTGTGTTGTAAAAGTTTTATAGCTGTCTTATTTTTCGTTTTTGGCATTGCTGAATTAATGCTAGTGTTTCTTCATTGTCTGCCATGCCTCCTTTGTCTGGCCAATGTGTGTGTGTGTGTTTGCAATAGGCCACTATTTTGTCTTTGTTCTCCATGCCATGTGACCGGTGGCCATTTTGTATAGTCAGTGTCCACAGGCCTGCATGTGTTCTTTATTGTCCATGCCTCCTTGCTTGTTGTTGTTTGACCATGTGGCCGGCAACCATTTTGTGTACCCAACCAGTGTACTTTTGCCATAGGCCTCCATGTGTTCTTTGTTGTCCATGACTCCTTGCTTGTTGTTGTTTGACCATGTGGCCGGCTGCCTTTTTGTTTAGCCAGCTAGTGTGCTTTTGCCATGGGCCTGAATGTGTTCTTTGTTGTCCATGCCTCGTTGGCATTTGGGCATGTGGCCAGTGGCTATTTTGTGTAGCCAGCCAGTGTGTTAAGTCCTTTCTTCCAGTTTTCAAAGCCATTTACTAGGGACATTGTAGAAGAGGCCTCTGCCTTTTTGTATTGTGTTCATTTTTTAAACTTTTTCCAATTACATCAGTTTAATGTGCTTGAGGATCATTGTAGTATGCATGTACAGTGTTTATATAATATTATATGCATTTTTTTCATTTTCCCCTGCACGTCCTTGCGTGAGACACCAGTAATTGGAATGTAATGAAATTTGTAAAGTGCACTAAACCTGAAGATGTCAAAGGGCTAGAGCAGGTAAAGAAACATCTGAGGAAAACAAAGAACTACACTCACAGGAGATAAAAAGCCAGGGTTTAAGTTGCTTATGGAACGCCAAGAAAGAGTTCAGAGCCGCAATATGTACAGGCAGAGTGTTCCATAATTTAGCCGCTGCTACCGAAAAGGAGTGGCGACCCCACCTGGCTTTGCGGAATCTGGGCACAGTCACTTCCTGAGAGACGATGATCTGAGCTGTCTTTTATGGGTGTACCACTGGAACGCTGTTCTAAATGCACAGGACCTTGATGGTGAAAAGCCAGGTAGACCATGCACAGAGCTTTATATATCACCCGCTTTCTGACTGGCAGCCAGTGAAGGGAGCAAATGCCCTCCTTCACCAAAAGATATTTAGGCACATTCAGGAGCAGGTGGGCTGCCTCATTCTAAATGACCTGTAGTCTGTTTAGCAATGACTTGTTGATTTTCAGATATAAAGCATTGCAATAGTCTAAATGTGATGTAATTAAAGTGATTCCCACTGCCAATCGGACTTCAGACGGGATAAGAGCAAAGATTTATTTCAAGGTTTTAATGATGAACAAACAGGAGCTAATGGTTCAGCTGACCTGAGCATCTAAAGTAAGAGCACTATCAAAAATTACCCCCAAGTTTATGGCAGATTGAACCGGAGATGGTACAGGACCACATGTCTCTGGCCACCAAAGTTCAGACCAGAATGAAGGCTGCGCCCTGAAAACCTGAACCTATGTGTTTCAGCATTCAATTTTAAACAATTGTCCTTCATCCAGATACTGACACCATTCATACATTGTTTAAACTTATATGCTACCGACAGCAAATTGTCTGGTATGGAGACAATGTTTTGATTGTTGTCTGCATAGGATAACACCTGAAAACTGAACGAGTGCATAAAATGAAAATGTATACCACGCGCTACTATCCGAAGGTGTCTAGGCACCTTAAGAATCTGGACTAAGAAGGAGAAGCAGTAACTGAATTTAGTTGTTAAACAGCCAAGTTTTCAACGCTTTCCAAAATGACAAAAGGTCAGTTTTGGTTTTAAGAGAAATGGGAAGAGTATTCCAGATCCTGGCAGTACCCACTATAAAACTTCTTCCGTCCCAACTGGCCATTTTACATTTTGGAATAACAAGATTAAGGGCCGAAGAAGATCTAAGTTGCCGAGAAAGGGCATACCTACGAAATGTTTTCTTTAAAAAGTCAGGGCCCTGGCCTTGTTGAGTTTTAAAAGCAATACAGAGAGATTTAAAGAGAATTTGTTTTTTCATGGGGAGCCAATGCAGTGTTGGTAGGAGCTGAGAGACAGTTTGAAACTTTGGAATGGACAGAAGCAGGCGAGCGGCTGCATTCTGCAGAACCTGGAGCTTATTGAGGCTTTTAATCCTGATGTTTAAAAAGAGGGCATTACAATAATCTAATTTTGATAGAACTAGAGCAGAGATGACGGCTTTTCAAAGCTCCAGGGGAATGAAAGGTATAACTTTCAGGAGAATCTTAAAGGTTAAAAAACAGGAAGAGGTAATAGAGTTGATATTTCCTAGCAAAAGTAAGTTTATTATCAAAGAAAACTCCCAGATTTTTTACCTTTGTAACCGGAGCAGGGGCATCCCCCATTTCTACCTGCCACCAAGTGGTTGTCCAGAATGAACTGCCCTTCTCAAACAGGAGAGCCTCTGTCTTCCCTGTGTTTAGTTTAAGACAGTTTCCTGACATCCTTTGAGTAATTATCACGCTTTAGAAATACCTATACCTATAACATCCAGTTTCCTACCTCACGCATGCAGTCCCAAAATCTATGAGCCGTAGAATCCGGATCACCAGACAGTGACACCACGATCTGTATGTCATCGACATAGGAGAGAAAAGCTGAAATGTTTTATGAGCCTAGCTTGAGGCGCCACGTAAATATTGAATAACGTGGGGCTCAGGGACGAACCCTGCGGGACTCCACAGGGGAGAGAAACGCCTTTGACCTAAAACTATTAATTTCAACAAACTGCTCTCTATCAGACAAAAAGGATGACAAAAGTTTTAGGGCGATACCTCCAATCCAAATTGCTGCTAGACGGTCGATGAGGATATTATGGTTCACCGTGTCAAAGGCTGCGGACAGATCTAATAAGATAAGAGCAGCCCTCCCTCCCTTATCCAAGGTTAACCTTATTTCCTCCGCCGCCGTGAGCAGGGCAGATTCCGTACTATGTTGACTTCTAAAGCCGTATTGGGATGAGTCTAATAGATTGTTATTTAAGATGAAGGCAGATAACTCTGAGTTTATGACCTTTTCTGCTATTTTTGCTGGGAGGGGAAGGCGAGAGATTGGTCTGTAGTTATTGGGGTCTTTAACATCAAGGTTCACTTTCTTTTTAAGCGGGAGGATGGAGGCCCTTTTCCATTCCTTCGGAAAGTAACCTTCGCTAAACATTATATTAAAGATGTCCTTAAGATAGATGGCAACCGTCCCTGATACTGGATGAAGGATTTTCGGTGGACAGGGATCAAAAGGTGAACCGGACTTAGTCTGCATAAGAAGGGCCTGTACTGAGTCTGCCTCCAGTGGTCTAAACTTGTTAAGATATGGCAGATGATTGGGGAGAAAGATAGCTGTTGCAACTTCTGAAGAAATAAGCGGGTCATCACAACCACGCAAGTTCCCGAAATGAGGAGGTGAAGAACGAATTGTCTCCTCTGAAGTTGAAATAATTAGCCCTGTCTTTTGGCTCACTCCCGGGTGACCGGTAATCAGAGAATTAAAGACCGACTCTACCATATTCAGAAAGAAAACTGCCAAAAAATCACAAAATGTTTGGTTTATGTCCATATTAACACATTCAGGCAGTCTACTTAGCTTTTTTACTATTTTGAAAAGTTCTTTAGGAGCGTTTACAGAAGCCTGAATGACAGCTGAAAAGTGGTTAACTTTAGCTTTAAAGATTTCAGTTTTGTAAATCTGAAGGGCCTTTCTATACGCTACCTTATCACCAAGATCAAAAGAGAAGTCATTTTCTTTCCCGCTTCCGACATTCTTGTTTCAGACTTCTAAGAGTATCGTCGAACCACGGCTCCGTCCATGTCAACCTATTGCTTTTAGAGCTCTTAAGAGGGGCCAAATTATTAAGGATGGAAAGAATCCAGTTATGGTAATCTAAAGTGGCCGACTCCAAGTCCTTAGAGGAGTCTGGCTTGGAGGCGACCAAATGTTGCCTGAAAGCATCTGATGTGATTTTATGCCATGATCTGCTAACGGTGTTCCTGACTTAAGTTATATGAGAAGCTGCCGAACCAGCTGTACATTTAATATTTAAAGCAAACATAATTTCATAATGGTCAGCCCAGACCAAAGGCAAAATAGAAGTTACCAAAAGGTGCTGATTATCAGAGAAAATTGAGTCTAAAGTATGGCCTGCCTTGTGAGTAGGGCCGTTCACATGTTGAGCAAGCCCACCACATTCCATAAAGTCCAAAAGAAGAGCTGAGTCCTTATCTGCGGGGTTATCAAGATGAAAGTTAAAATCCCCCAAGATAGTGAAATCTGGGGAATTAATCTTAGCATCAAGGAGTTGACTGTTCTCGTCCAGAAAGCTGGTTCTAGGACCAGGGGGGGGTCTATAAATGAGTACACCGTTAAAAGTATAATGGTGAGTAGCAGAATCAACTCAGTGAGTGGGGAGACATATATATTAAATAAGGTGGGGCTGTGGGAGGACCCCTGCAGTACCCCACAAGGCTTGAAGCCCTCTGCTCTAAAATATCCGCAGCTGACTGTTTGGACGTTATTCATCAGGAAGAAACTGAGAAGGTCCAGAGCAGTGGCCAACACCCCTACCTGATGGAATCGTTGAACCAGGCGGGAGGGTGATATCATGTCAAATGGTGCCGACAGGTCTAACATTACCAAGATGTCAGCACCTCCCTGGTCTACTTGGCAGTGAATGGAATCTGCAGCGATGACCAGCGCTGACTCCATGCTGTGGCCACTACTGAACCCATTCTGTGATGGATCTAAGAGGTCCTGGGAGCTAATAAATTCAACCAACTCATAGTTTATATATTTTGTTAGCATTTTTGCCAGTACGTGCAATAAGGAGATGGAGTGAAAGTTTTTGAGGTCCTCTGGGTCCCCATTTGGTTTCTTTTGAAGCGGAATGGCTACATCTCCTTCTAAAGACAGGGATACACTCCAGTTGTGAGTATCTGATTGAAGACTTTAACAAAAAAAGTCACAATCTGATCCGGAGCGAGTTGCATGATTTTTGTCTGACTGGGATCATCAGGTGAACTTGATTTCATATTCATGAGCAGATTTTTAACTTGCAAGGAGGAAATAGGAGGAAAAGCAGACAAAACTGCTGGGGAGTTCAGGTCAGCAGGGTCATAATAGTCAAATGCGGGGAAAGGCATTTCTATATTGGTGTTGAAATCTGTGTGAACCTCGAAGATCTTATCTCTAAAATAGCCTGAAACTTTGTCGCAAAAAGTTAGCGAGTTCTCCATGGACTGTTGGACAGGAGGAGTGGAGAGCTGTTTTACCACTTTAAAATAGCTTATTAGGGGATTTACTAGCAGACCTTATTTTATTCACATAAAAGGAAGATGTGGCCACACAATTGGCATGTTTATAAAGAAGTACCAGCCCTTTATGTTTTTTTTTTATCCCCGGGGGAGATTCAGCCTCCATTTCCATTCCTGCCTCCAACAATGCTGTCTAAGGTCTTTCAGTTTGTCCAAAAACCAGGGGCGGACACTTTAGTTCTGGTGCAGACCTTAGCTTTAACTGGAGCAACCTGATCGATTGCAGCCTTCAACCAGTCGTTAAAATCTTCTGTGATCGGTCCCTGTGAAGAGTTGTTTCTCACTAAGGACTTTTTAAGTGCAGAATCCATCTCATTAGAAGAAATTGTACTCCAATTTCTGTAGGATATTGATTTACACTGCCCCTGTTCCATGCCCGTCTGCAATACAATTCTAAAGGTCACCGCCCTGTGGTCATCCCAGCTTAATGGGAGAATACCCCCACTACCTGGCCCAAATGGTCAGCAAAAATACCATCCAGCGTGTGGCCAGCAATATGAGTGGGATATTTAACTAGCTGGGTGAAGCCAAAATTAGTGATGAGTTCGAGAAAAATGTTTGAATCATTATGCAATTTGTCTTCAAGATGAAAATTAAAATCGCCCAGCATTGTGAAGTTGGAATTTGCATTAAAAGGTGCCAAAATTTGACCCCAGGCCTCGAGAAACCAGGGGGGCACTAGACTAAGAGCCCCGGAAAGAGTGTTTTTCATATTGGCTTTCAGTCTAAACCGCACAATCTGGCAGATGTCTTGCAAGCCCAAGTTAACAGGTTCTGAAGTACAGTTGACCAAATCTTTAACTATAATGGCAAGCCCCCCACCCCTGCGTAGGGGACGGTCAAGCGTGGCAATGATATAGCCAGAAGGGGCTGCTGTCACCAGATCTGTCCCGGTGTCCTCCCTAGACCAGGTTTCTGCGACAAACACAAAATCTAGACCTAGAGCTAGAATCAGGTCACAAACTTCCAAACTATGTTTAATCACAGAACACGCATTAACCAGAGCACAGGAGATGTCCTCCTGAAAATACACTCCCCTCTCCCTGACCTCTATCCCTTCTTTAATAGTGGATGCAGACAATCCCTGGTCAGTGGTTAAATCAGGCAAGTTAAATCAATTACTTTTTGTTATATTATTTGATTTTTTCCTGCACCCCCCTGCCTGCCATAGGTCTCTTAGGCCATAGGCACACACCAGCATTCATTTTTTTTTAGGATAATTCCATTTTCCCTGCACCCCCAGCCTGCTGTAGGTCTCTGAGTATTAAGCCATAGGGGCACCCCAGCATTCACTTTTTTAAGGATGTTCAATTTTTCCCTGATATCCTCCCTGCCATAGGTCTCTGAATCTAAGGCCATAGGCACACACCAGCAATCACTTTTTTAAGGATTATTAAATTTTTCCCTGACCGCCTCCCTGCCACATGTCTGAGTCTTAGGTGTACACCAGCATTCAATTTTTAAAGATTATTCAATTTTTCCCTGCACCCCCTGGCTGCCATAGGTATGTTAGGCATCAGGCGCACACCAGCATTCACTTTTTTTTAAGGAGTATTGAATTTTCCCTGCACCCCCAGCCTGCCATAGGTCTCTGAGTTTTTGGCCATAGGCGCACACCAGCGTTGACTTTTTTAAGGATTATTCCAATGTTCCTTGCACCCCTACCTGCAATAGGTCTGAGTCTTAGAACATCAGCACAAAAAAGCATTCACTTTCTTAAAGATTATTGAATTTGTCCCTGCACCCCCTGCCTGACATAGGTCTCTTAGGCCATAGGTGCACACAAGCATTCCATTTGTTTTAAGGATTATTCATTTTTCCTTGCATCGCCAGCCTGCCATAGGTCTCTGAAGCTTAGGCCATTGGCACAGACCAGCATTCGCTTTTTTAAGGATTATTAAATTTTTCCCTGCACCCTCTACCTGCCATAGGTCACTTAGGCCATAGACGCACACCAGCATTCCCCTTTATTTAGGGATTATTCAATTTTTCCCTGCACCCCCAGCTTGCCATAGGTCTGAGTCTTAGGCCGTAGGCGCACACCAGCGTTTACTTTTATAAGGATTATTCCATTTTTCCCTGTATCTGCCTCCCATAGGTGTCTCACCTTAGAGTCACATAAAGCAAACATTTAAATCTGTATGTTGTTGTTATCCTAATTTAAATATTAGTATATGGTTTGGATTGGAATGGAATAGATACACTAGTGTTAATTATTTGGGATAACCTCTCTATTGTCTGTATTAATCATTCAAACTCCAAGAATGCTATGTTTCACTGAATGTTTTTCTTGTTTGTTTGCTTAGGTGCTCAAGAGACATCACCTACAGTACTTCCAGACTGAAGGCTGGCACAAAGTGACAGCACACCACACCACAGTCCTCCTCTGCCTGCTTCCACTTGTGCAGCTAAGTCCCAAAGAAAGGTGTTCCTGCCTAGAAAAGTAGCCAGAGAGGAGGAGAAGAAGAAACAGATTGCTAGTGCCACCACTGGCGTGTCGCTCTCCACCTTTTTCAGGAAACGTGGTGTACCTGTCGCACAGTCCTCTGGGCAGCATGCGTGGAGCAGCACTCCCGCATCAGCAGCACCACCTCAACCTAAGCCCATGCCCATGTCTCTTTGCGAGGCAGACTCTGCAATTATGGCAATGAGCAGGGAGACTGAATTGGACTTGTCTCAGCCATAAAGTGCTCAATCATCCCTGGAAACTAGGCAAAGTGGACAACAGGAGTCACAGCCAGCAACAGTTCTTCCCGAAATATGAGCAGAACAGGAGGTTGAGCAAGATGTAGCTCTTAAACCATTGACTTCCCGATCTCCAGCAAAAAAAAGAAAGGGTGCTCCACGATCTTCTGCAAGGCCCCTTCTGATGATCTGGAGTTGGATTGGACCCCAGCTGAGTCCAAAACCTGTTACAAGGGAAAAGGAAAGTTCCAGAAAGCCTTATAACCATGGAAAGGGACAGTGATGAGGATGAGGCAGTGACTGTCAGTATAGAAGGTGGCTCAGAGGACACCAAGATCATCCCTCCTATTTAACCTGCTAAGAGGGATGTGCCACTGGTTCCACCACCACCACCTTTCATATTTGTAAGGCACCTGCTGAGACCTGCATCCACCACTACCTCAGTTGAAGTACACAATGCAGAGAGGCAATCAACACACCCACCTACCTCCAGTTCTTCAGGCATTGGCAGTGGTACACAAAAAAAGTTCTCCTCCTCAGTTTGGGACTTCTTCGCGATTAGCAAGCAAGAGGATAGCATTGCAATATGCTCCATTTGCCACATAAGTGTTTGTTGAGGGAAGCCTGGTTCACACTATGGTATTGGAGGACAAAAGACCCATATGAAAAAACATCACAAAATTCAGAGGGAGGAGCACCTTGAAAAAGCTGCTGGTGTTGGTGATGATGAGAGAGGAGAATGAGCTCCAATCATGGTGATAGGAGGTGATGAGGAAGGAGAGGATGACAGCTTTATACAAAGCAACCCTGTCCTCTTCAGAGTGCCAGCATCATCCTCATTAGCAACCTCCAAATGGCACAGGACTCAGATGCAAATAACACTACATACAGTGATGATTACCCCAAGACACACATTGAGTCTACCATCTCCTGTTTCTCTCCGGAAGTCGCCAGCATCAGTGGCACCACAAAGGAAAGCAATCCAAGCTACTATTACGGGCATGTTTAGGCAGGATGGGCCCTACGAACGCAACCACCCAATGGAACGTTTGTACAATGGGAAGCTGGCTAAAATGTTAGCACTGAACCTTCTCCATTTTTCTTTTGTAGTAGGAGTGGGAATTTTAGAAGTTGTGGCAGCCATCTGCCCGAAATGGAAGGTTCCAAGCTGGACCTATTTTGACAGAGTTGCTGTTCCAGAGCTACATCACGATTTGCTGCATTTGGTTGGACAAGCTTGCAGTAGAGTAATGTTCACACTATCCACCTGATGACAGACATGTGTGCCAGTTGTCAAGCATCTGATTACATGTGTTTCACTGCACACTGTATCTGTTTTGTGGGGGTTAGGCAACAGCTATCTGTAGGTCTCAGTGCTGAAGAAACTTTTAAGGGCGTTCGGCGGCATGCAACTGTAGCGATGTTCGCCATGTACAAATTGCATACAGGTGCAAACATCCTGGAAGACTTTAACAGCAAGTTGTTTGAATAGCTCTGACCCAGAGGTCTCAGAATTGGATTTGTTGCCTCGGACAATGCCAGCAATATGGCCAAGGCCATGGCAGATGGTGGATATTTCATGGTCCTGTGTTTGGCACATTGCATCAACCTGATGGTGCAGGACTTTCTCGAAAAAGAAGACATAGTCAGCAACATACTGGTCACCTGCAGTAGAATCTGCACTCATTTCTGTCATTCTTTTAAAGCCCGCAAGCAGTTGAGGATCATTCAGCACGTGAGTAGACTACCGGTTAAAGCCCTCATAGAGGAGGTGCCAACATGTTGGAACTTGACCTACTACATGTTGCAACATCTGTTTGAGCAGTACATACTGATCACTGACTATGTCCTTCAAAGAGGACGGGATGCAACTGGGAAAAGCATGACCATGGAGATTTGCAAATGGCGGCTAGTCAAATGCTTGACACAAATGCTACTTCCTCTTGAGATTTGCACATGGGAAGTCAGCAAGAAGGACAGTACAATGAGCCAAGCAATCCTGTTGCTACTAACCCTGGGCAAAGCACTACGCTACGCTCGCGTAGTTTGCGAAGTTTGCGCTACTTCGCACAACGCGAATTGCACGTAGCACAGTGCAAACACGCGTAGCGTAGCATAGTGCAGCGGTCATTTTTTGCTAGCTCGCGGTCCTCAACGTCAAGTTGGCGACCGCGAGCAAGCAAAATGACATCCCGGCGAGACTTTTTCCTCGTTCGCGATCAGCAACATCAAGTTGCCGATCGCGAGCGTGGAAAATAAACCTCCCGGCGAGATTCTCAACGCGGGGAGGTCAGGTTTCTCATTGCGAGTGGTCGCGTATGCTCGCGACCGCTCGCGATGAGAAACTACCAGTCCGCACGCACTGTGCAAGATGCCGTTTTCAATGATTGCACAGTGCGGACAAGCATCCGGCACTGTGCAATCATTGCGAACAGTGCACTACGCAGTTCGCGTAGTGCTACGCGTAGCTCGCGTAGTGCGAACTGCACTTTGCGTAGCTTTGCGTAGCGCTACTTCGCGAACTACGCCCAGGCTTAGTTGCTACATCTGCTACAGGACGAGTCAAAAAATGTGTCACAAAGTTTCACCAGTGTGAATGAAGAAGTGTATTAGTTGGTTCAGAGCTTAATCCTTCGCTTGGCTCTTAATCCAGGGCTGCAAAGGTAGATTGTGTCCGCCAAAGAGTACATCTGTGCCACAATACTTGATTCAATATACACAAAAATACTGACCACTTTCATTCTTTTTTCAGAAGGCGATGTTTCACTAAACAAGATGTGGATTGTTGAGCAAGCAAGAGGAAGAAGAACGGCTGGAAGTTAGAGTCCTGGGCAGAAGTTCTGGCATGCTGCCTTCAACTTCCAGAGAGGGCAGAGCTGTTGTCTCACATCAGCCAACGCCAGCAAACCCAGCAATAAAACCAGCAACAACACACCAGCAACAACACCAGCCACAGAAGAATTGGACCCAACCTCTGCAATGGCTTGGTTTCAAGTGGCAGGGCTTAAGTCAAGTGCAGAGGCGAAGGCAACAGAGGTTAAGCAAGTGGCAGCACCAATGACTATTCAGAGGATAGCCCAAGACTATCTGGATTACCCAAGAGAGGTCTACCTGGATCAAAACCCATTGGTCTATTGGTATGGGAAGATGCACCAATGGGCAGAGCTCAGCAGGCTGGTAATAAAGTATCTGGCTTGTCTGGTACCAGCGTGTCTGCTGAGCATGTGTTCAGTGAAGCTGGTGTAGTTGTCACAGTCAGAAGGACCAGTTACTCACCTAAAAATGTGGAGAGATTGACAATGATTAAAATGAACCAACACTTCATACCACAAGATTACACTGTTCCTGAATCAGCACAGGAGGAGGATAAGGGCAATTGGTCAAAATCAAGTGTTTAAGCTGACCAACTTCTGGGTGAACCCCTGAGTTTGAAGACAAACTCAACTTCCCTGACTGAGTCAGCAACAATAGGACTTTCACATTATCAATGAACTGCTTTCCCAAAAAAATGGACATAGCTAGAGGAACATTTATATATTTGGTGTGTGACTTGTACAGTCTCACCATTTATTCACATGTATGGCCGGATTGGAGTTGGACCAGTGTGCACAGAAAAAACCTCCCCATTCGCATAAATGACATGAAGGCAATGCCTGCCTCCGTCCCATCTATATCCTTTTTTTAAATTCCCTAACTGGCTGGGCTGCCCCAGAAAAGATCATGAATTTACAAGACTGCCATTGTGTTGCTTCCATGGGAAAAGAGCAGATACAATAGAAAAATGTGTACCACCATGCTTGAATTGGAACAGGTAACTATTGCACCAATGAGAGATATATATTGAGTGATTGTAAGTGATGATGATTCATAGGATGGCAGACAGTGAGGGTATTGTGCAACTAATTTGTAAATTTGATTTTGATTATTTGCAATGTTTGAGGGCTGATGGGTGATTCTGCTTGAATGCGATTGCCCCTTTCACACTTAGCTAAATTTACTTGAATGGTGCACTCCTTGCTGTACTATTTTTTCAGGTTCTTCCGAGACCAAAACCAGTCTGTTTAGTTAACAAATCTACACAAAATGCTCAAATTATTTTGCTTTTATTGTTCATCAACAGCAGTACAATACAGGTCTATCTCTTTCAATCTCATTTGGGCCGGGAGTCGGACGGAGTCGGGACTCAAAGTCAGGGCTAAGGGCAGGAAAAGAGAGTTATGAACAATGCCTGCCTACTTCAAAGGGAAACCAACATGACTCAAAGAGGCTTACTCAGCCCAGTGGCCTGGAGAGAGGTACGTTGATTTGGAAAATGCTAAGTAATGTGCTGGCTCAAATGTCAAACTCCTCTAATTAAGTGGTTGTGGTCGGGGAGACTGTAACTGGAGACAGACATGTCACATGATGGATGCACTTGGCTAAATATTATGACAGTTGTGAGGTTGATCAGCCAGGTACATGCAGCTACTTGTTAGGGTTTGGTTGCAAAATTGTTCTCACTTCTCATTTAATCACACATGAGCCATCATGATTGCACTGCAGCAGCCTATGCTCTTGCTCTGCCTCTTGATCCACTCTGCATGAAGCTTACCTCTCCTTGACTCTACAATATTAACATTTACTGTTTTAGAATCCACAGGCCTTCTCTTCTTCTGCACAAAACCTGCATAACACTCCTGCTTACCTTACCGGACTGGTTCAGCCATGCTCCCAAGAGAATGCAGATGCACCCCCTCAATTTGGCTTTTTTTTTTAAAGATCTTTTTATTGCAAGTAAGGCAAACAAAGGAGCAATAAAAGTAAACATTACACATTGTGGCATCAAAACACATGCATATAGTAACAATCTCTTGTCTGTCTTTAGGAACCCTCGGTCTCCCCATCCACCCCCCATCGATTCACTGGGCAGCATCCAAGCCTGGGAACCCAAGGCGTAAAACATTATGACTGGTACCTCCAATTGGAGCGCATATTTCACCCTGATAGTCATTCCATTTCCCCCATATTTTGGTTCATTTATTCAGATAGCCCTTGCTTTCATAGACTACTCTCTCTGCCAGCATGCTCCAATCCATGTCTCATTTCCAATGATTCAGTTGTGGTGCTAGCTCCACTCTCCACATTCACGCAATATTGTGTTTAGCCACCATCAACCCTAGTGTTATCCAGATCTGATCCATATGGTTAAGGTTAGTTGCGTTCCAGACATTTAGGAGGCACCGCTTCGTGGAGATCTTCATGTTACTCCCACGGATATTATTTAGACAGTTAACCAGTGACTCCCATTAGTGCTGAATTGCCAGGCACCTCCTTATCATGTGAAGGAACGTCCCCACCTGGCCACTTTTCCTAAGACACAGTGTGGTCTCTGCCCTGTCCATCTTCACCATAGTAGTGCATGCACAGTAACATCTATGTAGAATTTTTAGTTGCAATCGGGGGAACTGTGATCTTATGGCCACCTCCCTGGGGGATGCCAAGGCACTGGGCTATTCATCATCCTCCAAGTCCTCAAGATCATGCTCCCAATGTTCTCATGGACAAGCCAAGGTATCAGGTGAGTTATTTATCAGTTTTCTATAAGTATGGCATTTGTTCATCTAATAATCATTCTTCGAGAGGGATGAATTGGGGCGTTCCCCACCCTTTGGCAGTGCCATTTGCGAAGTGTGGCATATTTGTAGATACCGGTAAGCTTAAGTGGGTGCCAGTTGGTACTCGCATTGTAGGTCTGCGAATGGAATCACCCCATCTTGTGTCCACAGGTCTCCTACCTTGGACAGGCCAATTGGGTCCCACTTGTCAAAGCCCTTTTGTGTAGCAAGGATGCCCAGCTGTGCAGTGTCCCAGAGGGGAGAGGCCCCCGTAATCTGGCCGCGCCACCCCAAAGCATTGAGGGCCCGATTCCGATGTCGTTCGGAAGGCCTCCGAATCGGATTTGGCTTTGCCGGAACTGATTCATAGCCCTTGTTTACGACCGAATCGTACACAGGTCCGAACGACCAAGTACGATGCGAAGATCGCGTAAGCGCTGACCGAATCGTTTCCGGACCCGAACCGCTCCGTATGACTCATTCGCAGCCGGATCGTACAGCGCAATGGAGCCGAATGCCGACCGAGTGAGTACGATTCACGATTCGAACAGCTGCTTCGCCTCGGTCTCAGCGAGACTAAACGGCTGTCGGAAGCGTACTTCGGGGGGCCGTAGTAGGCCCCCCTGCACCCGGGGCCCTCCAAATCTGTCACAGGGTTGTGCCCATGGGTCCCTCCGATCCAGGCATGCACAGTGTGACGGGCAACATGGGGTGCCCACCACAGGGTGTACGCTTTTCCCCACCCACCCCTTTTCTGCCATGGGAGCCTGTGTACGCGTCTGTACACAGGCTCCCATAGAGTTCAATGGGAGTCCGAGCGAATCGAGTCCATCAGCATACGGCTGCATCGTATTCGTTCGGTCGGACTCCAGGAGCACGTCTCGCTCAGAAAACCCTCCGGATCTGAGTCGTACGGAGGGCTTTCCTAGCGAGATCGGATACGGGCCCTTAGGGTAGTGTACCAGAGGGTAAGTGTGGCTGTGGTAGGACTAGGGAAAAACGTGGTGCGTGTCCCCCCATAGATGGCCCGAGGAAGCCCCCGGGTTGCATGACTCTCCTATTCATCTGATAAGCTGCTTCGTCATTAGGGAGATGGACCCAGTGACGAGTTGCGCTGCCCAATAATATTTTGCGTATCAAGTAGGGCAATCCCACCATCGTACCATCTTCTTGTTAGTTTCTTAAGGGCTATCCATGCGTGATGGACCCCTTCCCAATTTGGAATTTATATACAGTATCATTTTTCTTTTAACAATCATAATGTTTAGAACTGTGTGTGTTCACTCCTCCCTAATTTGTATCTTTCAAACGTAGATGATAGAACAATTCAAATATAACTTGGGCCTCTGGGGCTGAAGGACTGTTTGTAATGTATTTAACTGAACTGTATCATTCATTCATTTCCTTCCACAACAGATTTGATGATGATGATGTGCTGCTCATCTTCCTGATGAATATTGCTGTTGTGTAGTGTTTGTCTTTGTCACACCTTTCCCCAACTCCCCATTCCCATCCATTCCCATCCATTCATCAAATCTCTAACCCTCTTTTTGTAGTCTGGTCTCAGACTTTGATTACCCACTAACTGTGTTTTTTTTCAGTCTAGTTGCCTGTGATAAATAATCATTCTGAATAACCGACAGTTGGAAGTTAATTCATTTGGAATAGGTGGGAGTGGGACTTTAGTAGTGAAGCTGTCATTTGGAAGGAGAGATAATATTACATTTTTCTGTATGTTGGCAGACCCCTTAATGGTGTAATAGTTACAGAGGGTAGGACAAGGGCAGTAACTACTGTACTATATAGTATAATTGATTGGTGGCTGGGTGCAGCAATACCTCATCAAGTAAAACAGAATTAAGTTAGCCACGCTTCTGTTCCCAGACAGTGCCACTCTGGAGGTGGGGTAAAATTAATTACTGGACTGCAGGAAGAGGTAAGCAACCGACTGAAGTATTTATACATGGCAAGGGACTTGAGGTAGGCAAAGTCTAGGGGGATAGTCGATGCATAATGTGTGACAATTTCAGAGGGCAGCTTTGTGTCGCACTCTTGTGTCAACACTCAGCAATGCTATACTACGCCAACTAGCAATGGAAAGACAGATAATGCTGACAAAGTAAAAAAGGTAAAGACCATTTATTTACATCTTTTCAAACCCACCCTCTCCACCTACAACAAGCCCACCTCCCTCCCCAAGCATAAAATGTCCCAAAAGTCCAAAACCCGTTCCCGAACTTTCTTCCCTGTAACATGCCAAAAACCCCAACATGCCCTCCCACCAAAACAAAAATACATTAAGAAGGGCTTTGAAGGCATCTGTTTCCTTGGCCAACGTCTGCTGCCCATGTTAGAGCACTGCTGTGTCATGCCTCAGGTGGGGCAGCTTGCATAGGATGCGGTGGATGAGCTGTGATGTTGAGTCCAAGGAGGGGAGGCTAGTGGTGGTATGGGAGGCAGAGGACCCCTGCTGCAGTTGGCATGGGCAGTGGCATGACAGAGCTAGAGACGGCCCTGGCTAGCAGCCCAAGGAACTTGATGCCTCTTCTCCCTAAAGGGCAACTAGCCGGCGATACTCCCCAGCCATTGCCTTCAACATCTGCTGCCACAGACAGGTGGCTATCTTCTGCCATGATTGTGCCGGCGGTTGTTACCTGTTGCCAGCTCCAGAAGCAGGTGTAGCTATATCAAGAAAGTAAGAACAAAATACAAAAACACGAATTATGATGATCAGCTCAAACACTTGTTTATGCTGTCTATAGTGGCACAGTACAGTAGCAGAACATTGCTAATCCACTAGGGCCATTAGAAGTTCATTTGGATCTGATCTTCCCTTCATGCTTCACATCATAGATAGGTAATCAATCATAGTTCTGACTGCAAAGCATAATTAAGCCAGAACACCAACATAATCAAATGTGATTTTTGTTTAAAGAATTTCATAGTGAAACTGAACAGACACTTTATGTGTGTTAAAAATTAATTACTTGCCATTAATGAGCAAGGTGTATATAGATATGTGTATATCTCATTTGCTACACAATTAATACTTGACTATGCAGCATTAAAGGAGCCATGCTGGCGGGTCTGCTTACTTTCCAGCATGTTTTTGGGACAGCGCAACTTTAGCATGTTATGCTATTAACTTATAATTCCAATGGCCCTGCTGTTCTCCAACTCCCTCTTCAGTTCTACTACCCTAAGTCCAAACTTAGGTTATAGGCTTAAGCTGATAGAGTCTGGCAAATGGGGCACACTTGGTGGATAACGGGTATCCCATCCATCGAATAACAGTAGACAGTGCATAGGGATATTATATTTGTCACAGAGTATCCCATCCGTCAAACTTTAAATCAGGCCCTTAGTCCCAAATTACACCCACAAATTATTCTCAAGAAATACCTTCACTTGGCAGTGGGTAAAATTAGTCTAAGTGAGGTAAGTTATAGGGACTGAGATAGGTAAAGATGTAGCTATGGAATGGTTGGGTGTCACTGATCATGTACTACTCTTTTGCTTCTTAGTCACATTGATTGTTGTGAGGAAAAATATTATTTTAGAATTTACTTTTAAAGGTAGGCTGGGACAGAAAGACAGAATGATGAAGTGAAGCACTATTAGGCAACTGAGTGGGCACTGGGAAACACACCTTGTCTTCAGTTTGTGCATTGCAGGCATAGTTCCGTCGTGCTGCTGTGCTGCAGCAGATGCATATGATTTCACCGCTTGCACTCACTGCAGCACCTTAAACCTCACTGTAATTTTAGATGGCAAGATGCCGAGGGCAGGGACTGGACTCTGGTGGTGATGGGTGGGATATCTGCCTTGCTTAATCAATACGGTATTGCCAATAAGAAAGGAAGGAGACTTACCACTTCCCCGTACCACCACTGGGACTTCTCCCTTTCCCTCTAATAGCTGGACCTCCACCAAAGTCCCTGCAGTGGCACTGATGGTAGTCTGTGCACCTGGTGAGAAACATAATGCACCCTTTTTAGATACCAGATAGCCACCTAAGTAGTATTTATTTTGCACAAGGTACAACAGCAATACCTCACTACAGCTATCCATCGGTATCTCCTTCCATCTAAAGTAATCACTTTGGGAGGTTAATAAACCAAAAACGTGTATCTCCTAAAGGAGGGATAGGATTAGGATTAAGGAATAAGGGATGAGCATAAGTCAAGGCTATGACTGGAGCAGGGGTGAAAGGGAATGCAAATTACATATGGTATTGGTTGTGTTATCTCATTCGTGCCATGCTACACTGTCATGGAAACTGCTATTATAAGACAACATTAGGGTTCAATGACCATGATGATCATTCTATCACTGCCCCTGTACTTTTTGACTGAATACTACCAACATATTTGGTGACTAGAGGTCTACTTGGGCCTGGCTGTGTGATGCTCTTTACATTACAAAATTATTTTCCCCTTTTAGTACTACACGACAAGACATGTAAAAGAGGGGCAAGGGGAACATTACTAAAAAAAGGGAGCAGAAGAAAGGTACAGAGAGGAGAAAGTTAGCTGTGGAAACAGGAAATATAGAAAAAAGCAAAAAACACAGGGAAATGCAGGAATAACAAACAAAAACCAACATTATAAAAAAATAGTAAGTATACACAAGGGCATACTTTTAGTAATGGGGAATAAAAATGACTTACAGGGGGCAGCAGAACCATCTGCCACGGTACTGGGGTTGGGGCTTGTGGTACTACCAGTCACTCCCACCATGGCACTGGTGGTAGCCAGCCCAGATGCCCTCTTATTCTTGGGTGCTTAAGAAAGAAGATACAAAACAATGATTGGTGGTAACATTTTGACAGGCAGAGCATAATTCTTTTTAAATCAGAGAGCCTATTAATTGTTTCATAACCATAAACCTCAAACAATAACATTTTGTACTATTCATGCATTCCAAAGAATGATCTTTGCTTCTCTGCCCCCTTTTGGTGAGTCAAGTCGGTCCCCCTTTGCGTATTGCACATCCAGGAGATTGGGACTATGAGCTACATAAAGCCACAGAGAAGAATGCAAGTTACACAACACCCCATATATACTACCATTGTAAGAGTGACATGATGAGTTAACAATCATGCCTTAAATCAGCCCAATCTAGCACAAACTAGATCAGAATCCTGGCAGTATCATTCACTTGACTTACACTCCCCTCCTATGTTTCTAACATCCTACATCTTCCCCGTCAGGCTGGTACCATGCACCACTACTCTATCAAGGGTTTGTGTTGCGCTTGCCTTTAAGGATTGTTTTTGTGCAGAGAGATGTCCCTTCCATCACAAAACAATCCAGGGTGCTGTGCCATGTAACACGGCACCCTTGCACATTCATGGCGCAAGGGTGCCTGCATTGGTGCACTAGGCAGCATTAGGTGTGGCAGTGCATGGAGAGAGCAGGAATGAGATACCTTAATAAATAAATGTCATATTTCTGCCCTCTTACTTTGACGCAGCAAGATGTCTTGCTGCCCTGCATGACATGTCAATAACTTTGAGCCCTGTTCGTTGGGGCACTCTGATCACCTCTGGTACAGTGGAGTGGCGTAAAGTGTAATAGTGGACACTGGAATGGAGTACAGTGGAGTACCTTACAGTGGAGGGGTGTACAGTTTAGTATTGTACAGTGGGCATACGTAAAGCTGAGTGTGGTATAGTGTAGTATTGTAAATTAAAATTACGTAAAGTGCAGTGGCGTATATTGGAGTTCTGTACAGTGCAGTGTTGCAGAGCGGAATAGTGTACATTACAGTGGGGTACAGTGCAATAGGGTACAGTGTTGGGACATATTCTGGAATAGCATAAAGAGTAGTGCCATACAGTGGAGTAGCATTGAAATAAGTAGTCTTGAATGTAATAAATGTGAGTTTAGTGACGTGAAATCTTCAAACGTATATTGGAGTGTCATATATTGGAGTACCGTGCAGTAGAGTAATGTACAATTGAATAGGGTTAATTATCAAAGCAAAGAGTCTAGTAATATACAGTGAAATGTTGTTTAGTGCAGTGGCGTAGAATGTAGTTTTGGTAAAGTATATTAGCATACTGTGGATTGTAGTACAGTGCATTGTCGTACACTGCACTTCAGTACAATGGAGTGCCGTGGAGAAGCGTACACCGGAAGAGTGTACACTCCAGTACAGTCCTATAAAGTGGGGCATAGTCGAATAGCATATAGTGGAACAGCGTAAGCTAGAGTTGCATACAGTGAATAGCATACAGTTGTGAGCAGTACAGTGTAGGGATGTCCAGAAACTGTCATATACAAAAGTGTAATAGAATACAGCGTTGAACAGTAAAACAGCATAGAGTATAGTGTTGTAGACTCGAGTGGCATACAGTGGAGTTTGGTGGTGTAGACTGGACTAATGTATAGTAGATTAGTGTACAATATAGTGGCGTATACTGCAGTGTTGTAAAATGAATTGTCATAGAGTAGACTGGCGCAAAGTGGAGTGTGTGAATTAAAGAAAACATAGGGTTAAAGTGTGTGAAAGAATGACATTTCTATATCTACAAAATATATATTATAATTTGAAAATGTTAATTTTCTGGTTGCATATGGAAATAGTGTAAGTAATGTTAAACTTATACGTTATATGAAACATACTTATATATTGTGCTATGGTGTGCCGTGTTAAGTTCACAGCATGCCACTGTACATGGGGTTCACAACTGGGTATGTGATTGGTTCATAGCTGTGTTTATATCAAAGGTAAAAATCAGCTGTATAGTTTTTATCACAAATTTCCATCATTGTGCAGTCAGCATTTAGCTGACGTATGACTTAGGATGTCACACATAATTTAGCACTAAGTTTTATTGTTATTAACAACCTATTAACACTTTATTTCGGTGGTATGGGTTACCTTTTTTGTTTATATCTGTGTACATTCTTATATTTTCTCTCGTAATAATTTTGGACCCGTTTGCTGAATCTCCGTGTATTTTATCATACTTGTTCCACCCATTTCATTGTGGAAGGAGTAAACGTTTTGCAGGGTTTAGTCATGGTGATCCAAAGAAAAAAGAGGGAGTCCCAAAACATGCTTAATTGCAATGTATTTCACTTATGCTTTAGTATTTTCCATTCTGTGAAAGCCATCAGTCGCATTTTGTTACAATGTGGCAGACTTACATATTATAGTGCCCACATGATTATTTTATGTAGTTTACATAAGTAGTGGAGCTAATTATGTTTTAAAGTATTTAAAGTTAGTGATATCTGTTGTTGTGTTATTCTAGCAAAATTTGGGGGTATTTCGCAAGAGTACCACAGTACAGTGATTACAAGTCATTAGCTGAAAGTTTAAATATTGGCTTTAGAAAAGTAAAACGCAGTTAAACGCAGCTATGTTATTTTTAGGTACAGTTTTGCCCATATTCTGCGATATGCCTTCCGATGTAGGTAAGTATTATATGTGGTATTTTTGCCATAACTATTACCACTTTAGTAAACTGTTAATAGGTAGATCAAAACATTTATAAGTCTCCAAATATATATTTTTTAAATACGTAGAGTGTGGTAGTACCGTGGTACCACAAAAACATTTTGTAGGGTTAACATTTATCTTTTCTAATCTCTATAAATTTTTATACCAGTTTACTTTGAACTGGGTTTTTTGTAAAGAAGCACAGTATTGTTTTAGTAATTAGCGTGCCACTCTGTACAATTTTGTGTTCATATTTAAGCATGTAAAAAAATGAAAATGCACTTTAGCATACTATATTTATAAAATATAGGGGCATATTTACATGCCCCTATTGACACCACAAAGTCACTTTCAGTGACGTTGTGATGGCGATAGGGGCTACGCCTTATTTACAAGGCAGCATTAAGCCATTTAACGTGGCTTAATGCTGCCTTGTAAATAAGGCACCCTTTACTCTACTTAGAGTGAAAGGGGATGGCAATGGGTGTTGCTGTGGGCGTTCCACCCCAACACCCATTAATTTTGATGCTGCACCATATTTTCAAGGGTGGCGTAAATATGGGGCAGCACCAAAATTAAGACCAAGAAAAACCTGGTCTTAAACAGGTGCAACGAGGAGAAATGCTTTATTTCTCCTTGTTTTTGCTGTTTCCATGTGTGCTGCGTTGTGCAAATTGCCATTCATTGTTTATGTGCAGGAAGGTATCCCTTCCTGCACATAAATAATCAAAAAAAATAAATTACATTTTACAACTTCTATGTGTGCTGCATTAAGCAGCACACATAAAAGTTACAAAACGTCATTAAAAGATTGTTTATGTGCAGGAAGGGAGACCTTCCTGCACATAAACAATCTTTCCCTCAACACAGACACCCTTGCACTATGGTGCAAGGGTGCCTGCGTTGGCGCTAGGCTGCTAAGTTTAGCGCCACCGTAGGGGGAAACGCAGGGCTGCACCATATTGTTGTAAATATGGTACAGCCCTGCGTTTTTGAAGTGGCAGAGTGTGGCGTTAAGCCACGAAGGCTAACGCTGCACTCCGTCACTTCATTGTAAATATGCCCCATAGTGTCTTATAGTGCATTTGCAATTTTCTTTTTTCAGTCTGAATTTCACTGGTTTTGTTAGAGTGAAATCTGAGCCTAACTATAACATCCCTGTAACCTTTGGATTTTTCAGTGAATTTCTAAGGTTTTTTTAAAATTCTATTTCCTAACTATAACATCCCTGTTACCTTTGGTTTTTTAAGTGAAATTCTATGGTTTTCAAATCCTATTTCCTAACTATAAAGTCCATGTAAACTTTGTTTTTTTAGTGAATTTTGATGATTTTTTAACTAGTAGTCGCATTTGCTGAGTGCTGGAGAAAGGGGGCAGGGCCTCCAACCAGCTCACAGGAATCCCACTGTGTCAGACTTACTGGAGGTAATAGGAGGGATTTTTGGCCCCCAAGGACCCTCAGCATCCAAGAGGACTTCAGCCCCCAACCAGTAGTGTGCCAGGAGGTGTATTTGCAGAGTGGTGGAGAAAGGGGCAGGGCCCCACCAGCTCTCAGCAATCGCCCTGTGTGAGACTTTCTGAAGGTGACAGGAGGGGTTCTAGGCCCCCATTAACCCTCAGCATCCGAGGGAACTTCATCCCCCAACAAGTAGTGTGCCAGGAGGCACGTTTGCAGAATAGTGGAGAAAGGGGGCGATGACTTCAATCACCTTTCAGCAATCCAACTGTATGGGAGTTACTGGAGTTAACAGGAGGACTTGTTAGCCCCCAAGGACCCTCAGCAGCCAAGGGGACTTCATCCTCCAACCAGTAATATGCCAGGAGGCACGTTTGAAGAGTGGCGGAGAGAGGGGGCATGGCCTCCAATGACCTCTCAGCAATCCCACTGTTTGGGACTTACTGGAGGTAATGGGAGGGCTTGTTGACCCCCCAAGTATCCTTAGCATCCAAGAGAACTTCATCCCCCAACTAGTAGTGCGCCAGGATACGTGTTTCCAGAGTAGTGATTAAAGGAGGCATGGCCTCAGCGACTCGCCGGGCCTTTAAAAAACAAATTGCAAAAGGAGGCCATGCAGACCTCCTCCCCAGACCGATTTTGGCCCCGGGGACCCCATCCCCCAGGGCCTGGCCTATATGTAATAGGGGAGGGGGTTGTGAGAAGCCACTCTACAGTTATAGTTAGGGTGAGCAGAGATATAGAGATAGGGATTTTTGTCCCTTAATAACTTTGGACCAGTTTGACAAATGTTCGTGGAACTGTGGAAATGTTTTTTTTAAATTACGGAGCACCGCTGTACTTTTGCGTTGGTCTCTAGAGAGTACCGCAGTACCATAAAAGTATTTTTTTTAAATAACCCATAGATTTTCACATTTACTTATTCTCCTGTTATGTTGGCTCTTAAAAGAGCCTTTCATTGCAAGTGTGTATTTTGGATTTAGAAATGGGTCAGCAGGAGTTGGCAGATGTTATTAATGAATACATTATTTCCACTTCTGGTAAAATGTACACCATCTGCATGATATAGGTAAGGTTTGGAAAACATAATGTTGAGGTGATATATGGAAGACAGGATGTGATCTCTTAGGAAGGCAGACACTGGTTTTGTTGATATGTCTGCACATTTTTTTCATACTTTCCCGCAGTTGCTACTGAGTACTTACATTTTACCCTTTGGCAAATATTTGAATACACAAAATTGGTGTGAGGAAATACAGTCATTAAAGATTTGAAAGTAGTTTTCATCTCTATTTCAATTTGTACAACAGAAAGGTGACTGATATCATTGCTTCCACAATGAATAATTATAAAATTGGAATGCTGATAAGCTGTAAGAGATGAAATGAGAGGTAGGATGTTATTCCTCCTTAAACCTCTTTCAGCTACCCATGCGATCTCAAGATTTGCCATACCTAAATTCTGCCCAGTTCCTCTCTTGTTGGCATACTCTCTAGCCCAAAAGATATAACTGTGTCCAATCATCCACACAATCACCATCTTCTTTCAAGATTACCAAAAATCTTCAAGAAACACGCACTGAATGTAGTGAAGTTAAACATGGATGCACTGGTGTACAACAGTGCCTTATTACATTGTACGGATCATATTATACTTATGATAGAAACATGCTGATTAGTTATATGTGAGATTGGGCTGCTAACATAGCCCAAACAGTACTAGAGAAGCACATTTAATCATAAAAAGACTAGACTGTACACTTTACAAATAGTAGGTTGTAGCTAGAGCTATTTCAGTGAAATTTAGGGTCATATGTCCATAAACAAATAGACTGTAGTATTACAAGCGTAACCCACCATGTATCTCTTATGTACTTGGTGATTTGTTTAATATAGATGTGAAAGATGTAAAAGATGTGAAAAACAGACTAGCTTTAATCACAGATGAGAAATAACCAATAGTATGATTTGTTATAAATAGCATTTCGATGTTACCCAGACTGCTATTGCATTACATTTTCCATTAGGCTACAAACATAACCCAATGCTTCTAAACATATGCTAGCAAGATTCACATTGGTTAAATTGCTGCACTACAGCTTCAGTTAAAGTAAAGCTTGGAGATAGACCTATTTATTTGCTAGTGTTGTATAGTTAAGAAAAGAATAAAACCATTTACTTGTATGAAAGATAAACACAATTAAAGTTCCATGATATTTTACAAACAAAACTTGTTAAATGTACAGCTAATGTGTGAGTTATACGTCACTGTAATTATTAGTAATAGTATTTTTTCTTTTTGTATGCAGGTATGCCTACAGTTACCACAATGCCTTCAAAATATTACCAGAAAAAAATGAAAATGAAAATGTACTCTAAATATATTAGAGATAAACTACCACCAGCTACAAAAAGACAGACAGGACATTCAAAAAAGGAAAATGGTAAGAGTCTTACTGCATATTTGCAAAGTGAAAAAGGAGTTTGCATTGATTTATGCTTCTGCATAGAAAACAAATTCCCACAAATGCTATTATGTCTAGAGAACACACCTAAAAAAAAACTAAACAGGTAAATAGTTCTCCGTTGTACAGTCGTACATTGAGAGGGACAATTAGAAATATTATATGTTAACAGTTTAAAAACAGAGTACTTGGCAATTTACTAAAAACTCATCCCACTTGCAAAAACCATACTGCAAAACTGAAATCATAAACAATATGTTCAGTTGAGGATGGAAAAAGCCTTCGCTGTGAAAAGAAAATGACTTTTACTTTTAATTTATAAATTCTAAAAGTTAGGGAAAAACCACTGAATCACTTACATTTCTCAAATAAGTTTTCTTTAAGGCTGGTGAGACACACGCCCAGTACTGAACCATACTTTCAGGAAGAATGTTACCATACATATACTAATTGGGTGCTATCTGCAAGCAGTGCTTTGAAGTTATGCATGGCTCTGTTGTAGAGTTTTAAAAAAAGCAAAAAAATGTAAAAGATTACTCAAAAAAAGCAACTAAAAATCCTGTTTAACAATGGAATTGCACTTTAATATGCTAGATTGAGACACAATCCATAGAAAAACAACATAGGTTTATTTATTTAAAATACAAAAACATTTGCATGGTAGAATTAAACTTTTGCAAATATTGGACAACTGCCTATTTTGAAATATTACACAGCTACAAGGCCATAGTTTAGGCTGCCTTCAAAATGATATGTGTAATTCCACTTTTAATCACATTAAAATGCTTTAGACTTATCATTCCAGTATAAGAAAACTAGTACGAACGTTATACTTTGTTAAAGGGACCTGCAATACAATTGGTGGTAATAAATGATGCTGTATTACACTGTAATCCTAAGAAGGTCCTATTAATTAAAAAGTATATATAATCAAAATACTTTGGTGGCGAGTCTGAACATGATGTGTGTCCAAATATTGTATAGCCGGAAACTAGGATGGGCAATCCTATTATGGACTTTAAACAATATGATTTGGATATTTTTCAATTCCACGAAAACATTTCTGAAATTTCAAATAAAGTGTGCATTTGATGTAGATTCACACATTATGGAAAACAAACAAAATATATTGATTTTATAGAAAAAAATGAAAAAGAAGACAGGGTAGCTTGGAGAAAACTTGTTATTTATCTTATTGTGGAAAACAGAGATGGTGTTTGTTCTGATGAAATTGTTTGCTATTATTGCCTTGGGAAACTTCTCAAAAATGTAGCAAATGAGAGTTTTCCAAATAAAGACTTTTTTTCTGTAAGGTACTATAGGGAACATGAATGTTTCCAATGCTTAAATGCATTTCTCAACAGACAAGGAATTTGAAAGATTTTTATACCTCCCTATTCCTGATTGTAAATCAATATCATTTAAAAAACTAATCTATCAAACTGTGCACTCTAACGTTTGTTTAAACTGTGGATCTCAGGTTGTCTCAACAGTGTTTAACTATGGTGAATAAGTAATTATGTGTAATTATACAAAGAAGTGCTCCAGATAATAGAAGAACTAATACCATAATTACTGATTTCACTGCTACTCAAGCCTCCATATCTGGACGCACTTTTGCTTGTCCGGACATTATTTCCCATCATGGAGAAAATGCTAATTCTGGACATTACACCATATATTTAAGGAACAATTCAGGACGGAGTGAATGTGATGACAGTAGGTTAACTTTTAAACACAGATTGCGAAACGATTTAATGAACTGTTACCTTCTTATACTAACTGCTCAATTTTATTTGTAGGTGAATAAATCAACATCTGTGAAATATGGAGTACATATACTATATACTATCTACAGTGGAAATGTCATTATATGAGCTAGCATGGTTGATTGCTGTTGAAGAAATCTACTGCTTTAGTTAAGAAATGCAGTTAGTTAGTAGGAATCGCTTTACAAATGAAAATACAAATCACAGTTAAAAAAGCCCACAGTATTAAAAAGGGGTTTTTCACAATTGATTTGATTGGTGTTTTTCTCCAGTGTTTGATGATGAAAAAAAGAAAATCCTTACCTGCACCCTCGTGGGTGCTAAATGATAGCATAAATGAGTAACTTCTCTGTTACTACCATCTGAACAACACTAATCAAAAACATTGTTTGATGATCTATGCATGTTAAAGTACATACTTTTTATAGTAATGCAGTGTTTTATGTTAAGAAAGGAAATTACATTTATAATTTATAAAGTAACAATAGTATTGATTTACTATACATACCTATATAATGTCACTTACGTTCACTTACCGTCTCCTTTCCTCTTCGTTGCTATATATTACTACCAGCACCTGTAAGTTAAAACGTTGGGATAGTAACCAGCTCTTTATTATAATTATTTTGAAAATAGTTCTAACAAGTTCTTAAATTTTTCTTCTTTTTGTTTTGTCTTTTTTTTCACAAACTATAGGCCACCTGGACCAACTATAAAATGAGAACAAAACGCACCCAAAGGGAACAAAAAACCTTGCTGCACATCCCCCCCAAAAAATACGGGCTTCGGGGAGGACAGCGATGATCTATGACAAGCTCATGGTGGATATTTAAGTCACTCTCCCCTGCTACAGTAACTGTTTGCCAAAACAAGCAGTATGTCGCAGTACCTGCATAGGGCTCAACAATGTTGTCCTGTTAGCGAAGGCAGTTGAATGCAACTTGAGAGCCAGGTGGAGGAATGGTGGGTGGGGCAAAAGTACGAGATTGTGGTCATACTTCAGTGGCCACAGCAGAAGTGGAAGGTGCAGCAGGTGGAATATCTCCAAGTCCAACAGAGGTTCCCTGCTCAAGTTGGGCCAAATCCAAGTCTTGCCTCGTTTCAGCATGAGCCAAACAGGTGGAATGCATAGTAGCCAGGTGTTTACACATTCAGGCGGTCCCTAGGGAATATTGTTGTCCTGTACCACAGGATATAATTTTTTTATAGCATAATGAACATGTCACCTGCCAGGCGTTGACTTTCTTTGCTCCCACTGGATTGCTAAAGAATTGCCACACCACTGACTCCTTGAGTTTTTTCCACCACTGCAACTCCTGTTCCTCAATGGCAACGGCCTCCTCTTCCTCCTCCAATGCATCATGAGCAACAGCCGTGGTTTCTTCTCCTTCAGCCATCTCTCTAAAATCACCACAAACAGAGCAGAACCAGCAGCAGGCCTGTTTAACTTCTGATCAGGTCAAAAGCACAACAGTAATGAACAAAAATACAATCCAACTTTCTATTGGCTAAAAAAGAAATAATTCCAGCCTATCAGAAGATTTCTTACTATCACAAATTACCGCAGTACTGCAGAGATAGTACTGCTTTACCGGTAAAATTCCTGAAACAAAAATCTTTTATGCTGCTTATTGGTACTATAAAACCCACACCCTCATTACAACCACACCATTTTATGTATAATTAATCACATTACTATAGTTACAAATCATTTGTAATCAATACATAAACAAAATACATTAGGGTACAAAACATTAGCCCAATTCTACCAAACAAAGAACACCACTCTTTCTTTCTTTAATCTTTATTCGATCATGCAAAGGCAGATCATAAAAGATACACAGATAAAATCATACATAAAAAAACAAGAATGTTAAAAATATCTACAATAAAATTCTTAGATAACTTCCGTTAAATAAGAGGAGAGTGGTTGGAGCTTAATTCAGCAGCTTGAAATGGAAATAGTGACATATAATACGAATAAACTCACATCAACTTTGGGGAATTAAAGATGCATAAATCAGAATTCATCTTCATAATAAAAGACCAGCAATTCAAGGTACACACACATATATATATATATATATATATATATATATATATATATATATATATATATATTTATACTATATATATATATGTATATGTATACATATATATATATATCAAAACAACAGCGCTGCTCATGCGCCACCTCTCGGCTCGCGGTGCAGTGCCAGCAATGGGAACAGTAACCATCCAATAATCCTTCAAGAGAACATTCCACAGTCCATAATGAAAAAGCGGCACACCAAGTGATTAGCACCAAGATTTAATGTGCGAAGATTTAATGTATATGTATATATATATATATATATATATATATATATATAAATTCCAAGTATGCTCCTCCGGATCGATAGGGACCCAAGGAAAGTGGCGCGCACGCCGGCAGAGCGTACCGGCAATCAATATCCCTTAGTTAAGCACAAATCCACGCGCTCTCAGGGCAATCAAACTCCGCTCACAATAATGTTCTGCAAGGTTGTTTATTCACAACGCGTTTCAAATGCGTCCGCAGCCTTGTTCACGTGAAAAGTGCACAGTGGAAAAGATAACTATAAAGCATTGTGGGTATTGCAAACATAAACAAGGGACAATACTCAAGTGAGTATGGCAGACATCTTGGAGTGGTTGAATTGGAAAGAATGCAATAATGAAATAATGAAAATACAGGGAATATCATAAACCCAAAATATTATATCACATCACAAAGTTTGAAATATGACCAATGTTACAAACGCGCTGGTGGTCCGAAAAACGTAGCAGGACCATACCACATAGTATCAGCGTATTGCATCGCACACGCTCATTCAAGATGAAAAAACTTTATGCAATCTCCGGATGTAAACAAACACAAGGTGTAGTGCATGGGCAGGGTACTGCTCAGCGTCCAATGCATAATAAGTGATGGGGACTGAAGAATTAATGCACATTAAAGTGTCACCATGTAAATTGTGATGGTATGATCGGCAAGTGCCGAAGCATACATCTAAAGTAACAGCATGCACTACTAGGCGTTCCTTTAAAAAGAAAATATACATTGGCAAGGTGCAATAAAATAAAGGGTAGAGGGCCTCATTGGCAAGTGCCAAATGTGGTCCTACTAACACGAGAATGTCGCCCAATGTAGATGACAGACTTCTGACCAATGATCAGCATATGATTAATCCTCCTAAATACAGTGTGCACTGCGAATGTACGAAAAAAGTGAATAACATCACATGGTACAGCGATGTACTCGCGCAAGTGCGCGTCCAAAAGATGTGTGTAATGACAGGGTTGACCAGTGCTAAAAGCGTACTGGAACAAGCTTATGAAAGTCCAACACCCTGGTACAAGCAACAGTCCAACTATTCACGGAAGAAAGGGATGTGACTGCCAACTGCCCATCAGTTCTAGTTGTGCCCCATCGTTGGTACATAATTATCTAATCAGTGGTGTCCGGTGAAAGTGCCAATGACGAAGAATGGAAAAAAGGTTGGGATGCCTGTGCAGGTGAATACAAGTGAATGGGCTCCTTCCTTTCCTCCTGTAAAAAAGCAAAAGAAAAAGACAAAGATTAGACATTAAAAACAGTGAAATTCAGCTAAGATATCAAATATGCTAACAACGTAGTTGTTAGAGTCAAACAAATATAATTCTGCTTAATGGTACAATTTCTAATGCACAGTAACATGGTCGAAAGAGTATCGAGGAAGGAAAATTAAAGAATATGCAGAGAATGTAAAGGAACCCTGTGGTCAAAGGAGACTGTTCTCTTAGGGCTTAAACTGAGTGTAGAATACAGATGTGGATTAGTCCTCTCTCAGATGTATTGCAAGTTCCTCATCTACATTGAGCCCCCTGGAATCTTAGTTTGAAAGTCCACAATATACTTGGACTCCCTCTGTCGTAGTTTGAGAACTCTGTTGCCCCCTCTGGGGTCTTTGTTGATTTGTTCTAAAATGAAGAAACTCAGGTGGGATGTGTTCGAAAAGTGTTTGTCTTGAAAATGGCGTGCAACGGGGTATTTGGGATCCCTGTTAGTAATGGCTCTGCTGTGTTCAAGTATTCTCTTTTTAGCCATAAGGGTAGTACTGCCGATGTACCACATCTTACAGGGGCACTCGATAGCGTATACAACGTGAGTTGAACTACAACTGAGGAACTGGGTAAGAGACTTATTCACGTAGTTATATACCACTTTGTTTCTGAAACTACTATTTCTGCAGGCTTTACAATGGCCGCAAGGAAAGAAACCAATCAGACCATGTTCATACCTATTGGGGTAGATGGTGATATCGCTATGTACTAGCATGTCTCTCATGCTTTTACCTCTTCTGTATGTGATGTTGGGTCTGTCAGGGATGATATCTCCGATTGTACTGTCACATTTGAGAATGTCCCAATTCCTAGCAAGGATGTGTCTGATGTCTTTGGAATCTGATGTGTATGTCATGATGATTCTGGTGCTTTCCTCCCCTATGTCCATGGTGGGTGTAGTACTATCAGATATGGTAAGTGCTCTGTCTACTCCATCAGCTCTGGCTTTTGCTTTCTTGATCACCCAATTGGGGTACCCTCGCGCCCTAAAGCGCTCAATCATGATTTTACTTTCCTCCTGGTACGCTTCCTCGGTGTTGCAATTCCTTCTTGCCCTCAGCAGCTCGCCGTAGGGAATGCTCCACTTGAGAGCCTCCGGGTGGCTGCTGAGGGCATGAAGGATGCTGTTACCTGCTGATGCCTTCCTAAACAGAGCAGTGTGCACTTGATTGTTCTTGATGGTAAGGTTAACATCAAGGTATTCTGCGCTGGTTCTGCTGATGTTGCCAGTGAGTATTATGTTACACTCATTATCATTGAGTTTCTCAATAAATTCACTGGCCTCATGATCTGAGCCTCTCCACACGATGAAGAGGTCATCGATATACCTGAGCCACATCGTAACATGGCACAGGTACATCGCAAGTCCTGGATTGGCGAAAATGGTTTCCTCCCAGCGCCCCATGAAAAGATTGGCGAAACTGGGAGCAAAGCACGATTCCATCGCCGTGCCCGTCGTCTGCCTGTAGAGGGCCCCATTAAACATGAAGATATTGTTTGTTAAACAATACTCTGTCATCTCTAGGAGCATCTGACTATGATCTCGGAATCTGATAGGTCTAGTGCCAAGGTAATGTGCGCAGAGTTTGATTGCCCTGAGAGCGTGTGGATTTGTGCTTAACTAAGGGATATATATATATATATATATATATATATATGAAACCAGGATCTCAAAGAACGACCGCGGTGGGCCAAACAAGGGCACAGACTCCAGACTCCAGTTGAAGATGCAATAAAGGGAATTTATTGTCTTAGCATGTCAGGATGACAGGATGACGTGTTTCGACCACAAGCCTGTGGTCTTGATCACATAGTGCGCTAAGGTTAGAGGCATACAATTTATAGTGACATGAGTGACTTTACTATGTTCATAGTGACAAGGCAGAAAATGTTACACTTTTGCAGCATGTAGTAAAACATCTTGTCATACAGTGATGACTAGGCGAAGCAATGACAAGCAGTTTTGGTAGCAGGAATAGAAAAAAGACTACCCCTCTATATGTAGATGTAGATGGCCATATGTTCTGTAACATCAGTTGTGTGTGGCAGACTAGAAGGTAAGCTCGTGTAATGGCGGTGCTGGCTGCATTGTAAAAGATAAAAAAAATGCTAAATAAATGCAAGAATTGGGTTTGAAGTCTCCCAAATTATGTCTGATGGAAAACAAAATTAAACGGTATACCTCATAAATCGTGGGTGTGTGAATACATCCTAGAAACCATGAATGCCATGTGGCACAATTAAATGTGGGAGGAATCTGGTGTACCATCGTAACTAGGAGGGGAACAATGTATAAAACCCATTCATGTTAGTAAAAGCGTGTGGAAGCCAATGCCAAAATCTCTGTATCTGTCAGCGCGCAACTAATGCGGTTGTATATTGTAAGCTTAGTGCTGGTGCGGACGAAGGGCCTAGATGTTGCTGGAGTTTAATCTTAGCATGTTGAGGGCTGAGCCTGATGTATGGAAATCGAGTCAACTGCCAAAGAATATGTCAAATAAGTAAAAAAATGCTATACAGTGCAGTCACTTATGGGTAAAGTTAAAAATGAGTGCATAATAGTGGGAAAACTTAGTGTTGGTGCCGTGAGATGTGGTGAAGACAAAAATCCAAACAGTCGCTAAAGGAATAGGTGTGATTGGAGCAGAATAGTTAAAAACTGTGTTTGTAGTGGATTAAAAACTGGACATCTAACTTAAAGTCAGCCGACTTCTAAAAAATGTCATATTGGCGAAATTCTCAGAGCGCAAGACTGGAGTGAATATTGTAGAAGGACACTATAAGAGGTTATAAAAAGTTATAAAGGTCTTCACTGATGTTTAATCCTGCCGGGGCCTTAGTGTTGAGTTCTATTATGTATTTCGACTCCAGTTGTCTCAACAATTTCTCTCTGTTGCCACCCCGTCTGAGTGGCGGAATGCTATCAATGACGCAGTATTTAAGGTGGTCTAAGTTGTTCTGGTGTGTCTCTTTGAAGTGCCTGGCGACAGGGTATGTTGGGTCACTGTTGACAATGGCTCTGATGTGTTGCAAAATCCGTAGGTGCACTTGGAGCTTAGTGCTCCCTACATATTTTAGTCCGCACCTGCAAGTAAGAATGTACACTGCGAATTCAGTTCTGCATGTGAGTTTCTGTTGTATCATTATGGGTTTGCTTCTGAATTCTGCCAAGATTTGGGTGGTGTTAACTCCAAATCTGCAGGCCCTGCAACTGCTGCATTTACGAAAACCTTTAACATTAGTTAACCAATTGGTGGTATTGGTTATTTCAGGGCTGTTTCTGACTATAGTGTCATGCATGGACCAGGCTCTCCTGTAGGTGATGTCAGGCCTAGGGGCAACTATGGGTCCTAGTGTGGAGTCTGTTTTGATAATGCCCCAGTGTTTGTTGAAAATGGATTTGAGTGCTCTTGACTCAGTGTTGTGAGTCATGGTGAGGCATGTAGTTACATATCCCTTAGGGCCAGGTCCGCTTGAGTGTCTGTATCAACAGTGGTCTCTGCGGATGTGTTCTGTAGTAACAGCTCTCTCAGAAATGAATTGGCTTTGGTGATTGCAGCAGTGATAGTCTTATCAGTGTAACCCCTGGCTTTGAATCTCAATTCAGACTCCAATTGGCATTTGGCTAGGTCTGTGGGATTGCTGCAGATTCTGCGCAAGCGCTGCATTTCTCCGTATGGAATGCTAGCTATAAGATGTTTTGGGTGAAAACTGGTGGCGTGAAGGGTAGAATTACCTGCAGTGATTTTTCTATGGAGGGTGGACTGTAGTGTGTTGTCTGAAACATACATTTTTACATCTAAAAATTCTACAGTGTCAGTGCTGATGGTGGCATTGAACTCCAAATTTAAATCATTACAGTTGATATCATTGATAAATGATTTAGCACTGTCCATAGAACCCCTCCATACCACAAAAACATTGTCTATGTAACGTAGCCAGCAAAGAATGTTGTTGGACCAGGCTTCAGAGTGTGTGACCTGGAGGACCCGCTCCTCACACCAGCCCCCATATATATATATATCTTCTCATGTACTCCAAGCCTCCACCCAGCAAGGATTTCACGGCACCATAAGGAGAAGACTTGACAAGTAGTTTCTTCTTTTCTTGGTGTTTATTCAACCACCATAGTGCAACAACATGAACGGTCTACGCGTTTCGGCGCTATGCCTTCAACTGGACCATAGAGTCCGGCCGTCTAGATCGCCAATTTAAAGTGACAAGTGCTTTTCAGACCCTCCTTGATTTATACTGCTTGTGCAAATACTAGACTGCTAACCCACTTAGTTACATGGTGGTGATATATATCCGCCATTTTCCACATTCTACTACATGTAAAGTACATTAGTAAACATTTTATGACAGAAAGTGCAAAATGCATGATTTTCAGAAAGTGCAGGTGCAAAGTTTTCAAAAAATGCAATGAATTACAAATAATTTATGCAGATCACTTAAAATCCACAGTTTTTAAACAATTTCATAAAGGAGGGGATTGAGGCCTGAAATAGCAGCAATAATTCGTAATCCTATCAATTTCATAGAATCTCCAAACTATGTGCAAACAGTGCATATAATTTAGAATTCACAAGTAAAATCATTGGATTCAATAACCGTAAAGTACACAGTAAAACTGATGATTCATACAGCATTTCTCAATGAATGTTTTAAGCAGTGAGATATGTATGTTTATATATATATAAATGTATCCTATGTTCTCTACTGTTTCCTAAGAGAAATGCTATCGCAAACACGGGGGCTAAAGTTTGATGAACCTTCTCATGAGGGGTATACATGATACAATAAATTATTAAACTTACATTCAGTGATTCTACACTTTATTGTTAAAAGAAAAATCATAAAATCCAAATGTACAAGATGTGTTCAATGTTTCTAAGTACAGTTATATAAAACACTATAAAGTATAATTTTCATATAAAAATATCGATGATAGTCCATACATCTTGACTCTAATCATGAATTACCTCTCTAAAAGAAAAAAACAAGTTCATCCAGTTTATATATCAAGCCCCCATGGCAATTCATGAATTGATTGTTTACATAAATTGGAGTCATTCAATTTTCTCCTCCTTTATGGATATATTACATGGTTTCCTCTTTTGTGCGATCTTTTCCTCAATGTCCATTCTCTTGGTCTGTCCCTGTATCAAAAAGAGGGGAGTCTCTTCATCTTCGAATTATGTTAAGATGTTTAAAAACATAACAAGTTCCTGCGTAGCTGTCATTGTAAGTGTATGTGGAGTTCCGCATCCAAGTTGTGACCAAATGGATTTTCAGTTCCAATGGCTAAAATGTACAGAGACTCCATTTTCCTTAATTCCATTGTTCTGTCGCCTCCTCGGCTTTTTTGGGGCACAATTTTTATGCCAAAATACTTCAGATGTTGATCGTTACTAGAATGGTGTTCAGAAAAATGTTTCAAAATGGGGTATATATATTCACTGAAAAAGCCAGGGACGTTATAGTTAGGCTGACATTTCACTCATACAAAACCAGAGAAATTCGGCCGTTATAGTTATTTGAGCTAACTATAACTTGCGCCCCCGCAATGCACTGCTGATGGCGTCACATATTACATCACTCATGACATGGTCAGTGACATCACTGATGACATCACTGATGACATCTCAAATGACATCACTGATGACATCATCCAGTGACTGAGTGTTTCTAAAAAGTTTAAATGTGTTTTATATATATATGCCAAGGTGTATTGAAGAATGAGTGGGTGTATGAATGTCTGTATGGATGATTTAGTAGGTGCGTGACTGACTGTATAAGTGAGTGATTAAACGTAACTTACTGAATGCATGGGTTAGTGACTAAACTGTGTGAATGTCTGTATCAGTCTGTCAGTTGGTGTGTAAGCAGCTGCATGGGTTTCTGAGTAGCTACATGAGTGTCTATATGGGTTATTAATTTGTTGTCTGAGAATCTGTATGGGTGCCTGAGTGTCTTTGTGGGTGAGGGGTGTGTGACTCCGTGCATAGATGTGTGAGTGGGTGATTCACTGGGTGTATGGGTTCAAGAGTGCATCTGTGAAGGGCTGTATGGGTGGGTAAGTGTGTGTATGGGTATGTTGGTGAGTGTTCAGATGTCTAAGTGGTACATGTGTGAGTAACTACATATGTGAAAGGCAGTATATGTGAGTGTTGGACTATATGAATGACTATGTGTGAGAGTGAGTGATTGTGAGAGTGGCTGTATGGATGAGTGTGTGCTTGCATCAGTGATTGCATGAGAGAGTAAGTATGTGTTAGTATCTGTATGAATAAGTGAGGTGGTGTGTGTATTACTATGTAGGTGAGTAAATGGGAGTGTGATTGATTATTTGAATGACTGACTATGTGTGTGAGTAACTCTATGGGTGAGTGGCAGTGTGTGTGTGTCTGTATAGGTGTATGAGTGCATATGATAGTGCTGTTTTGATGAGTGACTGCATGTATGAGTGACTGTATGGATGAATGAGTAGATGTGTGTGTAGACCTAGGAATCAGTGAGTGGATATGTAGTAACTGGTATTGGTGTGTCTATGGTTTCAAAAATGGTAGTCTGCATTTTGGAGTGGGTGAATCAAAGGTTATATTGGGGTGTGAGGAGGTGCATCAAATTATCACGTGGATGATGTCATCAGTGATGTCATCAGTGATGTCATTTGAGATGTCATCAGTGATGTCAACAGTGATGTCACTGACCATGTCATGAGTGATGTAATATGTGGCATCATCAGCAGTGCATTGCGGGGGCGCGAGTTATAGTTAGCTCAACTAACTATAACGGCCGAATTTCTCTGGTTTTGTACGAGTGAAATGTCAGCCTAACTATAAGGTCCCTGAAACTTGTGGTTTTTCAGTGAATTTCAAAGGTTTTTTAAGTGCTAATTTCTAACTATAACATCCCTGAAACCTGTGTTTTTTTCAGTGAATTTCAAAGGTTTTTTAAATGCTAATTTCTAACTATAACGTCCCTGAAACCTATGGTTTTTTCAGTGAATTTCTAAGGTTTTTTAAATTTTAATTACTAACTATAACGTCCCTGAAACCTATGGTTTTTTTCAATGAATTTCAAAGGTTTTTTAAATGCTAATTTCTAACTATAAGGTAGTAGTCGCGCTTGCAGAGTGGTGCAGAAAGGGGCCTGGGCCTCCGACCAGCGCTCAGGAATTACGCTGCATAGGACTTACAGGACGTACCAGGAGGGCTACTTGGCCGCCAAAGTCCCTCAGGAGTAAAGTGGACTTCATCCCCCAACCAGTACTGTGCCAGGAGGCGCGTTTGCAGAGTGGTGGAGAAAGGTGAGCGTGGCCTCCGAAGTCCTCTTAGCAATCCCACTGTGTGGGACTTACTGGAGGTAACAGGAGGGGTAGTTGGCCCCCAAGGTCAGCCTTGGGGGCCAACTACCCCTCCTATTACCTCCAGTAAGTCCCACACAGCAGGATTGCTAAGTTCTCATAGCAGCCCACGCCCTCTTTCACCACAACTCTGCAAATGCACTTCCTGGCATGCTCTTTGATGGGGATTAAAGTCTCCTTCGCTGCTGGGGGTCCTTAGGGGTCAACTAGCCTACCTGATGCCTCCAGTATGCCCCAGATAGTTGGATTGTTGACAGGTGGACACAGGCCACGCCCCCTTTGTCCACCACTCTGCAAATGCGCCTCCTGGCATGCTCTTGGTTGAGGGATGAAGTCCCCTTGCCTCCTGAGGGTCACTGGGGGCCAACTAGCCCACCAGGTACCTCCAGTAAGCCCCACACAGCTGGATTGCTGGGAGTGGTCTGAGGCCATACCCCCTTTTTACACCACTCTGCAAATGCACCTCCTGGCGCACTGCTGCTCGGGGGATGAAGTCCACTTCAGTCCTGAGGTCCTCAGGACACAAGAGGACCTCATCGCCCCACCAGAAGTACGCCAAGAGGCAAATATGTGGACAAAAAGGTGTATGTATTGCTTCTGCTCATAATGCAGGGCACATGGGTATTCAATAGTAAATCTGAGGGGCTCTATAACACCTATATACATAAGACATGTCTGCCTGTGCAACCGAATGACAGAGCAGAACTGAGAAGATTTGACCACCCATAGGAGAAGCTACCCGCTTTTTAAGCTACCATCTTCAGATGCAGAACACATGTGAGAATACATATACAAGTAGAAATATACCTCAGTCACAAGAGCACGCAGACCTTTAAACTTGACAGCTTGCACTTCCCATTTGAGTACAGAAGGAGGCGAGAGAAGTTCAGAAAGAAGCACGAGAGTTGCAGAAATAGGCAAAAGAGGTGCAGAAAGAGGAAACAGGGGTGCATACAGAGGCAAGAGAGGTGCAGAAAGAGGGAAGAGGGGTACAGAAAGAAGCAACAGAGGTGCAGAAGGACGCAAGAGAACTGCAGAAAGAGGCAAGAGAGGTACAGAAAGAGGAAAGAGGTGTGCAGAAAGAGGCAAGAGGGGTGCGAAAATTTGCAAGAGAGGTGCAGAAAGAAGCAAGAGCAGTGCAGAAAGAGCCAACAGAGCTGCAGAAAGGGGCAAGAGGGGTGCAGAAAGAGGCAACAGAAGTGCAGAAAGATGCAACAGAGGTGCAGAAAGAGGCAAGAGGGGTGCGAAAATTTGCAAGAGAGGTGCAGAAAGAAGCAAGAGCAGTGCAGAAAGAGCCAACAGAGGTGCAGAAAGGGGCAAGAGGGGTGCAGAAAGAGGCAACAGAAGTGCAGAAAGATGCAACAGAGGTGCAGAAGGAAGCAAGAGAACTGCAGAAAGAGGTAAGAGAGGAGCAGAGAAAGGGAACAGGGTGCAGAAAGAGGCAAGAGAGGTGCAGAAAGAGGGAAGAAGGGTGCAGAAAGGGGCAAGAGGGGTGTAGAAAGAAGCAAGTGAGGTGCAGAAAGAGGCAAGAGAAGTGCAGAAAGAACCAACACAGGTGCAGAAAGAGGCAAGAGAAGTGCAGAAACAGGCAAGACGTGCAGAAACAGGCAGGAGAGGTGCAGAAAGAGGGAACAGGGGTGAAGAAAGAGGCAAGAGAGGTACAGAAAGAGGGAAGAGGGGTGCAGAAAGAGGCAAGAGGGGTACAGAAAGAAGCAAGTGAGGTGCAGAAAGAGGCAAGAGAAGTGTAGAAAGAAGTAACAGAGCTGCAGAAAGAGGCAAGAGGGGTACAGAAAGAGGCAGGAGAAATGCAGAAAGAAGCAACAGAGGTGCAGAAGGAGGCAGGAGAAATGCAGAAAGAGGCAAGAGAGTTGCAGAAACAGGCAAAAGAGGTACAGAAAGAAGCAAGAGCAGTGCGGAAAGAACCAACAGAGGTGCAGAAGGAGGCAAGAGGGGTACAGAAAGAGGCAGTCGGAGTGCAGAAAGAAGTAACAGAGGTGCAGAAAGAGGCAAGAGGGGTGCAGAAAAAGGCAAGAGAAGTGCAGAAAGAAGCAATAGAGGTGCAGAAGGGGGCAAGAGAAGAGCAGAAAGAGGCAAGAGAGGTACAGAAAGAGGAAAGAGGTGTGCAGAAAGAGACAAGAGGGGTGCGGAAATTTGCAAGAGAGGTGCAGAAAGAAGCAAGAGCAGTGCAGAAAGAACTAACAGAGGTTCAGAAAGGGGCAAGAGGGGTGCAGAAAGAGACAACAGAAGTGCAGAAAGAAGCAACAGAGGTATAGAAGGAGGCAAGAGAACTGCAGAAAGAGGTAAGAGAGGTGCAGAAAAAGGGAACAGGGGTGCAGAAAGAGGCAAGAGAGGTGTAGAAAGAGGGAATAAGGGTGCAGAAAGGGGCAAGAGGGGTGCAGAAAGAAGCAAGTGAGGTGCAGAAAGAGGCAAGGGAAGTGGAGAAAGAACCAACAGAGGTGCAGAAAGAGGCAAGACAAGTGCAGAAACAGGCAAGATGTGCAGAAACAGGCAGGAGAGGTGCAGAAAGAGGGAACAGGGGTGAAGAAAGAGGCAATAGAGGTACAGAAAGAGGGAAGAAGGGTGCAGAAAGAGGCAAGAGGGGTACAGAAAGAAGCAAGTGAGGTGCAGAAAGAGGCAAGAGAAGTGCAGAAAGAAGCAACAGAGGTGCAGAAGGAGGCAAGAGAAATGCAGAAAGAGGCAAGAGAGTTGCAGAAACAGGCAAAAGAGGTGCAGAAAGAAGCAAGAGCAGTGCAGAAAGCACCAACAGAGGTGCAGAAGGAGGCAAGAGGGGTGCAGAAAGAGGCAAGATGTACAGAAACAGGCAGGAGAGGTACAGGGGTGAAAAAAGAGGCAAGAGAGGTACAGAAAGAGGGAAGAAGGGTGCAGAAAGAGGCAAGAGGGGTACAGAAAGAAGCAAGTGAGGTGCAGAAAGAGGCAAAAGAAGTGCAGAAAGAAGCAACAGAGGTGCAAAGGAGGCAAGAGAAGTGCAGCAAGAGGCAAGAGAGTTGCAGAAACACTCAAAATAGGTGCAGAAAGAAGCAAGAGCAGTGCAGAAAGAACCAACAGAGGTGCAGAAGAAGGCAAGAGGGGTGCAGAAAGAGGCAGTAGGAGTGCAGAAAGAAGTAACAGAGGTGCAGAAAGAGGCAAAAAGGGTGCAGAAAAAGGCAAGAGAAGTGCAGAAACAGGCAAAAGAGGTGCAGAAAGAAGCAACAGCAGTGCAGAAAGAACCAACAGAGGTGCAGAAAGAGGCAAGAGGAGTGCAGAAATTTGCAAGAGACGTCCAGAAAGAAGCAAGAGCAGTGCAGAAAGAACCAACAGAGGTGCAGAAACAGACAAGAGGGGTGCAGAAAGAGGCAAGAGAAGTGCAGAAAAGAGCAACAGAGGTGCAGAAGGAGGCAAGAGAGGTGCGGAAAAAGGGAACAGGGGTGGGTGCAGAAAGAGGCAAGAGAGGTGCAGAAAGAGGGAAAAAGGGTGCAGAAAGAGGCAAGAGGGGTGCAGAAAGAAGCAAGAGAGGTACAGAAAGAAGCAAGAGAAGTGCAGAAAGACGCAACAGAGGTACAGAAAGAGGCAAGAGGGGTGCCGAAAGTGGCAAAAGAGCTGCAGAAAGAAGCAAGAGCAGCACAGAAAGAACCAACAGAGGTGCAGAAGGAGGCAAGAGGGGTGCAGAAAGAGGCCAGAAATTTGCAAGAGAGGTCCAGAAAGAAGCAAGAGCAGTGCAGAAAGAACCAACAGAGGTGCAGAAACAGACAAGAGGGGTGCAGAAAGAGGCAAGAGAAGTACAGAAAGAAGCAACAGAGGTGCAGAAGGAGGCAAGAGAGTTGCACAAACAGGCAAGAGAGGTACAGAAAAAGGGAGCGGGGTGCAGAAAGAGGCAAGAGAGGTGCAGAAAGAGGGAAGAAGGGTGCAGAACAGTAGCAGCTCCTGGAGGGAGTGCTGCGGGGCGGCAGGGCAGGGGAGGGGCAGGGTGGGTGGTAGTAAACTCCAGCTTACGGCCGAACTGAGTTAAGTACATAAATAAATAAATGAAACGAATTACATTGCGCACGCTGTATCGCAATCGGTGATGCAGCACGCGCAATGTAATTTGTTTTATTTATTTATTTATGTACTTAACTCAGTTTGGCCGTAAGCCGGAGTTTACTACCCCCCTCCCTGCCCCTCCCCTGCCCCGCCCCGCAGCACTCCCTCCAAGAGCCGCTACTGGTGCAGAAAGAGGCAGGAGGGGTGCAGAAAGAAGCAAGAGGGGTACAGAAAGAGGCAAGAGAAGTGCAGAAAGAAGCAACAGAGGTGCAGAAGGAGGCAAGCGAAGTGCAGAAAGAGGAAAGAGAGTTGCAGAAACAGGCAAAAGAGGTGCAGAAAGAAGCAAGAGCAGTGCAGAAAGAACCAACGGAGGTGCAGAAGGAGGCAAGAGGGGTGCAGAAAGAGGCAGGAGGAGTGCAGAAAGAAGTAACAGAGGTGCAGAAAGAAGCAAGGGAAGTGCAGAAAGAGGCAAGAGAGTTGCAGAAACAGACAAAAGAGGTGCAGAAAGAAGCAACAGTAGTGCAGAAAGAACCAACAAAGGTGCAGAAAGAGACAAGAGGGGTGCAGAAATTTGCAAGAGAGGTCCAGAAAGAAGCAAGAGCAGTGCAGAAAGAACCAACAGAGGTACAGAAACAGACAAAAGGGGTGCAGAAAGAGGCAAGAGAACCAAGACCTACCTTTTTGCCAAATTTGGTGTAATTCCGTTCAGCAATTCGGGGTGTAGCTTTGTCGAAAGTTTCCTATGTAAATCAACATGGATAAAACGTGTTTTGGGACCCCTCTTTTTTCTCGGCCCCCGCTTGAAGAATCACGTCCAAACTTTCAGGACAGGAGCTGACCTGAGCGAACCATTAGTTTTGAAAATTTCGTGAAGATTTGTCAAACGGTGCCAAAGATATTGGCAAATCAAAAAACGTCTTCCTATGGAAACTTAGTCCTAACTAACACTACCTACTGGCGACCACCAGTAGGTAATATATATATATATATATATATTTTTGTTAAATGGTGTAAATCCGTTCAGTAGTTCCTGAGAAATTTGAAAAAGAAAACATATCGATATCTGGGCGGAGCCTAACCATACATGTCATCGTGAGATCTGATTGGCTGTCAGCACTTCATCCTGGAATTGCTGGCAGCCATCTTGGGACCAATATAAATGATAGTACCCCATTGAAATGCATTGTAGTGAATCAAAGATTTTGAGGGTTACCAAAAGGAGAACTATAAAGGGTGATAACATACTTTAGTTACATTAGAATTCATTTGTTGATGGTACCATACTAATTTCAGGAATTGTGGTGTGTTCTAAGGTGATTTTACCCTGTGAAAAACCTTCTGCTGGGATATCATGAATCATGTTTGAGAGAAAACTATTTTCACATGCTTGTCTCATACAGTTTTGGAAGGTGCTCCAGAAGCTAAAATGAGAGCATATTTTCTGTAAATTCACATTATCTTTCTCAGTCATGTGAGAATGAAGTCTGACATTCTCAGTAAAACATGTACATCCAACAAGGGCAGAGACTGTCAGTTGATTCCTTTGTGTTCTACTGCAGCTTCCCAGAGTGTTCTAAAGAACAACTAGAGTGCTAACAGCCTTACTTATGACAAAAGTATGGCACACCTGAAGCCATCTTGATTGGAATAAACTGGTAACACTTAAACAATTTAATTTAAAAAGGAACAAAATGATGGGGTTCATTTTGTCATAGAAATTATGGTTAGTGCTGTAGAAAGAAAAATTAGGACATATTTCAAGTGTGATCTCAAATATCTTCCTGTTATATTTCAACAGGAGCAGCCTGCCAGTTGATGCCTTTGTGTTCTACTGCAGCTTCCCAGAGTGTTCTAAAGAACAACTAGAGCGCTACCAGCCTTACTTATGACAAAAGTATGGCACACCTGAAGCCATCTTGATTGGAATAAACCAGTAACACTTAAAACATTTAATTTAAAAAGGAACAAAATGAGGGGTTCTTTTTGAAATAGAAATTATGGTTAGTGCTGCAGAAAGAAAAATTAGGGCATGTTTTAAGTGAGATCTCAAATCCTCTTCTATTTCATTAGAAAATTCTGACATGCAGACTGAAACAATCACTTTCAATACCAGCAGCAGACTACCAGTTAACTCCCTGGTGAGCAGTAGCTTTACTCCAGTGATCTAATGAGCAACTAGAGTGCTAACATTCTGAATTTATGGCAGATGTGAGACATCTGAATGCCTTCTTGATGGAATCAAAGTAAAAAACTGAAAGCATTTCCTACTGAGGAGACTGCAGTAAATGAAGAAATTAGGAAACTTCATAACAAAGAAGTCTTCCAAGATGGCCACCACTGAAAAAAGAGCCCAAATGTAGCACAAATATTACCCAGATGTAGCCCACATATAGCCCAATGACAAAAGTGTGCAAAACACTTTTTATTATTAGTTTTTTGCAGTTTTATGTAGTGCAGACTGGTCAGGTATTGGAGCATTGCATCTTAAAACATGACCCCCTACACTACAAAAACACCACTGCACTACCTTAAACCCTAAAACACTACCCCCAGCACGACCCCCTACACTACACAAGCACCACTGCACTATCCTAAACCCTAAAACACTACCCCCAGCACGACCCCCTACACTACCCAAACACCACTGCACTAACCTAAATCCTAAAACACTACCACCAGCACGACCACCTACACTACCCAAACACTACTGCACTACCCTAAAACATGACCCCCTACACTACACAAACACCACTGCATTACCCTAAACCCTAAAACACTACCCCCAGCACGACCTCCTACACTACACAAGCACCACTGCACTGCCCTAAACCCTAAAACACTACCCCCAGCACGACCCCCTACACTACACAAACACCACTGCACTGCCCTAAACCCTAAAACACTACCCCCAGCACGACCCCCTACACTACACAAACACCACTGCACTAACCTAAATCCTAAAACACTACCCCCAGCACGACCCCCTACACTACCCAAACACCACTGCACTACCCTAAAACATGACCCCCTACACTACACAAACACCACTGCACTACCCTAAACCCTAAAACACTACCCCCAGCACAACCCCATACACTACACAAGCACCACTGCACTACCCTAAACCCTAAAACACTACCCCCAGCACGACCCCCTACACTGCCCGAACACCACTGCACTGCCCTAAACCCTGAAACACCAGCCCCTGCATGACCCCCTACACTGCCCGAACACCACTGCACTGCCCTAAACCCTGAAACACCACCCCTAGCACGACCCCCTACACTGCCCGAACACCACTGCACTGCCCTAAACCCTGAAACACCACCCCTTCACGACCCCTACACTGCCCGAACACCACTGCACTGCCCTAAACCCTGAAACACCACCCCCAGCATGACCCCCTACACTGCCCAAACACCACTGCACTGCCCTAAACCCTGAAACACTACCCCCAGCAAGACCCCCTACACTGCCCGAACACCACTGCACTGCCCTAAACCCTGAAACATCACCCCCAGCAAGACCCCCTACACTGCCCGAACACCACTGACCTAAACCCTGAAACACCACCCCCAGCACGACCCCCTACACTGCCCGAACACCACTGCACTGCCCTAAACCCTGAAACACTACCCCCAGCATGACCCCCTACACTGCCCGAACACCACTGCTCTGCCCAAAACCCTGAAACACCAGCCCCAGCACGACCCCCTACACTGCCTGAACACCACTGCACTGCCCTAAACCTTGAAATACCAGCCCCTGCACGACCCCCTACACTGCCCGATCACCACTGCACTACCCTAAACCCTGAAACATCACCCCCAGCACGACCCCCTACACTGCCCGAGCACCACTGCACTGCCCTAAACCCTGAAACACCAGCCCCAGCACTGACCCCCTACACTGCCCGAACACCACTGCACTGCCCTAAACCCTGAAACACCAGCCCCAGCACGACCGCCTACACTGCCCGAACACCACTGCACTGCCCTAAACCCTGAAACACCAGCCCCAGCACGACCCCCTACACTGCCCGAACACCACTGCACTGCCCTAAACCGTGAAACACCAGCCTCAGCACGACCCCCTACACTGCCTGAACACCACTGCACTGCCCTGAACCCTGAAACACCAGCCCCAGCACAACACCCTACACTGCCCGAACACCACTGCACTGCCCTAAACCCTGAAACACCACCCGTGCATGACCCCCTACACTGCCCAAACACCACTGCACTGCCCAAAACCCTGAAACACCACCCCCAGCGCGACCCCCTACACTGCCCGAACACCACTGCACTAAACCCTGAAACACCACCCCCTGCACAACCCCCTACACTGCTCGAACACTACTGCACTGCCCTAAACCCAGAAACACCATCCCCAGCACGACCCCCTATACTGCACGAACACCACTGCACTGCCCTAAACCCTGAAACACTACCCCCAGCAAGACCCCTACACTGCCCGAACACCACTGCACTGCCCTAAACCCTGAAACATCACCCCCAGCAAGGCCCCCTACACTGCCCGAACACCACTGCCCTAAACCCTGAAACACCACCCCCAGCAAGACCCCCTACACTGCCCGAACACCACTGCCCTAAACCCTGAAACACCAGCCCCAGCACGACCCCCTACACTGCCCGAACACCACTGCACTGCCCTAAACCCTGAAACACCACCCCCTGCACGACCCCCTACACTGCCCGAACACCACTGTATGCCCTAAACCCTGAAACCCCACCCCCAGCATGACCCCCTACACTGCCAGAACACCACTGCACTGCCCTAAACCCTGAAACACCACCCCCTGCATGACCCCTACACTGCCCGAACACTACTGCACTGCACTAAACCCTGAAACACCACCCCCAGCACGACCCCCTACACTGCACGAACACCACTGCACCGCCCTAAACCCTGACACACTACCCCCAGCAAGACCCCCTACACTGCCCGAACACCACTGCACTGCCCTAAACCCTGAAACATCACCCCCAGCAAGACCCCCTACACTGCCCGAGCACCACTGCCCTAAACCCTGAAACACCACCCCCAGCAAGACCCCTACACTGCCCGAACACCACTGCACTGCCCTAAACCCTGAAACACCACCCCCAGCAAGACCCCTACACTGCCCGAACACCACTGCACTGCCCTAAACCCTGAAACACCACCCCCAGCACGACCCCCTACACTGCCCGAACACCACTGCTCTGCCCAAAACCCTGAAACACCAGCCCCAGCACGACCCCCTACACTGCCCGAACACCACTGCACAGCCCTAAACTCTGAAACACCAGCCCCAGCACGACCCCCTACACTGCCCGAACACCACTGCACTGCCCTAATACCTGAAACACCACCCTCAGCATGACCCCCTACACTCCCCGAACACCACTGCACTGCCCTAAACCCTGAAACACCAGCCCCAGCACGACCCCGTACACTGCCCGCACACCACTGCACTGCCCTAAACCCTGAAACACCAGCCCCAGCACAACCCCGTACACTGCCCGAAGACCACTGCACTGCCCTAAGCCCTGAAACACCAGCCCCAGCACGACCGCCTACACTGCCCAAAAACTACTGCACTGCCCTAAACCCTGAAACACCACCCCCAGCAAGACTACCTACACTGGCCGAACACCACTGCACTGCCCTAAACCCTGAAACACCACCCCCTGCACGACCCCCTACACTGCCCAAACACTACTGCACTGCCCTAAACACTGAAACACCACCCCTCAGCACGACACCCTACACTGCCCAAACACCACTGCACTGCCCTAAACCCTGAAACACCACCCCAGCATGACCCCCTACACTGCCCGAACACCACTGCACTAAACCCTGAAACACCACCCCCTGCACGACCCCCTACACTGCCCGAACACCACTGCACTGCCCTAAACCCTGAAACACCAGCCCCTGCATGACCCCTACACTGCCCGAACACCACTGCACTGCCCTAAACCCTGAAACACCACCCCCAGCACGACCCCCTATACTGCACGAACACCACTGCACTGCCCTAAACCCTGAAACATCACCCCCAGCACAACCCCCTACACTGCCCGAACACCACTTCACTGCCCTAAACCCTGAAACACCACCCCCAGCACGACCCCCTATACTGCACGAACACCACTGCACTGCCCTAAACCCTGAAACATCACCCCCAGCACAACCCCCTACACTGCCTGAGCACCATTGCTCTGCCCTAAACCCTGAAACACTAGCCCCAGCACGACCCCCTACACTGCCCGAACACCACTGCACTGCCCTAAACCCTGAAACACCACCCCCAGCACGACCCCCTACACTGCCCGAACACCACTGCACTGCCCTAAACCCTGAAACACCAGCCCCAGCAAGACCACCTACACTGCCCGAACACCACTGCATTGCCCTAGACTCTGAAACACCAGCCCCAGCAAGACCCCCTACACTGCCCGAACACCACTGCACTGCCCTAAACCCTGAACACCAGCCCCAGCATGACCCCTACACTGCCCGAACACCACTGCACTGCCCTAAACCCTGAAACACCAGCCCCAGCACGACCCCCTACACTGACCGAACACCACTGCACTGCCCTAAACCCTGAAACACGAGCCCCAGCACGACCCCCTACACTGCCCGAACACCACTGCCCTGCCCTAAACCCTGAAACACCAGCCCCAGCACCACCCCCTACAATGCCCGAACACCACTGTACTGCCCTAAACCCTGAAACACCACCCCTGCACCGCCCCCTACACTGCCCGAACACCACTGCACTGCCCTAAACCCTGAAACACCACCCCTGCACGACCCCCTACACTGCCCGAACACCACTGCACTGCCCTAAACCCTGAAACACCACCCCCTGCACCACCCCCTACACTGCCCGAACACCACTGCACTGCCCTAAACCCTGAAACACCACCCCTGCACCGCCCCCTACACTGCCTGAACACCACTGCACTGCCCTAAACCCTGAAACACCACCCCCAGCATGACCCCTTTACTGCTCGAACACCACTGCACTGCCCCAAACCCTGAAACACCACCCCCAGCATGACCCCCTACACTGCCCGAACACCACTGCCCTAAACCCTGAAACACCACCCCTGCACGACCCCCTACACTGCCCGAACACCACTGCACTGCCCTAAACCCTGAAACACCATCCCCTGCACGACCCCCTACACTGCCCGAACACCACTGCACTGCCCTAAATCCTGAAACACCACCCCCAGCAAGACCCCCTACACTGCCCGAACACCACTGCACTGCCCTAAACCCTAGAACACTACCCCCAGCATGACCCCCTACACTACCCGAACACCACTGCACTACCCTAAACCCTAAAATACTCCCCCCAACACGACCCCCTACACTACCCGAACACGACTGCACTGCCCTAAACCCTAAAACACTCCCTCCAGCACGACCCCCTACACTACCGAACACCACTGCACTGCCCTAAACCCTAAAACACGCCCCCAGCACGACCCCCTACACTACCTAAACACCACTGCACTGCCCTAAACCCTAAAACACTACCCCCCGCATGACCCCCTACACTACCCAAATACCAATGCACTACCCTAATCCCTAAAACACTACCCCCGCACAACCCCCTACACTACCCAAAGACCACTGCACTACCCTAAACTCTAAAACAATACCCCCGCACGACTCCCTACACTACCCAAAGACCACTGCACTACCCTAAACCCTAAAATACGACCTCCTACACTACACAAACACCACTGCCCTACCCTAAACCCTAAAAAACTACCCCCAGCACGAACCCCTACACTACCCAAACACCACTGCACTACCCTAAACCATAAAACACTACCCCCAGCAGTACCCCCTACGCTACCCAAACACCACTGCACTACCCTAAACCCTAAAACACTACCCCCAGCAGTACCCCCTACACTACCCAAACACCATTGCACTACCCTAAACCCTAAAACACTACCCCCAGCAGTATCCCCTACACTACCCAAACACCACTGCACTACCCTAAACCCTAAAACCCTAAAACACTAACCCCAGCACGACCCCCTACACTACCCAAACACCACTGTACTACCCTAAACCCTAAAACACTCCCCCAGCACGACTCCCTACACTACCCAAACACCACTGCACTACCCTAAACCTACCCCCAGCATGACCCCCTACACTACACAAACACCACTGCACTACCCTAAACCCTAAAACACTACCCCCAGCACAACCCTCTTCACTACCTAAACACAACTGCGCAATTTGTTACAGGCGTTGCAACGCAGGCCTGTGGTGCTTACTGGAAGTACCTGGTGGGCTGGTTGGGCCCCAGGGACTCTCAGGATTCAAGGTGACCTAATCCCCCAACTTAAAACGCGCCACGGGGCGTGTATGCACAGTGGTGAAGGGAGGGGGCGGGGCCTCAGGTGACATGTGCGCAAACACGCCCTGTGGTGCGTTTTAAGTTGGGGAGTTAATTCCCTTTGAATCCAGGGGCCAACTAGCCCACCAGGTACCTTCAGTAAGCACAACAGAGGTGCGTTGCAGAGAGGTGAAAAAAGGTGCGTGGCCTCGGAACGCCTCTCTGCAACTCAGCTCTGTGGTCCTAACTGTAGGTACCTGGGGGGCTAGTTGGACCCCAGGGACCCTCAGGATTCAAGGGGACTTAATCCCGCAACTTAAAACGCGCCACGGGCGCGTTTGCACACCTGTCACCTCAGGCCCCCTCCCTTCACCACTGTGCAAACGTGCACTGGCTCTGGTTAGTCAGAGTCAGTTACCACCAGTACCCGTCTGAAAAAGTTGTGGGCACAGGATGATTTTGCAACAAGGCCTCTTTCTGCTCCTCTGTTGGTTCTTTCTGCACATCTTTTGCTTCTTTCTGTGCGTTTTGTCTTCTTTCTTCACATGTCCTACCTCTGTTGGCATAGTTAGAAACTAGCATTTAAAAAACCTTTGAAATTCACTTAAAAATCATAGTTTTCAGGCACGTTATAGTTAGAAATTAGCATTTAAAAACCTTTGAAATTCACTGAAAAAACCATAGGTTTCAGGCACGTTATAGTTAGAAATTAGCATTTAAAAAACCTTTGAAATTCACTGAAAAAACCATAGGTTTCAGACACGTTATAGTTAGAAATTAGCATTTAAAAAACCTTTGAAATTCACTGAAAAAACCATAGGTTTTAGGGACAGTTATAGTTAGTTGGACATTGCACTCGTACAAAACCCGTGAAATTCCCCTGTTATAGTTAGTTCAGCTAACTATAACTCGCGCCCCGCAATGCACTGCTGATGACGTCACATATTACATCACTCATGACATGGTCAGTGACATCACTGATGACATCACTGATGACATCTCAAATGACATCACTGATGACATCATCCATGTGATAATTTCATGCATCTTCTCACACCCTAATATAACTTTTGATACACCCACTCTAAATTACAGACTGCCATTCTCAAAACCATAGACACTCCAACACCAAAAACTACATACCCACTCACTGATTCTTAGGTCTACACACACATCCACTCACTCACCTGTACAGTCACTCATACTTACAGTCACTCAGTACAGGACTATCATATGCACTCATACACCTATATAAACACTCACACACCGCCACTCATCCATAGAGGTACTCACACACCTAGTCAGTCATGCAAAAAATTAATCACACACCCATTTACTCACCTATACAGTTATACACACACCAGCTCACTTACTCATACAAATACTAGCACATTCTTACGCTCTTATACAATAACTGATACAAGCACACACGCATCCATACAGCCACTCTCACAATAACACACTCTCACTTATAGCCATTTAAATACTCTAACACACATATATACTGCCTTTTACATATGTAGTTACTCGCACATGTACCACTGAGATATACATTCACTCACTAACACACCCATACACACACTCACCCACCCAAGCAGTCCATCACAGATGCACTCTTGAAATCATGCACCCAGTGAATCACCCACTCACACATCTATGTATAGAGTCACACACACCCCACCCACACAAACACTCAGGCAGCCATACAGATACTCAGAGAACCAATCAATAACCCATATAGACACTCATGTAGCTATTCGCAAATCCATGCATCCACTTACACACCAACAAGCAGACGGATACAAACATTCACACAGTTTAGTCACTAACCCATGCATTCAGTAAGATACGTTTAATCACTCACTTGTAGAGTCAGTCACTCACGTACTAAATCATCCATTCAGACACTTATACACCCACTCATTCTTCAATACCCCTTTCCCTATATATATTAAACATATTTAATCTTTACAGAAACACACAGTCACTGGATGATGTCATCAGTGATGTCATCAGCGATGTCATCAGTGATGTCATTTGAGATGTCATCAGTGATGTCATCAGTGATGTCACTGACCATGTCATGAGTGATGTAATATGTGACGTCATCAGCAGTGCATTGCGGGGCGCGAGTTATAGTTAGCTGAACTAACTATAACAGGGAATTTCACGGGTTTTGTACGAGTGCAATGTCCAACTAACTATAACTGTCCCTAAAACCTATGGTTTTTTCAGTGAATATATATATATATATATATATATATATATATATATATATATATATATATATATATATATATATATATATGTTAGACAGCTTGTCATTAAATGCCACTCCTCCTCCTTCCGATGTCGGTGCCAGCAGCGGTAATGACACCCGCTAATATTATTCACACACGTAATATCAGGGAAATCCAGAATAAATCAAGCGGCACACCACAAGGACAGCACAAAAATGTATTTGTGCATACAACAACGCATTTCGGCGAAGCCTTTTTCCAGTTTTGTGACCTGCGCCCAATCACCCGTAAAAATACGGGTTACTGTGCATAGACATAGAAAAAATATACATATATCATATATTATTAACAGTTTCTAATGCAACTTGAGACAAATATTATTACATTCATAATATTTTCAATGTGATCAAATAACAGCGTACCGAAATTGCCGAATTTAGGAATGAATTTAGGAATGAGTTTACTTTCGCCGTGTATTGTAAATGTTTATAAACATAGAAGACAGACTTTACTAATCAAATCACTTCTCAGTGTTGCCATTAGTCCACCTTAAAATAGAGAACAACTAGACTATACATAAAACACACGCTGCTATTAACGCGCATATAATTCATGTCTTTAGATTTATGCACAGAAAAATCCAGAATATTCATATCAATTAATGTACCGATGCGCACAGAGCAGCAAAATCATGGGTGATGTACCCCTCGAAAAAATGCGTTTCACAGGTAAACAAAGGCACAAATTCTATCAAATCGGCATAATTGATTTCTGCCATGTCATGGGTAATGTACCCCTTATAAAATACGTTTCAAAAGCAAGCATAAGCATAAATTCTATCACATAAACACAATTAATTCAGTTATGTTGTGGGTAATATACCCTATAGAAATTGCTTCTCATAAACAGCCAAAAGCATGCAGTATTCTCATATAGACATGATTGACTCAAGAATGATGTGTAATCATTTGTATTCAGAAACGCATGAACATCATGGCGAAAAGTCACAAAACCAGTAATTAATTAAATCCTGCAATAACCGTCCATTGATAAATAGTCAGTGTTGCATTGAAACTGACTCCTAATGGTCAGTGTCTCTTTCTACACTACGCATAGTAAATAGTGGGCTGGTACCAAGTAAATGTGATGCACCTAGGTGAACGTAAACTAAATTAAATCTTAGAACAGGAATTCTACTGGAAGGGAATACGACAACATACAATGTAGAGGGAATCTAGTTACTGCACATAATATAGCACCAAAGAACTTTCCATGATAGTGCGATAGGCCATTGCCATTTATATCACAACTTAAAATTTCATGGAATGTATTCTTTACTGAGAATGCATCATCGTCCCTCCCATGTTAAAATGAAGTGATATTAAAATCAGACACAAAGCTGAACAGAATCATATGTGTAAGCAGTCAGGAAGAATAGTAGATGTAATTACATCATTTATATCCAATTTGAGTTGCTAACTCTTCTCCTGAATTGAGCCCATGTGGCCATTTAGTATTGAGCTCAATAATATATTTAGATTCTGTCACTCTCAAGAGTTTCTCCCGATCCCCTCCCCTGGGGTGTGCCAAAATTCTGTCGATGCCAAAACACTCCAAGAGACTGCAATTGCTTTGGTGTTTTTCTTGAAAATGTCTGGCTACTGGGTAGCTCAGATCGAAATTAGTGACCGCTCTCATGTGTTGCAAAACTCGGGTTTTTAATTGCAACTTTGTGCTGCCGATATACTTCAGCCCGCATGGGCATTGCAGAACATAAATGACAAAGTCACTTGTACATGTGATGAGTTTGGTGATTTTCTTAATCTTACCTTTGCCTGCCCTATAGCTATCTTTATTGTGGCCATATTTACAGGCTTTGCAGGAATTACATTTCCTGAATCCCTTTAGCATGCCTAGCCAGGTAGTAGGGCTGGGTGTACCTCGGTAGCTATGAACAAGGTGGTCTTTTAATGATTTAGATTTTCTGTAGGTCACCAGAGGTGTTGTCCCCACAGATGACCCTATGACAGGATCAGTTAATAACAGACCCCAATGTCGTTTCATCATTTGCTTCAGAGCATTGGACTGGGTGTTGTAGGTAGTGATTAATCTAGGTGCCTTCGTTACATTCTTACTATACCTAGCTTTTTTCCTTTCTAATGAGAAAAGAGCCTCATTCTGTGTGATGTTACTGACTTTGTTGCTAGCTGCTGCAATTACTTTATTCTTATACCCACACTTAAAGAACCTCTCTTTCATGACCTGTTGTTCCTTCGCAAAGCCTTCATCTGTGTTACAATTTCTGCGGGCCCGAAGAAACTCGCCATATGGAATGCTATTGCGTAAGGGAACAGGATGATTGCTGTTGGCGTGAAGCAGTGTGTTGCCAGCAGTCTCTTTGCGAAAGAGGCTGGTCACAATCTGTCCGTTTTTTATTTCAACTGCTACATCCAAGAACTCACAATAAGTATTACTGATCTTGTGGGTGAATTTTAAATTCAGTTGATTCTTGCCGAATTCGGTGATAAATTCCCGAGCTAGGTCCACCGGCCCATCCCATATCAGGAACAGGTCATCAATATACCTGATCCAAATAGGGATGTGCTCGGTGAACCTCTCGTTAGTGTCGGTCCAGACCACCTGTTCCTCCCACCAGCCCAGGAAGAGATTAGCCAGGCTGGGGGCGAAACAGGTGCCCATCGCTGTGCCAGATTTTTGTCGATACAAAGTCTTCTCATAAAGGAAAATATTCTCCTTCAGGCAATAGAGCATCATGCTTTTCAACATTTGTGTATGATCAAGAAATGAGATGTGTCGGTTCACGAAAGAAATACATGCATGCATCCACCCCTTGTTGTTGATCTATAGATGTATACAATGAACACATATCTAACGCTATCATATGGTAGGTATCCTCCCACATGACATCGTGTATGCGACTCAAAAAATCCGAACTATCCATACAATAGGACCGTAATTTCACAACAAAGGGTGCTAAAAATATATCAAGGAAAATAGATGTATTCTCCAAAAGGCCTCCATCGGAGGATACTATAGGCCTCCCTGGTGGTCTAGTTGGGTGTTTATGCACTTTGGGCAATAAATAGAAACAAGGTGTGCTTGAATTGTCTGTTTTCAGAAATAGAAACTGGTCTCTGTCCAACAAACCATTACCCCAGCAGTTTCTCAGTAAATCATGATACCTCGTGATAGATGAAATATAGGCATCCCTTCCAATCTCTTCATAACAGTTCGTATCCTGTAACTGTCATCTAGCCTCCTGATCATATTGTTGTACATCCATAACAACGACATTGCCACCCTTATCCGATGGCTTCACAATCATACTTTGAACTTCAGATAAGGCATTCAGGGCTGCTCGTTGCGTTTTTGTTAGATTGTCTCGTCTTGGTTCAGATGGTTTGTCCTTCAATTTGTTAATTTCATGAATCATAATGGCACTGAAAGCTTCGATATTATCATGTGGGACATTTGGATTAAAAATAGATTTTGGTTTAAATCCACTCGTACAAGAAGCATCAGGTCTAAATCCCAATTCAATAAGCATTTTTCTTTTTTCTTTTTCAGTTAAATCTGTCAAATTTTCTTCCATTCTACTCAGATCTAAAAATAAATCAACATCTCCAATGCACAAAGTGGATGTCAACAATATGATCAGGAGGCTAGACGACAGTTACAGGATACGAACTGTTATGAAGAGATTGGAAGGGATGCCTATATTTCATCTATCACGAGGTATCATGATTTACTGAGAGACTGGTGGGTTAATGGTTTGTTGGACAGAGACGAGTATCTATTTCTGAAAACAGACAATCCACGTACACCTTGTTTCTATTTATTGCCCAAAGTGCATAAACACCCAACTAGACCACCAGGGAGGCCTATAGTATCCTCCAATGGAGGCCTTTTGGAGAATACATCTATTTTCCTTGATCTATTTTTAGCACCCTTTGTTGTGAAATTACGGTCCTATTGTAGGGATAGTTTGGATTTTTTGAGACGCATACACGATGTCATGTGGGAGGATACCTACCATATGATAGCGTTAGATGTGTGTTCATTGTATACATCTATAGATCAACAACAAGGGGTGGATGCATGCATGTATTTCTTTCGTGAACGACACATCTCATTTCTTGATCATACACAAATGTTGAAAAGCATGATGCTCTATTGCCTGAAGGAGAATATTTTCCTCTATGAGAAGACTTTGTTTCGACAAAAATCTGGCACAGCGATGGGCACCTGTTTCACCCCCAGCCTGGAAAATCTCTTCCTGGGCTGGTGGGAGGAACAGGTGGTCTGGACCGACACTAACGAGAGGTTCACCGAGCACATCCCTATTTGGATCAGGTATATTGATGACCTGTTCCTAATATGGGATGGGCGGTGGACTAGCTCGGGAATTTATCACCGAATTGGGCAAGAATCAACTGAATTTAAAATTCACCCACAAGATCAGTAATACTTATTGTGAGTTCTTGGATGTAGCAGTTGAAAGAAAAAACAGACAGATTGTAACCAGCCTCTTTTGCAAAGAGACTGCTGGCAACACACTGCTTCACGCCAACAGCAATCATCCTGTTCCCTTACGCAATAGCATTCCATATGGCGAGTTTCTTCGGGCCCGCAGAAATTGTAACACAGATGAAGGCTTTGCGAAGGAACAACAGGTCATGAAAGAGAGGTTCTTTCAGCGTGGGTATAAGAATAAAGTAATTGCAGCAGCTAGCAACAAAGTCAGTAACATCACACAGAATGAGGCTCTTTTCTCATTAGAAAGGAAAAAAGCTAGGTATAGTAAGAATGTAACGAAGGCACCTAGATTAATCACTACCTACAACACCCAGTCCAATGCTCTGAAGCAAATGATGAAACGACATTGGGGTCTGTTATTAACTGATCCTGTCATAGGGTCATCTGTGGGGACAACACCTCTGGTGACGTACAGAAAATCTAAATCATTAAAAGACCACCTTGTTCATAGCTACCGAGGTACACCCAGCCCTACTACCTGGCTAGGCATGCTAAAGGGATTCAGGAAAAGTAATTTCTGCAAAGCCTGTAAATATAGCCACAATAAAGATAGCTATAGGGCAGGCAAAGGTAAGATTAAGAAAATCACCAAACTCATCACATGTACAAGTGACTTTGTCATTTATGTTCTGCAATGCCCATGCGGGCTAAAGTATATCGGCAGCACAAAGTTGCAATTAAAAACCCGGGTTTTGCAACACATGAGAGCGGTCACTAATGTCGATCTGAGCTACCCAGTAGCCAGACATTTTCAAGAAAAACACCAAAGCAATTGCAATCTCTTGGAGTGTTTTGGCATCGACAGAATTTTGGCACACCCCAGGGAGGGATCGGGAGAAACTCTTGAGAGTGACAGAATCTAAATATATTATTGAGCTCAATACTAAATGGCCACATGGGCTCAATTCAGGAGAAGAGTTAGCAACTCACATTGGATATAAATGATGTAATTACATCTACGTTTCTTCCTGACTGCTTACACGTATGATTCTGTTCAGCTTTGTGTCTGATTTTAATATCACTTCATTTTAACATGGGAGGGACGATGATGCATTCTCAGTAAGGAATACATTCCATGAAATTTTAAGTTGTGATATAAATGGCAATGGCCTATCGCACTATCATGGAAAGTTCTTTAGTGCTATATTATGCGCAGTAACTAGATTCCCTCTACATTGTATGTTGTCGTATTCCCTTCCAGTAGAATTCCTAATCTAAGATTTAATTTAGTTTACGTTCACCTAGGTGCATCACATTTACTTGGTACCAGCCCACTATTTACTATGCGTAGTGTAGAAAGAGACACTGACCATTAGGAGTCAGTTACATTGCAACTCTGACTATTTATCAATGGACGGTTATTGCAGGATTTAATTAATTACTGGTTTTGTGACTTTTCACCATGATGTTCATGCGTTTCTGAATACAAATGATAACACATCATTCTTGAGTCAATCATGTCTATATGAGAATATTGCATGCTTTTGGCTGTATATGAGAAGCAATTTCTATGGGGTATATTACCCACAACATAACTGAATTGTGTTTATGTGATAGAATTTATGCTTTGCTTGCTTTTGAAACGTATTTTATAAGGGGTACATTACCCATGACATGGCAGTAATCAATTATGCCGATTTGATAGAATTTGTGCCTTCGTTTACCTGTGAAACGCATTTTTCGAGGGGTACATCACCCATGATTTTGCTGCTCTGTGCGCATTGGTACATTAATTGATATGAATATTCTGGATTTTTCTGTGCATAAATCTAAAGACATGAATTATATGCGCGTTAATAGCAGCGTGTGTTTTATGTATAGTTTAGTTGTTCTCTATTTTAAGGTGGACTAATGGCAACACTGAGAAGTGATTTGATTAGTAAAGTCTGTCTTCTATGTTTATAAACATTTACAATACACGGCGAAAGTAAACTCATTCCTAAATTCATTCCTAATTCGGCAATTTCGGTACGCTGTTATTTGATCACATTGAAAATATTATGAATGTAATAATATTTGTCTCAAGTTGCATTAGAACCTGTTAATAATATATGATATATGTATATTTTCTCTATGTCTATGCATGGTAACCCGTATTTTTACGGGTGATTGGGCGCAGGTCACACAACTGGAAAAAGGCTTCGCCGAAACGCGTTGTTGTATGCACAAATACATTTTTGTGCTGTCCTTGTGGTGTGCCGCTTGATTTATTCTGAATTTCCCCGATATTTCGTGTGTGAATAATATATATACACATACACTGTTATAAAAACAGCATACCCATCCTTTGTCCTAAAATGTTCTTCAAAAAACCAGTAACTGAGTAACATGTATCATAGTCATTGAGTTGCTTGGGAAAAAGAGGGGCTTTACACTTAGATAATTTGTACCTACCCAACAGTGGTAATAAAAACCTCCTTGTAGATGGCAAATTAGAGCGACAAAACAATAAAAAGTGCAATAGGGATTGATTTGATTGCTCATCACATGAGCAAGTGCTGTTGTCAGCGGAAAAATTACATTAGGTGCAGAAACAGGTAAGAGGGGTGGAGAAAGAGACATGAGAAGTACAGAAAGAAGCAACAGAGATGCAGAAAGGGGGAAGAGGGGTGGAGAAAGAGGCAAGAGGGTTGCAGAAAGAAGCAAGAGAGGTGCAGAAAGAAACAAAAGATGTGCAGAAAGACGGAACAGAGGTGAAGAAAGAGGCAGGAGGGGTGCAGAAAGAGGGAAGAGGGGTGCAGAAAGAGGCAAGAGGAGTGCAGAAAGAGGGATGAGGGGTACAGAAAGAGGCACGAGGGGTACAGAAAGAAGCAAGAGAGATACAGAAAGAAGCAAGAGAAATGCATAGAGAAGCAACAGAGATGCAGAAAGGGGGAAGTGGGGTGGAGAAAGAGGCAAGAGGGATACAGAAAGAAACAAGAGAGGTACAGAAAGAAACAAAGGAAGTGCAGAAAGAAGGAACAGAGGTGCAGAAAGAGGCAAGAGGGGTGCAGAAAGAGGGAAGAGGGGTGTGAATGAGGCACGAGGGGTACAGAAAGAAGCAAGAGGTATGCAGAAAGAAGCAGGAGAGTTGCAGAAAGAAACAAAAGAAGTGCAGAAAGAAGGAACAGAGGTGCAGAAAGAGGCAAGAGGGTTGCAGAAAGAGGCACAAGGGTTGTAGAAAGAATGGACAGAGGTGCAGAAAGAAGCAAGAGAAGTGCAGAAACAAGCAACAGAGGTGCAGAAAGAGGGATGAGGGGTGGAAAAAGAGGCAAGAGAAGTGCAGACAGAACCAACAGAGATGGAAAAAGGGGGAACAGGGGTGGATAAAATGGCAAGAGGGGTGCAGAAAGAGGCAACAGGGGTGAAGAAAGAGGGAAGAGGGGTGGAGAAAGAGGCAAGGGGGTGCAGATAGAAGCAATAGATGTGCAGAAAGATACAAAAGAAGTGCAGAAAGAAAGAACAGAGGTGCAGAAAGAGGCAACATGGGTGCAGAAAGAGGGGGATGGGTGGAGAAAGAGGCAAGGGGGTGCAGAAAGAAGCAAGAGAGCTGCAGAAAGAAACAGAAGAAGTACAGAAAGAAGGAACAGAAGTGCAGAAAGAGGCAAGAGGGGTGCAGGAAGAGGGGTGTGAAAGAGGCACGAGGAGTGCAGAAAGAAGCAAGAGAGGTGCAGAAAGCAACAGAGTTGCCGAAAGAGGGAAGAGGGGTTGAGAAAGAGACAAGAGAAGTGCAGAAAGAAGCAACAGAGATGCAGAAAGGGGGAAGAGGGGTGGAGAAAGAGGTAAGAGGGGTGCAGGAAGAAGCAAGAGAGGTGCAGAAAGAAACAAAAGAAGTGCAGAAAGAAGGAATATAGGTACACAAAGATGCAGGAGGGGTGTAGAAGGAGGGAAGAGGAGTGCAGAAAGAAGCAAGAGGCGTGCAGAAAGAAGCAGGAGAGTTGCAGAAAGAAATAAAAGAAGTGCAGAAAGAAGGAACAGAGGTGCAGAAAGAGGCAAGAGGGGTGCAGAAAGAGGGATGAGGGATACAGATAGAGGCACAAGGGTTGCAGAAAGAAGGGACAGAGTGCAGAAAGAAGCAAGAGATGTGCATAAAAAGCAACAGAGGTGCAGAAAGAGGGATGAGGGGTGGATAAAGAGGGAAGAGGGGTGCAGAAATAGGCAAGAGAGGTGCAGAAAGAGGCAAGAGGGATGCACAAAGAAGCAAGTGAGGTGCAGAAAGAGGCAACAGAGGTGCAGAAAGAGGCAAAAGAGGTGCAGAAAGAAGATATGATTTGCAGAAAGAGGCAAGACAAGTGCAGAAAGAGAAAGAAAGGTGCAGAAAGAAGCAACAGAAATGTAGAAAGAGGCAAGAGAGGCGCAGAAAGAAGCAAGAGTGGCTTGCACACCATTAGTACCAATTTAACACCCACATTTAGCAATAAGTAAGAGGTGACCATTCTAGGTTTTCAAAGGACCTTCCACCACGCTGTAACACTTGTCGCTGCATTTTTGGTAACGTTTGAGCCGTTTGAGCTAGAAACGATGTTTTTTTGTTCAAATCTGCAGATTATGCAGCAGATGATGGATTATGTGGCAAATGCGGTAAATGTATAATTGTGCAAAAGTCGGTGCAGCCAATCAGTCGCATAATTCCAGTGGTCCTGCTCATACCTTTGAGTAGGTCCAGAAGTGCTCCTCAGTGATTCCTTCTTTTTTTGTCTCATTGAGTTCATAATTTAGCTTCTATGGAAACGAGGAAGACTAAACCTGAGGTTACCGCTGCACAACACAGACTACCATACCACATAATTACTCTCCATAACAGATAATCCCACTCTACATTATTCCTATACACTAAATACCACATACTTTCTATCCACATAATTTCACTGCACCACATCCCACATAATTCCACTACACACAAAGTACATCCACTTCACTCCAAAAAACATTAGTAAAAAACTTTTAGCTTTACAACACCAATAGCTCTAACTCTCGCACATGCGAGACCTATTACATTACAAATGCTTCTTTAACTGGTAGTTGCGTTTGCAGCGTGGTAGAGAAAGGGGGCTGGGCCTCCAACCAGCGCTCAGGAATTCCGCTGCGTAGGACTTACAGGTGGTACCAGGAGGGCTTCTTGGCCCCCATAGTCCCTCAGGAGTAAAGTGGACTTCATCCCCAACCATTACTGTGCCAGGAGGCGCATTTGCAGAGTGGTGGAGAAAAGGGGGACATGGCCTCAGAAGACCTCTTAGCAATCTCACTGTGTGGGACTTAGTGGAGGTAACAAGAGAGGTAGTTGGCCCCCAAGGACAACCTTGGGGGCCAACTACCCCTCCTATTACCTCCAGTAAGTCCCACACAGCAGCATTGCTAAGTTCTCATAGCAGGCCACGCCCCCTTTCCCCACCACTCTGCAAACATGCTCCCTGGCGCGCTCTTGCATGGGGATTAAAGTCCACTTTGCTGATGGGGGTCCTTAGGGGCCAACTAGCCTACCTGTTACCTCCAGTAAGCCCCATACAGTGGGATTGCTGAGAGGTAGACACAGGCCACGCCCCTTTTGTCCACCACTCTGCAAATGCGCCTCTTGGCGTGCTCTTGGTTGGGGGGTTAAGTCCCCTTGCCTCCTGAGGGTCCCTGGGGGCCAACTAGCCCTCCTGTTACCTCCAGTAAGCCCCACACAGCTGGATTGCTGAAAGTGGTCCGAGGCCATGCCCCCTTTTTACAACACTCTGCAAACGCGCCGCCTGGCGCACTGCTGCTCAGGAGATGAAGTCTGCTTCAGTCCTGAGGTCCTCAGGACACAAGGGGACCTCATCACCCACCAGCAGTGTGCCAAGAGGCGCTTTTTCAGAGTGGTGTAAAAAGGGGCGTTGCTCATACAACCTCTCAGCAATCCCACTGTGTGGGGCTTACTGGAGGTTCCTGGTGGCCTAGTTGGCCCACAGGGACCCTCACTAGCAACAGGGACTTAATCCCCCAACGCAGAGCATGCCAGGAGGTGCATTTGCAGAGTCATGCAGGGAGGGGGCGGTGCCTCCCCCGAGTTGCCGTTTTTTTTTATTTTAAGAAGGGGAGCTGTGTGGACCCCCTTCTCTTGAGCCTTTTGGGCCCCGGGGACCACATCCCCGGGACCTGAGCCATTATTTTTATTATTAAAAAGGAGGGGGCGCGAGGCCACCCTCCTGAGGTTGATTACGGCCGGGGCTAGGCCTTTCCTTTTTCTTTTTTTTTACAGGCGATGGGGGCTGTGGGGCCCCCCTTCCCTGGACCTCTCTTGGCCCCGGGGACCCCATCCCCCGGGGCCTGGCCAGCCTTTCTTTTAAAAAAAAATTTGGGAGGGGGGCTGCGCGGCCTCCCTCCTGAGGCCAATTTTGGCCCCAGGACCCCATCCCCTGGGGCCTGGCCTCTTTGATGGGGACCGCGGGGGAGCCCCAATGCCCCGCGGTCCCTGCCGGCTCCCCACCTCCTGCGGGAGCCGGCATTGCTTTTGGACAAGGGGAGCTGCAAACATGCAGCTCCCTTTGTCCAAAAGCAATCTGCTTTGCTTCTTAGAAGCGAGAGCAGGTTTCCTGCTCTCGCTTCCAAGAAGCAAAGCAGTGTTTGCTATGGCAGGGCGGGAGCCGTGCTCCCGCCCTGCCATAGCAAACGGCAATGTTTGGGCACCCCGGGACATTGCAGGAGCTGGCCCTGGGGGGTGGCGGTCCCCAGGGCCAAGGAGGGCTCCAGGAGGGGGGCCGCACGGCCCCCCTCCCAACATTGACATAGCCCCGTAGAGGTGGTGGTCCCCGGGGGTCCGTAACCCCCATATTAACATAATTTGTGCCCCGGGGAGGTGGTGGTCCCCGGGGCAGTGTGGGGAGGGGCAGGAGCCCCCCCGCCCTTCTAAAATGTAATTTGAGCCCCGGGGAGGTGGCAGTTCCCGGGGGTTTGGGGGGGCCGCGAGGCCCCCCGACCCTATTAAAGAAATGCCCCGGGGAGGTGGCGGTTCCCAGGGCAGTGTGGGGGGGAAGGAGCCCCCCCCACGCATTTTTTTCACAATGAGCGTGAGGAGGTGGTGGTCCCCGGGGCTGCGGGGGGGCCGCGAGCCCCCGTAAATAAAAAATAAAGCCCCAGGAGGTGGCAGTTCCCGGGGCTGCCGGGGCCCCTGCGGGCCCCTGCATATAATTACCTCATTGCCCCCGGGACCTGGCCCACCTGGGGACTCACAGAAACGAAGCGCTGGAGCCCGCGCTTCATTTAAAAAAAATATTTCGGACGAATTCGCGCACCCAGCGCGAATTCGGACGATTTTCTTTAAAAAAAATTCATTTTTTGGCCCTGGGGGTCCTTGTGGGGCCCCCTGAGCAGGCCTCAGGGGGGTCTGGGTGTTTCTACCCTTCCCCCTTTTCTTGTTTTTTATCCTTTTTTTAACTGATTTCTTGCGACTCGGTTTTATCGAGTCACAAGATGGCTGCCAACACATTCTGGTTTGGAGTGTTAGCAGCCAATCAGAATGAAGCCCGTGCTCGGGAAGGTTCGCAAATCCTCCTCGGTGCTCAGATATCGATATATATATTTTTTTTATTTCTCAGCAACTATTGAACGGATTTACACCATTTTAAAAAAAGCACGCTTTCTGAATATATATATTTATCTGCCTAATGTCACAACATTGGGCCACAGTAGTTTTTTGTAGCCCACATTCTGATACTTTGCATTATATGTGTGTCTAAGTCATATTTTAAACCTCAATATTTTTTCCGCAATTTTTATTTTTTGCAGTATTTTGGTCAATGATATTCTGACATACAACTCCCAGCACTACAATATGTTCATAATGTATTGGCAACTTGGAGATTTACTGGAGTTTTCACTGGATGTATAAGGAATGCTGATGTGCCACCCATATTGCCCATGGCTTTGACAGGGACAGAGAGACAGTGCAAACTAAAATATCAGAACAGAGTCTGTCCTATGTAACCATGCATTTGCAGTGTACTTTGTGTTGTATATCAAATGCTAATCCACCTCCTCTGCCTATGGTGTGATTACAGTAGATAATGTTATACTCCCTTGGTATTGCATTGCCAGCACTGGAAGGGTGGCACCTGACAGCTAGCTTTTGGTAAGGTTTAAAAATACCAGTGATTGAATGATAATTGGTTAGGGACTATGCAATGATACTTAAATAGTGATCTGCACTTTAGTAAGGATCCCTGCAGTTGAACTTGTATAACATTAATCATCTGCCTTGGACAGCTGTTATATCAGCTCCTCGCATAGTTTATGTTTATGTTTATGAGATTTGTAAAGCGCATGACTACCCATGGGCATCTCAGCGCTGGAATGATACAGGACGGAGACTGTTTAGCACTTGGGTTTAGGGAAAGAGCCATGTTTTTAGTCTTTTTTGAATGCCACTTCATTGTCAATTAGTCGGAGTTCTGGGTCCAAACTGTTCCAGAGTTTTGGCACCAGATGGGTGAATGACCTTCCACCCCATCTGGCTCTCTTCACTGTGGTAGAGTTCATCAGGAAGTTGGCGCTGGACCTAAGTTGTCGACAGGGGAGTAGTGTGAGACCAACTTTTGAATCAGAGCGGGTCCTCTCCCATACATGGCTCTGTGGGCCAGGCTTAAGGACTTAAATTTGATTCTGGCATGGACCGGAAGCCAGTGAAGCTCTCTTAGTGCGGGTCTAACTGAGTGGTGTCTGGGTATGTTCAACAGCAGTCGGGCAGCTGCATTTTGTACGACCTGCAGTCTATTCGTGACATATTTAGGGGAGCCCAGAAAGAGAGAGTTGCCGTAGTCCAGCCTTGATACCACCAGGGCTTGGACTACAGTTTTCCTAGACTCCTCTGGGAGCAGGGACATTATTTTTCTAATCATGCGGAGTATCCCAAAGCAGGTACCTGATAGTTTTTTTGGCCTGGACCTCCATTGTCAGGTTCTGGTCCAACCACATACCTAAGTTTTTTATTGCTGTTTAGGAGGAGGAGGCAGTCCCCGCGGGGACTGAAATTATTGCCCAGTATCATTAGCTCTGTTTTATCCCCATTCAGTTTGAGGCTGCAGTCCGCCATCCAAGACCCAATTTTTTCCAGGCAGGGGACGAGTTGCCTATGGTCCGAGTTAAGAGAGTCTGAGATTGAGAACACTAGTTGAGTGTCATCGGCATATGACACGATGGAGAGACCAAAATCCTGAGTTATATGTGCCAAGGGGCTAAGATAAATGTTAAAAAGTGTTGGACTCAGGGAGGATCCCTGAGGGACTCCCCAAGGTGCTGAGAGGGAGTCTGACTTAAATCCGGCCTCCATATATTGGAAGGATCTATCCCTCAGGAATGACGCAATCCATTGGTTGGCTACTCCTCTGATTCCAACATTCTCCATTCTTTGGATTAGCACTGTATGGTCTACCGTATCAAACGCTGCACTTAAATCCAAAAGTACTACAGCCGCAGTTCTCCCTTGGTCTAAGATGGATTTAAGTTTTTCAGTGACCACCAGCAGGGCTGACTCCGTGCTGTGGTTTGGTCGGAAACCCATCTGGGTCTGGTGTATGATGTTGTTGTTTTCGAGGAAGCTAGAGATCGTGTTGTTCACGTATTTCTCAGCAATCTTGCCTAAGATAGGCAATAGGGATATTGGGCGATAATTGGCCAAATCTGCAGGGTCGAGTTGTGTTTTTTTTTAGCAGGGGTTTAATGATGGCGTGTTTCCACTCTTTGGGCACCTTGCCCTTTTCAAAGGAGAGATTAATGAGATTGGATAATTGGTTAAAAACAGCATTCCCACCTTGGGCTAGGATGTGAGGTGGGGCCGGGTCAAGCGGGGAGCCTGATTTGTGTTTCTGTAATGTGGAGCAACCTTGTTCTACCTTCATTTTCGGGAAGGACAAGAGGGCAGGTGTGGAGGGGTGGGACAGTTCCAAATGTTCACTCTTTTTTGGGGGGTTTGAGATTCTATGGGGGCCTTCTGTGACACCTGGCGTCGTGGTGGAATTAGGATGGAGGGAATTGTAAATGTTTTCCACTTTACTCTTGAAAAATGAGGCTAACCCATTGCATCTTTCTTTGGAATATTGGGAACTGTTTGTGCCTGGGTCTATTGTGGTGAGTGATCTGACAATTTTAAAAAGCTCCTTAGAGGAGTTAGAGGACCTTGCGATTTTTGCTTCAAAGAAGGCTGCTTGTGCTTTCCTAATGCTCTTGTGGTAGAGCTGTATGGCTAGTTTGTAAGCTCTTTTGAGCTCTGGATCATATGATTTCCTCCAATTACGTTCTAGTCTTTTGCAGCTCTTTTTTGAGCGACCAGCGTAGGGCAAAACCAGGACGATCTATTCGAGTGTTTATGCGTTAGTGGACCTGGCTTCCTAAAGTTCCGATCAATGGAGCTATTTATCCAGGTTCGCCAGTTGTCATAGGCCTCTTCCAGGTCATTAGTGTCTGGTGGTGTGGAGGATTCCAGATCTTTGATCCACTCCTCCGGGACTTTCCTAGGCCATTTGCGCCCCACTACTATAGGTTCTTTTCTTTGATCCCCTGTATGCGATTTATGGAGGCGCAACGGAATCATGGCGTGATCTGTCCATGGCACCCGCTTGGGTGCAAGCACCTCCAATCTGGGATCGTTTGAAAAATGGGGTCTAGGAGGTGACCTTTTTCGTGGGTAGCTGATGGTGTCAGTTGTGAAAGCTGTAGGGCCTCCATGTCAGCAAGACATCTCATAGCTGACGGGTCTATGGGATCATCCAAATGGATGTTGAGGTCACCTAACACTGTGAGGGCACTTTTCCCTATTAACATGCTCGCCAGCATGTCAGGGGCCGAGTCTAAAAATTGTGTACAGGCCCCTGGATGTCTGTAGATCAATCCACCTGAAAAGGAGCTTGAAGGCGATAGTGATAGTCTAAAGGCAAAAGCCTCGGATTTTGCGATGTTAAGGGGGGAAATGGTACACCCAAACTGTGTTTTGCAAATAATAGCAATACCCCCTCCTATCGCTCCAACTCTATCTTGGCGGTGAATTTCATAGCCCTGAGGTAGGGCTTCTAAAATTTCCGGGGTTGAACTTTCTCGAAGCCAAGTTTCGGTTAAAAACAAGACCTCCAATTCCTCTTCTTCTATTAGAAGTCTAACCTCCATCGCATGCTTGGGTAGGGATCTGCAGTTAATTAGTCCCATCTTCCAGGCTTTGCAGTGAGCCATCCTGATATCCAATTCAAGCGTAATAGGCACCCTGATCTTTCCAGAAAACCCGCAGACCGGGCAAATCAAGGGCAGCTCTGCTCTCAGAGAATGCCTACACCATGGCTGGACAGCTACGTTCAAAGCTAAGAGCTCCGTGTTAGTGTAACTGACGGGTTTTCCAGGGAGGATAGTCATTTGGGCAGGGTTCCTGGCCCCTGGACCCGGATGGGCGCGGACGGGCGCAGACGGGCGCAGACGGGCTTGCCTTAGGCGCGCCTTTGGCGCGCCAGCGGCGCGCCCGCTGCGCGCGTCCGCTACGCGTCAGCGCCATCCCGAATTTAAGTGCAGCCTGAGCCAAAGCTTACAGTGAGCACTAGAGCGCCGACTTCCAAGATGGCTGTGACCTAATGGCCACCCGGAAGTGAGGATATTTGGCGTGGATACCTCCCTCCACAACAATCAGCTATGGGAGCTGTGGTGGACCGGGGAGTCAGAATCCAGTAGACAGTACAAATTCAGGTATTTCACATTTAGTATGCCATAATAAAAAGCATAATAATGCGCGCGGTCGCGCTGTGCAAAATGCGCTAGCAGCAATGTTTAAAAGATCAGTAGCAGTTAAAACAATTTAAGAACAGCGTGGCAGTTTCCCTCAGCCCAGCGTGTGCTTGTAGTTTGTGGCTGCCTCTACCTGATCAACTGCGCGTCGGCGCCATCCCGAATTTAAGTGCAGCCTGAGCCAAAGCTTACAGTGAGCACTAGAGCGCCGACTTCCAAGATGGCTGTGACCTAATGGCCACCCGGAAGTGAGGATATTCGGCGTGGATACCTCCCTCCACAACAATCAGCTATGGGAGCTGTGGTGGACCGGGGAGTCAGAATCCAGTAGACAATACAAATTCAGGTATTTCACATTTAGTATGCAATAATAAAAAGCTTAAAAATGTGCGCGGTCGTGCTGTGCAAAATGCGCTAGCAGCAGTGTTTAAAAGATCAGTAGCAGTTAAAACAATTTAAGAACAGCGTGGCAGTTTCCCTCAGCCCAGCGTGTGCTTGTAGTTTGTGGCTGCCTCTACCTGATCAACTGCGCGTCGGCGCCATCCCGAATTTAAGTGCAGCCTGAGCCAAAGCTTACAGTGAGCACTAGAGCGCCGACTTCCAAGATGGCTGTGACCTAATGGCCACCCGGAAGTGAGGATATTCGGCGTGGATACCTCCCTCCACAACAATCAGCTATGAGAGCTGTGGTGGACAGGGGAGTCAGAATCCAGTAGACAATACAAATTCAGGTATTTCACATTTAGTATGCAATAATAAAAAGCTTAAAAATGCGCGCGGTCGCGCTTTGCAAAATGCGCTAGCAGCAGTGTTTAAAAGATCAGTAGCAGTTAAAACAATTTAAGAACAGCGTGGCAGTGAGATTGTATGTCTAATTGTATGCTGTTCTTCTGTGGACTAACACCCAATTGCTCTATAATCTGCATAATCTCCAGATAGGATGTAAAGAATGTGCTGTAAAATACTAGTAAATTCACCCAGGGGTAACTTTTAGCTCCTACTTCCTCTGGAACCTCAAAGAGGAGGGACAGGCTATCCAGGTGAACTCAGTACTGATGGATGCCTATGGGCCTGACTTTGGCGTGCCTCCGGCATGCATCTTGCGCTTGTCTGCTGCTCGAATACAATATGATTGCATTTACATACTACATTTCAGTGTGGCTGACTTAGGGGCAAGAGAAAATGGTGGCAGAACTATTTGGTACCAAGGCCGGACTGGCCGAACCAGGCCTCAGGTGTTTTCCCAGGAGGCTGAAAGGGCGAGGGGTCTTTTTTGTGACTAGGGACTGTTTTTGTAGCAGTGCAGCAGTTTGAAATCTCCCACTCCAGAGTTCCTTGTATTTCCAGTAGTTTTCTGGCAACAATAAAAGTATCAAGAGAACTCTGGTGATCAATTTATCTGCTGAATAGATATCTGAGTTTTTCCTAGTCACATTGTGACTCTTCTAAGGTAGTACAGAGAGTTAATATGCCTGCTGCAAATGACGTGTACCCTGCAGGACATAGGACACTATTTTATGTGCATAGCTTAGTGGGTTACTGCTTTTGTCACAGAGACCCTTTTGTTACTGTGCAGTTCATAAATTACAATCATAATCTAGCATAGTGAGCTATGAAGTGTCATCAAAGAGCTACATGCAAACTACATGGTACAGGTTAGAAAGTGATGTTTTTTTCCAACTCTTTCTTTATCCTAATGTTGCTAAAAATGTTTTTGTTTGGGTAGAAATACATTTGCATTAGAAAAGCCAACCATAACCACTGTATTAAGTTCTGAATCCTGGGTTTGTGCTTCTCCAGTCCAAGCATTCTTAAAAAATGCCAACCAGTATGGATGACATGAATCCTACACCTTGTAGTCTCTTTGTCTTATGTAAGATTTTTTGTACACTGATTTACACAGGTATGATTCATTGTTTCTGTATTTGTGTGAGATGTAAAGTGCGCCAAGATCCTACACTGGTATGAAATGAGCTATAAAACAAATGAAATTCATGTGAGAGTGGGACTATGGAGAGATGAGGGGCACTGTTTGAGGGTGATAGTGAAGGAATCATTGAAAGACTTCACAAGCATTGTTGAATCCTGGTGAACTCTAAGGTCATCAGTTACTGCTTTAAAAGCTAATACAATTGAATACATAATGAAAAATGTGTTGCAGAATGCACCATTTTTGCCCAAATTTTCTTGGGGGAGAAAAGCCCCCAAACGCTCCTTGTAGTGGTGAGACTCACTCACTGCATTTACTATGCACCGCACGGGGCTGGTCTGACAAAATATGTCGGGTCAGTTTTGGGTTCCCAGTCCGGCCCTGTTTGGTACACAGAAAATGTTGCCTGCCAAATTATGAATGGTATGGTAAGCACTTTCTATTTTCAACCACTACAGGGTATAATCAGTGATGTTCTGCTAAATGATGGGGACCCCTGCAGAATGTAAAGAGGGGCCCGAGTCTCCCGTATCTCACAGAAAGTCATTGACCTTGGCCTGAATTTGGGCCCCCTGAAAGGATGAGAGGCCCCTGAAGGGGTGTAGGGCCCTTGCAACACAGCTGCGCCAGAGGTTTGTGTTACCCCCCTGTGTCATGTCAGCAGGAGAAAATTAAACATGTTTAAGAGAGAATGTGCCACTACGGCTGCCAAATTTGTTACTGGGGAACCAGGTTCAAATCCTGGAATTGGCTCAACATACTGAGATTCCAGTCAAATCCCTTAATCTCCCGGTTCCTAAAAAATTAATCTGACCTTGAATATTGTAACTTGTGCTCATGTAAAGTGCTTCAATGCCCTTGAGCCGAGTTAGTGCTATATAAAACGGCAAAAAAAGGGTAGAAAGCAGTTACCCCCAAAAGATAAGCAGAGCTCAATATTACATTTACAAATCTCACCTCACTACATTAAAATCACTTCTAAGGTACCAAAACATTCCAGTACTAACAATCCGTTACAGACCACTTGGTGCACATATACATAACCCAATGGATTGTTCTTTTGTATGAGACCTTAGCCTGCAAAATCTCTATAACCAGATCAATAAAGGTCCATGTATGAAGTGTGAAAGGTGTGAAAGGTGTGAAAGGTGTGTATGTGCGCTTGTGCCCCTGTGCTTGTGAATGTGTATGTATGCTTATGTAGCTTGTGTGATAATTCTGTCTAGAACAGTGTCAGACTGTCCTATAGGGCAATCAGGCAGTGCCTGATGGGCTGGCCTGACAGGTCAGTGTGTGACCCGTTTTGTTGGCTGCATGAGGTCCTGTTTAATAGTCTGGTGGGACAGTTTTTACTGTTGATTTGCCTGATATTACCACAAACATTGTCTGCAACAACACAAATGCATGAAGTCTTCACTATCTAGCAAAGCACCTATATCTCGTATCTGTACAAGATCCAAATGAGATTCACTAATAGAGACACTTATTTTGGTGCCCAGCCTATTTTCTATCCCAGTCCAACTCGCGTCTAGAGTAACCACCAGGACAATTTTAAAAGCCCGCTATCAAGCTCCCAGCCCGATCTCTGCACTCATATGCATTGCTACTTGAAGAAATGTGTAATCTAATGAATAGCTTTGCTGTCTTATGTAAGATTTTGTAAACAATCTTAACCTAATTGATCATTTGTTTTTCTGATACCGTATTATATAAGGTCTGGAAAGAGGGGATGGATTTTATGCCTAAAGCCTGACAGATCTGTGTAATTTTGGAGAGCGCTACTGTCTGAAGTCTTAGCCTGTACAACCAAACCAGATGTGCAGCTCTGAAGCTCAGGCCTACACGATCTTTGTGAGTTTAGGGATTGGTACCTTGGTGATGCGTGATCTTGTAACTTAAGAAATTGGTTTATTGTCTGAAGCTTAAACCTGCTTGATAACTACCAGATAGGTCTGTTCTCTAAGATCAGAGCCTTTAAAAGTAGCGTTCATTACACCATACTAACAGAAAATGGGCAATCCACATAGTGCATATTTCCATATCCAACGTAATTTCTGCAAAATTGCATATTTTAAGTGGTGCATCATTAAAAATGTATTTGCGCATGGAAATGTGTTATCAAAAGGTATGCCTTGAATAGAACTTTTATGCAAGACACTTCTTTCTCATATTTGTGCCACAGCACAACTCTTCGTGCCTCTGTAAATTAGTACTTTTAGGGCCGCGGATGACATCATTGGCGCTCAACTCTTTAAACTTTAAAACTAGAGCACTGCAGAATTTCATGCATTTCACACAATGCAACACTGTAAATTTTGACACAGTGCTTCCCTACCGAAGTTTTTAGTAAGTCTCAGCGCTTGTTTACTGAGTATTTGAATTACATAATTTTATCATTATAGTTATGCATTGCAGACAGATCTGGAAGGATTTATCTACACTTGGAAGGAAGGCAGCCTGCAGGGTTGTGTAATGTTATGGCAATTTGCAGAGTGCGACTAATCACCCATGAGGGTATCTTGGCACTGAGTAGGGCAGGCCTGAAGGGGGAGGAAGAGATCATAACTGTACTTCTAGAGGAACCATGTCTTGCAGTTCCTTCGGAAGTCAATGAGGGAGAAAGAGGTTCTGAAGGGTTTTGTAAGGTCATTCCAGGCCTTTGCTGTGAGGTTTGAGGAGTGTCCTCCACTTCTGGTCTTCTTGATGCGAGGGAGGTGTGCTATTGCTTGTAATGCAGAACTAAGGTGTCTGGTGGGTTGGTAGAAGTTGAGGCGGTGGTTGAGGTAAGCCGGACTTGTGTTGTACATAGCTTTGTAGGTGTGGGTTAGTAGCTTGAACTTACATCTTTCCTGGACTGGGGGACAGGGGAGATTGTTGAGGTGTGGAGAGATGTTATTATTTTGTGGGGTGTTCAGCATGAGTCTGGTGGGGGCGTTCTGGGTGGTTTGGAGTCAGCGTAGAACATTGGCTGGGATTCTGATGTAGAGGGCGCTTCCGTAATCAAGTCTATTTGTAATAAGAACCTGGGTGGCCATTCATCTGGTATTCAGTAGGATCCACTTACAAATGTTGCATAGGATGTGGACGAATGATGAGCAGACGATGTTTATCTGTCTGTTCATGGAGAGGTTTGTGTCCAGGGTGATTCAGAGGTTCTTGGCATGGTTCGCACGGGCGGGTAGGGGGCCCAGTTTGGAGGGCCACCAAGAGGCGTCCCAGGTGGGGTGGTTGCTGCCAAAGATTCGGACTTCGGTTTGTCTGTGTTGAACTGGATGCAGTTGTTTTTCATCCAAGCAGTGACGTTGCTCATGCAGTTGCCGAAGTTGGCGAAGTTTGCTTTTGCGGTGCTGATTGAGTCGGTAAGGCAAAGGATGAGCTGCGTGTCATCAGCGTAGGATACTGTGTTGATCCCATGGGCCCTGACGATGTCCACGAGGGACATCATGTAGACATTGAAGAGTGTTGGGCTGAGTGACAATCTTTGAGGGTCTCCGCAGATCAGTTTCTTGAGACTTGAGGTGTAGGGGGAAAATCTAACTCATTCAGTTCTGTCCATGAGGAAGGAGGATATCCACTTGAGAGCTGGGACGCAGATACCCAAGTGGTGAAGCTTTCTGATGAGTGGCTTGTGGGAGACCGTATCGAAAGCTGTGGAGAGGCCGAGGAGGATGGGTGAGGCCGTTTCCCCTCGGTCGAGGATGCTTCTGATGTTATCGGTGCGCACAATGAGGGCTGTCTCTGTGTTGTGGTTGGTGCGAAAGCCTGATTGAGAGCTTTCTAGGAGTTGATGAAGTTCTACGTGGTCCGCGAGTTGGGTATTGATGGCTTTCTCAATTACTTTAGCTGGAAAAGGCAGGAGTGAGATGGATTTGTAACTGCTGAGGGTGTTGTGGTCCACTTTTGGTTTCTTTAATAGGGCGCTGATTTCTGCATTTTTCCAGTAAGACGGCAATGTGGCGTTGTTATGGAGGTGTTGATGATAGCAGTGAATGCGGGGGAGATGATGGTTCTTCCGAGGTTGTATATGAAGTGGGGGCATGGGTCTGAGGGGCTTCTGAGTGGATGGTATTGATCAGGACGTGGTTTCCTCATTCGTGAGGGGCTTGTGAAGGATAAAACTAATGATATGTACCTCATCATCAGTATAGAAGATAACTGCACTTAAAGCATAGAATGTTGGAACTGTGCATAGTTCCTGTACTAGTGGTGTGCCCCAATTCTTATAAGCAAAGCCACCTTGCATTATCATCCTCTTCAGGTGGAATTTGGCTCTTGCCAGTTCCACATAAATATTATGAAGAATTGGCTGATGCTATGCAAATGGTGGTTAGTTTAAAGTGTGTAGGTGATACCATGTTGAATCGACTTTTATAAATATTATGAAAAAGGATAGAAGTAGAAGGAAGGAAAGAAAGAAGAACGAATGCAAGAAGGAAAGAAGTCAAGAAAAAAGAAAAGAAAGCAAGAAGGGAAGAAGGAAGGCAAGAAAGAAAGACAGAAGCCAAGAAAGAAAGACAGAAGACAAGAAAAAACTATGCAAGAATGAAGGAAAGGAAGAAAGAAAGACAAAAGAAAGAAGAAAAGAAAGTAGGTAAGAAAGAATGAAGGAAGGAAATTATGCGAGAAAGAAAGAAGAAAGTAAAAAAGAAAAGGCATAATTTAATACGGAATAGTTTCAAATGGACACAATCTGTTCTGCTGTGAAACAGTAGCTATAAAAAAAGGCACTTAAAAAGCAATTTACAACACCATTGGCAGGAGATAGGGAACTGATAAGGTTGGAAAGTGCCTTGTGCTTATATCAAAAGCATCCTTCTGTCACATTAGGCTCTAAACACAAAGGCAACACTAGAGTAATTATGAGTGTGCAAAAACAAAAACATTGGCACTGTATAGAACTACCTTGTGTGCTGATGTGCTCCTTATGAAACTGCAAAGTGCAGTCACTTAAATTAAAGATAACCAGTGTGTAGTAATGAGGTCCACGCAGGTAGGATGTAGATTTAGAAGGTTTATTGAAGTAAGTTACAAGTAGAAGAGTTCCAGTGTAGCAGGTAGTTGAGTTCTGTAGAGCAGCCTCACCAGGAGCAGCCTGCCTGCTGCTCAGCTCATTCTCAACTGTCAAATTCACCTCACAGGCACCCAACATTCCAAAACGCATCATCACTCCAACATTCTATGCAGCCAGAGCACATTCACACTGGCTGAGCAGGAGGTGAAAATGGCAGAACATTAACATGAGCAGGATACTACATATCCCCCTTTCTTATACAACAGAAGCATAAGTCCTGTACCTAAATAAGATATAACAATAAGAACCCAAGTAAGGAATAAATTAGAGGAACACTAATGCAACAGAATAAATGTAATAGAAAAGAACAAATAGGAAAGGGCGAAGAGATAGGTGGAAGAAAACAAAGAGGAAGAAATGGGTAAATATGCACAAATAGAAATGACCCATCCTCTCCAACAAGGAATTGCAAAAGAGAAGAAAACAGTGATAAGGCGGAGGAAACAACAAGTAGCAGAAAGGCATAGACGCATAAACGCCTACCCCCCAAACACACCCACTGGCCAGACAGGCATGCAAGGAAGAAAGACATAGCACGACACGAACTAAACACCAGCCTTATACCCAGACACACAAAGAAATGAAGGGCGGATCTCCTCCTAAACAAGCAAGAAATAGGAAGAAACTACAATGAGGGAAAGACTGGGGACAAAGGAAGACTAACAACCAATATTAGTACAGACACCAAGGATGAAAAGAATATGTAACATCGCTTGGAGAACTGAACAGGAAAGAAAACAGAGAAGATGAGAAGAAAATACAAAAAGTATCACTCACCTTCTTCGCTCGTTTTCAAATTGACAAAGAAATATCAAATAAACATTAAGTTGCATTTAAAATTTACAATGTAATATAATATGAGCATAACGTTGCGAGAAAATAACAGCAAATGGGACTGAAACCCATGAGACACAACTCTAAACAAGCATTTGCAATGCAATAGGTCTCGCATTTACGCAAGTTTGAGCTATTGCCATTGTAAATGGCAATGCCTTTTATTTATGTTTTGGTTTTTAAAACATAAATAAAAGGCATTGTTATTTACAATGCTAATACCTTTAATTTGCGTAAATGCGAGACCTATTGCATTGCAAATGCTTGTTCTCTATGTAAGAAGGGGTACATCTGAATTTGTGATGTGCTGGGCTTCAGACAAACTACTATTATAAACAAAGGCCTTTCACTTATGCGTGCACTGCAAGCTTCTCTTCTACACCTGAGGAAGTGGGCACCAATGATGGAGATAGTTACCGCCAGTAAGGGGGGGAGGGGGTGGGCACAAGTACCCCAGGATGTGTTGTTACAAGGCCGCTTTCGAACGGCGACAATTCTGACAGTTAAAAACACGAGACAGCCTTGACGAGCTACATGTTAAGAGACCCTTTAGCACAAAATGGGGAGCATTACTTGGCTAGCGAAAAAAATCACAACACATTGCACTGCATGCAGTCCAGATAATTATGTATCGCATGTTAAACTGTAAATTGACATTCTTGTTACCTGAAAGCCAGAATAAAGATCTTAAACAGTCACCTGACCAACAGAATTGCCTTCTTTTAATAGAAAACACAGTTCAGTTACACAGAAAGAATGCAGCCTAAATCCAAGTAAAATTATATAACGTTTCCGTATGCTGGCCACCCCTAGATTTAGTGTGTAGGGAGGACTGACTTTAGGCAACGTCATTGTAAGTTTTGCACATATTCTCATCAGTAAACAAAAATGGTGTTAAATGGTTACAGAGGGTCTATGTTATAATGCGGTATGAACGCACCACAAACAAGCGTAGATACATTACCACACAGCTCCAGAAGAGCAGACAACGTTAGGCCTAAACTGCTCACAAGTATAATCAAGATTTAAAGCCTGTTCCCCCACAACACCAATAGAGACTGTTATATGTAAACAAAGCAATACACCAACTACACTCGGTTTAAAATAAAAAATATTAAAAAACACCAGTGACAACTACCAAGCTATCGTAAATCGAGTGAACATTTACATGGTTATCAAATCGGGATTACCATGCGTGAGAGGTAAGAAATCAAAGAACAGAAAGATACAAGTTTATTTAAACAAATTCCTCAGTACACATGGATAGCAAACATACACTTACAAAAGGGCATGTCCCAGTAAATCTCCCTTGCTAGAATTTTTTTTTTTTACCTTGAGACAAATGTTTTTCCCTTCGCTCTAAAAGTTGAAAGCCGTCCAAAAAACAGGACCACACACAGGCAGGAGGGCTGGCTGCAGATAGCAGTTCTGGGGGCAGTGAAGGCTCTGACAAGATGGCGTCCCAGAGCAAAACAAGCATAATAAAAAGGGAGCCCAGAGCACCCCAAGACTCAGCTGCCAGTCAACCCCCTCCGAGCGCGTGGAGGTCCTTTGTAGGCCCGTACACCACTGCAGCTGCCTGCTGACTCTAAGGGGGAGCACGGCTATATCGGGGAGCAGAGTGGCTAGAAAAACAAGGGTCACATCTTACCTTCCACCCAGAGCTCCTCCACGTTGGACTCCAGGTTGGTGGCCTGTAATCCGACGGCGAAAGCGCCAAAGATGAGCAGACCCACCACCAGGAATTACTTAAAACAATGAGTGTCTCAAAATGTAATGTCACTGCTAATGAGTGAAAGGCTTAATTAATCAATAGACGAGAAGTTGCATTAAAATGAAGTCCCAGGAATCTGATTTACGTGGATACCCCCTCGTGGGAATTAACATCCACTCATAAACAGGCCGGTATGTGTCATAAGGGTGCGTATGGGCCGTGCTAGCTGAGGGGCATTTCAAAATTGTTTAATCCAGCCGAGCGATGCTTTCTGAGCCTGGCTGTTAGCGCTGCACTCCGCTGACTCTTCTAATTAAAGACAGCCTTGCGTGAGGGGTCTCCTTTACGACGCTGCATTCCTCACTCAGGACAACAAGGGTGAAACAATGACATTTAAAACATAGCTTACAGCAATATTTTGATGCACAAAACGCAAATATCACAAAGTTGATTCTGGGAAACGGAAGAGCTTACACAGTTAACCATATTGCATGGAAAAGTATTTCTGTGCCTCTCCACACCTTCCATAGAATCAGTTTGGGGGGCGGAGGGACGGGGGGGGTCGAAAGACACGTAGGCACTAATGTATGAGATGCAGCAGTATTTCTAAGCTTCCCTTCCTTCTGAGCAGAAATGTGGGCACCGGTACTCATTGAATCACAAATTGAGCACTGTTTGGGGTATTAATGCAGAATTCTGCGTGGGGCTCCAAATAAACCAGCCACTCTTTATCATTACTATTACATATTTTAAAGTTACTCATTTTATCGGCGTCGGGTGGATGAATGTGCGAGTAGGGTCTGCACAAAGAGGTAGCAGTAGCAAACTGAAACAGACTGCTTTTGCCACTTTTTCTGTAATCCCGACGGAGCGGCAAGGGTAAATTAAGGACTATGCTCGGCTTGGTTGCTTAAAACAAAGTAAAGTGGGAGTGAGGGGCTAGGGGGAAGGGCGAGGATCGGTTGAAAACAGAAGCTGCACGTGCTTGTGTTTGCAGCTGATCGTTGTTAGTTTGCAAGCACTTAACCGCTGAAAACACAAACACAATTTAAATAAATAAACACACACCTTTTCCCCTGCGAGAGTGAAAGTGGTGAAGGCAGGTCTGGGGCAGTTGCAGGAGCAATGAGTATCAGTGAAACTGGAGGAGACGCAGCGCCATGTGTGCTGCAGAGGCGGGGACGGACTAAGGGAAGGTTTGGCCAACATGGGAAATGGAAGGGCGGGGCTAAAACAGCACAGACACATACACCCTCAAGCCTACAATCATTGCGGCCCGGTTAATAAATGCAAATAAAAGGCACGCCATGAGGAGTGAAGGGCGGGGCTAAAGCAAGAGGGACACAGACACCGTTGAGCCTAAAATCACTGCGGTGCACTTAAGAAATGCAAATGAAAGGCACGGCATGGGGCGGGAAGGGTGGCAAAGCAGTTTCAGAAAGAAGAAGGGGAGTTACTGTAAGAGAGAGAGCGAGGGCTGGTGCACAGTCATGACGACGGCCGCCATTGTCCCTACTTTGAAAGTGAAAGAGGGCATGGCATGTTGAGCGCGTGAATGGGAGAAGCTACTCATGAAGCAAAGCGGTTTCAGAAGGAAGAAGGGGAGTTACCGTAGGAGAGAGCGCGAGGGCTGGTGCACAGTTATGACGACGGCCGCCATTGTCCCTGCTTTGAAAGTGAAAGCAGGCATGGTGCGCTGAGCGCGAATCAAAAAACAAGTAGTCCCTAAATGAATAGATAACAGCCAGCAGTGGAACTAAACTGTAGTTGGTCGGTGCTGCTTCCTGCAAAACGGAAGCAAAACGGAAGTGACGTTTTGGACCACCAGCCAATAAATGAGCTACATAAAAGGAGCAATGCCAGATTTAACCAATGGCAAGCTAAAAAACAAATATAAACGCAATGGGTGGAGTTTCACCACTAATACTGACTACTTGATGCCTCGTAGAGGCAGCGCATGCGCTGCCTATGCGAGACCTAAAAAGGGTAAAAATGTACCACTGGTATGTGAAGATGGGACTAATGCCCATAGCCTACCCCCAACATAAGGGCGAAAACTAATGTAAATGGGACTGACACCCATGTCCTACCCCTGGCGTGAGGGCATAAGCTAATGTAAATGGGACAGAATCCAATAAGACACACCCTGTGTGAGGGTAACAGAGTACAAGAAGATGGGACTAAAACCCATGACCTACCCCTGGCAAGAGGGTGGTGACCTAATGTAAATGGGACTGAAACCCATTACCTACCCCGAATAAAAGGGATGGGAAGCAAATGTGGATGGGAAAGAGATCCATACAATGTTGCCCTGTGTGAGGGTTGAAACCGTAAATAGCCCATGAAGGCAAATGTGAGATAAGAGAATGGGGCTGGAACCCATTCCGATCCCTCATGTAAGGGAGAGTAAAGAGATATGTAAATAAAGGTGAAATGAACCCAGGGAGCCAATCCCTGATGAAAAAGGTATGTACCCAACGACCAGAAATGTAAGGTAATGTTCAACCAAATCCCACTGAATAATCCAAAGAAGAATGTGTGGGCAGCTCGGGAGCTATGTATAACAATATAAGGATGCCACATTAAATAGAGAATGTCACTAAACACAAAAACATAAGTGCCAACTGTCACAAGCACAAGAGATAAAGATGTGAATAACACCAAATGCCACCGGTATATGGCGCAAATAAGAAACATCGAAGTTTTACTGTAATCTCAGCCCAGTACACAATTAGCTTAGGACGGAAGTACCATCACCAATGTTGACTGTCAAGGTTTAGGGTGTGCGTGTCACTGCAATCCTGTGTCACACATCAAAGTACATAAGCTGAAAAACTTGACTCTTGCCGAATTAGGTGTGCGTGTCACCGATAACAGACAGACACGCGAGTAAGCCTCGTGAGATTCTTTAAGCTCAGTGTGAACAAACTTGCATGAATACCGCTATGGCACCAATCCCGAACCTAATGCTGCCGTAGAGAAGTAGCGTATAGAAGGCAACCTTGTAGTTGAAAATAGGGCATACGACCCATCACTGCAGCATACACTGTCCTCTGTGCGTTTAAAACGTATCATACATTAATGAAGAGCTACGTAGCTTAACATCAAAAGATAAGAGAAACATGGAGGCACGTACGAGACGCAGCGCCGGGTGGCTCCCGACGCGCTCGTGCGCCAAACTTTGTCACTCAGAGAGTTCTATCGCCGTTGGTCGTGTCGTCATGGAGGGCTCTCGTCGTCGCGATGATCCGCACGCTTCTCAGAGTGAGGTAAGCAGCATGCGCATTGACTAGCAACCAAAACAACGGTTGCAACGGCCACTATACTGGCAGTTCATTGTAGAAGAAGAAGCGAAACACTGAGAAACTCACCACAGCTTGTGGAAAACACAAAGGAAACAGTCCTTTCCATCCACCCGCACCAAGACAGAGATACACACACTAACGCAAAGTCAGCCAACACAATGTGTGTGGAGAAAGTTGAACACCTGACCAGCGAAGACCGTCCTCACCTCAGAAACATGACGTGACCAAACACTGCAGCCACTTCTGGTACCATTCCTCAGGAAATTAAGTAGAATGTGCTCAGGATCACACAATGTAGCGGGTGCAAACCACAGTGTCAGCCGCAAAGTTCCCTGTCAGACACAGAAAACTCTCTTGATGAGCTCAATGTAATATGCAGGCAGACCTTTCACGACAACATCTTCTTACCACCGTTTGCAAATCATGGTGAGATAAACAGCTGTCAGAAAGTTGTAGAGAGCGTACTACAGACTGCAGTGGTAAATCCAAAGTCCATGAAAATGTCAATGAGCGCAGCACGCTTAGATTGGGGCTGTCTGATGGAAAGACACTGGTGGGGCTGCGGGGCGTAGCGCTTCATTATAACTTGTTTCTTGTTGACATCTTCTTTATTCTGAAAGGAACATCTTGCTTGCTTCCTGTCATCTTTGTTGTACTGTGAAGAACATCTTGGTTTCTCGCTTTTGCTTTTCTGTGGATACCTCCTCTTTGTAGTATATGTTACGTTGCCAGCATCTGTAGACTCTGTAGTAAACTTCATCTTCAGGTCCTCTTTTGTTTGCCAGGCCCCTGAATTCCAGTTGTAAAATGTAGGTTTGTCGCCAGCTCGTCGCCAAAATAATGTAGTAATGAGGTCCACGCAGGTAGGATGTAGATTAAGTAGGTTTATTGAAGTAAGTTACAAGAAGAAGAGTTCCAGTGTAGCAGCTAGTTGAGTTCTGTAGAGCAGCCCCACCAGAAGCAGCCTGCCTGCTGCTCAGCCCATTCTCAACTGTCACATTCACCTCACAGGCACCCAACATTCCAAAACGCATCATCACTCCAACATTCCATGCAGCCACAGCACATTCACACTGGCTGAGCAGGAGGTGAAAATGGCAGAACATTAACATGAGCAGGATACTACACAGTGGCTTCAGTAGGCTGACCCATTGCCCCATGCTGTATGCTGTAATGGGCGGAAGCAAAATGGGAATGACACAACAATAGACCAATGAATGAGGATAGTGGGCTGAAAGCCCCTTTAAGTAAGCTTATAATACATATAATCTTACAGTAAAATTAAAAGGTGTTGGATAAAGCCAGACCTAAAATCGGCTTCCTTTTTGCACAGAGTACCTTTTTACTATGCAGTTTGAAATTTAAAAATCACAATTCGTCATATGGTTCGTTATAATTTGTTATTTGAACGGTGTCACCTTTTACTAATTAAACCCTGCAAAGCCATCACATTTGTGTTTGTAAAATAGTTACACTTACATATATGAGAACCATAACTACTTCTACATATTTTTTTCAAATATAATTTTGTCAGACAATGCATTGATTTTACGTTGACCAGTCACCTCATCCCGTTGAGGATCAAATGGGCAACCCTAAGTAGAATGAGGTGTTTACCTTTTAGTTTCCTTACGATTAAAAGCATCTGGAAAAGCTCTGTGAGTGTGGGATTCAGGCGAAGTTTGTTGGGCAGCCAGAATCATAAACCCATGAGTAAGCACTGTAGGACAATAGTGTATGACTTCACTGGGTAGAACTGGGGGAAATACGTTTCTGCTGCAATGCCAAGTACATAATCATATTGATCTTTCTTCCCAATATTTTGTTCGGGGTTCTGACTGACATCACAGACAACTAGAGCTTTCCCCTCGTTGTCTTTCCTCGTAATTTACTGTTGCCCATCCATAATTCGATTTATTCCACCTGTCACTTTTTTCTTTCTAAGTACTATAATACACACACAATACTGGGTATACTAAGCTAGTTCTCGATGGAGAATATAAATTGATATGAACGTGAACTGGAAGTAAAATATAAAACTATTTTAAAATTCATTGTGGTCATAACTAATATCTTGACATGCATTAAGAGTTATTCACTGGCCCTGAATCTTGCAGATATCCATAAATTATGTTAACATGCTATTATTGCCATTTTGTTGGTTATGAACAGAGCATACATGCCGCGTTCTACTCTTCTGAAGTATTTTATGTTTATCTTCAGCATTTGGTGAAAGTATTATCAAGATTGATGGAGCATAATTAATTCACCAGTGACATTGAATCAGAGTTTCATCATAAATGTACTTTCTTTTTGGGATACAATCTTTCACTTCAGATGTGGAAATGAAACTTTCTAAAATTCTAATCATTTTAGATTGGGATATACCAAAAACCATAAAGTAACTGGAGAGGTTCCCACACTTCACCAGCTATTAGAGAACGTTCCTGGTGGAATAATACTCCATTGTGAATTATTATGTCTGATTTTTAGGAAAGTTGTGCCTTATAAAATTCAGTCAATACACTGGAAGTTGTTGATATATTGAAGACATCTTTCTATGCAGAGCCAATATTTGTTCATACAAATGTGAATTGAGTGGCACAGTAGTGGCATGCACCTGGGAGGTTGCCATACAAGTGTAATTCTACTAAATGCACCCAGAACCAGGGCTGCACTAGTCACATATCATTCTCGAAAATGAACATCTATTGAAATTATTTATGCTACTGTGTAACTAAACCAATCAGACCTGTGATTTAACATGAGTTAAATGGAACACAGATCCTGATTCCAGATGCCTGGAAGACATTTCAAAGAAGGGCCAGCTTAGGCTTCCATGAAAAGTGTTAAGTATTCAGCAAAATGGAAGAGATTATAGAATAACATCAATTTAGAAAGAGGGGGCTTATTTACAAGGCTCTTGCGCCCCTTTTGCGTCATTTTTAACATGGGAAAAGTGACGCAAAAGTGGCGGAAGGGGCTTGCAAATCTGCCCCAGAATGTGCTCCGTACTCGTGTTGAAGCCGTGTCAATCACACATGTTTGTGATCCTGCCTGCTTATAGCAAAACCTTTGTCTGACAATTAGTCTGAATTATCCCTGAGGGGAATTGCAAGTTGAACATAAGTGAATGGAAGTGTATAATGAAATGCACACATCAGTATATCTACATAATTTTAAAGTTGTAAAATGGGGCAATGCCTGGTCTAGCTACAATTACCCTTAGTAAAATCGAATGAGTGTTACAGTCCTCCTTGTTATAGGATCCATTAATCCTGTAGATCGACCTATTATCAAATCTGCCTGTAATGTAACTCTGATATCAAATCTAGATTCATATGTTCTTTTCTTTATAAAATGTTTGACGTTCCTGTCAGTCTGTCTCTAAATTTAAAGAGTTCAGAAGATATCAACTTTGCTGCATTTTAGTAATCTGAATGTTTGTGTTGAACACACTAGTAAACGGGGTCAAGAATGCTGTGGTCAAGTTGTTCCCAATCTAGTTTAAAGGCATTTTCGTGGCTTGCCCACGCCACACATCTGTATCTGCACCAAGTCTGTAGTATCCAGCGATGATGTATGACCAACCCTTAGATAAGCCTGACATACAAATTACCAAGAATAAGTGATGTGAGTCACAGTTCAGGCCAAAGGTCTTAAAATATGGGTTGAAATTTCCTTGATTTTGGACTTCCTAAGTTAAGGTGTCCGTCGGTAGATGGCAAATGATTTGGCGTACTCAGGTTGTCTCACAAAAAAAATTGTGTAGGCTTCATGCCAGTAACAGGAATAAAACACTTGCTCTACTCACAATTATAATTTACTGATGTTGAAATATGGTGGTGGTTTTATATTGAGGCACACCTAGATTGACCCACAGATCTCGAAAGGCATTCTGTTTTCACTGAAGTATCATGGGAGTTTCAGTTAACTGTCTTTTGACAGGTGGAGTGGAGTGATAAATCAAAATCCTGTATCCATACCAGATCAACAAACAGATGGCTTGGTTTTGCCAGTGGCGCCTTGACATGCTACAGCTGCAGCATAAGGTTTGTGGAAAACACAAACTCTGTTAGCCACACCAAAGAACAGAGGAAGGATAAACAGAGAACCCATCAATTCCTCTGCCATTTAAGTGCTGCAATATCTCCCCTAACATTTTATTAAAACATTGACCTGTCACGTCCATTAGGCTAGTCCTGTCATGAATACCCCTATTTTCATATATTGTCCCATCCACACGACAATAACGATTCTAAACAGGTGACCTTTTACCTAGTAGCTTGCTCCTGTCTCTTCGACACGAGGCTCTCGGTACTCTATCATAATCCCTGGACCTGAAATACATAAACATGTCCTCAGGCACGGTATAATTATTCTGTATAAGGGTCACCACTTATTTCATTCTTGGCCAACAGCCAGCTGTGCATGATCGCATTTGTTTGGAAAAACATTCATGATTGTTTCCAAAACATTTATGGTTGTTTCCAAAACATATTGATTCTAGAAGAAACCTTGGAGTGACCACTCCAGTATAAAATACCCTTATTTGCCCATGCAAATCAGAGGAGAATTCCTTCCAAGCTGACACAGGGTCCTGCATGCTGAATCTTCGACACGCAGCGGTCTGACATCCCTTGTAAGGTGTCATCCTCGAAGCAGAGACGGGGTACTTTAATCCCAACCATCAGGTTGATCCAGCGGTATACCAACAACAGATACTCCACTATCATATACTCACCTGGGCCCATAAAAACACACACATTGAGTAAACCGCTGGAGTGGTCAAAGTTTTATATTTATTCTTCACACTATTCAAGATTAGTTATTTAATTCTCTTAACTAACCTTTCACTGATCAAAGAGTTCTTTCCTCTGGTCGATGGACCATTAGTTGAACTAGTTGATGGTGATAATTAACTTAACAAACACAAGGAGATGATGGACGGAGCGCTGAAACTTTTCAGACACTCGCCCCCAGTCACAGATCTGGGTTGAATCCATCATCGTTCTTTAGCTCACTTCGCCACCCCAGTTCAGACACAGCTATATGCAAATCAGTCTTGACCCTGTGCCTCATGGGAACAGTCCAGACCGAACTGCCAAGCCATGTCTTCCCTGGACCGGAAACAAGCATCCTGGGACCGGTTTCAGGCTAACAGACCTCATCAGGCAGGCTAGCTTGAATCCAGTGGCAAAGTGAGCAAGGGACCCACGTCTGGGCATACCCTGCCAACTTAGGGCGAACAAAGCAAACACAAGGCGATGATGGATGGAGCACTGAAACTTTTCAGACACTCGCCCCCAGTCACAGATCTGGGTTAACTTAACCCTTAACTATTCTTTCGTTTGAAGTAAATGATCACAGACTCAGGAAGGTTTAAAATCTTTATCTAAATTAAATGCATGTGAACCATTTCAAAAATACAGTGCAGTCACCATCATTCTTAGGAGAGAAAATTCAATTTGATTAATCATTAAGCATATATTTCGGACTCATACAATAATTAATGCTCAGAAAGGGAGAGGACAGAGAGAAAAGAACATTTGCAAATAACGTGAAATTATAGTTACCAAGAATGGTGTGAAAGACCAACCCCATGGCCAAAGGGCTGGTGAGGGTCCCCCAGGATAGGTCAGGAGACAAAGACTTCAGGGCAGGATTCAGGACAGGATAGTTGACCTCTCTAGAATACCGACGATTGCGTCGCACCCCTCTCTGACACTCTCTTCCTCCTCGAAATTCTTCCGCGATCTTCTGATCTAACCCAATTAACTAGGATAGTAAGTTCTGCTTCAGATTCTGCATTCAGTTCTTCATCAACATCTCACAGCATCTCTCCCAGCAACAGCATCCCCGACTCCCAGACAGCATCCCGAGCTCTGCTAAATAACTAACTAAAGCTACCTTAGTTATACCTTCGTTTCTTCACGTTCCACCCACTAAAGTTTCAATAACGTAAATATACGAAATCTAATTGGTCAGGCAAGGGGGGATGATCATCACACCATGCGTACATGTCACTTTATTCTGTTAAACCATTGTTCGCAAAACCATCCCCTTAATTTTTTATTCATAACTTTATTCCCATCCACTACATGTATCAAATTTGAAACATTAATGACACTATGAAGAATAGGACATCTCATTGCTGAACTTTTCACCATCCGTTCCCAGGGTATGGCACTCCAATTTGGCTTCTGTTCAAGTGTTCTGTCATTGACCTTCATGGCTTCACTCAATGAGCATGCGCAGGCATTGCGTCATTTCATCCAGTCCGGTTATACAAGAGAGGCCCCAATGTGCACTAATAATAAAGTCAAAACACAAATGTTATTTTCACAAAATAAATGGTCTCACTGTATACCTCGGACCTCTACTCTATTCCCGTTTTCCTATTAATATTTTTCCCGCATCAGCATTAGTAAAATAACTTGTTTTAGTTTCAGCTAAGCAGTTACCTTGCTTGCGAGTCTTCAAGACTCCATTTAATGTCTTCTGCTCATGTGCTAGAATTTCACTCCAAGCATTATCTTGTCATTCTGCGTAGATGCAATTGACGCATGTGCACAATAGTTTCCCTGTTTAAAGCGGTATTAGTCCGTTTTTATTGTTATCCGAGTTAGTACACACATAAGCAAGCTTCACTAACCCGCGTGTTCATGTGGTGCGTATTAGTTATTCACTAAACATAATTAATTACTGGTTAATGAGTTAAACGAGTGGATTGCCTCCGAGCAAGGGGCATATTATCAAGCCGGCGATAAGAAATTATCGCCGCTTTAGCGTCTGTTTTCAGACGAAAAGCGGCGATAATTTTATCGCTGTATTAGCAAGGCCACGCTATCACGTGAATCCTTGCCCTATCGCCCTTTTCCATAACGCCATTTTGGCATCTCTAATGAGATGCAAAGTGGGCGTTCCGTCCCAAAATAACTGGAGAAATGTCGTTAACCGACATTTCTCCAATTATCAAGGGAATCCCCAACAAGCATAGCGATGAGAAAAGTAGCGCTAACCTTGGTTAACGCTACTTTCCTTACGCATGCTTTTAGTTTGACTTAGCCATGATATCCAATGGAAGGTGGATATCATGGTTAAGTATGCCCAGCCCTATCAACAAGCTATCGCCAAATGTCGTGCGATTATCGCTGGATTTCCAGCGATAATCGGACATTTGGCGGCTTGCGCCAGGAATTTTATCGATTCTGAGATAAGCGTTGCTAATAGCACGCTATCTCAGCGATAAAATTCATCGATCGCCGGCGATAAATATCCTAGCGCTAAGTGCGCTTAGCGATATTTATCGCCGGTTGTTGATAATATGCCCTTTAGTCTCTTTCTTACGAGACCTTGCTCCATCAATCCCCTCTCTGATGGCATTTTGAGCCATCACAAAATTACCCATCCCTTCCCAGATGCCAACTTTAGCACATCTCAGTTTTCTCTTTTCTCTCTCCTCATTTCATCAGTTACTTCTTTTCCTTCTAAATCTTTCATCTTTTTGTATAGCTTTCCTTTCATTTCCTCTAATTGAATTTCTTCATATTCCCTCTTTCGATCCTTTCCTCTCCCTTCTCTTTCTAAATGTATTCCTCTCTTTCCCTTACTTCTGCAACATTTACATGTGATCATTACTGTCATTACTATTGTTATTATCACAAACTACTGGTAAGATTATTTGACCGAGAAAACTTTTTCCAAAATTAGTAAATAAACTCACTATTGATGTTATACTTTTGGTTAATCTTCCCCATACACTGTCAACCTCCAGTTGGGTTAAATCATTATGCATTCTTGTAATATTTCTAATATACCCTTTAATTTCCTTACTTTTGTCCGGAATACAAGTGCAGCAATGTTGAATTTTCAACATACCACAGACTCTGCCCTCTTTTGCCAATAAAAGGTCAAGAGCAAGACGATTTTGTAAAACCATAGACCTTATTGCAACCATCTCTGTATTAATCATTAAGAATCCTCCGGCAGTATCTGTAGAAAGACGATCAACTATGGTTGACAATTTGCAAATTTTACGTGAATTTAGAATGACTCCAACTGAGGGTATCAATGCACTAAATTTATCACCTACTATTTCAGAAAAACTGGCTCTTCTTCTTCGTGTTAGTCCATTAGAATTTTCATTGATTCCATTGATTCTGTCTACATGGTAAATCTTTGGAAAAACGATTCCAAAATAACAGCTCCCGTACCATCTTGCAGGTAACCTATAATAGGCATTATTCCTGCATATATAATAAACTCCTGGAAATACAGGATCAGTTCCCCCTTTTAGTCCCCACCCTCCTAAAATTAGGAAGTTGTGTTCACATTCACTGGAACCAATGAAATTGTTATTATAATCTGTCTTTAACCTATGGAGGCAGAAGTTTCCCCTTTTCACAAAGTCTAGGGACATCGCAGCATGAGCTTCGCCCTTGGCATAAATTCCCTCTTTCTCAGCCCATGGAGATACATGGGATTTCTGTTCAGCAGCCTTCTTTAATAAATCCTGTCTCCTTTCTTCTTCTAAATTCAAAAACTCTTTTTCTTCTTCACGTAATATACATGTTAAGTTATCCTTGTGTGCTTGTGCTATATCTATGGAACTCATTGTTAAGAAGAATTCACCCATGAACTGTGCATTTTTACTACTAGATACTGGATTCATATTCTTTCGAATAGGCAATTCTGAAAACACTACGTCTAAGATTGAATAAAAATACTGAAGTTTCCCTGTTACATAAAATAAACTTGATAAAACACTCCATGATACACCATATGTTAGAGGTATATGATGATACGTCACCCTTCTGACACTGATGAGGGTAACTTCATACAAACATAACAATTACTAATCTCCATCGTATTAACATACTGAAATAGCAATTTCGTAAATACATTTAAAGACGAATCATTGTCTGATTCATTATGATAGTTTATCTCATCTTCTACCCCTATTTCTATTTTAGTTCCCTTTATTCTATTTACTTTCTCATTAGTAATTGTACTATTCTTGTTACTTGTTTCCATTAATAAAGGTACTCCTATTGTTAGGAATAACCATACTAACACTACTAATATAATACTACATAAACAAAATCTTAAACATTTTCTTTTTAAACTTCGTTTCGGTCTTTCAGTGTCTTCAACTTCTGCCATTTTTAATCAGAGAAAATGTCTTCTCTCTTTTCCTTCTTTGTCTAAATTTTCTTAAAATCCGGTCTTTTATTTTAAGGAGGTCTTTATTTGCTTTCATCAATCTGTGCAACATGAACTCTTTCTGATTCTTCACATAAATCTAGGTTTTCAAATTCTTCTAGTATAACATAGGTCCACTCAGGGGCCTTGTATTTTCTGTTCAGAATTCTCAATCTTGGGCTTCTTCGTGTAAGTTTTACTAATGTTTGTTTAGATTGTGTCTGACTCGTAATCTCATTTACTTGCTCTGGTTTCTTTTCTGGTTTTCTTAGGTAATATTTTAGTCTCTTCACTCCTGCAGGCCAATTGTCTCCTTTTCTAACTCTTTTGACCTGTACTGCACTTTCACCTTCTCCGTCTCCTTCTAAAGTTCTTTTATTTTCACTTAATCTGGGCACAATCTGTTCTTGTTCTTCTTCTCTTTCTGATTGTCTTTGTTCTGTATTTTCTGTATTTGGATCTTCTTCTACTTGCACCTGTTCAGGACTTATTACAGTTTGTTTTTCTTCAGCCTGAACTTGTTCTTCTAGATCTATCTGATCCTGTTCAGGTCTTATTTCAACTTGTTCTTCTTCTGCCTGAACTTATTCTTCTAGATCTACCTTTCCCTGCTCAGGTTTCTGAATAGCTTTGTTTATTTCAACCTGAGGGTGTTCTTCTTTCCCTGTCTTTTCCTCTCTACCTTCCTGTCTCTTTAATTCAGTTGTTCTTCATGTTTCGACAACAGCATCAGGTATTTCAATCACTGGTATCTACTCTTCCTGACTTGTACTTGGCTGTTCGTCATATAGTTGTCTTTCAGAATCTATCACTCTAGATTCTTCTGCTTCACAACATTCAACTTCTGACGTCTCAGCTTGTTCAGTCAGTGGCTGTTCTTGTTGTTCAGGCGGGCTCGGAACTCTCCTGGTATGACTAGCATGAATCCAATTAGGTAAACCTGCACACTTCACTGCTGTGGTAGTGACTAGTATGACTTGACGTGGTTTATCCCACCTGGGTGCTAGACACAACTTCCTTGCATGTTGCTTCACTAACACCCAATCTCCAGGATTCAAATCATGCGCTTGGTCTGGCTGTCTTTCGACTGCGTCTTCTCCAACCTGATGAGAGACAGAACGCACCATTTCAGCCAATCCTTTGCAATAGTCCAATACCAGATCATCAGTTATATTCATTCATTTATTTCCAGGAATAAATGCTTGTCTCATTGCCTTTCCCATGAGCACCTCATGTGGACTCAATCCTGTTTTTCTGTCAGGAATACTTCTGAGACCCATCAGTACAAGGGGCAATGCATCTTGCCATTTCAGCATTGTGGATGCGCACACCTTTCCTAATCTTGATTTGATTGTGCCATTAAGCTGTTCAACTATTCCAGAAGCCTCTGGACGATAAGCACAGTGCAGTTTTTGTTCAATGTTAAATGCAGCACAGATTAATCGAATTATCTCATTATTAAAATGAGGTCCTCTATCTGATTCCAAAGTGACTGGAAAACCGAAACGAGGTATCAATTCCCTCAATGGTAGTTTAGCAACTGTGAGACTGTCGTTTCTTCTAGTGGGGTATGCCTCTACCCATCTTGAGAATAGGCACACTATGACAAGTACATATTTCAATCCATTGCATGGAGGTAACTCAATGAAATCTAACTGAAATCTGGTGAAGGGTCCTTCTGCCTTTCAAATCTTTCCCCAACTAACCACTGTCTTCCTGCCTGGGTTCTGCTGCTGACAGATTAAGCATCTTTGGCAAAGGCTCTCTGCGACTACCCTAAACTTCGGATTGTACCAACTCTGTCTGAATAATCTGATCATTGAATCCCTGCCAATGTGTGTTGTCCCATGGTATACTCTTGCCATTTGAGAGAGTAGACAGTCTGGCATGACTGGTCTACCATCTAAGTACACCCACACTTCATCTTCTGTTCTTTTTGTACAGCTTGATTTTATCCAAATCTCCTTTTCTTTTTCCTCAACTTCTTCCTGTAACTGTCTGACCTCATCCCATGTTTCTGGAACTGAGAAAAACATAAGTTGGCAGCTGGTTTCACCCGTTTCAATTTTTCTATTAATTGACATTGTATTTCTTGCACAGTATCGTGCAATTTGGTCCGCATATCTATTACCAGCCATCACATAGTCATTTCCTGACTGATGTGCAGCGCATATAACAACTGCTACTTCTTTTGGCAATTGTAATGCTTCCAACAGATCTTTTACATTTTTACTATTTCTGATAGGAGATCCTGAAGAAGTCAGAAATCCCCTCTGCATCCAGAGTTGGCCAAAATCATGCACAACCCCGAAACCATATTGACTATCTGTAAATATGGTTATTCTCCAATTTTTCCCAATTTTGAATGCCTTTGTTAAGGCCACCAATTCGGCTACTTGTGCAGACTTGACTCCCTGTAAACAGGATGCTTCAACTACCCCTGTCATTTTACACACAGCATATGCAGCACTTAGTCCTCCTTCTTCTGTTCTTAAACATGACCCATCCACGAATAATTCATGATCAGATTACTTCAATGGTGTTTCTTTTATGTCTGGGCGGGGCTTAGTACACAATTCAGTCACATCCAGACAATCATGAGCAATCTCATCTTTCACTTCCTCACAACATGGATCTGGCAATAATGTGGCAGGATTCATTATTGTGCATCCTATTACTGTCACATTTTCTGCTCCCAAAATCACTCTTTCATACTTAGTCAGCTGACTAGGAGTGAGACATCTCATTGCTGAACTTTTCACCATCCGTTCCCAGGGTATGGCACTCCAATATGGCTTCCGTTCAAGTGTTCTGTCATTGACCTTCATGGCTTCACTCAATTAGCATGCGCAGGCATTGCGTCATTTCATCCAGTCCGGTTATACAAGAGAGGTCCAAATGCGCACTAATAATAAAGTCAAAAGACAAATGTTATTTTCACAAAATAAATGGTCTCACTGTATACCACCCACCTCTACTCTATTCCCGTTTTCTTATTAATATTTTTCCCACATCAGCATTAGTAAAATAACTTGTTTTAGTTTCAGCTAAGCAGATGCCATGCACATGAGTCTTCAAAACTCCATTTTAGTGTCTTCTGCTCATGCGCTAGAATTTCCCTCCAAGCATTATCTCGTCATTCTGCGTAGATGCAATTGACGCATGCGCACAATAGTTTCCCTGTTTAAAGCGGTATTAGTCCGTTTTCATTGTTATCCGCGTTAGTACACACATAAGCAAGCTTCACTAACCCGCGTGTTCATGTGGTGCGTATTAGTTATTCACTACACATAATTAATTACTGGTTAATGAGTTAAACGAGTGGATTGCCTCCGTGCAAGTCTCTTTCTTACGAGACCTTGCTCCATCAAGGTGCGGGGGCTGGTTCTTCCATAGGGGTTTCTTGGCTACATACATGCATATGCATGCTACACATACAGATCTAGGCTAGGTACATTTAGGCAAATTACTTAGGGTGCTCATTTTAGGAATATGCAAGTGGTATTGTTTTTATCTGATTTGCTTATGTTCAACTTATTAGTACTATGGTAGAAATGTAACTACTATTTACTATATTGGTACTTGCAATCTCTTTTGTATGCTTCTGTCTCCTGAATTGTCGCAGCACATATGTTTTACACAAGGCTGTCGCTGGACCAATAAATACTTATTGAAACGTCCCAATCGCCATCCTGTGTATTTTCTGAGAGTAAGCAAGCATGAGTGTCTGAGCGAAACGTACTGTACTGTTTTTCATGATCCCTGAGGTATCAGGGTTGTCATGTTTAGTGGTTGCCAGAGACTACCTACACCATTGTAAGATACAGGGGGATGGTAATGGCACTTTAGAGGTAGCTGGTCTAACGGCCAACATATCCTGTGGGGGTGTCCGGAAGCGGTCGGGACACCAAGCCCTCAGTTTAGGTCATCCAAAATGCGCAGGTCCTGGGGATTCCTAGGAACTACACGACAGACCAGGTATGGCAACGCTTTTCTGTGCTTTATTCACCTTAAGAATCATGTGTAGCCTGGCCAGCAGAATGCCACAGTGGATGTCATGTCCTGAAGGTATCATAAGTAAAATCTGCACATAGCTATAACAATGCGATATCTTCAGAAAAATTGCTGGCATCTACCAGCACTAATGATGAGAATTATCAAACTCACATTCAGATATTTTTTTTAATATCATGCTTTAGAGATCCTTGATTGGTCATAGCAACAGCTGCCACCACACTGTTATCATGAGCAACTAGTGTCAAGACCTCCTCATGTGGTACAGCCCTAGAACAAGTGCAAATATATCCACAATACCAAGGGATGAACCTGGCTGTGAAAGGAGAAGTCGATGGTTGTGAAAGCTGCTATGGAAATATATATACCAGCATAATTACTTAAATTGTTTTCCATACTACTGGGTTGAGTGCACAATATTCTGTTGAATTTTGTAAAAGGATTACCTCTGTCTTAACGATGTAACAGCTGGGGCCAAATTACACAAAAACACTGGTGGCAGAATAGGTAATTGTAACACTTTTTGAGCTCCCACTGCAGTTTGGTATTAGACAAGGGGCAACAGATGCTTGCATGTCCCCTACTATCGATCAAATTGTCACAAATAGCACAAATGCTCCAGCATGATCTTGTTGCAGCACACATGGGATTTGCACCGGTACAGACTTTTGGTGCAGACTCAAGCACAAGCTGCACTTAGTCTCGGATTGAGGCATGATTCAACAATTTAATAATACATTAATGAATGTAAAACTCATTAGGCCCCACAATGATGACAGAGAGGAGTAGATTAGCAAAGTTAGAAACTCAAATCATTTAATGTCACCAAAATCAGTGGTGAATACATGAATATCAATTATTACAACATTGGAATGTTGAGAGCTCTATTAAAGACAATGGAGTAGCTCCTGGCTTATAGTGGCTAGTTTAATCTGGGAGCTCTAACATTCCAATGTTTGTCTTCATGTTTCTCACCTTTTTAACTTAGAACATTCTCAGTCAGTCAGTCAAATCATCTGTATTCTGCATAAAACAATTCTGCGTACAAATGTTATAAGTTAGATTAAAACATATATATCAACTAATATATTACAGAGCATAAAACATAATCATTTCCTATAAAAACATGAAATATATGTAAAAGTATATCAAGGTAATAATCTGTACCTTTTCCTAATACTCATGGCTTTCTTTATAAAATTTAAAACTGCATAACAGACCTCTTTCGTGGGTATTTTTTGAAAACACTCCAGGGCTAATCGATATTGCATAACATTTGCCCTACGTAGAACTGGTTCAAGATAAACCGACCTTGGATAAGAATATAAATAGCAAAACAATATAAAGTGGCAAGCGCTCTAGGACCATACATTATTGCATCGGCAAGGTGGTAAATCTCGAGACCAGGAGCATTGCTCTGGAAAGGCCACCTTAAAGTGAATCATGCTCAGCCTAAAATACGTAATAAAGAGACAACATGTTGGGTTCTCAAATCACACTAAATAGGGATCAATAAGACTAACGGTTACAACTTGCATATAAACTTCTATGGACTGCATTTTTGTGCCCGTTCTATTCTCTCAGCCATCCTATCCTCAGGAAAATGTTTTTTCACTCTCGATTTTGCAACTGTATCAAGTTTTTGTGGATCAGAAAACATTTCTTCTAGGCCTAGGATATAAAACATCTTTTTAACATAGTCCACCATGGTAACTTTCCAACATTGTGTAAATTTAGACAATCAAGTATACATAATCTTGCCAGGCCTGCTTCCGGTGTCAACCAAAATTTGATCCACAGGAGAAGTGGTGCCACTCCAATCAAATCCTCTAGATATTGCAGTCCTAATTCTTCATGATGGATTAAATTTGTTGTATTTTTTGGCACTGCCAACAGCCTGTGAGTAAAACCGTTTTCAATACGTTGTAATCTCTCAGCTTTACAGAGACCCCACACACCCGTGCCATACAAAGCACTCGAAATACATTTTGATTTATACAATGTTATAAGCCCCACTACTGGTTTTTGTTTTAGTTTTTGCGCTAAACGAAAAATTCCTTCAATATTCCTACTCATTTGTTGGGTTTTAGTTTACAGAAGGGATTTCCAAGAACCGGACGAACTAAAAGTTATACTCAAATATTTGAACTCCCATACCTTGTCCAAATAATATCTGCCCATATTAAACTGCTTTGTTTTTGTACCAGCCAGGCCACATGTTATTATATATGATTTAGAGTAGCTCACTTTTCGGTCTAAATCCCTCATGAACTCTAAAAAACCATCCAATAGACTGAAGACCATTGGCCATTCAGGCCAGAAGAACTGCATCATCTGCGTATAATAGAATTGGAATATTATGAAAACTCATTTTAGGCACATCCCTTCCTAAATGAATTTGATGATGAGAAATTCCATTAATGTATAAAAGGAAGGGGGCAAGGATGCAGCCTTTTCTGACCCCCCTTGGGGAGTGAATATATGATGTTTCTCCATGTGGGCTGTAGCAAATGGATACCTTCAAATCCTGACGTAAGCGCCTTATCATGTTAAGGAGTCCCTGATCCAAACCCATGGCCTGCATACTGTCCCTTAATTTCTCTTGGTTGACCAAGTCAAAGGCGCTAGATAAATGCTCTTAGAAGGAGGAATGTTCGAATAGCCTTATAGCCCTTCTGCCTCGAGCAATACCGGCTGCGGATCGGGCCTAGGTATAGCCCTCGGCAGCAGACTATAAGGCTATAGTATATTTGAAATCAATTCTTCAAAATAGCAAATACAAAGACAAATTGTTTGAATTTGTCATAAAGCAAAATCAAGCAAACTCAGCTTCCATGACGGGAAGTTCCCTAATATGCTAGGCTAAAAAATCAGTCAAGTTGGGGAGAAGTCAAGCAGAAGGCGTCAGCAAGTAACCCTCTAGAAAGCAGAATCAAAAAAAGATTCAGTCAGGTAAGTTAGAAAAAGCTTGCCCAAAAGGCAATTTCTTTTAGGCAGGAGCCAAAGGAGAATTTTCTCTGAGGAGAGTGGAAACGGCATCCAAATCTAACTTACTAAGCGAAACACAATTAAAACATACAAACCTTTGCAGTGCAGAGCAACTCCCTATGGTTCCCATGAAGAGAATCAACTAGGATCGAACATTTCAATATAAGACAGCTTCACCCTTATTCCAAGCAATGGCATAACGGAAGTCTTCTACTGCGCGACCATCAAGAGATATCCGTAGTAGAACGATACATTGTGATCAGTGTGTTCTCAGCGCAGATGTAGAGGTTTATTTTCAGCTCTTCATGGAACACATACATATGAACATTCACACAGAACCTTTAAACAAGAGAATACATTTAATTAAAAGTTGGCAGTTACAGCTTGCCTCATGAAATGAGAAAAAGAGAAAAAGTGCACAGCAGCCATAATAACTTTTTATGTTATTGGGAGGGCCTATGGTACATTTTAATGTGATACTCACATTACATGTACTTTCTTGTGAAATGCAGATTAATGTAAATGTTGTGAAAGCATAAAATATTGGCAGAGTGTCACCGATTCCCCCCTCTGATGACTCAGAGAGTTGTTTACTTTTGTTGTTCACGTCTAGACTCCTCTACTTCTATTACCTTGTTCTAAATGTAACTCTGCAACTTCTCAAGCTACACCTTGTCTCTCTTTCATTTTCTTCGATTCCCCTTTGCCATTGGTGCTCCCTCCTTACATTTTGCTGCACTCTTTGCCTTTATTAGTCTAATTCCCCTTATTAAAAGAAACAAACATATCACAAAAATAGCAATGATTAATATGGGGGTCAATATAGTCCCTAATAATCTCCTGCCATTGCCATTAAGCAATCTACCAATGGCAGAAAATCCTTTCTCTACTGCTTCCCAGGCACCCAATGCTTCCAGCTTCTTCGTGTCTTTAGAAACATCAGAAATATTAGTAATAAACTTGTAAATCTACTTTTGTTAGACACATAAGTGCAGCATTGTTGGACATGTAACATACAGCAGACTCTGCCCTCTTTTGCGAGTAAGGTATCTAATGAAAGCATGCTCTGAAAACCATTCCTCTAATTGCCACAAGCTCTGTGTTTATTGCAGTACGTTCACTGGTGGTGTTGGTGGCAAGAAGACCTACCAGTGTAGACAGCTTTATAATCTTAAAATCATTTAGAACTACTCCTACAGAAGGAATCATGAGGGGGGTTCCCATTTCACTTGTTTCATACATGAACCACTACTCCCTCATCATCTATCTCATCTACATGATAAACCTTAGGTAACACTAAAGCAAGAGAGAAGCTACCTATCCTTTTAGCAAGAAGCTGAACAATCATCATTCTCCCCACACACATAATGAACTCCATGAACAACAGTGTCCTTTCCAGAAAATATCTGGTCACTCAGATGTATGTATTTATTGACCCCAGCCCACCATCTGATTATTTCTAAATCTTTCCTTTCTTCTCATAAAACAGAGCTTTCCCTCTTTTTCCAAAATTATTTCAATTTCAGATGCGTTCCAGCAGCTTTTAGTTTTTCTTCTTTCTTTTCCCACTCACCCTAAGTTTCTCTCCTTGTCTTTAGCTCAATTCCTTTCCCTCTGTCTTCCAATTCTTCAATAAAATACTTCTCAGATCTTGTCAACTTACATGTAATTCTTTCCTTTAAAAAGCAGGGAGCATCAACTTCTGTGGACAACTTAAAATAGCTTTTGCTCTAGATATAGCGTTATTACGTGGATTTAAATTCTTATACATAGGCACATCATTAAAAAGCAGATCAAAATTAGAAAAGTAATATTCAAATGACGTTTCTGATAGAGAATACGAAGGGGCAGATTCATAATTTATTCACGCAACGCAACCATACTGCTTTGCGTGAAAGGGAGCGGGCAAGAAAGCGCCATATCTATCAAGATGTGGAGCATTCCTGTCCTCTCCTTGTGCTGGCATGCTCAGTGCAGCCTAGTGCCAATGTAGGCACCTTTGCACCACGGTGCAAGGGTGCCTGCATTATAGGTAGAATTGTTTTAGTGCAGGAAGAGACACCTTCCTGCAGACAGGATTGTTTTTGTGACAGGAAGGAAGACCTTCCTGTAGAAAAACAATCCTTAGAAAGAGGAAACAACAAGGAGAAATAAAAAATGTTCTCCTAATTGCGCCTTTGGTGGAAGGCATACAATTCTGATGCATTCCTCGGTCTACCAGTGTTGGTAAATCTTGGAATGTATCAGAATGCATGGGTGGATGTGTGGGAACACCCACACTCTACCCATGGAACGCTTCCACCATGCAGCATAACGCAAGACAGCGACTTATGTTGCCTTGGCTTACATCAGATTTGCCAAACCATGCAGGGTGCCCTTGCGTGGCTTGGTAAATCTGATTCTAGGTTTTGCATCGCCTTATGTCGCCTTGCGACGCGCAAGGGCGATGTAAAACATTGATAAATCTGCCCCTAAGAATAATACTACAGGACACAGAATAGGTGAGTTGCAAATGATGATATGTCACTACCACTGAAGTACATGCGGGTAGGTAGTAGCATATATAATAGTCATGTACATGCATTACTTTTGAATATTCATGCAAAAGATTGAAAAACACATTCTCAGTATAATTGCCTTCTGACCACCTCCATGTAAAATCTTCATATCAAAATATATACTGTTCGTCCAGGTAAGTAGAATTTGTTTAGCGATGGTCGATGCAAGCTCAACAGGAGAATTTAGGCCTACTAATAGATCAATCATAATGATGAATAAGACAACTGCCATTACAGTTACTATCACTCTACATTTGTTTGGTTAATTAGACACCATAGTTTCTCTTAGACAGATTCAGAAAAAACACAAAAGATCCAAATCACGTCATCTTCTACTTGTGCAAATTGGCAAAAGTTGATTGGTTAAATGAATATGAGTTCCCTAATCTTCAACAGTTATCCCTAGCCCCATATCACCTTCTTCTGATAATGACAACCCTACTCTTTTACTGCAGCCCGGGCCCTAAGAAGGTCACAAGTTTCAACAAAGTTTCAATTTGTCTTCACAATTTTCTTGAATAAACTCAGTCAAGAATCAAAAATGAATCAATCTTCACTGTGGTAGCCCTATTCATGGATTTTTTTCAAACAATTTCTGTTGATCCTCAGCTTTATGTGTTCTCGAGTCAGGCCCACTGTCAGCAAAGTATGTCCATTCAGAAGCTGAATACCTTTGCCTAGGCACCCATGTTCTCTTTGATCTTTTGACTAGTGACTGTTCACCATCACTGTCACTTTGCTCACTTGTCTCTGTATCTTCACTGAATGTCTCTGGAATGCATTCCTCTGAGCAACAGTTCTCAATCATTCACCCTTTTTGGCCACCTTTCCCTTCGTAGCCCCCCTCTGACTGCAATGGTTGGTTGGCCCTTCTTAAGGCTCATTCAGAGTTATCATTCACAGACTCTTCAGCTTGGTTCACTGTGGTTGCTCTTGGCTCATTGACCATAAACTCAGCACTTGTGTCAGGTTGAGAGACACTTATGCAAACTCTTCTCCTCCTTCTGGTTGTTCGGGGTGGTCTGTAGTTTGACTCTGCAAATCAATGGTTGTGGTCCCCTCCTCTTCACCACCTTATCTCAATCTTTGGGTGTAAGAAGTACATGCCCAGTTTGTGAGGCTGCTACACTTCACAGCAATGTTCATCACAAGGATGACTTGTAAGAGGCCATGCCAGTGGAGCTCCAAGCAACTCTTCCTGACTTGTTTCTTCGCTAGGACCCAATCTTCTAGACTTAAGTCATGGCAATATTCTTGGCTTAGAAGGGGAATTGATGCCTCAACCTGGTGAGAGATTGAATACACCACATCAGCCAGCCCTTTGCAACCGTATCATTTGTAATATTCACAAGCGCAACTGCAGGCACAGCGAGAAGTCTCATGGCTCTCCCAATTAAAATCTCATAGGGGGACAGTCCTGTACTCCGATCAGGAGTGCTTTGGAGACTCATCAATACCAAGGGAAGGGGATCATACCACTTGAGAAACATGGACACACATGCTTTGGCAAGTTAGGACTTCAGTGTCTCATTGATGTGTAATGATATCAGATGCCTCTGGTCTTAGCTACAACTAAGCTTTTGCTCCACCTGCAGTGCTACACAGATCATATGCATAATCTCATTATTAATAAATGGCCCACGATCTGTCTCCAGAGAAACCAGTATGCTGAAACAAGGGATACATTTAAGTCTGGGTGGAACTCACTGAGTTTTACTCCATGGAATTAGGCGGAGTTACAAAAAACTTGCAAAATGGTGGAAAAATTATTGTCCAGCCATACACACTGCTTTTTCAGACTAGTAGCGTGTTCCGCACTGACAAATCAGGGCAAACGGCACCACGTGGTGTGCAAGGGTGGGGCCATTTTGTTTTTCCTGTTCGTTCGGTCATTTGCTCTGCTTTTTGAGGCCAGTAGCATGTTCCACACTGGAAAATCAGCACAAACTGATTCACGCAGTGTGCAAGCGCACTGGCATTTTGTTCTGTCTGCTTTGTTCTTCTCTCCTCACTGGATGCCTTTTCCAACCCCATCTGCTCTTCCCTATTCCCAATATCAACATTTTTGCATATATTGTGTTGTTGTCTCCATTTCCTTGTGTTCATTTTTGTGTTTCTTTTATGTGTCTGTGACTTTTTTGTACTTTGTTTTTTGTTTTCCTTCCCTGGCCTGTCCTCTGTCTGTCCTCCTGTTTCTTACTTCCATTGCCAACTCCAGTCCCACTCCCGAAGTCCCACTGGCAGAAGCAGGCAGCAAGAGCACCACCCCATCTTCAGTGAGGCGAAGGTAGCCGTAATAATTTTCTGGGTGCAGCACCACCTCCCCTGCATGCTGGCAGCAGGTGGCAGACCCAGAAAAGACTATGCCCTGCTGGAGCATCAGGTGCTCTGGTGGCGAGTGACGCTGTGTGTGCACCGCTGCACTGACATCACATGCACCCAGCAAATGTCAACGTCACTCATACAGTCAAACAACCATATCTCGCCAATTACATATCTATTATTTACAACATGAAATATTGTATTCTTAATACTTATATTAATTTACCAATTACTTTACTGATATTGAGCTGCAAATGTTTTCTTTTACATTGGATATAAATCTAGTGCGCTATAGTTGTTTGAGTCTATGAGTGACGTTGACATTTGAAGTTTGATTGTGGACGGCAGTTTAAGTTGGAGAAAGAATCTTTGAATGAAAGACTTTAAAAATTGCTATAACTGAAATATTTCTGTTTTTGTAGTTTAAATGTGTTGTGTCATAGCATTGTAATAAAATAGCCTCTAACTGTAACTAAGTTGTAACCTTAGGCTTTTTTTGTGAATTTCATGTGTTGCTACAAGTATGAACTTTGTATTTTTGTCTCCCTATGTAATTAATTGCAGTGAAACTTATGTAAATATTTAAATTTTATAATGAGTGGTGTTCCCCCATAGCACCGACAGCGCACCAGCCATATCGGGGGACTACAGCTCCCATCTCCCTACCGACCAGAGAAGGGGCCGCAATCTTGTGCTTAGGCACAGGAGCACCATAAAATTACGAGAGGCGTCCCGCAGCTTGGGACGCTTGCGTTTCGCGCCCGGGTTAAGACCGGGCCATGACGGGCCCGTCTTAGCCCATCATAGCCAGGAATAGGCTGGGCTGGGCCACCCCTCTTAGTTATGCGATCCGGATAACAGGAAGCGGCTGTCTATTTAAAGGTACTGTGTGTTTTCCTTGGTTTATCAGTCTTGACATTTTTGGGATTCCCTTTTTCCCTTCTCTCCCAGTAGTTTGTCGTTGTCTATATAAATATGGGAAAAAGGAAGGGTACTTCTGGAGCTCCTAGTGTCCCCTCATTGCGCACATGCTCCACCATTGATAACTTCTTGACACGGGCAGTAGACATTGTTTCTTATGAAATTAGATTGGTGGAGCATCGTTTATCACTCACAACTGAGGAAATCGCCCCATCTTTACCCTCCACTCAGGAAAATTGTCTTGCTGTTGCAGGGACTCCTGAGCCTCTATTCTTGGGGTCCACTAGCACTCCTGCGCTAAATCTTCCAGCTGGACCAACTGCCAATGTTTACTTTAAAGATAAAGGAGTAATCAATAGCGAAATGATGGGTGGATGGGGTGATGAAGCTCAAGTACTGGCTCAAGTACAAGAGACTAATCTGACTTGCATGCCTGGTCATGATCTAGATTCTAACATAAAAACTGGGCCAAGAGCCAAACGTAGGAAGAAAACTGTGAAACCTAAGCCAACTGCAACTAAGTGTATAACTGCCACCCGCAAGTGGACTTTTATTGAGGATGTGTCCATGTCTTCACCACTTATATCAGAAGTATCCTGGGAGCACTTGAGCAACTACCTAAGTGACTTGTTGGACAACAAATTACGCCCTGTTATAGATCGTCTTGCACGTATTGAAGCCAAATTGGTAAAGCTAACACAAGGAGATGATGGACGGTGCGCTGAAACTTTTCAGACACTCACCCCCAGTCACAGATCTGGGTTGAATCCATCATCGTTCTTTAGCTCACTTCACCACCTCAGTTCAGACACAGCTATATGCAAATCAGTCTTGACCCTGTGCCTCATGGGAACAGTCCAGCCCAAACTGCCAAGCCATGTCTTCCCTGGACCGGAAACAAGCATCCTGGGACTGGTTTCCGGCTAACAGTCCTCATCAGCCAGGCTAGCTTGAATCCAGTGGCAAAGTGAGCATGGGACCCACGTCTGGGCATACCCTGCCAACTTAGGGCGAACAAAGCAAACACAAGGAGATGATGGACGGAGCGCTGAAACTTTTCAGACACTCACCCCCAGTCACAGATCTGGGTTGAATCCATCATCGCTCTTTAGCTCACTTCGCCACCCCAGTTCAGACACAGATATATGCATATCAGTCTTGACCCTGTGCCTCAAGGGAATCATCTCCTTGTGTTTGCTTTGTTCGCCCTAAGTTGGCAGGGTATGCCCAGACGTGGCTCCTTTGCTCACTTTGACACTGGATTCAAGGTAGCCTGGCTGATGAGGGCTGTTAGCCCAAAACTGGTCCCAGGATGCCTGTTTCCGGTCCAGGGAAGACATGGCTTGGCAGTTCAGGCTGGACTGTTCCCATGAGGCACAGGGTCAAGACTGATTTGCATATAACTGTGTCTGAACTGGGTTTGCGAAGTGAGCTAAAGAACGATGATGGATTCAACCCAGATCTGTGACGGGGGGTGAGTGTCTGAAAAGTTTCAGCGCTCCGTCCATCATCTCCTTGTGTTTGCTTTGTTCGCCCTAAGTTGGCAGGGTATGCCCAGACGTTGGTCCCTTGCACACTTTGCCAATGGATTCAAGCTAGCCTGGCTGATGAGGGCTGTTAGCCCGAAACCGGTCCCAGGATGCTTGTTTCCAGTCCAGGGAAGACATGGCTTGACAGTTCGGGCTGGACTGTTCCCTTGAGGCACAGGGTCAAGACTGATTTGCATATATCTGTGTCTGAACTGGGTGGCGAAGTGAGCTAAAGAACGATGCTGGATTCAACCCCAATCATTGACTGGGGGTGAGTGTCTGAAAGGTTTCAGCGCTCCGTCCATCATCTCCTTGTGTTTGCTTTGTTCGCCCTAAGTTGGCAGGGTATGCCCAGACATGGGTCCCTTGCTCACTTTGCCACTGGATACAAGCTAGCCTGGCTGATGAGGGCTGTTAGCCCAAAACCGGTCCCAGGATGCTTGTTTCAGGTCCAGGGAAGACATGGCTTGGCAGTTTGGGCTGGACTGTTCCCTTGAGGCCAGGGTCAAGACTGATTTGCATATAGCTGTGTCTGAACCGGGGTGGTGAAGTGAGCTAAAGAACGTTGATGGATTCAACCCAGATCTGTGACTGGGGTGAGTGTCTGAAAAGTTTCAGCGCTCCGTCCATCATCTCCTTGTGTTTGCTTTGTTCGCCCTAAGTTGGCAGGGTATGCCCAGACGTGAGTCCCTTACTCACTTTGCCACTGGATTCAAGCTAGCCTGACTGATGAGGGCTGTTAGCCCGTAACCGGTCCAAGGATGCTTGTTTCCGGTCCAGGGAAGACACGACTTGGCAGTTCGGCTGGACTGTTCCCTTGAGGCACAGGGTCAACATTGATTTGCATATAGCTGTGTCTGAACTGGGGTGGCGAAGTGAGCTAAAGAACGATGATGGATTCAACCCAGATCTGTGACTGGGGGTGAGTGTCTGAAAAGTTTCAGCGCTCCGTCCATCATCTCCTTGTGTTTGCTGTGTTCGCCCTAAATTGGCAGGGTATGCCCAGACGTGGGTCCCTTGCTCATTTTGCCACTGGATTCAAGCTAGCCTGGCTGATGAGGGCTGTTAGTCCGCAACCGGTCCCAGGATGCTTGTTTCCGGCCCAGGGAAGACATGGCTTGGCAGTTTGGGCTGGACTGTTCCCTTGAGGCCAGGGTCAAGACTGATTTGCATATAGCTGTGTCTGACTATGGTGGCAAAGTGAGCTAAAGAACGATGATGGATTCAACCCAGATCTGTGACTTGGGGTGAGTGTCTGAAAAGTTTCAGCGCACCGTCCATCATCTCCTTTTGTTTGCTTTGTTCGCCCTAAGTTGGCAGGGTATGCCCAGACGTGGGTCCCTTGCTCACTTTGCCACTGGATTCATGCTAGCCTGGCTGATGAGGGCTGTTAGCCCAAAACCGGTCCCAGGATGCTTGTTTCCGGTCCAGGGAAGACATGGCTTGGCAGTTCGGGCTGGACTGTTCCCTTGAGGCACAGGGTCAAGACTGATTTGCATATAGCTGTGTCTGAACCGGGGTGGTGAAGTGAGCTAAAGAGCGATGATGGATTCAACCCAGATCTGTGACTGGGGGTGAAAGTCTGAAAAGTTTCAGCGCTCCGTCCATCATCTCTTTGTGTTTGCTTTGTTTGCCCTAAGTTGGCAGGGTATGCCCAGACGTGGGTCCCTTGCTCACTTTGCCACTGGATTCAAGCTAGCCTGGCTGATGAGGGCTGTTAGCCTGAAACCGGTCCCAGGATGCTTGTTTCCGGTCCAGGGAAGACACGACTTGGCAGTTCGGGCTGGACTGTTCCCTTGAGGCACAGGGTCAAGACTGATTTGCATATAGCTGTGTCTGAACTGGGGTGGCGAAGTGAGCTAAAGAACGATGATGGATTCAACCCAGATCTGTGACTGGGGGTAAGTGTCTGAAAAGTTTCAGCACTCCGTCCATCATCTCCTTGTGTTTGCCCTAAATTGGCAGGGTATGCCCAGACGTGTGTCCCTTGCTCACTTTGCCACTGGATTCAAGCTAGCCAGGCTGATGAGTGCTGTTAGTCCGAAACCGGTCCGAGGATGCTTGTTTCCGGTCCAGGGAAGGAATGGCTTGGCAGTTCAGGCTAGACTGTTGCCTTGAGGCACAGGGTCAAGGCTGATTTGCATATATCTGTGTCTGAACTGGGGTGGCGAAGTGAGCTAAACAACGATGATGGATTCAACCCAGATCTGTGACTGGGGGTGAGTGTCTGAAAAGTTTCAGCGCTCCGTCCATCATCTCCTTGTGTTTGCTTTGTTAGCCCTAAGTTGGCAGGGTATGCCCAGACGTGGGTCCTTTGCTCACTTTGCCACTGGATTCAAGCTAGCCCCGCTGATGAGGGCTGTTAGCCCGAAACCGGTCCCAGGATGCTTGTTTCCAGTCCAGGGAAGACATGGCTTGTCAGTTCGGGCTGGACTGTTCCCTTGAGGCACAGGGTCAAGACTGATTTGCATATATCTGTGTCTGAACTGGGGTGGCAAAGTGAGCTAAACAACGATGATGGATTCAACCCAGATCTGTGACTGGGGGTGAGTGTCTGAAAAGTTTCAGCGCTCCGTCCATCATCTCCTTGTGTTTGCTTTGTTCGCCCTAAGTTGGCAGGGTATGCCCAGACGTTGGTCCCTTGCTCACTTTGCCATTGGATTAAAGCTAGCCTGGCTGATAAGGGCTGTTAGCCCGAAACCGGTCCAAGGATGCTTGTTTCCGATCCAGGGAAGACATGGCTTGGCAGTTCGGACTGGAATGTTCCCTTGAGGCACAGGGTCAAGACTGATTTGCATATAGCTGTGTCGGAACTGGGGTGGCGAAGTGAGCTAAAGAACGATGATGGATTCAACCCAGATCTGTGACTGGGGGTGAGTGTCTGAAAAGTTTCAGCGCTCCGTCCATCATCTCCTTGTGATTGCTTTGTTGGCCCTAAGTTGGCAGGGTATGCCCAGACGTGTGTCCCTTGCTCACTTTGCCACTGGATTCAAGCTAGCCTGGCTGATGAGGGCTGTTAGCCCGAAACCGGTCCCAGGATGCTTGTTTCCGGTCCAGGGAAGACATGGCTTGGCAGTTCGGGCTTGACTGTTCCCTTGAGGCACAGGGTCAAGACTGATTTGCATATAGCTGTGTCTGAACTATGGTGGCAAAGTGAGCTAAGGAACGATGATGGATTCAACCCAGATCTGTGACTGGGGGTGAGTGTCTGAAAAGTTTCAGCGCTCCGTCCATCATCTCCTTGTGTTTGCTTTGTTCGCCCTAAGTTGGCAGGGTATGCCCAGACGTGGGTCCCTTGCTCACTTTGCCACTGGATTCAAGCTAACCTGGCTGATGAGGGCTTTTAGCCCGAAACCGGTACCAGGATGCTTGTTTCCGGTCCAAGGAAGACATGGCTTGGCAGTTCGGGCTGGACTGTTCCCTTGAGGCACAGGGTCAAGACTGATTTCCATATAGCTGTGTCTGAACTGGGGTGGTGAAGTGAGCTAAAGAACGATGATGGATTCAACCCAGATCTGTGACTGGGGGTGAGTGTCTGAAAAGTTTCAGCCCTCCGTCCATCATCTCCTTGTGCTTCCTTTTTTTGCCCTATGTTGGCAGAGTATGCCCAGATGTGGGTCCCTTGCTCACTTTGCCACTGGATTCAAGCTAGCCTGGCTGATGAGGGCTGTTAACCTGAAACCGGTCCCAGGATGCTTGTTTCCGGTAAAGGGAAGACATGGCTTGGCAGTTCGGGCTGGACTGTTCCCTTGAGGCACAGGGTCAAGACTGATTTGCATATAGCTGTGTCTGAACTGGGGTGGCGAAGTGAGCTAAAGAATGATGATGGATTCAACCCAGATCTGTGACTGGAGGTGAGTGTCTGAAAAGTTTCAGCGCTCCATCCATCATCTCCTTGTGTTTGCTTTGTTCGCCCTAAGTTGGCAGGGTATGCCCAGACGTGGGTCCCTTGCTCACTTTGCCACATGATTAAAGCTAGCCTGGCTGATGAGGGCTGTTAGCCCGAAACCGGTCCCAGGATGCTCGTTTCCGATCCAGGGAAGACATGGCTTGGCAGTTTGGGCTGGTCTGTTCCCTTGAGGCACAGGGTCAAGACTGATTTGCATATAGCTGTGTTGGAACTGGGGTGGCGAAGTGAGCTAAAGAACGATGATGGATTCAACCCAGATCTGTACTGGGGGTGAGTGTATGAAAAGTTTCAGCGCCCAGTCCATGATCTCCTTGTGTTTGCTTTGTTCGCCCTAAGTTGGCAGGGTATGCCCAGACGTGGGTCCCTTGCTCACTTTGGCACTGGATTCAAGCTAGTCTGGCTGATTAGGGCTGTTAGCCCGTAACCGGTCCCAGGATGCTTGTTTCCGGTCCAGGGAAGACACGACTTGGCAGTTCGGGCTGGACTGTTCCCTTGAGGAACAGGGTCAAGCCTGATTTGCATATAGCTGTGTCTCAATTGGGGTGGCGAATTGAGCTAAAGAACGATGATGGATTCAACCCAGATCTGTGACTGGGGGTGAGTGTCTGAAAAGTTTTAGCGCTCCGTCCATCATCTCCTTGTGTTTGCTTTGTTCGCCCTAAGTTGGCAGGGTATGCCCAGACATGGGTCCCTTGCTCACTTTGCCACTGGATTCAAGCTAGCCTGGCTGATGAGGACTGTTAGCCCGAAACCGGTCCCAGGATGCTTGTTTCCGGTCCAGGGACGACATGGCTTGGCAGTTGGGGCTGGACTGTTCCCTTGAGGCACAGGGTCAAGATTGATTTGCATATAGCTGTGTCTGAACTGGGGTGGCGAAGTGAGCTAAAGAACGATGATGGATTCAACCCAGATCTGTGACTGGGGGTGAGTGTCTGAAAAGTTTCAGCGCTCCGTCCATCATCTCCTTGTGTTTAAATTGGTAAAGCTACCTGCCATCCAGTCTACTACTTGCCCCCAGGAAACCCAGTGCTCTTTAGTTGGTCCCTCATCTAATTCTTCTAATCCAACAATTATATCGACCTAGGCCCCCAGTTATGGAGGTGGAGAGGCTGTTAACAATCAAGTCTTGGTTACTATCACTGGACGAGCAATGACCAGGGCTCTACTGAGCGATGAGGAACAAGTGCCCTTGGTCAAGCAGGTTCCTAAGCCATCAGAAAGGAGACACCCTAGTCTGCTACCTCTCCCCGTGATCGATCTCCCTCCCGCCTCATCTCCCTATGTAATTGTTTTAGCTAATGTTCCTAGCCTCCCTATCGATAGATTCGAATCCACGAGGGGTCTCATGAACAAAGGAGATGGGGTAGGTGACGATACCGACCACTGCAGAGAGAACTATCTCATGCCGCAAGCTAAAAGCGAGCACCTGCTAAGGAGGTTGTAAAGAAACAAGGGAACCCTGTGAGTCTGAAGGGACTGAGGGTATACAATATACTGTAATAAACAATGGTCCCTATCACACAAGTATAGGCAATGTTCTACAGAACAGCATAATGATCTGTGCAATTTTGCAATCAAAAAGAGAATTATTTATTTAAACAAACAATCAAAAAAACAATTAATTCAACGAAGTGCAGTGGGTTAAAAAAGGGGTTGGAAAAAACCAGATTTCCAGACCTCAGGCACTTAAACACTAATGCAGTGACTTGGCAACAAATACTTATTTACAGTAGTCACATATGTAAGAAAAATCTTGTGCTCCACATAAATCATGGCAAAAGCAATTGGAGTTGAGACGTAGTGTGTCGACGACGTTTCGATCCCCACTAACGTGGGGGGATCATCTTCAGGACAGAAAGAATTAGAAGAAGCCTGTATGGGGCCGGGGAAAAAAGGAACAAGGGAGAAAAGAAGAAAGGAAGACAAGGGGTTAAAGGAAGGTTCGGCGATGGATAAGCGCAATGAGTGCAGTATTCGCATTATTGTTGTGCAAAAAAAGTGACTATATGTGCTGAAAAAATATATATTTACATATAGACGTGATAATGAACTCAAAGTGTATGGTGCTCGGTGGGTACTATACAAAGCACGTGTCCAATGCAGTCCAGTGGCCGAGGGCGTGACGAAGAGCACTGGTGGGGTGAACCTAAGGGGAAGGGCACGTATGCTTATTTCTTGCGCCAACCCAGTAGGAGGCGGCCAAGTCCGGGTGCCAACCCTAATCCAGCCTAAATCAGCACAGGAGATGATGATCCTAAAAATGCACATGCATCAAGGTAAGATATGTGCACAGTTATGGTGAACAAGAGTAAGTGAAAATTAAAGGAACACTTACAATGAGTGCACACACCACTGCCTAGAAGCGGAGGGCAATGGAGGGATGAACCAAGCGTCTAGTTGATACCGGCGATGGTGCAAAAACGGGAGAGTCCTGAAAACAATATGCCCAAGGCTCAATAAAAAACTAAGAATAAATGGCTTGTTGCCATGAATACCCAAGAGCGAGTTATGGTGCTTACCTTACTGTGAAGGGATAGCGGTATGCCGAGTTGACTGTGGTCATGGAGCCGAAGGGCGACGCATAACCAGGCTGAATGCGGGTTAATGAAGCAGTGTGAAAGGTAGTGATTGCGCATGCATGTGGTAGAGAGCAGTGAATCTAGGCGTATTGCAGAGTAATAGGTGGCGCCATGTTGGAAGGGAAAGAAAGGATAACAGAGTAGTGAATATAAGGTTAAAGAGACAGGTAAAAAGAATATTCCATGACGATATCAACCTCGCAAACATAACAGTGTGTCATATTGGCAATTACGCTCGCAAAGATATAGTTGAGGTCAGTAATGCAAATTAATTCTGTCTACAGTGAGCTCTTATTATGACATACACGGGTTACACAACCTTAGGAATGAAGATACGTACGAAATTTAGTATGAAAACAGCGATGATGAGCACATATCAATCTCATATAAATATATATAAGTATTAAGTCAATTGCTAGTTGTGCAACGGCGAACAGGCAGTCAGGATGGAAAAGGTGTACGAATTGAAAGAGGGGGATTTGGCATAGCGAAGGGAGGAGTTTCAGCCAGACTTCAAGAATTGTGACATAATACCTTAATTAAGGGTACAGTGTGGACATAAAGGGGCCGATTCCGATTCGGGTCGGACAGCTCAAAAAGAGCCGTCCGGACGCTTACCTCCCGACCGACCCGTCCCGGGAGCCGGTCAGTCCTGCCGATCAAGTACGATGCGTGCATGTGCTGAAAACTCGACCGACACGAACTCGCCAAATAAATACTCAATTCACCCTACGACCCGGTCCCGTAAACGCAGAATCGACTCGCACGGGGCTAGGTCAGAGCTGTTTCCGGCCAGACAAGTACGATGCGCACTTCCTATGCGCCGAGCGAGTCGACACGTACGGCACGTCACAGCATCCGGAAAAGCTGCATGAAAGGAACGATTCGCGCCACAACACGATCCCCGGACACGAGACGTACAAGCCTGCAACTGGGACGAAACGAACCAACGACCAGTGCAGACGAGACGGTTGTAGGAAGGTGGAATCTGACTATATGGTTGCCCCCACTTTTTTTATGGTGTTTTGCTGGTTTATGACTTAGTTGGACTGGGATCCTGCTATTCAGGGCCCCAGTCTATCTGCTTTCTCTGTAAAATGGTTTCCATGTGCCTTAGGCACATCTCTGATTGGAATCTGGAGTGCCCTTATAAGTCCCTAGTATATGGTATACTATGTACCAAGGGCATAGGTACCTCAGAGGCCTACCAGGGGCTGCAGCACGTATTGTGCCACCCCTGGAAGGCCATCCAAACTGACACCACAGGTCTGCTACTGCAGCCTGGGTAAGGTGGTGCATGCACCCCTTACTGTGATATAGGTTACCTATATCACTAAATACATACACACATATAAACCTATAAGTCACTCCTAAGGCAGGCCTTATCAATCCTAAAGGCAGAGTGCATGGTTCCTATGTGAGAGGGTGCCCCTGCATGAGCAGGGCCCCTCTGCAGCATTCGGAGACCATCTCTGATGCTGTTTGTAGTGCAGCCTGACCATATACTCTTAAGCGCATTATATCCTCGCGGTAAAATGCTAACTTTGGAATGGCTGCACCTAAACATGTCGTGTTTGGTGTCAAACATCTTGGAATACTACCCCCCCGCCAATCCTGGCGGCGGGGGTAGCATTCCACCCTTCTAGAGGGAAAGACATGTTAACTCTGGCTTACCCGGTAACTTCTTTCTGAAGCCCTGGCATCACAAAATGGATGCTGCTGCCACAGACACAAGTCTGGCCTCCTGCTGCTGGACGAAACTCCGGCAGGGGAGGCCTTGACAATACAGGATAATGTGTATTGGGGCTGGGTGGGTGCACTCTTAGAGTGCTTTGAAGTCCTGCACTGGGGGAGCAAAAGGCTCCTCTGTGCATATGCCAGTTCAAACCAGCTCAGGGGCTACCTGCCCCTGCTCTGGCGCGAAACTGGACAAAGGGAAGTGGGTGTAGCCACCCCCTCCCTTGACCCTCCCATAGGTGGGGTCATAGAGTTAGTCCCTCCCTGTTTTACTGGTTAAAATGGGGAACCCTTGCCACAGCAAGATTAGATTATACCTGGACGAAACTCTGACACGGAATCCTACGACAAGATTAGAGGACTGAAGAATCTCCCTTGGGGTCAAGGAGTGACTCCCCTGCTTGGCAGGCACCAAAGAAGCATCTGTCTGGTTCGCATTACTGAAGCTCCGTCGGACGCCGAAGTCATCGCATCACCAGAGGTGGATTCTCAGACTTCCCCGAGGCTACCCTGAGTCCCCAGCAAAGCTGAGGCCCGTGGCTATCGTGGGTGACTTGAGACCGTGACCCCTGGACACCGAGCACACTTGCAAGTGCACCATCTTCTGGGTATCCCAAGAAGTCGTGCTTTGGGCTCCCAGTAGCCCTAGCCTCCAGCACCACCTGCACCGAAGATCACTGGCCCCCACTCCACGAGTGTCCTGTAAGCCAGCTCCACGTGCGGCGTCACGAGGCTCCTTTGCGGTCGCTAGCCCGTTGGCTAGTAGCCCTTAACGAAGGCCAATCTTTTCTTTACTTGGCATCCTGGTTGCTCCAGGCCTGCCCTCACTTACCCTCGCTGGGTGAGTTCCCCAGACCTTGCTGGTCTGCACCATCGACGATCTACATCTTACTCGAGACTTGCCGTTGCCAAGGCTTGTTGGGTCCAATCCGGTCGCCGACACCTCAGCACTCGACAGACATTGAGCAGCAGCCCAAATCCTGCTCTTGGTCGCCGACAACGCCTCCCGGACCTCGTGGCTGAAGAGTCAAGATGACCGTCACCGCACCTGAAGCACTCGACATCGGTGGGCATCTGTCCATCGCCTTCCTGGTCACTGGCTAGTGACCCAGACTCTGTCCCCTCTGCTTTCAGGTTCTTCAGAACTCCGATCCACTCTTGGATCCACCCGGACACTTTTCTCCTGGTCGCCAGCAGCACTTTGCAGCAGATCGCCATATGAAACGACGACGAAACCCGACCCCGAAAGGCACCTATGCACCCGGCTTCCCTGGGTGAGGTAACACGAGTACTCCGGTGCTCCCGTGGGTAGAGACTCTTCAAAGTCCTAGATCTCAAAGGGTTTTGTCCTAGTCCTCTTCTAAGTGTCCCTTTCCTCTATTTTCCCGATCCCGACTTTCTCCATAGAAGTTAACGGCGTATCGCGGTTGTGTATTTACACTGCACGCGTCTCCCGTGGGTCCCCTGTGTCACTACTTTGGGTGGTTCCTTGTGGTCCAAGCACTTCTAGAGGCTCTAGGCCTAGTGTCTAGTTCAGTCGTGGTTCGCATACCACTTTATTGGTATATGGTTTGGTACGCCCCTAGGGCCCAAACGTGTATTTGTGCTATTACTGTGATTTAAGATCTTATAACCTATGTACTTCAAACTCTAGCCTCATAAAGAGACTAGAGGGGTGTGTTTAGTAATAAATACATATATTTTGAATATATACCTGGTGTGGTGCTCTTTCATTTGGTCACTCAAGAGATTATAGACTGGTAAAACAAGCTGCTTTACATTCCTTCAAGACTTAGCCTGAAGGCTGCTCTCCATAGCTACCACTAGGATAGCTTTCAACAAGGTTGTCTTTAACCTATCTACCATAAGAGTCGATTTGGACTGGTGCAAGGTGCCCACTATAATTAGTGGACAGCATATGCCAGGCCAACTTCTCACATTGGTGTGCAGCGTGTGGGATTCCAGCTTGCTATTGTTTTACCAGATAATCTCAATTGAATTGATCAACTGAAAACCACTAAAGGTACCTAAGGTACATATAATTTAAGCTTAGAATACAGTAAGTTCTACTGAACTTAGAGTTGTGTGTTAAGGGATAGCACAACCCTTTCTACAACTCAAGAGAGTTTAGTAGGCCACACTAGAGTAGGTAGTGCATACACCAAACCACACTAGTAATGTCTTTAAGGGTAGGATCCAAAGAATCCTTGCAGGAAGCCATTGAGCTTCCACCCTCCAAGTATGATACACTCCCATTCTTGGAATTGAGAGCTTTATGCAACTTGAGAAAACTAAGGACAGGCCAAAGCCCCACCACCCAACACCTCAAGGAGTTGTTGGTGGCTTATGACCTTAGTAAGCCTGTAGGGACTGAAGGGGTAGAAGCTGAGGGTGGGGCAGAAGAAGAGGACGAGGCCAGGGGTACCAGTACCCCCAGCCCCCCCTCTGAAACTGGCCAGGAGGGTGACAATGACCCTGACCTGGAAAACCCAATCCCTCCTGTGGATGATGATGAGGATGATCAAGATGATGCCCTCTTTGTCCCCCCAGGAAGGATTAAGAGTGTGCACAGGAAGTCTAGATCTCCTTCACAGGAGTCTAACCACTCTGGCACCTCTATAGGGAGCTCTATCTCCTCTCACAGGAGGGAATCCTCTCATGAGAGAAGAGCCAGACTGGTCCAGTATGAGGAGACTCAGCTGGAAATCAGAAAAAAGCAATTGGCTTTAGATAGGGAATCCCTAGATCTCCTTAGAGAGAGAAGAAAGTTGGGACTAGAGTCCCATGGTGGCAGCAATATCCCTAGAGATAGGGACAGGTCTTATGACCATAGAAACCTAAACAAGATTGTCCCTCCCTACCAGAGTGGGGATGACATCCACAAATGGATAACTGCACTGGAGAGGGCCTGTAAAGTTCAGAAGGTCCCCCAGAGGCAGTGGGCAGCAATCTTGTGGCTCTCCTTTGCAGACAAAGGTAGAGACAAGCTCCTCACTGTAAGAGAAGAGGATGCTGACAATTACGCAGTCTTGAAGAGTGCTCTGATAGATGGGTTTGGCCTAACCACTGAACAGTATAGGTTGAAGTTCAGAGACACCCAAAAGCTCAGACTCAAGACTGGGTTGATTTTGTAGATTGTGCTACAGAGGCTCTGGAAGGTTGGATACATGGCAACAAAGTGCATGACTTTTTAGGATTGTACAATTTGATTATGAGGGAGCAGATCCTTAATAATTGTCAAAACCAGCTTTTGCACCAGTATCTGGTGGACTCTGATCTGACCTCTCCCCAAGAATTGGGAAAGAAGGCAGACAAATGGGTCAGAACCAGAGTAAAAACTAGAAATCAGGGTGGTGACCAGAAGAAAGATTCTACTAAGTCCCAAGAGAAAGGTGGGGATAAATCTAAGGATAAGTCCCCTACAGGGCCCCAAAATTCCTCTTCTGGGGGTGGGTCCCAAACTCCTTCCTCTCCTGAAAAGAAACCATATTGCCATGTCTGTAAAAGCCTGGGCACTGGAAAACTGATCCCAGTTGCCCCAGGATTGGCAATAAAGAAAATGTTCCTCCCACAACTACTACCACCCCTCCTGGTACTACCAGTAGTAATCCTCCAGTTGGGAGTAGTGCACCCAAAAAGTTGGGTGCTTTTGCAAGAGGAACAGAGGTGAGCCCTAGTTTAGACAGGGACCCCTCAACAGACTCCTCTGACTCTGATGGTGGTATAGGATTTGCCACCTTTACCATGGGTCCCATAGCATTGGGCAGGTACAGATTGGAGCCAATAATTAATGGTCAGAAAGCTGTGGCATTTAGGGACACAGGGGCTAGTGTCACCATGGTGGCAGGGAAACTAGTCCCCCTCACCAGCTTTTACCTGAGTTTAAATACCAGGTGACCAACATTGATGGTGTCAGAACAGATCACCCCATGGCCATAGTCAATCTCAGCTGGGAGGGGGTCAGAGGCCCAAAAGAGTGGCAGTGTCCCCAACCCTACCTGTAGATTGCCTGATGGGCAATGATCTGGAAATTTCAGCCTGGGCTGAAGTTGAACACCAAACCCATCTTAGGATGTTGGGCGTCCCTGTAAAGGTTAGTGGGGCTGTGATGGCCACAGCCCCAGCCCAAGAATTTGGAGAGATGGAGCCTGAAAGAATGGCCCACTCTCCCCCAAAGAGAGCACAAGGGTTGAAGAAAAGTCTTCTTCTCCCCCGACAGTAGGTAAGGGTCAGCCTCCTCAGGGAACTGACCCTACCCCTAGTGAAGGAACTGCCACAGAGGTAGTCAGGCCTGGCCTGGCCACACCCCTGATGGCAGAGGACCCTTCCAAGGTGGTACCCAGTCTGGAGCAGGTAACCTGCCCCTCTCTACCCTGCCTCAGTCAGCCCAGGGCTGCAGAGGTCAGGGAGGTCAGTGGACCCCCAGGGCCCCCTGTCCAGAGGAAGCCCCCATCAGCAGATTAGGGGCACCCAGTCTAGTAGCCCTAGCCAGGTGAAAATTCCTCTACACACTGAGGGATCCCCCATACCTTTATGTAGGGACCTCCCCCAGAAGGACTCTGGTAGGCAAGGGCAAACCTGGGACCAGAAGGTTCCAAACCTGCCATGTCCCTCCAGTAGTCCATCCAAAGGGACCCAACCCCCAGCTGTAGGCAGCCAAAGGTTGACCCTTAGAGCAAAGTGCAACTCAGTCATGGAAAGACAGGCATACATGGTGACCAGTGATCTGAGGAAGCTGAGGCCAACATTCCTAGGGCCTCACTTCTCTACTCAGACACCTCACCAGCCTTGTACTTTACCTAAGCATGCCACAGGTAGTGATTCCACATGGTGGAGACCCTCTCATACCCTTAGGGTGAGGGATTGCTTAGTGGACCATAAGACAGGGGGCAACCATGCTAGTGCAGGTGCTTCCTTATATGACCACTTAGTCAATGAAGGCTCAACTGGCCAAGGTTAGCCTTATCTCCTTTCGTTTGGGGGGTTATGTAGGAAGGTGGAATCTGACTATATGGTTGCCCCCACTTTTTTTATGGTGTTTTGCTGGTTTATGACTTAGTTGGACTGGGATCCTGCTATTCAGGGCCCCAGTCTATCTGCTTTCTCTGTAAAATGGTTTCCATGTGCCTTAGGCACATCTCTGATTGGAATCTGGAGTGCCCTTATAAGTCCCTAGTATATGGTATACTATGTACCAAGGGCATAGGTACCTCAGAGGCCTACCAGGGGCTGCAGCACGTATTGTGCCACCCCTGGAAGGCCATCCAAACTGACACCACAGGTCTGCTACTGCAGCCTGGGTAAGGTGGTGCATGCACCCCTTACTGTGATATAGGTTACCTATATCACTAAATACATACACACATATAAACCTATAAGTCACTCCTAAGGCAGGCCTTATCAATCCTAAAGGCAGAGTGCATGGTTCCGATGTGAGAAGGTGCCCCTGCATGAGCAGGGCCCCTCTGCAGCGTTCAGAGACCATCTCTGATGCTGTTTGTAGTGCAGCCTGACCATATACTCTTAAGCGCATTATATCCTCGCGGTAAAATGCTAACTTTGGAATGGCTGCACCTAAACATGTCGTGTTTGGTGTCAAACATCTTGGAATACTACCCCCCGCCAATCCTGGCGGCAGGGGTAACATTCCACCCTTCTAGAGGGAAAGACATGTTAACTCTGGCTTACCCGGTAACTTCTTTCTGAAGCCCTGGCATCACAAAATGGATGCTGCTGCCACAGACACAAGTCTGGCCTCCTGCTGCTGGACGAAACTCCGGCAGGGGAGGCCTGGACAATAGGTTTCCTGTTGCAGGGAGGTGTGACCACCTCCCCAGACAGGATAATGTGTATTGGGGCTGGGTGGGTGCACTCTTAGAGTGCTTTGAAGTCCTGCACTGGGGGAGCAAAAGGCTCCTCTGTGCATATGCCAGTTCAAACCAGCTCAGGGGCTACCTGCCCCTGCTCTGGCGCGAAACTGGACAAAGGGAAGTGGGTGTAGCCACCCCTCCCTTGACCCTCCCATAGGTGGGGTCATAGAGTTAGTCCCTCCCTGTTTTACTGGTTAAAATGGGGAACCCTTGCCACAGCAAGATTAGATTATACCTGGACGAAACTCTGACATGGAATCCTGGACCTTCGACGCTCTACGACAAGATTAGAGGACTGAAGAATCTCCCTTGGGGTCAAGGAGTGACTCCCCTGCTTGGCAGGCACCAAAGAAGCATCTGTCCGGTTCGCATTACTGAAGCTCCCGTCGGACGCCGAAGTCATCGCATCACCAGAGGTGGATTCTCAGACTTCCCCGAGGTTACCCTGAGTCCCCAGCAAAGCTGAGGCCCGTGGCTATCGTGGGTGACTTGAGACCGTGACCCCTGGACACCGAGCACACTTGCAAGTGCACCATCTTCTGGGTCTCCCAAGAAGTCGTGCTTTGGGCTCCGAGTAGCCCTAGCCTCCAGCACCACCTGCACCGAAGATCACTGGGCCCCACTCCACGAGTGTCCTGTAAGCCAGCTCCACGTGCGGCATCACGAGGCTCCTTCGCGGTCGCTAGCCCGTTGGCTAGTAGCCCTTAACGAAAGCCAATCTTTTCTTTACTTGGCATCCTGGTTGCTCCAGGCCTGCCCTCACTTACCCTCGCTGGGTGAGTTCCCCAGACCTTGCTGGTCTGCACCATCGACGATCTACATCTTACTCGAGACTTGCCGTTGCCAAGGCTTGTTGGGTCCAATCCGGTCGCTGACACCTCAGCACTCGACAGACATCGAGCAGCAGCCCGAATCCTGCTCCTGGTCACCGACAACGCCTCCCGGACCTCGTGGCTGAAGAGTCAAGACGACTGTCACCGCACCTGAAGCACTCGACATCGGTGGGCATCTGTCCATCGCCTTCCTGGTCACTGGCTAGTGACCCAGACTCTGTCCCCTCTGCTTTCAGGTTCTTCAGAACTCCGATCCACTCTTGGATCCACCCGGACACTTTTCTCCTGGTCGCCAGCAGCACTTTGCAGCAGATCGCCATACGAAACGACGACGAAAACCCGACCCCGAAAGGCACCTATGCACCCGGCTTCCCTGGGTGAGGTAACACGAGTACTCCGGTGCTCCCGTGGGTAGAGACTCTTCAAAGTCCTAGATCTCAAAGGGTTTTGTCCTAGTCCTCTTCTAAGTGTCCCTTTCCTCTATTTTCCCGATCCCGACTTTCTCCATAGAAGTTAACGGCGTATCGCGGTTGTGTATTTACACTGCACGCGTCTCCCGTGGGTACCCTGTGTCACTACCTTGGGTGGTTCCTTGTGGTCCAAGCACTTCTAGAGGCTCTAGGCCTAGTGTCTAGTTCAGTCGTGGTTCGCATACCACTTTATTGGTATATGGTTTGGTACGCCCCTAGGGCCCAAACGTGTATTTGTGCTATTACTGTGATTTAAGATCTTATAACCTATGTACTTCGAACTCTAGCCTCATAAAGAGACTAGAGGGGTGTGTTTAGTAATAAATACATATATTTTGAATATATACCTGGTGTGGTGCTCTTTCATTTGGTCACTCAAGAGATTATAGACTGGTAAAACAAGCTGCTTTACATTCCTTCAAAACTTAGCCTGAAGGCTGCTCTCCATAGCTACCACTAGGATAGCTTTCAACAAGGTTGTCTTTAACCTATCTACCATAAGAGTCGATTTGGACTGGTGCAAGGTGCCCACTATAATTAGTGGACAGCATATGCCAGGCCAACTTCTCACAACGGTGTTGACATGAATCCCATCGCACAGGCCATACCGATCCTCTACATCCATGGACTGATCCGGAACAGACGCCAACGACGGAGACGGTAAGAGACACCCCCCCAAACAAACAGCCGACACGTACCAGTAAACCTGTGACAAACACCCAGGCCCCCCTTGCCCATCACCCCCACCCATAGGGGGCCTCTTGCCTGTCACCACTACCACCCCCACCCATAGGGGGCCCCTTGGCTGGGACTACTCTCACCCCCACCCATAGGGGGCCTCTTGGCTGTCAACACTCACACCCCCACCCATAGGGGGCCTCTTGGCTGGGACTACTCACACCCCCACCCATAGGGGGCCTCTTGCCTGTCACCACTCACACCCCCACCCATAGGGGGCCTCTTGGCTGGGACTACTCACACCCCCACCCATAGGGGGCCTCTTGCCTGTCACCACTTCCACCCCCACCCATAGGGGCCTCTTGGCTGGGACTACTCACACCCCCACCCATAGGGGGCCTCTTGCCTGTCACCACTCACACCCCCACCCATAGGGGGCCTCTTGGCTGGGACTACTCACACCCCCACCTATAGGGGGCCTCTTGCCTGTCACCACTTCCACCCCCACCCATAGGGGGCCTCTTGGCTGGGACTACTCACACCCCCACCCATAGGGGGCCTCTTGCCTGTCACCACTTCCACCCCCACCCATAGGGGGCCTCTTGCCTGGGACTACTCACACATCCCACCCATAGGGGGCCTCTTGCCTGTCACCGCTTCCACCCCCACCCATAGGGGCCTCTTGCCTGGGACTACTCACACCCCCACCCATAGGGGGCCTCTTGCCTGTCACCACTCCCACACCCACCCATAGTGGGCCTCTTGGCTGGGACTACTCACACCCCCACCCATAGGGGGCCTCTTGTCTGTCACCACTTCCACCCCCACCCATAGGGGGCCTCTTGGCTGGGACTACTCACACCCCCACCCATAGGGGGCCTCTTGCCTGTCACCACTCCCACCCCCACCCATAGGGGCCTCTTGGCTGGGACTACTCACACCCCCACCCATAGGGGGCCTCTTGCCTGTCACCACTCCCACCCCCACCCATAGTGGGCCTCTTGGCTGGGACTACTCACACCCCCACCCATAGGGGGCCTCTTGCCTGTCACCACCACCAATAGTGAACTGTGTGAGTACCACTACCAATGCCCACACACATAGGATGGGTGATGTGTAACACATACCCCATACCCCAACATAAGGACTACAAACCAAAGGATATCCACAACAACCTCATGACCACAACATGTAGTCTGTGTACAATACCCACCACAGTGAACATGAACATGTACACAAAATGTAACTCACAACACGTGTCTGCAATACCATAGTGTGGCTAACACAAGCCAAGCCTCACATGAGCACTGCAGTAATGTCCTCAACACCCATCACTTGAGTGTACAAAAGGTAACTGTGTGGTACTAAACAGCAGCATATGTAGAGCACTGTGCTAATGGGGTCTCAACCCCCATCAGCACAGTGACATGAAGGTAAGTGTGGGGATCACACATGCAGCATATGTAGAGCACTGTGCCAATGGGGTCTCAACCCCCATCAGCACAGTGACATGAAGGTAAGTGTGGGGATCACACATGCAGCATATATAGAGCACTGTGCCAATGGGGTCTCAACCCCCATCAGCACAGTGACATGAAGGTGAGTGTGGGGATCACACATGCAGCATATGTAGAGCACTGTGCCAATGGGGTCTCAACCCCCATCAGCACAGTGACATGAAGAGTGAGTGTGGGGATCACACATGCAGCATATATAGAGCACTGTGCCAATGGGGTCTCAACCCCCATCAGCACAGTGACATGAAGGTGAGTGTGGGGATCACACATGCAGCATATGTAGAGCACTGTGCCAATGGGGTCTCAACCCCCATCAGCACAGTGACATGAAGGTAAGTGTGGGGATCACACATGCAGCATATATAGAGCACTGTGCCAATGGGGTCTCAACCCCCATCAGCACAGTGACATGAAAGGTAAGTGTGGGGATCACACATGCAGCATATGTAGAGCACTGTGCCAATGGGGTCTCAACCCCCATCAGCACAGTGACATGAAGGTAAGTGTGGGGATCACACATGCAGCATATAGAGCACTGTGCCAATGGGGTCTCAACCCCCATCAGCACAGTGACATGAAGGTGAGTGTGGGGATCACACATGCAGCATATGTAGAGCACTGTGCCAATGGGGTCTCAACCCCCATCAGCACAGTGACATGAGGGGACTCCACTCCTGTGGAAGGAAAGCTGTGCCATATGTTGTCCATGCAGGCCACCAGCATGTCAGCAGTATACTTTGTCACACAGCTAACATATACCACACATTGGTGGCCCTGGTAACAGCAGCCTGGGCACGGGAGGGTCCCCTGAGTCAACTGCACAGAGTCAACACACATGTAGATGAAGTAGCACTGAGGACACAGATGAGTCCATCCACATAGATGCATACACTTGCATGTCCATTGGAGATGGCCACACAGTCAGTGAAATGGGCCAATTGAACCATGCTAAGGCCAACAGGTGTGCATGTGTGTAAGACACTGATGAGACATTGCTAACAAAAGATAGATAACACATTTCCAAAGACCATAATCATGACCCCGTCGGATTGCTGCAAAGGATGACATGGATACACACCCCAACAGGACATACCCCCATGGGCCACATGGTCTCCAGCACAGTGACACTACATTTCCCAGCCATGGAATACACCATCACTGGAGCAAGGGCATGTCAAGTATCAACAACATCATGTACATCTGAAGCAAAACCACTAGTGAACAAAAAGGAGCTTTTATTCAGCCGAGTTATTTGTGAAATGGAAAATCAAGAAGAAAAACATGAAGGCCTATGGCCAGTCCATAAACAGACCCAACAGGGTCAAGTGTCCAAATGCCACATTTGGCATGCCTGCACTGCCAACGGAAGGGGACATACCCCTGGGAGGGGCATACATAGAGGCCAGCCAGGCACCGCAGGTACAGGATCATGGGTCTACAGAAACAGGCAGGGAAGGGCTGGTGGGTGCAGGAGCGGCAGCTGCAGCGGAGGAGTCTGACAGGGTGGGTGCCGGCACGACTGGGGGGCACAAGTCAGGATCAGTGGGTGCCGGCACAACTGGGGGCACAAGTCAGGAGCAGTGGGTGCCGGCACAACTGGGGGCACAAGTCAGGATCAGTGGGTGCCGGCACAACTGGGGGCACAAGTCAGGAGCAGTGGGTGCCGGCACAACTGCAGTGGGCAGGTCAGAGGGAGTGGACACGGAACCCACTGCAGTGCCCAAGTCAGACCGGGAGGGCAGAGACTCCACTGCAGTGCCCATCCCCAGGGGAGCAGGAAGTGGATCCGGTGATGTGGGCAGGACGGAGGGGGAGGGCACGCCCTCCACAGCAGTGCCACACACAGGCTGAGTGGGGTGTGGGGTGCTGGAAGAGCAAGAGGCAGGTGGGGAAGGCCTGAGCATCTTGGGGATGTGGTAGCGGTGGGTGGGTGAACCTGGGGCAGGGTGTGGTGGTGGGACCTGTGGAGTGGGAGCCTGGGGGATGGCGGGTGGAGACTGTCTGGTGGAGTGTTGGGCCGGTGGTGGGGTCTTGCTCTTCCATGTGCGGGGGACCTGCGGCGTGGTGTCTCAGCCTGCCTGCGCCTGGGGGAGGGTGTCTGGGGGCGAGGGACACCCCCTCTGTGTGGCCGGACCCCCTCTTCCCCTTGTGTGCTGGTGTGGATGGATCAGTGGGGAAGAGTCCGAGGTCGACCAGGAAGAGCCTCTTTGCAGCTGGGGATGCAGTTGAGGCAGTGGAAGGGGCCGTGGAAGGGGCTGTGGAGGGTGAGGCATCGGAGGACTGCGGAGTGCCTGTGGATGCATGTGTGTGTGTGTCTGACCCATCCCCGGTGAGTGTATTTTCAGTCCCCTGAGTATGCGTGCGTGCATGTTTAGACTTTGGCTTGGGGGTGTGTGTAGTGCCTGGGTCTGTTGTGTGCAATGATGGTGCAGGTGTGTGTGTGAGTTGGACAGGTAGGGTGCTGGGAGTAGGGGATGGGGCAGGGGCAGGGGCAGGAGGGGGAGGGACTGCTGGAGGAGGGACACTGCTGCCGTCAGTGAGGAGGCCATGCCCTGACTGGTCCTCTGTAGGGCAGACATGGATGATGACCTGCCCTCCATGTACGACACCAGCTGGTTCAACAGACCTGTGTGCACATGGAAGACACGCAGCATGGATGACTGCCCCACATGGATCTGCCGCAGCAGGTCGACAGACTCCTCACTCAGGGCTGCAGGGGACACAGGGGTAGGGGGTGCGGTGCCTGACTGGAAGGAGACATGCCCATGAACACGGGCGCCTCCACGGACCTTAGATGTGGGAGCCATGGGGAGGGCAGTGATGGTGGGGGCGGGGACAACCTCAACAGGTGTTGGATGGTGGCTGCTGCCACCCGCCTCCACAAGGAAGTCCCCGTCACTGCTGCTGTGGTCCTCAGCTGCGGTGGTGTTTGCAGAGGAGCCCACAGACTCACTCCCCTCGCCCTCCGTGCCACTGGGTCCCTCCGACTCCTCAAATTCCGACCCAGTCTGGCTCTCTGACTCCCCTGGTCCGTGGAGCGGTCTCCCTCTGTGTCCGTGTCTGTATCTGCACAGGGAAAATAGAATGAAAACACATTAGTCATCTGCACTGACCACACACACCACAGAAAGTACAGCACATCAGTGGCCAAGTGCGGGCATCAATCAGTTGAACTTTGCTAGGAGTGCTCACACAGATTTGCATAGGCCAATGGTTAGTCTGAGAGTCGAGCATGGTATTCACATCCCTCCTGCCCTTGCACCCATCTGTCTTGCGCATGTAGGATCCCTACACCCCACTGCAGACACATGCACCACCTACCCATCACTTGACAAGACCTGAAAATACGTAGTGGTCTGTCAACATGCACACATCACATCTGCTGACAATGGACCTGTACATTTGCCTGGACGTAGGGATGGCCAGTGTTGCATCTGAGAGGCTGGGGCTGAGTACATGCACCAGACATCCTGATCCCCGCAAGTCCTGCATACCTTGGCACAATGGAGTGCATGTTGCACATGACACACTCCTGCTGGATCACCCCTAGGTAGTGTAGTCCCATGGCTCAGCCATGCCTGTGAGATCATACATCACAGTCTCCAGTCACAGGGGGCAGGGCAGCCCTACAACAACTGTCACCACTGTGTCACATTCCCAAGACATGGGGCCTGCAAACTCTGCAGCTGACAACTACACATTACCATCCACAGTAACAACAGCGTCTGGATTCTGATGTGCCCACCCCAGATCCATTGGACGCATGAGAGACATGGGACAGGGCACTCTGAAGCTGAGCAACTCGCACTCTGCTGTGAATGACACCCAGCTGCTGGAACTACCCGGTTGCAGGCACCATTGTGCATGGTCAAGTCATCACATCCATACATGTCACAGAGGTATTGTCTCACATGGGCACATCTCAGATTGCATGCTGACCCCAAACCCATGTACACACCAGTGGGCCTGACAACGGTGCCACAGCACAATGACACAGGGGCAGACACCTGAGGGAACTGTTCACCTGGCACAAAGTGCCAACCGAGACACAGGAGTGGGAGTACAGACTGTAGCATGCCCTGGACTAGCCATGACTGTCCTGCTCCACGTGGAACAGGTGATAGCCATGGACAGTAGGCAGGTGGCTGTGCATATGTGACACACTTGAGGTACATGCTCCAGAGGCCCCAACAGTTTACCCAACCAGCAGCATGGGTGTGTGCCGAATGCCCCAGGCACATGTGGTGAGCCCGAGCTGTCAATTGGCCACATGACAGGAGTACATGCAGATAAATACCAGGACCCTGGCATGTACTGTACAATGGTCCCACCCTTGAAGCACAACACTGAGTCCCCTGAAGCAATGCTGGCCCACATCCCATGCACCTTCACATGTAAGGGCACAGTTCCCACGTGACACTATGCCCAGACAGAAACAGCAGCACCTGGCAAACAGATGAGAAGGGGGCAAGTCACCAGAGAGGGACATGGGTCCTGGACTAACTGAACAATGTACTGTTGAGGTGTTACCAGGCCAGAGGGGGCACATAGCATGTCAGACACAGCACACAGTGCAGTCATGTACTCACCCCCTCCTTGCTGCTGTCTGGCCTTCAGCTGCCCATCCAGGTCCGGGAAGACCACTGCCAGGATCCGGAGCATGTGGGGGTCAGGGTCCGGTGTCCACCCCTCCTGCGTGGAGGCGACAGCTTCAGCTGGACCCGTGCGATCCTCCGGGTCCAGCCCCGAAGGTCCTGCCACCTCTTTTGGCAGTTGCGGATCCTGCGCCTGTAGACCCCCACGGATCTCACCGCCCGGACGATGCTCATCCAGATATCATGCTTCTTCTGGGCAGCAACCTGTGAGGATGACAAAGTGCAGAGGACATTACTACACTGGCAACATATTAGTGCAACACACAGGCAGTCACACATGTGGGCATCAGCAAGGCTAATGAGGTACACAGGTGGTGCAACTATGGTTGAGGGACCGGTGTCCAGCACTCACAGCTTTGAGACATGGCCTGGGAAGGGGACCTAGTGACAATACACCTTGCACTGCACTGCAACTGTGCAGTACATGTGGGTGCCCCATTTGTGGCAAGAGCAGTAGTCAGTGGGCAACCAAGCCACTGGTGTACACACTAATGCTGCTGCTGGTCAGACCAGTAGCACAATTAGCAAAGCAGTGGACAGCACACTCACCTGCTCCCCTGGTTTCCCATAGAGCTTGGTGTACTGCGGCAGGAGCCCGTCCAGCAGGGCCTGGTTCTCCTCCTCACTGAAGGCTGGGGCCCTCTCCACAGTACGTGCCATCATTGAAGCCAGAGGAAGCAGAGACAGCAGCAGTGATGATCTTGATGTGCTCCAGTAGCATGTGGTGCAGGCAAGTGGGTTCTCTGGGGGCCAGGCAGCCTTATATCTGTGCTGTGGAGGCATGTCTGCCCTGGGGTACAAAGGGATAGGTCCAAAAAGCTTGCATCCTATGAATTTGGCCAATCCATGGGATAGCACGACTCGTACACGCCTTCAGCATCATTTAAAACAGGGGTCTCCAACCGGTCGATCGCGAGCTACCGGTAGCTCGCCAAGGCCCCATGAGTAGCTCGCGCTGGTAGTGTCACAATTTAATCGGCCATTAACATCGTTAAGAGTATTTCGGCCTTTTTTTATGTAGACGTTGACCGCCCACACCAGCTGCTCAGATTAGCTTAACTGAGTTTAGCTGAGGAGGGGTGGGCGGGCCAAAGAGGATGACGTTGCTCCTCCAGTAGTCTCGCAGCCGCCTGTCTTTCACATCCTGGCACTGCGCTTTTTATCCTGCGCATCGAGGGCCGGTGCAGAGCAGCAGGCATGGCAGAGCGGAGCGGCCGGTGCTGGAAAGTGAGCAGGTGGTGCAAGCAGTATTAAACTGCCACCGAGACCCGTACCACCTGCCTTGTTCAGCATGCCACAAGTTTCACCGGAGCAGCAGGTAAGCTAAGGAACCCTACGCAGGCCTCATCAGCTCCACACCCGTAGCGAGCCCCTGCCCTTGCCTGATAGTTGTATCGGCGAGGCGGCTCAGTGGCAGTCCGGGTCACATGAAACCATTAACAAAAAACCGGAGTGAAAAGGCAGCGTTTCACTCCGTTTTTGCTAATGCAGATTCTATTTATGTCAAGATCTCCCGTGTTTAAATAAGCTTTATATTTGCACACTGCAACGAAACAGAAAGTGATTTATTTTTCCGCTTGAAGGAATAGTTTCAAGAGCTGAAAAGTGTTAAATGTAAACAATTAAAATCGTACACATGTAATTCTTCATTTGCATAGAAACACTTCAATAAAATAGGCAGGGTATGTGCTCACATTCCCAGGTTTAGCTGAAACGTTATAAAACAGTGTTTCATAGGAGTGCAACTTTCAAAGGCTCGCTTAAATAAAACATTAGGCATGCTTGCTACCATGTTTGTGTTTAGTCTTATGCCAGATCATTTTTAGGGTGAGGCGATGCTTGTTAGAATGTCAAAAAGTGTCCACCTGTGGGACGTTGAGGGAGGTTACATCATGATCCATTACGTAACAAGTGTTTCTGATGCCAGGGGGTGTTACACTTCACATCCATTATGTACCAAGTGTGTATTGTCAGGGGTGTCACGCTGTACATCCATTATGTACCAAGTGTCTGTGCTGTCAGGGGGTGTACAATGCTCATCATATGCATTACCTCTGCCTTACTGGAAGTAGCAAAGGTCGGAGGCCCCAAGGCACATTCTGCCCCACTGTTATCTTACAAATCAAACATCTTTACACAGGAGATGGGTAGTGTTCTCGGCTGTCACAACAAAAGGCAGTCAAGGTGGGTTACACATGGTGGCAATTTGTCCGGCCAAGTTCACAAAAACAAGCCCATTCTCTGCAGCTAAGGCAGATGGACAACAACACAAAATGAAGTTTTAAAGAGGGATTTTTTAAAGTTTTTTTTAAATAGGAACACTTCGAATCACAAATAATGTAATTTAAGTAATGGACTAAATTTAAAACAAAAGAAGGCTGGAAGAGCAAGGTGTAAATGTGTCTTCATGAAAATATATGTCCATCTTCCATTTCCAGAGATGCTAGCAGACAAGTCACATGAGACTCTCATCCAATCTTGGCTTTCTGCCCAATAGCACGTTACATTCTGGGCCTTGTGAATGTGCTTTTGTAATTGGGCTCTTAATGTCAGCATGCAAAATGTAATCTAAAAGCCAGGACTGTCTGAAAGTGTTACAACCGATATGAGGTTACTTGGCTAGCCATGATATTATTGTAGTAATGTTAGTACAAATATAACCTTCCTGCCCTCAACAATACACAAACAACAACACTCTGCGGTTGCGCAGTCAACTGTAGCTCAAATACTAGTGTAGCCCTTACAGATGGGCGTAGGGGGGTCTCTCGGAAATATGCGCAAGCTGCTTGGCCTTTAGTAGCTCACGACGATTTTCACTGATTAGAAGTAGCTCTCACTACAGAAAAGGTTGGAGACCCCTGATTTAAAACATCACCTCCATGACACACTGGCAATTGCAACAATGTTGTACGACTCCAACTGAATTTCCTGCACACGCCTCGTTCAAATTTCAGATCCGCGTCCATCACCATGACAGCTCATGGCCAATGAGGGTGCAGGGCCCGGCAAATGACTGTACTACGCGGATTTTGAATGGCAACACACACCCGTCTCCATCAGATTCAATGGGCAAGACGTGCGCGCGGCTCGGCCATACACGACGGACGCGTCACATGCGTCCGTCGCCATTGCAATGTGTGTCCCTGACATGCGCGCGGCTCGGTCATACACGACCGACGCGTCACACGCGTCCGTCGCCATTGCAATGTATGTCCCTGACATGCGCACGGCTCGGTCCGAACAAGTTATTTGGGTTTTGGGGACATTGAACGTGTCGGTCAGCCTTGCTGTCAATTCCTGACAGATGACATCCTCTGTCACTAGCTAGGGACTATGGGGCACACCAATGGCACCACTGCCTGTGCCACAGTGTGTCCCCAGTCATGTATGGCTGCCTCTTATGTGTGTGTCTGGGGGCACAGGATGTGTTTGGTCGTGTGCCACTTGTTGACAAGCACTCCCAGGCTGGACCCGGATGTGGGTGGACACATACATGTGTGGTGTGCCCATTGCCACAGGGGGTGCAGCAATGCAGTACAGGACATTGGCAATGGACACAGTCCCAGCCAGGATGTGCGTGTGTGTCGTGTCACATGTACCCTGTCTCATCAGTGTTAGTAGCTTCAACGCAGGGTGAACCAGTGTCGACATTGTGATGTCCATACACTATCTGTGTGCATGTGGTGTGATCCATTGTGAGCTGATCCACACATCACATTGGTTTGTACATGCACAGTGTTGTTGTGTGGGGGTGGCACAGACACCTACATATGTCCACTTGTGGCGACAGGGCACATGGACTGTGGCTAACATGCTTGTTGTGTGTAATGTCAACGATACGTCACATCATGCCTGTGTAACTGTCAGTCATGGAGCTGTGATGTGGAGAAAATATCTGTCCTCACTAGTCACTGTGGGCTTTGTGTGGTAGGTGGCAACAGGGCAGATGTACTGTGCTAGGGCCCATTGCTTTGTCATGGCACAACAGGGGCCCTGTCATGTGCACATCTTGGGCTTCAATGTGCGTTGATGCCATGTATGGGACATTAGTGTCTGTAACCTGTGGCAACCACCTCAGCTCATTGTGTTATGTGTTTGTTTATGATGGGCTGTGTTGCTGTGGCTTTGTGACATTGCTGGAGGGTGTGCCTTCATCCTTTGTTTCTGTCTGTACTGCAGGGCCCCAAATGTACCTAGGCCATTCCCGGACCTGGCAACGATGGTGGAACGTGAGTCCATCAGAAAGTACCGTTTCACCAGGGCAGTGATTGAGGAGTTGGCAGGGCAGTTGGGCCCACACCTGCAACCTGGCCGGCCATACCCGACGGCACTGACCCCCAAGGTGAAGGTGATGGCAGCCCTTCATTTCTTTGCGACGGGTACCTTCCAGTACACTGTGTCTTCTGGTGGAGGGATGTCGCAGACAATGTTCAGTCGGGTGCTTCGGGATGTGTTGGAGGCCATGTTACATTTCTTGGACCTGTACATCTATTTCCCCACACCCCAACGACTTGCAGACATAAAGGGTGACTTCTATGCCCTGGGGAGGATGCCAAATGTCATAGGCTCCATTGACGGGACACATGTGGCTTTGGTGCCACCACAGGCACATGAGCTGCCATACAGGAACCGCAAGCATTTCCACTCCATCAATGCTCTGGTGGTTTGTTTGGCGGACAGGACAATCTCCCATGTGTGTGCCCGTTTCCCTGGGTCTGCGCATGATGCCTATGTGATGAGGAGTAGTCGTGTCCCTAGACTGATGTCACGGATGCAGAATCTACGTGCCTGGCTTGTTGGTGTGTACTGACTTTTCCTCATTGTGTGTGCCTGCCAATTGTGTGCTACCTGTTTTTCTCCAACTCCTCTAATGTGCATGTGTCTGTATGTAGGTGACTCTGGATATCCCAACATGCCATGGTTGCTGACACCCCTGAGGAACCCTGTGACAACAGCCGAGATGCGCTACAACAAGGCACATGGTCGTACCAGGAGGGTGATAGAGCGGACATTTGGACTCCTGAAGAGCCGCTTCAGGTGTTTAGACAAGACAGGAGGTGCCCTCCCGTATGCCCCTGCTAAGGTGTGCCGGATCATCATCGTAGCATGCATGCTGCACAATCTGGCAGTGCGAAGGGAGTTGCCCCTCATCCAGGATGACAATGACCAACACCCGCCACCTGTGGAGGATCCTGGCCTGGGCCAGGATGCCAGTAGCGATGATGAGGCTGCGGAGGATGTCCGCACACAGCTCATCAACAACTTCTTCTCCTGAATGTGAGTATACAGTGATGTGTTGTAAATGTTTTGTGTGTGCATGTTTTGTGTGTGTGGTGCACCTTGCGTGTGGCTGTGTGCTACTTGTGTGGATGCCTGCAGTGATGTGTCCATCCAGTTTACCTGTACTCCCCACCAGTTGTGTGATGATTAGTATTTTGGGGTGGTGTAGTCTGTGATTTGTGTTTGCCATGTGTGTTGCAGTTGTATGGCGTCATGCAGTGTTAACAATTGTGTTTCTGTCTGTCCTTCACAGGGTACTGTGGCTGTTGTTTGGTGTACAGAGACCCCTGATGCCCATGCTCCACTGCCAGGATGGAGTCGTTAGTGTCCCGACGAGTGATGTGCCAGGCACCCCAGGACTTCCGTAGTTATCCACTTGGTGACCGTGTGCCCACTGTCAGGTGTTGCTAGCTTGCATGTGTGTAATAAGGGACATGTGGCAATTGCCTGACAATAAACTGTGCTGCACCTTCTGATGTGTGTTGCTTGTGCCTACACATCAGACTGACATTGACGTACTGCACTTGTGGGCCTGTCACCACTGACTCAGGTTGGCTGTGTAGTTTGTGCATACCACAGGCTTGCTTGTCAACATTGATGTTGGCAATGAATTGGTTGGACGTGGTGGGCATGTGTAAAGTAGACCTGGTGGTGTGTCTCCCACATATGTGGCACATTGGCCTGACTGACATGACAGTGTACTCATCACAGTACAGGTTTGCATGCACAGTGTTCTTCAGCACATCCAGATCTACATCCACTGGCAACCTCTCAATCACCACAGAGTCACGTCTTGTGTTTAGGTGAATTTATTAGCACATAAGTGGGGATGGTGCTCAGGATTGGGAGTGTTGTCCGTTGGCTTTAGAATCCAAAGTTCACAGATAACAAGTTAGGAGTGTTGGTAGATGAAATGTCTAGAGTACAGTCCACAGTCATTAAGCACATTGTTCCAACTCAGACCCTCCATGTCATGTGGGGGAGTACGATGTCGTACAACAAGGTGAACGGTTTGCACACAAAGGTCACTGTCCAGAACAGGTGTTGGTTACCTGGGGGATGTGCATGGGCATCTTCGTCTCACTTGTTCCTCACCGGACGACCCCTCTTCTTCTTCTCAGGGGGAGCCTCACCTGCAGGCTGCTGCCGTGCACGGGGCTTCCACCAGACCCCCCCTCACTCCCTGTGGCAGTGGCAGATGTTGTTGCCCGAGATGTAGTCATCGCACAGGGAGGTGGGCTCAAGTTGGTGCTGATCTGGCGGAGGCAGGTCAACATTTCCCGGTGCACCACTGCTATATCTTCCATGGTATCCCACTTGGACTCCATATTTGACAGGTGTGTTTCAACACGGGACATGTGGGAGTCCAAGCGGGCATGGTGGGCAGCCTGCTGTTCTTTGATGTCCGTGAGGATCCCCACTACCTGGCTGAACCCTCCGGTGCTCTCCTGGTACGCATCCATGATGCGTTCCAGGTGGGTGTCATCCTGCAGACCCGCACCCTCAGTGGAGCCTCTGCTCGGCCTCCCACCCCTCCCACCACCCCTCGCCACACGGCCAGCACCTGTGGTGTTCCGCACAGGTGTCACAGGGGGACCTTGGATGTTGTTGCTGTTGTCAGGTGCCCTGGTGCCCTGTGACTCTGTGCCGTCTGATGGTTCGGTGGGTCTGTCCGTGCTGGCAGGGGTGGCTTGCAATGTATCAGCAGTTGCAGGGGTGGTTTCAAGGGGGGCAGGTGAATGTTGCCGAGGGGCTGCATGAGGGCCGAGACCGGAGGGGCCAGCTTGGGTGTCGTCCGACGAGGTGTGAGACTGTGCGCCACTGGAGCCAGGTGGGTCCACCGGAGCCTGGGACTGGGACTCTTCCTCGTCTGTGGTTGAGTCCACATCTGCCCCTGTGTTTGGAAGGAAGACACAATGTTAGTGATGTATTCATGGACATCAATGGTTCATACACATGACATTGGCCACTGTGGTTGGTGTTGCATGCCTGTCCATTGCATCATCCTACTTTGTCACTGCGGGAGATTTCCATTAGTGTGGTGCATTCACCTGACACCCTGAGGCACTTTGGTTGTCAAGTCTAGCTGTCTGCCTGCCTGGCATCTTAATTGCACGCTGGATTGTACTGTGCCATTCCTGCACTGGTGCTGACACATGCCTGACACAGGTGTTTCATCCCTGTCAACATTTGTGCTTTGACGCTGGCATCCTTGCAAAGGCACCTAGTTTGGGATCTCTGTTTGGGGCATGTGTGATGCCAGTTTGTGTCAGTCAATGTGCATCACATTAGTGTGTCTGCACAACCTGGTCACAGTCCAGCATGCCCGGGTTGTCCTGATGTTCTCTTCTGTGTTGTCTGTGTCCCCAGTCCACATCCCATTTCACACAGGTGATGGTGTCACTGTTGCTAATGGAGTTGTGTGTGAGTTTTGTGTTTGCACACATGCTTTGTGATGTCAATGTCCTCCATGGTGGTATGGACTGTTCGCTGCGGCTGTCTTTCTTTACTAGAGTCGTGACCAGAGGTGTGTGTTCGGTTGCTTCAGCTGTGACTTGCATGCCTGCTCCAGTGCAGCCCATGTTAGTCCTTGTGTCCCCAGTGTCCATGTCAGTGAGTGCTGTGTGGTGTGGATGATGCCTACAATACTGGACAATGTCTGCGTTTCATGTGGCTGACAACGGGTGTTTGAGTGTATGTCAGCATGCTACAGTGTGAGGGATGTTGGTAGGTCCATTGTAGTCAGTCAGGTGTCCCCTGTCACTGCTGTGTATGTGAGTTGCTGTGTGTTTGGATCTCTGTGGTAGGTCTGCATTTCTGCACTTGTCAACTACAATCCGCGCCTACCTGTCCAGGCCAGAGGGGGTCCCTGGGACACTGCATCCCCGGAAGTTGAGTGCAAAGGTACATTTGCAATAGCTGGCAGTGTGACTGTGATTGGGTTGGTCGATGCGTGTGTGTGACTAGCAGCCTACTCATACATTGTATCCATGTGTCAGCCATCTTGCCCTGCTCTTTGGTTTGGCAGTGTGTGTTCCCAGGGCTGCTGTTAGTTTTTGCTGGATAGATGTGATTTGCAGCTGCCTCATTGGTTTTCTGTGTCATTGCAGTACCTCCTCCTCCCCCAGGGGCCAGGCAATTCACACAGAGACATGCTTCAATGTCGGTGAGTGTGGGTTGATGTTGAGGTTGTGAGTCAGTGGTGTAGTGGTGGTTGTACACAAGTGGCAACAGTCCCTGTACGTCACACAGCAGTAGCCAGTATGGTGGGTCTTGGGTGTTGTTTGCATGAAGTGTGGGTAAATGCCTTCTCCCAGGTGAGTTGTGTGGAGTTTGTGTTGAGGGGTGTGTGACAGCACATGGTGGTGGGCATGGTCAGAGCTGGCAGTGCTTCTCCCTCCATGGCCAGATGGGCCACTATTGTGTATGCTTCCCTTGCAGGGAGTGGCAGTTGACTTTCAGGATGTCAGGCATCAGGGTCCTGCATTTGGTATGTGCACATAGCCCATCAGGGCCTTGTGCTCCCCACAGCAGGACCCAGTGTCAGCCATCTTGAGGGTACATTTCCACTGCCTGTGAGGTGCGCATGGTTCGAAGTGGTGTTGTTGGTCCATTTGTGAGGGGGGCTATTGGCTGTGACTACAACTCCCATCATGCTTTTGGCTACACTGACTTCCCCAACATCCCCGAGCTTTCTTCCTGTGGGTCAGGTTCCCTGTGAGGTGGTGTGACAGTGGTGGCAGACTGTGTGGCAGTGTCTGTTGGGGTTTTGTGGCACTGAGTTGCTCTGATTTTTGCTAAGTTTGTACACGTGATGACATAGTTCAATGTTGGTATGAGATAGCAGGTGTTGTGTTGCTGTGCCAGGCATATGGCTGTAGGGATGACTTTGTTTGTGTTACTGTGGCTTTGTTGACGGAAGTTGTTTTGCCTGTCCCCTTGACGGTGACATGTGTACATGGCCCCACAATCTTGAGTCTCTTATTTGTGTACTCACCAGGCTCTGGGATGTCAGTCAGACCATGTATGCTCTCCGGTGGTAAGATGGCCTGCACCTTCTCCTCCCAGGACCGGAAGTAAACGGGTTTGGCAGGGGGCCGCTGCTGGTGCGCTTGCTGAGCTTATGGTCCTTCTCCAGCAGCTTCTTGACCCTCCTGCGCACGTCATACCACCTGTTCTGGCAGTCGTCCTTTGTGCGCAAACAAGGTGCTTGTGCGTTCACCTTGTTGACGATTCTCTCCCACATCTTGGCCTTCTGGGACATGGGGGTCTTCTGTACCAATGTGCCAAACAAATGTGGCTCTACTCTGATGATTTCATCTACCAACACTGTCAACTCACTATCTGTGAACTTTGGATTCTTCTTGGGGTGCATGGTGGTGGTGGTGGTGGTGTTGAGGGTGGTGGGTTGGTGGTGGTGGTGGTTGTGGTGAGGGGGGTGGATGTGGGAGTTGGGGTAGTGGTGTTGGGGTGGGGGTGGTGGGGGTGGTAGTGGTGAGGGGGGTGGATGGGGGAGTTGTGGTAGTGGTGTTGGGGGGTGGGGGGTGGTGGTGGTGGTGGTGGTGGTAGTAGTGGTGAGGGGTGGATGGGGGTTGGGGTACTGGTGTTGGGGGGTGGGGGGTGGGTTGGTGATGGTGAGGGGTGAGTGGATGGGGGGTTTGGGGTAGTGGGGGGTGGTGTTGGTGGTGAGGGTGGGGTGGATGGGGGTTTGGGGTGGTGGTGGGGTGGTGGTGGTGGTGATTGGTGTGTGTGTGTGTGAGGGTGCAAGTGAGGTTTGTGTGTGTGTGTGTGTGAATGCTGTTGGTGAGATGGCAATGGTGTGTGTCAGCAGAGTTGTGTGTGTGGAGGTTCTCAGGAAATGGCAATGGCTCATGGGAGTGATTGGTGGCCTTTAAATATGTTGAGTTGTGGGTGTGTCTCTCTTAATTGATTTTTTTTTTTTTTTTATATATATTTTCGTTGTCAGTGCTTGTTTGGTCCTTTTTTTGTGTTTGGTCAGCTGTTGTTTGTGTGTGTGTACGAGATGTTCTTCTGACCGTGCCAGACGCTGCTGGTGAGTCGTACAGGCTTCTCCGAGCCTTTCACGCTGTTGTTATGCTGTGTTGTGTATGTCGTGTGCGACTCGGTCAATGGGCGTTCGACTCGGTCGTGGGCGTTCGTTTCGCTCGCGGGAGTTTGAGTCGGTCGCGGGCGGAGTCCGTTGGTTTGAGTGTTTGTATCGTGTGCGTGTCGGTCGTGCGGCTTGTGCTCCATGCGAGTCGTTCTTGTTTCCCACGTATGGCATCGTACTTTGCAACTCGTACGTCACGGGTACGTGTCGCTCGGCTCCATTCCGGGTACGTGTCGGACGGTACTGCTCGAGGGCTTTTTCCGGCCGGAGGCTATTTTTCCGTACGGCTCCGTCGTCCGGTTCATATTCGGGAGAGTCGGTTGGAATTCACAGGCTTTCCATCGTACTGCGCGGGTCGTACTGCGCGGGTCGTACGGCGGCGAGACGTGTCGGTCGGTACTTTATCCCGGCACGTGTCGGTCGGTTCACTTTACAAACGGAATCGGAATCGACCCCAAAGTGTGTGAGTAAACAGATAGTTACAGAATCCGCGTGATGGCATGGACACATGTACGAGATATCAAACAGGTTGAAAACAGATTACATAAGCAGCTAATTACAAACATGGAAATGGAATTAAATCAAGTTGGTCCAATCCTCCAAATGGTTGAGTCCAGTATGCAGACTGTTGGTGTGCAGGATCCACTTCAGTTCCTCTTTGTTAAGGATCGTGCTGATGTCTGTGCTGCAAGGTGGTGGTTGAATCACATTAATCACTTGCCACTTCAAATCGTCCTCCGTGTGTCCATGGTTCATGAAGTGTTCAACTAATGGAGCATTGGGTGTTTGACATCTTAGGCGACTGCTAAGTTGGCAGATCCTGATTCTTTGAGTTGTCTGACCTATGTAAATGTGGTTACATGGGCAATCCAATGTAACATTTTTCAATAACGTAGTATCCGGCAAATGGCTATACAGTTTAGGAACTCAGGCTGATTTGTTAAAGGGTAGCCTGCATCACATTGGCCGGGGGGGGGGGTTATGTTGCATTACTAGTTGGCAGGTTTACAATAAAGGCAGCATAATAAAGCTAGCATCAGGGCTTCATATTTAAGTGTAACGGGAGACTCATTTTAGAGTATAGCTGGCTACGGCGTTTCCTAGTAACACCTGGACGGTTGCCTTCTAAGGAACTATGACGTTGCCTCATGGGCGGAAACAGAAAATATCTTTACTTACCGCGGAACCCGACAACCCTTGGGCATTGACCGGTGGAGCTGTCCCATGCAGCTATAGAGGAGTCTGGCTATGGTTCACCCCCTCGGCCGTCACCTAACCAGCCGGACATAGGACATTGTTTTTCACAGTTCTTCTCGGTTTTATCTGTCTTCCTCTTGGACTGCTTTCATTGCGCTACTTCCCCTGAAGTACTTTCCCCTCTCCGGTCTTCCAGTCACTATCTCCATCCCTCTCCCCTGTTTTCTCCCCCCCCTTACCTTCCTTCCCCATATGACTCGAGTCTTTGTTTAGGCTACGCGCTAATAACTAATTTTATTGTGCAATCTCATGTTTTTCTCCTCTGATGATACTTGTAACTGATTTTAACTGCGTAACCTGTAACCTGCGGATCCTCATGTAAAGCGCTCTGATACCTTCGGGTCTAGCTCTTCTGGCTCGCTAAGCGCAGTCCCCCCGCCCGACACTGAGTCAGCAGTGCAGCCTTCGCTGCTCAACAATGGACCGGACAAGACTCGGAATCGGTTTGGGTGCCCGCATGTTGTGGGGCTTTTCCGGAGCCGACTAGCATCGATCGTGCAATTGCAAGGTGCGAAGGGAGCAGCCTTGAATTACCTGAGCCGGACATGCTCCCGTTGAGCACAAGATGGCGGAGTGCTCTACGCTAGAGCTTACTGAAAACCGGAGCTTTGGTTTCGCTCCTAGGGCACGGATCTCTGACAGAGCTCAACACGAGTTTCAACGGGGCATGTACAATTTTAAGACACTCTGCACTTTCAGTCTCTTCGAGCCCCGTTTGTTCAGAGGCTCGCTCCAGTCCTACACCCAGCCTGATCCTAAGATGGCGACCGCCCATAAACGCAATGGGTTTAAAAGGTCCGACGAAGAACAGTGCAAGCGACATTGATGTGGAAATAACTAGGGGCCTAAATTTCCATTCTGAAGGGCCCATCGCCGAAAGCTCATGACGACCCGACTTCTCCTCCCTAAGGTACTGTTTTCCACCACTAATATACAGTATGATCTCGGCGAGCTTGGCTTGCACGGCCTGACACTAAGATGGCGTCCATTCGAGTAGTGCAGGGAGCGCTTCTCCTTCCCTTGCTGTTCAATGCATTGGAATACTAGAATCCTGGGCATGTGTTTCAGCGGTGGTGCTTATCTGTTGGATGCGAACTATATACAGGACTTACAGTATGATCTTCGGTACGGCGAGCACTGCCTGTACGGCCTGACCCTAAGATGGCGTCCTTTTGAGAATTTCGGGGAGCGTGTCTCCTTCCCTTGCTAGTCGGCGCATTGGAATCCTTTGGCCATGGGCAAGTGTCTCAGTTTTGATGCCTATTTGTAGGGAATGAAACGTTCCACCGGCTGTGGAGACCTAGCTTTTTGACCATTGCCCGGTAGAGCTACCTTGTTAGCTATAGAGGAGATGGGCTGCGGACTTCCCCCTCGGCCGTCACCTACCCAGCCGGACATTGGGCAGACTTTCCTTCGTCTCTCTGCCGTATCCCCTCCCTGTTACCCTTTTACTTTCCCCCCCTCACCCTTCTCCGCACCACTAATCAACAGATGTGACTTGTAACTTATGTATTTTTTGTAACAATGTTTTTTGTAACCGATGTAACTTTCCTCATGTAAAGCGCTCTGATACCTCCGGGTCTAGCCAGTGCTATATAAAACTCAAGTAAATAAATAAATAAAAATAAATAAATAAATAAGATAGCATACACAACATTGTTTGTATTGTAATTGGAAAAGTGTGTCACATCAATGCTGCCAAATGTGAATTTCTTGCTTTCAATATTCAAATGACACACACTGCAGCCTCCACATTTGAAATGGCCCATCGTTGCAGACAAACCCCACAGTTCAGTTAGTGATTGGGAAGTCTTTTTGGTGGGTAGTGCTGCTATGACCAGGTGATCTTTAATATTTCTATTTTTTCGGAAAGCAAAGAGGGGACGTTCCAGTGTCATCTCGCCTGCATTCAGAACTTCCCAGTGTTTCAAAATGCATTTCTTAACCTGGTTAGAGATTGGAGAGAACGTAGTGACACATACTAGGTGGCTGCTGTCATGTTTAGGTTTGGGGCTCAGAAGTGCCTCGCGAGGACAATACCAAGCTCGCTTGAGTGACCTTTTGATGAGCTTACGGGGGTAGCCCCTACTGATTATTTTGTTAGATAGGTTATCTGCTTCATGAAAGTAGTCTTGTTTTAAAGAGCAGTTCCTTCTTATGCGTAGAAATTGAGAGAAAGGCAATGAGTCAGTAAGGTGTTCCTCTCAGTGGTTTTGCGGAAGAGGGTGGTGTATAATTTATCCTCGTGAGGTATAATCATTAAGTCAAGAAAAGCTATCTGTTTCCGGCTCTGCGTAAGTGTGAATTTCAAGCCATTACAATGAGCATTCAGCCACTCATGGAACATGATCAAACCAGTTTCTGGGCCTTTCCAAATCAAGAAAATATCATTGATATATCTCTTCCATTCTACAATATTGGGTAAAAATGGAATGGTTTCAGATAAAATCCTACTTGTTTCCAGTCAGTCCATAGACAAATTGCAAAATTCGGCGCAAAAATCGCTCCCATTGATGCACCCTTGATTTGTTTGCCATCAAATGAGAAAAAATTGCGGGTCAGACAAATCTTGAGAAGATATAGGATAAATGATGTAGGGACCGAGTGTGGGCAGGTCCTTGAGTCAAGAATATCCTGAATGACATCAATCCCTTCTTCCTGCAAAATATTTGTGTACAGGGATTTGACGTCCAGAGTGCATAGTATGCAATCTGTAGAATCAAATGTCAAGTTTTCAACTAGGTTGATCATGGCCATGGTGTCTTTTATGTAGGATAGTGTGGTAGGAACAAAGTCTTTAATGAAATTATCCACATAGCGACCGAGTGGTTCCAAAATCGAGCCACATCCCCACACAATCGGGCATCCAGGTGGTGAATCAAGGATTGTGACCTAAGAGACACAATCCTTGAACAAGTAGGGTTGGATATTTTTTTAGATGATTGATCACTAAGGTTTTTCCTCCACCAAATTTACCACTCGCACTTTTACGAGTGTACAAGTTGGTAATCTATAGATACCTACACCCTGACTTACCCATTCCTTAATCTGGGTAGGGACAGATATTAATTTTTATTGCACTACCACTCGGACCTTATGAAACGCCATGGATCCCTCCAGGACCAATAGGGCGTGAAACATGTTGACCCAACCCACATCACTTGCACTCACGACTAAACTGTGTTTCCTCTTTGCTGGGAAGTAACAGTTTAGCTTTTGCTTTCATCCTTACCATTGGGACCCACGAATAAATCTCATTCTTTGGGTACCTCTGTGGTATATTTAATCCACAGTTTCACCCGCTCCACACACTTGCACTCACCATCATAGTGTTTTACTTTAAAAGATGTCTGCTAAAGAGCCCTCTCGCGGGGCCCGTGGGGTATTGCAGTGCCGACCCCACGAGGAGCAAAAAAGCCCAATGATGAAGCATGACACCTTTGCAGGTGTGTGAGGGTAACACTTCCTAATAAGGAAACTTCCCACTTTCCCTTTTCCCCCCAGCATCCTTTTTGTATTCTCCTGCCTGTATTTTACTATCTCCTTAGGAACAGCTACCCCCTTGTGTACTATATACTTGTTCTTGGGAGCTAGGGTACTGGACCTCTTCAGGCTCCCCATCCCCATCTCTAGTGATTTGTGTCTCATGAACAAAGTCATATACTGGCTGAACATTAATGTGTGTGGATATTGGGATTTCTCAAAAAAAGATCCTACTTGCAAGATGTGCGGGGGGCATTGGTGGGATGGGCAAGCATTGTAATGGTGAAGATATAGTTATAAACTTCCGAAACCCCATGGTCGTAAATGAAATACTGGGTTTAGCTAGGGCCAGAATGTTTAAAACTAGCCCTGTAAAAATCTTTCCACTGGGATGTTTCTTTAGGCATCTGGCAACCCCTATTTCCCGGCCAGGTGGGCCAATGGTACCCAACCAAGAACCTCTTAGACCACCCTTGCATTTGTTAGTACCCCTGAAAAATAGATATGTAGCGCTTGCAGGATTGGAAGATAATGATTGACAGTATAGCAAGGAGTGTGACTGTTCTGGTGCCTTTGTGATTAGAGGAGTGATTAGTATAGGTACCCCTGGGGCTCACTTGTCTATTCCTCCTTCAATAATAAATTATGGTAATCTGAATAGAGATTTAGTCTCTGACAACCTTCAGAACCCACAGGAAGGGATTGAAGTGGGAGTTCCTGTGGTTGTAGGAGGTGAACACTACCCTTATATTAACTTCCTAAGTTGGAACGTGGCTGGCTTAGCTTCTAAAGTCACAATTGAAGGTTGGCAATCCCTTATTTTAGATCATGATATAATATTCATGCAGGAAATGTGGGACTTGACAGAGGTGGCATTCAATGGATATACGTGCTTTAGCCTGCCAGCTGTACCTGTCCTCTTTGCTGGGAAGTAACAGTTTAGCTTTTGCTTTTATCCTTACCATTGGGACCCAGGAATAAATCTCACCCTTTGGGTACCTCTGTGGTATTTTTAATCCACAGTTTCACCCACTCCACACACTTGCACTCACCATCATAGTGTTTTACTTTAAAAGATGTCCGCTAAAGAGCCCTCTCGCGGGGCCCGTGGGGTATTGCAGTGCCGACCCCACGAGGAGCAAACAAGCCCAATGATGAAGCATGACACCTTCGCAGGTGTGTGAGGGTAACACTTCCTAATAAGGAATCTTCCCACTTTCCCTTTCCCCCCAGCATCCTTTTTGTGTTCTCCTGCCTGTATTTTGCTATCTCCTTAGGAACAGCTACCCCCTTGTGCACTATATACTTGTTCTTGGGAGCTAGGGTACTGGACCTCTTTAGGCTCCCCATCCCCATCTCTAGTGATTTGTGTCTCATGAACAAAGTCATATACTGGCTGAACATTAATGTGTGTGGATATTGGGATTTCTCAAAAAAAGATCCTACTTGCAAGATGTGTGGGGGGCATTGGTGGGATGGGCAAGCATTGTAATGGTGAAGATATAGTTATAAACTTCCGAAACCCCATGGTCGTAAACGAAATACTGGGTTTAGCTAGGGCCAGAATGTTTAAAACTAGCCCTGTAAAAATCTTGCTACTGGGGTTTTTCTTTAGGCATCTAGCAACTCCTATTTCCCGGCCAGGTGGGCCAATGGTACCCAACCAAGAACCTCTTAGACCCCCCTTGCATTTGTTAGTACCCCTGCAAAATAGATTTGCAGCGCTTGCAGGATTGGAAGATAATGTTTGACATTATAGCAAGGAGTGTGACTGTTCTTGTGCCTTTGTGATTAGAGGAGTGATTAGTATAGGTACTCCTGGGGCTCACTTGTCTATTCCTCCTTCATTAATAAATTATGGTAATCTGAATAGAGATTTAGTCTCTGACAACCTTCAGAACCCACAGGAAGGGATTGAAGTGGGAGTTCCTGTGGTTGTAGGAGGTGAACACTACCCTTATATTAACTTCCTAAGTTGGAACGTGGCTGGCCTAGCTTCTAAAGTCACAATTGAAGGTTGGCAATCCCTTATTTTAGATCATAATATAATATTCATGCAGGAAATGTGGGACTTGACAGAGGTGGCATTCAATGGATATACGTGCTTTAGCCTGCCAGCTGTACCTTCGCCAGCTGGTCATGCTAAAGGCGGTTTTGCCAGCCAGGTTTAAAGTTAATATTGGTTGTTCAATCTCACCTATTGTTGTAGCAGTGGGTGACTTCAACCGTAAATTAGGGCATTTGCCTACTCTATCATCAACAATTTTTGATCCACTTGCCTGGGAAGTTGATTCTAATGCCATGGATGCCAGGGGTCGTGTTTTGTTTTCGCTGGTGGCCGAGCGTGATTTAGCTAACAAGGCCCCAAATTCCTCTAGTCTAAATATACCAACCTATATAGGGAGGGGTGCCAGGAGTATAATAGATTACTTCTTTACCTCCCGAAGTCTGTCATCAACCATTATAGGTAGTGAGGGGCTTGTACAGATCTATAGTGACCATAATTCCATCACAGTGCAGTTAGCGGCCCCTTTAAAGTGTCATAAGCCTAAGCCCATGTCTTCCCAAGTACTAACTGTTAAGGATGCAGGGTGTAGGGCAGTATGGTGCTCTGCGAACATGAAGTATATTATGTCTCAGGTTGTTTGCAAAAGTAAAGCATTGTTGAATTCCTGTAAATTTGCGACCCGGCTTTTATACTAAACCATTTCAATGACCTTTTAATGCAGATCAAAGGGTTGCTACTTAGACCCATTGCTCAGCCACCCCTTTATGCTAAATCTTGGTCTGATAAAGAGTGTAGAGTGCCAAATGAATCCCTGAGTTGGGCATTAAAGCAGTCCCCCAGAGACCAGCGTGCAATACCTGCCAGCAGAAAGGTTTATGCATTGGCGCTAAAGAAAAGGAAACTGGCCTTGAAGGAAGAAAAATGGGAGACAATAGTTGGAGCCTGCCAGCTCAAAGATTCCCAAGCCTTCTGGAAGGCTGTGCGGTCTGTTTTGTCTCCATTGACATCCGAAGATAAAGTCACAGTTCACATCACGACAGAGGCTTGGCTGGTGCGATGTCTCGGGGATGTATGCTTCTGGCAACAGGTCTGAAGAAGAAGTGCAAATGGCTAATCCTCCCTGTATTAAACTTCAATTTAGGGAGGAAGAGGTGCTTAAAGCTATTGTTAATAGTTGGTGTAAGAAGGCTCCTGGCCCGGACGGTGTCCCCCTTGGTTTATTCATGGAGGACAAGGGCTTTTGGACTCTTGTGCTTACCTGTGTATTCAGTTCCGTTTGTTGCACAGGTGTGCCTACATCTTGGCGCACTTCAAAAATTGTTCTCATTTTTAAATAGGGAAATGTGCATGATGTAAAGTGCCTGATTTCTCTCCTAGACTCCATGGCTAAAATAATTCGGAGAGTGGTTCTGGATCGCCCACGGCTAAAATAATTCGAAGAGTGGTTCTGGATCGTGTCCTCATCTGGATAAATGAAAATAATATCCTCTCGCCAACACAGTACGGGTTTACACAGGGGCTTGAGACAATTGAACAGTGCCTCAACCTTCATCTAATTGTAGCTAAATATAAATATGCCAAGGGTGTTTCAACCCATTTGGCGTTTATGGATCTATTGAGCGCCTTGGTTTGCGTATGTAGATCCAAGCTGTGGTCCAACTTAAAGAGTATGGGCGTCAATGCAGAATTGGTTTCCTTTTTAAAACTCTTACGTTATGATCTCACAGCATCCGCAAGATTTGGCAATGCTGGTGAATGCAACCAAACCTTTAAAGTTGAACGAGGGGTGCGCCAGGGGTGTGTTCTCGCCCGATCCTTTGTTTTACTCTATACAAATGATCTGGATAGAACACTAGTATCTGTTGGGGCGTATGTTTCTTACGTTGAGCAGAAGGCTGTGCCTGCGCTATTATATGCTGATGATGCGGTCCTCCTGGCCAGAACGACCAATGGCCTCAAAATCCTAATTTCTAGTTATGTTTCATTCATGAGAGATCTGGAACTGGGGACTAATTTTTCAAAAACATACACAATGGTATGCGGCCCTAGAAACACAAAAACTCATACCCTAAATATAGATGGCAAAAAATGTGACACAGTAACTCACTTTCATATCTTGGCCTGGAGTTTGATGATGAGTGCACTTGGCCAACATTCATTAAAAATAGGATAACTCGTTATACTCGAGCTGTAGGTAATACTTTTTCGCTTGCTATGTCCATTGGCAAAACCCATTGCTCCGATCCTAGAGATATATAACCAGAAACACTTGCCAATTTTAACATATGGCATGGGTATTTGGGTATGTGGAGGTGGAGGGGCAATGCAGGTGGGGGAGAATAGATTCTGCCGTCGGCTATTATGTGTTTTCCCGCTCTGACACTGCACTTTTCCCTGCATCAGGAGCTAGGTATGGAGTATGTACAAGATATTATTAATGCTGCTCCCTTGGTACTTTGGTGCTCAATTTGGACTAACAAGGTAGCAGAGCTTAACCGGGCAGTCATTACAGGACGCTAGGCAGTTAACTTAAGTGGATAAACCCCTGGTTAGAGATTACTGTATTATTCAAACGGTGCCAGTGATTGCCCCCTATTTACTATATGTGACAAATGTTTATGAGAGAACATTACTGGCTAGATTTAGGTTAGGTTCTATACAATGGCTACTAGGTTTTCCCTCAGGACAATTAGGGTGTGAGGAGGTTCATCAGATTATCACGTGGATGATGTCATCAGTGATGTCATCAGTGATGTAATTTGAGATGTCATCAGTGATGTCATCAGTGATGTCACTGACCATGTCATGAGTGATGTAATATGTGATGTCATCAGCAGTGCATTGCGGGGGCGCGAGTTATACTTAGCTCAACTAACTACAACGGCCGATTTTCTCTGGTTTTGTACGAGTGAAAGGTCCAACTAACTATAACGTCCCTGAAACCTGTGGTCTTTTCAGTGAATTTCAAAGGTTTTTTAAATGCTAATTTCTAACTATAACGTCCCTGAAACCTATGGTTTTTTCAGTGAATTTCAAAGGTTTTTTAAAGGCTAATTACTAACTATAACGTCCCTGAAACCTATGGTTTTTTTCAGTGAATATATATATATATATATATATATTTCAAAAAGCTCCTAATCCAAATGAAAAGGAGGCGGCACGAACCGGTGCAGCCATTAAGTACACGCAGCGTCACAATAGACATAAAAGAAATCCTACAACATACAATACTCTCCCTGGGAATAAAATACCGGCCTAAACCATGAAAATGTTCAATATTTCAACCATGTTTACATCCATGTACTTGATAATTTGAGAGCAATATATAAATTCAAATAAATTTGAAAAAAAAAATGGAAAAAAGACTCAAAATCAACGAAGGACTACGTAGCATTATTACGTCGTGTTTACCTCCTTCCTCTCAATAGAGATGGTGGAAAGACTCTAAGTACCCATACTGTTAATGGAAAACCACAAGTCAATGATATATCTAATTGGAAAAATTCATCGACATTGCTAATCTGCAATTCTATCGAACACTATTGATGTTGGGGTCAATTATCGACATGGCCACTATATTTTATCCTCATTTCATGATAGTGACCAATGCAAGAAATAAAAAGAAAATTTCTTAGAGACACATCATTTTATTCAAAATTCAAAATCAAGGTATTTGTATCTCATGTAATACATGATTCTGCAGAAGTGTGATGACATAAGATCAACCCCAATTTTGCCCGTTGTTCTTCATATAAACTGATCATAGCTTCGTAGTTCATTCAAATACACGTTATTCATGAATCACATGTGCAATTGTGCATATCATATAGCATTCATTTGATAAATTCCAAAAATCCGAAATTGGATCACTCCATATTCATGATTGTAATTAACTTATGCCCAAGGTGAGAAATAATTCCTGACGTGGGCATGTGACCTAAGGGCTCATGAAAAATTATTCACTTTGCACAATGAATATACAAGTGAAAAAGGTGTAAAACTTAACCACAAGTGTGCAAGACCACCTAGCCAGAGTAAAGTCTCCTAGATCGAGTCCATAATTAAATGACAACTATGTCATATAAATCCTAAACATGCTACCCAAATGGTACAATCCAAATATGGATGCGCCATTTTAGGACGGGAATGCAATCAACGGCAAGTGCCTTAATACATCCAATTGTAAACCAAGATGGTCCAATACAATGTTCCGGAAAGGGCTCTGCATCCACCTGTGGTTGTTCCTCCGTGCGCCCACATTACAATTACAGTTAGGGATACCATAAGGCATGGGAAAGGGTATGTGACCGAAGGAAAACTATTGAAAAATTTAAATTAACTGATTCAAGAGACACATGGGAAAACTGCTGATAATTAAACTCCTATGTGTGTCGACATTTCTTCCTTCCTATTCAATCAATCAATCAATCAATCACAGAATTTGTAGAGCGCACTACTTACCCGCGAGGGTCTCAAGGCGCTGGGGAGAGGGAAGGGGGGGGATGCTGCTACTGGTCGAACAGCCAGGTCTTGAGTAGCCTCCTGAAGGTCAGCAGGTCTTGGGTCTTTCGTAGGCTTAGTGGAAGGGTGTTCCAGGTCTTGGTGGTGAGGTGTGAGAAGGATCTGCCGCCGGTGGTTGTTCTTCGAATGCTGGGGACGGTGGCGAGGGAGAGGTCGGCGGAGCGGAGCTGGCGGTTGGGGACGTAGAAGAAGAGCCGTCTGTTGAGGTAGGCTGGGCCAGTTTTGTGGAGTGCCTTGTGTGCGTGGGTGAGGAGTTTAAAGGTGATCCTCCTGTCGACGGGGAGCCAGTGCAGGTTCCTCAAGTGGGGGTTGATGTGGCTGTGGCGTGGTACGTCGAGGATCAGTCGTGCGGAGGCGTTTTGTATGCGTTGCAGTCGCTTGATGAGCTTGGCCGGGGCTCCCGCGTAGAGGGCATTCCCATAGTCCAGTCTGCTACTGACGAGGGCCTGGGTGACTGTTCTTCTTGTGTCTGTCGGGATCCACCTGTAGATCTTGCGAAGCATGCGGAGGGTGTTGAAGCAGGAGGAGGAGACTGCGTTGACTTGCTTGGTCATGGAGAGCGTTGAGTCGAGGATGACTCCCAGGTTGCGTGCGTGGTCGGTGGGTGTCGGGGCTGCTCCCAGCGTCGTTGGCCACCAGGAGTCGTCCCAGGCTGAGGTGTTGGAGCCGAGGATGAGGACCTCCGTTTTGTCCGTGTTCAGCTTTAGTCGGCTGATCTTCATCCAATCGGCGACGGCCTTCATTCCTTCATGGAGTTTGGATTTGGCGGCGAGGGGGTCCTTGGTGAGGGAGAGGATCAGTTGAGTGTCGTCGGCGTAGGAGATAATGTTGAGGTCGTGTGGTCTGGCGATGCGTGCGAGCGGGGCCATGTAGATGTTGAACAGTGTTGGGCTGAGGGACGATCCCTGGGGTACGCCGCAGATGATCTCGGAGGCTTCGGATCGGAAGGGTGGGAGGCGGACTCTCTGGGTTCTGCCGTCGAGGAAGGAGGTGGTCCATTCCAGGGCCTTGTCTCGGATCCCTGCGTCGTGGAGGCGTGCGCGTAGAGTGCGGTGGCAGACAGTGTTGAAGGCGGCGGAGAGGTCCAGCAGGATGAGGGCTGCGGTCTCACCATTGTCCAGCAGGATCCTGATGTCGTCGGTGGCGGCGATGAGGGCAGTCTCAGTGCTGTGGTTGCTGCGGAACCCTGATTGGGATGGGTCCAGGATGCTGTTTTCTTCGAGGTATCGGGTTAGCTGTTTGTTGACGATCTTCTCGATGACCTTGGCTGGGAACGGAAGCAGAGAGATGGGCCGGAAGTTCTTGAGGTCTCTCGGGTCCGCCTTGGGTTTTTTAGTAGGGCGTTGATCTCTGCGTGTTTCCAGCTCTCTGGGAAGGTCGCGGTCTCGAAGGAGAGGTTGATGATGTTGCACAGGTGGGGTGCGATGGAGCTGCTGGCTTTGTTGAAGATGTGGTGCGGGAAAGGGTCTGACGGGGAGCCGGAGTGTATTGTGCTCATGGTCTTGATGGTGTCCTCGATGTTCACGCTGGCCCAGGCTGGCAGGGGGTCGTGGTCGATGGTGTGTGGCGGGTCGATCTTAGTTGGGGTTGTCTGGGTGTCGAAGCTGTTGTGGATGTCGGCGATCTTGCGGTGAAAGAAGGTGGCGAGGGAATCGCACAGGGGTTGCGACGGCGGGATGTCGTTGGTGTTGGAGCTGGGATTGGAGAGTTCCTTCACGATGTTGAAAAGCTCCTTGCTGTTGTGTGCGTTGTTGTCGAGGCGGTCTTTGAAGGAGATTCTCTTGGCGGACCTGATGAGGTGGTGGTGGTTACGGATGGCGTCTTTGTGGGCTGTGTGGCTGTCCGGTGTCTTATCGCTGTGCCATTTCTTCTCTAGTTTCCGGCAGGTGCGCTTGGAAGCTAGGAGTTCCGAGGTGAACCAGCTGGCTCTTTTGGTGGTGTCGCTGTAGGTGAGCTTTTTCAGCGGGGCGAGGGTGTTGGCACAGTCGTCCATCCATCGTCTGAGGTTGCAGGCAGCGTCGTCGGTGTTGGATGGGTCGGAGGGAGGGCTGAGAGCGAGGGTTGCCCGGAGTTGGTCTTCGGTGACTTTGCTCCAGCAGCGGTGTGGGATCTGTTGGGTGCGGTGGTGTGTGGTGGGTTTCTGGAAGGTGAAATGGATGCAGCGGTGGTCGGTCCAGAGGAGTTCCGTGGTGTGGCTGAAGGAGACGTGGGAGCTTGAGGAGAAGATGGGGTCAAGCGTGTGGCCGGCGCAGTGGGTCGGTGTTGTGACGAGCTGGCTCAGGCCGAGGTTGGCGAGGCTGTCGATCAGGGTGGTGGAGTTGCTGTCGTTGTTGTTCTCCAGGTGAAAGTTCAGGTCTCCGAGGAGGATGTAGTCGGTAGAGGTCAGGGCGTGCGTGCTGATGAAGTCGGCGATGGAGTCGCTGAACTGGGGTCGGGGCCCAGGGGGTCTGTAGACAAGGGTGCCTCTAAGGGTGGTGTTGGGGTCCGTGTGGATCTGGAAGTGCATGTGTTCGGCGGTGCTGAGGGTGTCGTCGGTGCTGGTCGAGACCCTGATGGTGTTCTTGTGGACGATGGCGATTCCTCCTCCTACTGCGTTGATGCGGTCTCTGCGGGTGATCTTATAGCCGTCTGGGATGGCTATGGCGATGTCGGGGGCGGAGGAGTCGTTCATCCAGGTCTCTGTCAGGAAGGTGACGTCTGGTGATGATGTTGTGTCGAGCAGGTCCCAGAGCTCGACGGCGTGTTTGCGGGTGGAGCGGGTGTTCAGCAGGATGCACCGGAGGTGGTTGAGGTCCTTCTTGGCGGGCGCCTCGGTGGCTCTGAGGCTGGTGTAGCTGCAGTTCCGGCAGGTGAAGGGACCATGGGTGCGTTTCGGGGCGGCCTTGAAGCAGTTGTGCGTCCGTCCGGGGTTGAGAGCGTGGAGTGTGGTGGCATCATATCGGCGTCGGTCCTCGAGGATGGAGCGGGGGCGCGCGGTCCAGGGGTTCTGGCGCTGGGCGCGGTCCAGTCGCGGAGGGGCGCAGACGGGCTTGCCTTAGGCGCGGCCGCGCAGCGGCCGCCATTTATGGGGAGGTGGGAGGGAGGAGCAGCTGGGAGGCGGGAGGCAGGGGCAGCGAATGGGCAGTCAGGGGGCGGGGCTGCAGGGGACGCAGCGGCGGGAATGGCGAGAGGCAGTGGGGGCACAGAACCAAAAACGGAGAGAAAAACAGACAGAAATACGGGCACAGTACAATGGGGCAGCGAGGGGCACAGAAGGGAAAAAGGGGAGAAAAACAGACAGAAATACGGGCACAGTACAATGGGGCAGCGAGGGGCACAGAAGGGAAAAAGGGGAGAAAAAACAGACAGAGATACGGGCACAGTACAATGGGGCAGCGAGGGGCACAGAAGGGAAAATGGGGAGAGAAACAGACAGAAATACGGGCACAGTACAATGGGGCAGCGAGGGGCACAGAAGGGAAAATGGGGAGAAAAACAGACAGAAATACGGGCACAGTACAATGGGGCAGCGAGGGGCACAGAAGGGAAAATGGGGAGAGAAACAGACAGAAATACGGGCACAGTACAATGGGGCAGCGAGGGGCACAGAAGGGAAAATGGGGAGAAAAACAGACAGAAATACGGGCACAGTACAATGGGGCAGCGAGGGGCACAGAAGGGAAAAAGGAGGGAAAACAAACAGAGAAATACGGGCACAGTACAATGGGGCAGCGAGGGGCACAGAAGGGAAAAAGGAGGGAAAACAAACAGAGAAATACGGGCACAGTACAATGGGGCAGCGAGGGGCACAGAAGGGAAAATGGGGAGAGAAACAGACAGAAATACGGGCAAGGTACAATGGGGCAGCGAGGGGCACAGAAGGGAAAAAGGAGGGAAAACAAACAGAGAAATACGGGCACAGTACAATGGGGCAGCGAGGGGCACAGAAGGGAAAAAGGAGGGAAAACAAACAGAGAAATACGGGCACAGTACAATGGGGCAGTGAGGGGCACAGAAGGGAAAATGGGGAGACAAAAGCAAAGAAATACGGGCACCAAGGCCCCAAGCGGAGGGGCGATCTTACCAGCAGCAGCAGCGGGCGGACAACACAGGCGGAGCTGTGTGGTGGGGGAGCGACCTACTTGGCAAACGAAAGGGCATTCTGGTATTTAAATCAATAATATACCGGGATTCAAGGATATGCAATTGTTTCCCCCTGTCTCCTCCTCTGATATGTTTCATTACCCTGTCAATACCCATGAACTTGAGTAATTTGTTGTTGCTATTGTGGGCATTGTAAAAATGTCTGGCTACAGGATAGTTAAAGTCCAAATTGGTTATTGCTCTTTGGTGTTCCAAAATACGTTTTTTGACAGGTAATTTGGTGCTCCCTATATATCGGAGACCAAATGAACACTCCAGAGCATAAATCACATACTCAGTAGAGCAAGTGATAAATTTGGAAATGGATTTCTCCCTGTGTAATTGTATGTCATCTAGATTCTTGGAACGGGGCTATAGAAGAGCAGATATAGCGAGTGCACTAAGTAAGGTTTCCAAAGTGAGTCAGGAAGTGGCACTTGCTCCAAAGGGATTGAATGAAACAACTGTGAAGGGTGCAGAAACTTGCATTAGGTTTATTACATACAATGCTGGGTCAAAAGACATTAAGAGGAGTCTGTTTAAGCATTGGGATGTGCTGCACACAGAACCCAGTCTAACTGATGCTTTGGGGAAACATCCAAATATAACATTTAGGAAATGTAATTCCCTGAGTGACAAGCTGTGTCGTAATGAAATAACTCACATTGAACCTAAGAGAAATACAACACAGGGTTTTTACACATGTATGGCATGCAAAGCCTGTAAGTATAGTTCAAATGTGAAAAGAGTTTTTATCCAGTTGAGAAATCCACTAGATGGATTGATAAATATCTTACGTGTCTCACAGACCATTGTGTGTATGTACTGACTTGCCCATGTAAAAAATCCTATGTAGGAAGCACTATGTTTCCAGCAACAAAATGCATTTTAGAACATTTGCGTGCTATACAGAACGAGGACAAACAATATCCGGTGGCACGACATTTTGAAGAGATACATAGGAGCAACATAAATTTGCTTCGGTTTTATGTAATTGATTGTGTTCCCAAGACAGTAAGAGGGGGAGACAGAATACATAAACGGAGGCAATTAGAATGTAGGTACATACTTGATCTTGATACGAAAATGCCAACTGGCTTGAATTCTGATGAAGAGTTAGCTTGCTATCTGGGAGAATGATACTTTAAAATGGCTGCTATCATTTTGATGACTGTTTGCTGTTGGAGAACGACTTAAAAATAACTGCATGGATTCTGATTGTTTTTAGTTCACCTTTTCATGCACTATACACTTACATTTTAATTTGACTCTTTTTTGTGCTTTTTGTGCAAGTGGAACAAATGATACATTCCATTGACAAGAATATTATGTAACTAATCAAGGATTCATTAATCGAGATTATAAGCTGATGAAGGCCCACTTGGGCAGAATTAAATGCAGGACTCCATTATGGAGAATATGAATGTTATAACCTAATCTCACAAATGGACAAAATTACCTATTGTTGGTATGAATTGGTGTATTAGTCTCTAAGAGAATATGAGTAATTTTTACAAGAGTAATTTTTACAAGATTATTAACACTGGTTTAGTGTTGTTATATCACCTACAACCATTTAAATTAAATTATTTGATGTGTGGACTTGATTGCACATACTAAGGAACTTGAAAAATTATGATAATTAATGTACTGTCATGATGGATTTTGGCAATTATAGATTGAATTTATAAACAAGCTATATCTGACTAACATGCAGGTCATGCCATATTTATATGAAAATTCTAAGAACTATTGAATTCTCATTGGAAGTATATGTGAGTTCATATATAGGATAAATGTATTATGATTGTGGGTGTTTCCCTTACTATGTTGTTTCATTGTTATGAAGTACTTTGGGACATAGGGATTGTGATACCAAAAGGCACATGCTAAGATGTCTGCCACATTGGATAACAAAAAGCTCTGTTGTGTGAGTCTGTTTTTTATGTTAATGTATGTATACACTTAAATTTAGCCAGAGAGGTGTGTCTGTACCCGTGACCAAGGCATGTAAACGCCGAAACGCGTTGGGTTTGTTGGCCATGAAAAATAAACACCACTAAAGGAACTTCGTTGTGGTAATGTATTCCTTTCAGGATGGAGTGCGTGTTGTGCAGAGTTCTGCAATCTGGTGACTTTGGTAGCAAAGGGGTTTCCCTCTAACCCCGACATGCACCGGGCTGCTGGTCGCCGGCAAACATGAGGGCGGTGGAACAGAATATATATATATATAATTTGGTCCGTGTCCGTGTTGTGGCAGGATTGCTGCGAGGGAAACGCGGAGTGTGGTGATATATATATATATATACACATAGACGAATTTACATTTTTCACACCATAAAAAGTTAAAATAAAGTTAAAAAAATCGTAATACATTTCAATAAATGTATAACATTATAAACATGTAAACAGTTATTAAATATTTAAAAAATATATAATTCTTACAGGTACATATACCTTTAAAATACTTTAATTAATATTATAAAATATTTCTAGTATTAAATTCTAAATACATTTATGATGCTAATAATAAACATTTTTAATAAAATATAATAATTTTATATACACAATAAAACAATATGGGCCTGATTACAAGTTTGGCAGATGGGATACTCCGTCACAAAGGTGACGGATATCCCATCCATCACCTATAGAACTTGTAATTTGGAGGACGGGATATCCGTCACGTTTTTGACGGAGTCTCCCATCCGCCAAACTTGTAATCAGGCCCTATTTAAACATGCATAAATAATATAGTTAAAAAATTATAAACATATTTTATATTGCCACAGGATCTTGGCTTTGTGAGTGATACACAGTGGGTGAAAGGAACTCAGATTTACTATTATACCTCCAATCTCACAATTTTACTACTTATTATTCTCACCCCAGTCAAACAAAGATTGGGGAATGTGCATAAATGGGGATGGGGGTAAGAATTCCTATTCTAACTCCAGTCCAACAAACATAGGGAGCGATTCATAAATTGAAGGGGTAAACTTTATTATTTTAAGTCCAGTCTAACAAACATTGAGAAAAGTGCTTACATTTGGGGGTCACATTCACATCATCCATATAATTATTTACCCATTAAACATTTAAAAACATTATAAAAACTTACAAATAACACATAAACATATAATTTTTTTACATTTTTAAACATTGGCGTGACTAAGGAGAGCTCCCAACGCCCGTATCGCATCCACCATTATCCTGCCTCTCCAAACAGGGACCCCCAGTGGTGCTGGTGTAGCGGGCCCCCCCTGGACTCCTCTGTGGTGCCCAGTGGGTGAACAGGGCTGCCTTCTGGCAGTTGCCACATCTGGGCCGGGTGCGAAATGATGGCGCCGGAGGTGGTGTAACGCAGCAGCCAGGCGGGAGCCCAATAGATCCTTCCTGCCCTGCTAGCTGAAGGCGACTGTGGGTGGCATCCTGTGGCGGGGGGATATTCTCTACACTTCATCTCCCCGTGTCCGTCTGCATTAATCTGGCACCGCAGTGGCCGTGCCGCTAGGGCTGTGCTGACCAGATCTGCTGCCGGCCGTGGTGCACTACGGGCCCTGAGGCAGATCTTTATTCAGCCCTGGCATTCAAACGGAGGTAAGGAAGCTACCCCTACATCATAATGGCCATCGGATGCGTAGGCGGCCTCTTGCTCAGGAGGAGACGCTGGTGCTGCTGGACCTGGGCACAGGTGAGAGGGGTGGCAACTGTTGAAGGTAGCTTCTGACCGCACCTTGGGCCCCCCATCTTTAATCCTGATATCCCTTTGTGGCTCCAAGGGTTGGTTGGTGGACATATATTTGTAGGCTTTGACACTTTTGGCTTGCTACCAATCTGTTGATCGCATTGCCTGCTGGTGGGGGGGCTAACCCTTGGATCGCTCTGCACAGGAGGCCATAAAAGGGGTGAGTGAGACCTAAATTGGAGCTCACTTTACATAGCAGCTTTATTATTGCTCAGACAGTGGTACTTACTATGGGCCATGACAACCCCCCCAAAGGTGCCCAAACCAAAATGGACCAATATACTACCTCAGTCCCTGAGACCAAGGGTGCCTCCAGTGACCTCTCCGTCACGAATGCGGGACAAACACCTATAGATTTATTGACTATCCTCACAGCGATCCAGGCATCAAAAGAGGCAGTCGAGGCTAAGGTGGAGGTGTTCGGGTCACTGTCTGATCTTTAAATCAACTGAGAGCTTGTATGGCTCCCTGACTTGATCTGAATGCTCTACATCCTGCTGTGGGTGGGCTTGGCTCTTGTGGTGGTGGGTCAGGCTCTTTGAATGTGTACCAGGAACGGTGTGCCCTGTTGCTTGTTGTCTTATTGATTTGGTGGGGGGTGGGAGGATTCCTCACATCTGCACTGTCCGATTCATTTACTGGTTCACCTTCATATTGCTGTCAGGCGAGATTATCCTGATAAGGGTGAATGGGGCTCTTGATCTTCATCTCTCTTTTCTTCTACCCCACAGTTAGTTGTAGATGTTCTGTACAAGGACAACAGATGCTTCTGGGTTAGAAGTATGGGGTGGAGGGCATTTTGTGGAGTTACACAGTGTTTAAATGTGTTATTGTTCTAATGCTCTCCCTTTTCAGGTATTCACTACACAAGCGCTCCACTGTCATTTGCCTCCTCCCTGGGTCTGGTTGTGGTGTGCCGGTCCGCCTTCCGCTCTCGCCTTGTTGGTCACTCATAGTTCTCCTATGTTTAAAGTCTTAATGTGGAATGTAAACTGTCTCGTGGACCACATCAATAGATCGGCTGTCCAACATCATATCAAACGACACAAACTGGACGCAGTGCTACTCCAAGAAACTCACCTTATGGGTACCCGATGCTCTTTCCCGGGGTATTTTGGATATGACTGTGTGCTCCACACAGGTTATGCTAGGGGTTCCAGAGGAACAGCTATACTCCTTCATAAAACATTTCCTATTACAATATTGAAATTCCATTGGGATCATCAGGGGTGGTATGTGGGCATGGAGGGGAGACTGGAGGCCAAACATCTTAATTTTGTTTCATGCTATATTACCCCACATCTGTTACAACCGACACTGCATGCAGTTCAAACACTCATTACGTCCCTTCCATCTGGAGTGACTTTTTTGGGGGGGACCTCAACGCATGTCCCGATCCTGACTGTGACATATCTGATGTTCTGCTGCCTGGTCGCCGTGCGCACTCAGCAAGCCTGGTCTTGTGGATGGACTTTATGGGGCTTGCGATGCCTGGCGCTGTTGGAACCCTGCACGTCGCTCATATACTCATTTGTTACTCAATGGTAGCTTGACTTGTATATTGTCAGTTGACATATTTTGGAATGCCATATTATGTGTGATTTATTCAGACTATTAATATTGTTTAAAATGATTCAGGGCATTTTTTGTGTGTTCATTTTGATATTTCCTCTGTGCTGTATAACTGATTTGTGCAAAAGTCAAGCCTTCAGCTCCCTCCAGAGCAAGCGAGGAAGACGCTGACCATCCTTCGGGGAACAGCAGGAGATCCTTGGGAGTCTAAAATAGGACACATGGACACCATAGAACCCAGTGGCACTGAGAGGGAAGGGGCTGGCCATGAGCCCCCACTGATTTTTGCCAGTACCGTAGCAGAAACACCAGTGGCAACACCTTCAGCACCTCAGTCTGCCAACCCTACATTTACCAACAGTATCAGCCTCACTCCTGCTGTACCAAGCCAGCACCCTGTCCGAAGATGGTTGGGGACTCATTCGCCCCAGGTATCCCTCCCTATGCTCCTGTCACACCAACACTGGTGTCGGAGATGGCACTTCTCTGTGGGGCAGACGGGTAGTCGGCATTGTTGGATGCCATGCAGGGAGTTAGTAAGCAACTGGATAGATAACTGACATTTAGGAGGACATCTGTTCTGCTATGTCTGCCCAACAGAGAGATCCTGACAATTCTAGTAGCTCCACAGGCACCAACATCTCTGGGACCCCTGCCCCAATAGCTCCACCTGATTCAATTTCTCCATTTTACCCAATTAATCTTCCTAACTCAATTCCTCCATCTTCTACAATTGCTACACCTGACCCAAGACATCCACATGCACAACACTGCTCGCCTGAAGACACAGGCCCTGTTGATCCTGTCCATACCCCCGAAATCGACCACCTGTTCTCAGAAAATACGTGGCTGGTTGTCCATCTGCTCTATGAGGATGGAGAGCCCCATGCGGAGGAACCTTCACAGAATGAAGGGAGACAAGCACCAAGGGGGGATCCACGTCTAAAGGACAAATAAAGTTTGAGACTATAATAGGACACTTTTAAATTTCTTCCCTGGACTTTTCTTTACAATATATTTGGGACATTTGTTTGATTTGGACATTTATTCCCAGAGGATGAAGATTTTTATTGCATTTTCCCCAATTCTTATAAATTCTTTTTTCCCCCAATATTTATGTCTGGTGTTTATTAGTGGTATAGGGTGTTGATGAAAACACTATAATTTATGCCACATGTGCTTTCTCATTTCAATATCTTGCATATGTTAACCATTTGCTTTAATTTACAGATACTGTGGTTTCCTAGATGTTGCCTTTTGAGAGATCGAGTTTGTTCCTTTTTCCATGTGTCTCAATAGGACTGGTAGTGATGGTGTGAGGGGACAGTATAAGTGGCATGCAAAGATAGGGCGTGTATGGCTTTATTTGACGTTGTTACTTGGGTGACAAATTGTGGGCATACCTCCAGGTGTTGGGGCTAATGCACTGTCGGATATGTGGGTGTGCATCCTGCCCTTGATTCTAGGTGTAGTTTTTAAATATGTAACATATCACCAAGTGGGTTGTGGTAATCTCTATTTGGGGTACCTGGTTGTTTCATATGATTGGGTAGTGTGAGGTAAATGCACAGACAGGGTTGAAGCAGAGCCTCATATTAGGTGTGTTTTTTTGATAAACCACTTCTGTTTAGCATCATTACAAGTCTACATAAAGTTTAGTAAAAACATATAAACAGGTCAGGCTTGCATTATATGTTTGGCTTACCATGTACATATTAAAAATGTGCAGTACCTTACAGATTTGAGGATCGTGTGTAGTAAAATTGTGTTGCATGATTGTTTTATATGGGTAGGTATCGTGAGTAATGTTGGCAGACAGAAAGACTACAGATGTTGTCACCTATGCTTTGGTGTAATAAACTTAAGTTCGGTGATATAGTGCATTTAAAAAACAGCACATTTAAAAATGTTCAAAAAGTTGTACTTACCTTCTGTTTTGTTGTGTGTTGTGTTGTTGTTCCTCCGTCACTGCCACATAGAGTCCTTGGACTTGCTGTAGAAGGGACATGGTATTTAAGTAAGTTTTTTGGGGGTTGTGAGCAGTGTTTAGCTGTTTATTGTTTTTTCCGTTAACACAGGTGTGGAAGTTAAACCACTGTGTTTCTGTCGACCGAAGTTACAGTCATTTCAGTTTAAGCTTTAATTCGCAACTATTCCATTGCATAAAAGTGCATATATCACAGTAAAATATACACATATCACCATCATGCAAAGATGATACAATAGTACCCATATCCTTAAAGCATCCATTAGAAAAGATGCCTAGTTAAAACTAAATAAAATAAATATTTTCATACAGTTTAATTAAAATTTCATTCAATAAATGTAATGTAAAATTTCAATAAAAGAACTGCATCTCCTAAAACGGTTGGGGATGGACTAATGTAAAATAGCCAGACCTGGAGTTTATACAGTTAATAAAGCAATATAAAGACAAAAATAAAATGGATAGACCTATATTTATTTCATTGTTTTTTGTTATTTAGCTGCCTAGTGACCTTAAAATAAAAGGGAAAAATCCGCTTATGGCTAAGCATGTTCCCCTTCCGTAAAATTAAGTTATTTCCTTTGTTTCCATGCTGGCCAAAGAAAACTGGCTAAAACAAAACACACTAAAGGCTTTTCAAGGCACTGAAAGTGCTGGAGCTCTTCCCTACTATCCAATCAATTGGCGCTACGCAGAAAAGGTACTAGAATTCATTGCCTTTGTTGCATATAAAGTGGGCAAAAGAACACTACGGGGCTTATTTTGATGTCAGGAGGAATTGCTTCCGCGTGACACCGACTCGGCCCTGGGACCGACCGACACCCCATCAGCAGTCCTGACTGACTCATTTCCATGCGACCTAACAGTGTTCGGTGGCATGCTCCCTTTCCGCAAAGGGAGCTCGTGTTGCGGCTGTAAATCGGCCGTAACACAAGCTCCCATTGAGGAAAGGGAGGTGCAGTTCATCCGTGCACCCCGTGGCAGGCGCCACAAGGTACCTGCCACAAGGTGCAGGGTTCAACAGGGGGGCACCATAGGTGCCCCCTCGGCCTCCAACAGGAGGCCGTGCACCAAAAGGGGTCTTGCTGTGGGCCCCCAAACACGCTTTCCGACATGGTTTCCATGTTGGACAGGCGGGCATGGAAACCATGTCAGAAACTGTGCATCGTAATCTCAAAAGTGGAAAGGCCCGCCCTTGAGATTACTGTCTGGCTTCCGACAGGCCGACGGGCTCTCTGAGCCCGTTGGAGGCCAGCCAGAATGACCGGCCAGTTTCCTTTCCGACCGCCACCATCATAATGAGGCGGTCAGAAAGGAAACCGAGCAGCCCATTAAGATGCGGCCCTGCTGTCGGAGCCTTTACGGGCCGCATCATAATCGGACCCTATATGTTCAGTGGTCCTGCCAGATACCCCACCACAGACACATTGAGATAAATTTTAGTTTCAGTAGGTATTTGCTGGGAAACTCAATATCACTGGAATAAAATTCAATAGAAATCTAGTCAGAATAAAACGATGCTGCATATTATGGACAAAAGCCAAAAAAAGATTGTTGTAAGCCTTCTGCCACGGGGGGGGCACAATGATATAGACTACTTTTATCTTTATTTATAGCCCATCTTTAGCTGGCTGCATTTTCCAAGAAGGTCTGTTTTAACTCCTCTTTGGGAAAGATTATACAGTTTTCTGGGGCCTCAAATAGATCACTCAATCCCAAGTTACAGTCTAAATATAGCAGATGGAGTATTGACTTTCCTTCTGTCCACCATTTTTAGGGTACACCAGCATTGACGTAGTAATTAAAATTTGGTAGAGTTGATGTAGGGTCTGAATTAAATAAAGCAACAACTAGTACTTTCTTTCTGGTCCCCAAGTGATTCAAGGACAGCTTGCATCAAAAACAAAGTTTCCCCACGACGTGTGAATGCCAAATGCAACTTGAGCACTGGAGTGCATCTTCCGGCATGTTTCATGCTGGAGTGTATTTTGACATTTACACTCTACAGATTATTCTTCCTGTGACACTGCCTGTTTCCTTGGCATTACGCTGTCATGTTTTGAGCCATATGATAATGATTTGATTTACAAAATGTAAATACTACATTAACAACAATCCTACAGCAACAGAAAAGATCTGTATGAGTATTGTGAAAGTAGTGAACATTGCTGCAAGCTCAGCATTGAAATACATTTGTGCATTGGGGCTGAATGGTCTCCTTAACATACTTAACATAGAGTGCACTTCATAGCTTTACTCCCTCCCTCATCCCATAGACCCACAGTTCTATAACCATGAACACACATGATTACATTCAGCCCAATTTGGCCAGTTTTTTTCTGCAATATCGCTTAAATTGACTGGTGGTTTATGCTGCTGATGAAAGAGAGAAGATGGTTGACAGCAGGGGAGGAGCCAGTGCTTTGTCCCAGGAAGACATATCTTTTCAACAGCTGTAAAAGACACCTCTAACCTCCTGCCAACACTCCTTCAACACATAGTTGTCACATGAGTGCTACCCTGTTTATCCAATACTCTGATTACAATTTTCTTTGCAATGACATTGGTTCATATTCTCCACTTCAACAGCCATAATGTACCACTTTAGGGGTTCTTTGACCATCTGGTACCCAGATGCAATGCTCATGTTGTGTGCATTTGACATTCTTTCCACCTGTTCCCGTCTTGCTAACCCCTGTGGTTGCAATGAATGTTATTGGAAATATGTGGGCTAAAAACTGTGGGGCATATTTATCAAATTTTCACACAACTCAGCAAGCCACCTTGCTGTGCTGCACTGCGTAAAAGGGAGAGGGCATGGACATTATACAGCACATTCCTGCACTCTGCCTACACTGGGACTCAATGGGCTGACTAGCGCAAACGCAGGTGCAAGGGTGCTTGTTTTGAAAGCAGGATTGTTTTTGTGCAGGAAAGGACACCTTCTTGCACAAAAACAATCTTCAGAGTCATTTTCCTCTTTATCTGTGTGCTGCAGAATGTAGCACACGTAGAAAGACGAAACAACGAGGAGAAATAAACATATTTCTCCTTGTTACGCCTCCCCTGAGGAGGCCAAGCATTTTGACGCAATCCCAGGGCTTCCACTAATGGTAACTCTGGGAATGCGCCAAAATACATGGGTGGATGCATAGGAACACCCATGCTCCACCCATGTAATGCCTTCCTGGGGCAGAGTAATGCAAGGCAGCAACTTGGGCTGCCTTGCTTTACTCCAGATTTATCAAGCCATGCAGGGCCACGCGGTGGGTGGACAAAATATCGAAAACACAAATATTGTCGGACACAATATCGTGTCAAAAATATCAAGGACAAGAATATCGTGAAGGTCATTTCTTATGGGTAAGTAAAGTTTTACTATATATAACTCCACATATATGTACTTTGACGATATATATATCTTCAAGGTACGTAGATCTGGAGTTAAGAATAGTAAATTTATACCTATCTATTTGCACTTACCTACTCGATATTCTTGTCCTCGATATTTTGGACACGATATTCTGTCCACACAATATTTCTGTGTTCGATATACTGTCAGTGAACCGGGCCACGCAAGGTGGCCTTGCATGGCTTGGTAAATATCAATCTAGGATTTGCGCCACGCAAACCCATGCTAAATATGGGCCATTGTCATTGCTCAATCTGCAATGCCTGATGTGCTAATGACGCCGAAGATTTGTCTTCAACCATTGCATGACGATGCATAATATCAGCTAGCACATCCTTCTCTCTAAAATATTTCCTCGTAAACCAATAGGTAACAGGAACCGACAAAGCCATTAGTTCTGGCTTACAAATGAAAGTGTGCGTTTGTGTAAAATAGTGTGTGTGTGTTTGTGCGTGTGTGTGTGTAAGTGCATGGTTGATGGGTTGATGAGTGGCTGAGTTGCATAGAAGGATGGTTGAGTGAATGTAATAAAGAGCCACTTTCAGTTATAAGCAAGCCAGAGCTACTGGGTTTGTCAATCCTTGTTCGCTGTACTGATACTATGACTGGTATCAGTGAGTACCCTAGCACTGACAAACATAATTCTATAGATAATGTCGCATATCATGGTAAAATGCTGATGGTGAGTAATGTAAAATTAAGCAGCAGCATTATTACCGTATGTTTCCACCTTTACCTCAGATTGTGGGGCACATTTGATCACTGAAACACAGTGACAGGTTACCACCAACAAAAAAGCTGGTTGTAACAACGTGTGTAAATGCCAAAAAGCTCTATTTTTTTGTACAGCCTATTAAATCTTGTGGTAACACCATGTGGTAGCTTCTTTACAAAATTTCGTTATTACCACACGATTAAACTTGCTAGTGCCGTTTGCCCTGCATTAGGCACAGCTTACAGAAAATGCAGAAATACGCGTTAATACAATGATATTCACATTTGAAATGTTGAACTTAATATGCCTCCTATGCTATAAAATATAAAACAGCCTCTGTGACAAAAAAAAATACGTGTTTCCTTTAAGAGTGAAGCTCTGCGACTGGGAAATCGCCAATGGCTATCGGCCCACAACCTGCAAGATCCTAACTCACTCTTTTACTGGCCAGCTGTGTTTAATAGAGAGTGTCAACATGCAAGTGCTCCAGTATATTTTCATCTCTGCCCGTCTAGTTATAGCGGTGTTTTAATACGCTCTTGGACTACCAGAGAAGGTGAACGTTGTCAAGCTGTGAAAAATGGCATCTCGTTGGCTGACCTGAACCGGGGCCATAAAACTGTGCACCTCACAGAGGCAAGATATATGATACCTGTAATGCCATTATTCCGCTCCATCACGTTTCAGCTTTGTTCCTATTATCTGCAAGTTAAATATAACCCTGTGTGAAAACAGGAAGGACAAGACTACATTGTTCGGCTTAACAGCGCGCACTTAAAACATAATAGAGCACTTGTTACTGTATTTTATGGAACGGAAACTCCAAACGTAAAGATGCATTAAGGAAATATCTCAGAGATATTAGGGAAAGAATATTTACAATTTCAGATTGCTTTATATTATGCTTTTATGAATATCACAGGAAACGAAAAAGCCCTCAGCTTAGTGACTGAAGAGGGAGGCAATTTTCCATAATATGGGTTTTAAAATTGATCTGCTTGAAATAGTTGGCGATTATTTCTCAGAATGCTTAGTAAAAGTAAAATCGCTAAGGTCTCATATCTATCTATCTATCTATCTATCTATCTATCTATCTATCTATCTATCTATCTATCTAGCTATCTATCTATCTATCTATCTCTCTCTCTCTCTCTCTCTCTCTCTATATATATATATATATATATATATATATATATATATATATATATATATAGAGAGAGAGAGAGAGGTAGGTAGATAGGTAGGTAGATAGATAGATATACATATATATACATATATATATATATATATATATACTTCCATATATTTAATATATAACAGTGGCCGCGTGATAGGGCCTCTGTAGATATTGTAAGGTCAGAAAGTCCATCCACTGAAAAGCATTCAAAAACTGCTGCACACAGCCCTAGGCCAGGTGTAATGGGGTTTGGCCATCTAGGGTATAATGGGGTTCTGCAGTCAACCCTGCCATGCACAGCTGAAAGCCGTGCACAGTCAGTGTTGGCCACATGCTGCAAGTTTGATACAGAACCTGGCTGCCTACGGCCAATCCCTGTATGTATGTCCCAAGTCAATGTGCAAAGGGGTTGGCCTCTGAAAGGATGGCCAGACAACGGTAAGATACAATAAGATTTATTGAAGCCAGGACCAATAGGAACGCCCGCCAGCTCCCTCACCCTGTACCACTCACGGTGCACAACCGACATTCAGCCTCCTACAGCATTTAACATTCTAAACCACACAATGCATCAGTCCCAACATATTTCCCTTCTTCAAACAAAACAAACAAAAAATGAAAATAAATACATTTGAAAACAGAATGCATTGAGTAACACAAAGAATAAGAATGACATTATAACTTTGCAGTTTGCCAGTAACTTAAACTATAACAAAGCATACCAATGGCAACATTGACATAAATGGGTTAAATTATAACTTTACATTTTGCTAGCAATATAATCTTTAATTCTGCTAGGCAAACTTCTTGATAGTGAAGAACGTGTTGGACGAGAAACTTCCCTGGGACAGGGACTGCATTATGCCTCACAGAATCGGCGGTGCCCATTCGCATTCTCACCACTTCAACTTTGTGGGAGGGAACCAACACAATTCTGTCTTTGTTCCAGAAATGTCCATCACTTGTGCATACCAGATGAGACATCACTCGTACAACCTGTACTAGGGAAAAATATCTGTATTCACCCTTCACCACGTGCCCCGTCTTTTTTACATCTACTCTGTTGGCACAAAACCCGCTTCGATAACCAGCCTGGATTTTTTTCCTGACATCAACTATGTTCCTTAATCAAGAGGGGTCAATATCATGATGTTCCATCCAATCCCTCTTCAATTTGGACTCAGGCACAGAGTCTCTCAACAACACAAAAGGTACAACATCTGCTGTTTCACTGGGAGTGGTCTCCACTGCCCACAGCATCTCCATAATAGCAACCCTCCAATTTAGCTTGGTACTGGTAGCCATAGCAAGTTGCAGTTGATCCTTTAAAGTATGGTTAAAGCGTTCCATTAAACCATTACTCCTAGGATGGTACAATGAGGTACGGATATACAATATCATACTCGATAAAAAATTTCTCCATTTCTTCAGAAACCAATTGTGTTCCAATGTTAGTCACCAGCTCACTGGGATAACTCTCTCTAGCAACCACAACTTGTAGAAATTCAATTCCTGTGCAAGTCTCAGTATTGTTCACAAAGATCACTTCAGGACATTTGGATATGTAGTCAATTAATACCAAAGCATATTTAGGAAGCTCACCTGGTATCTTGAGTGGATCAGCAATATCCAACCCCAACTTGGACAATGGAGACATGTCTGTCTCAATGAGATTTATTGGAGATGGCCTGGTGACTTGACGTTTATCACTCACCATACAACTTTCACAATCCTGCACAAGAGACTCAACAGACCTAACGACCCCAGGGCACCGAAAATCTACTCTTAATCATTGTTTCATAGCTCTGATACCTAAATGCCCCTCATGAGCCACACTCAACCCCTCCCTGTTGCCTTAAGTCAGTTGGAACTGTCAACTCATCAACTCGTCGCACTAGACCTTCCATAAACATTAATTCTGATGCAACATGCAAGTAAGGAACAAATTCCTTCCCAACATTTTTCACGTTAGGGCACCCTTCCATGACCCACTTGTTAACTTGGGACAACGCTTTATTCAGTACAAGTGCATCTCTACACATGTGTTCCATAATAGCATTCATTGACTTCTCACATACTTGTTCAACAGCACATACAAGATGCTCATTTTCCTCTGCGTTTTAGTCACCAACAGCTAATGGTTGTAAATCAAGGCAGAGAAGGTTCCTGGTGCCTGGAGAAAGTCTGTGGCGGCAGCACAGGATTGAGTCACCAAGTTGTCGCCACTTAAAGGATGACCAGACCACGGTAAGGTGCAATACGATTTATTGAAACGAGGACCAACATGTAAGACCTCCATATCCCCCACCCTGTACCACTCACGGTCCTTAACAAATACAGAACCTCCTATTGCATTGAACATTCTACCCACATGATGCAGCAGTCCCAACAGCCTCCTATGGAGAATTATGCATGGAGTCTGGTGGAAGGCTATGTGCTGTTACCCACCCCTGCCATGCACAGCCAAATGCCATGTGCAGAGGGGTTTGACTGGCTGTGGAGGGTTGAGCACAGATCCAGACCACTAGCCAATCCCTATGGCCAACCCACACTGTTCACAGCCTAAGGCCATGTGCCATCGGGGCTGGCTGTTGATGGCTGGTTGGGCAGCTGAAATGTGAGGTATTTAGACAGAATATAGGAAACAGAAACATAGTGGGCCAAAATATCATGTCAAGAATATTGAGAACACAAATATCATGAAGGTAAATTTCACTAGGTAAGCACAGTTTTACTATATACAACTCCACATTTATGTACCTTGACAATATATATATCTTTAAGGTACATCAATGTGGAGTTATGAATAGTAAATCTATACTTACCTATTTGAACTTACTTTCTCAATATTTTGGCCCTTGATATGTTTGGCATGATATTATGTTCCCATGATATTTCTGTTTCCAGTATTCTGTCAGTTTATCCAAATGTGCATGTGGTATATGGTAAAAAACAAAGATTAAAGTGAAGCTATGATTAGCTTTGGTTCACAAAAACATAGAAATTAACTTCAAACACCACTTGTTAAAGTGCCGTTATGGCTATGAATTAAAACTGTAAAGCACTGAAATTTACAAATTATGGAAAGGGCTGCAATCCATAATTCTCACAACAGCCATGCAAACCATAACTCACATGCCTAATGCAATTCTCAAGACCTCTCTGTAAATGAAACAGATGCAATTACAGATGTTGTAAAACATCTTACTAATGATATTACATATCACATTGCCCATACCACTTTGACAGAAGCAACCATGAATGTAGCATCATGTTTGGTTTGAGTATGTGTTGCTGTTTAATTACATTTTGCATTTAGATTTTGAAATTTGTTGTAATAGCTACAGTTCATAAGCATTGCATATGGTGTGCGAGTTATGTAGTGCATTGCTGTTTTATGAGTTATAACAAAGGATGGCACATTGAGGTGGGAAAATGGGGCAGAACTCTAAGTCAGGGCCGCAGTAATTCATGGAACACAACAGGTGTAACACAAGGTAGTACGCTGAAACCTAAGCAATAAAGGTCATGAGCTCTGGAATTAGAGAGACCGGCCATTTGACCTTAAAACAATATTTGTATAAATTTGAGAGCCTTTCACAAAAAACTTGGCAAATGGTGGGAGTTGGAATCATTGTAAAAACATGGTATGCAGACATAATATCGATGTTTAAATATCGATATACCAGAATATCGTTGTTTAAATATCGATGTGGCACAATATCGACCGGCAAGAATATCGTCGACCAGAATATCGACATGCAGGTAAGAAATATCGTTTTACTTAATATCGAAGTTAGTAATATCGTTAGTAAAATATCGTTGTTAATAATATCGAAATTTATTTTAGTGTTCTGTATTTTAGTATATGTGTTAAAAGTATGTGATTTAAATATTTTGTATAAGTATAGCTTATTTTTGTACGGTATGTTTGAAATTTTTAGAAATAATTAATTTTATGACAATTAATTTTTGCATATTTTAGTTCCGTAGCGGGTTGTGGGTTTATAGGGGAATAGGGTGGGAAGTAATTAAGGGGCCCATTACGATGGCGGGCGGAAGCACCACCGCCGTGCTGGCGGATGCAAAAACCACCAGTTACCGCCGGCACGCAGCAGTCCACACGCCCGCCCAATTACGATGCGAAAAGTAGGCCAAACACCGCCGGCAAGCCAGCAACACCGTCCGCCATCAAAGTGCGCCCGTACATGTAGCGGCGCAGCCCAACTGACACACACCGTCCGACGAAACACGTCCCGCCCGGCGCATAAATTACGATGCCGCAAACAAACGGCTCCCACGGCCAAGAGATACCGTACGACAAACCGAAGCGGTAACACGGATGCCGAGCACGGACAACGAAGAAGCGGCTCCCCGAGCATGAATCCAGCACTGCAGGCACTCCCCATGCTTCTGCTGATGCACCACCAAGGACGCAACGTACCGCGGAGACGCAGGTAGGCACACACACAACAAGTGCACGCAAACAGCGCACACAGTGCAAGGGCGGAAAAAGCGGACAACCCCCACCAGCGCGTGTACACTACACATCCACCATCGCATCCACATATGACACACAGGCCAAATCGTAACATCGCAGAACACATGTGTACACACCACCTGGGACTAGGAACCAACCACCCCGTCACGGCCCCAAAGCGCCGATGACGCCGCCACACATGCGCACCACGCAGAGGCCAACCACAGCTCCATGCATGCGTCGCACACAGACACAGGGACACAACCAAGCAGCACACACATCAGCCCCACCCCGAACGCACATGACACGTGACAGGCCGGCCACAGACATGTCCCCAACGCCCAATTCACGGACAACACCCAACGCCACACAACCGACGCACACATGTCAGTGAAGACACGCAACAGCAGGACACACCCCAGTGTAACAAACATGGCGTAGCACACAGCGGCGGCAACACCAACTAGGAGAAGCAGGGCTCCTTCGGGAAGAGGAACGCCAGTACCACACAGAAACACCCATACCACCCTGCACATATGAACAAGACATATAAAACGGAACACCAAAGAGCCCGGGGACCGACAACAGGTGGCCCAAGAATAACATTCACACACAAGGCCCAACGCAGAGCGGAAAGGCAGCCTGCCGCCCACACAAGGGAGAGCAGACAGCACTGAATGACCTTCCATTCCAACTCCGAAACCACAGCCCTACGACAGAAGCCGGTGAATACAGCCATTGTCCAAGAATAGACCAACACAGGCATGCCGAGGAGACCGACCACAGGGCAGATAGCGAATATCACAGAAGCACACAACGGACGGGGAAGAAAGAAGAAAACACTCCCCCATGTCGGCCACATGCAAGTTAATTGGAAGGAGTCACACATCACTGACCTTGAACTGTCTGAGAAGCATGTGGGAAGAGGGCCCGTGTCCTCCAAACAAGCCAACAGAACACAAGTCCTGTCTCCCTACGACTACACAGAGCTCACAGCAACCCCGGAGCGTGCACATTGCAGACTGCACACACAGCCGGAGCACGCCACCTCAACGAACCGCTGCGAAATGGCAACCGCAACACACCTACCCAACTACGCCGAACAGCTCAAGCTGTACAAAACCAACCTGTTCCATACATTGGGATGCGATCTCCTGTCCCTGCTGAACGTAAGTTACCGACTGACTTACCGCATCACATTGTTCAGCTGCGTCATGCCCGTCTTCTACTGTCGGAGGTGTCCCTACCAGCATCCCGTCGAGATATGCCTCTCCAACCCGGCATGTCTGAAGGCGGACCTGCTACCACTACTCCTCCCTCTGGACGCACACGACAGGGCCTGCTCTGCCTATGGGGGCATGGCGTATGTGGCCAACATCGCACCCGCACTGAAATGGGACCACTGTGCCTCCACACGACGGATCATCGAGAACAGCTACATCGAATGTCACCCAGCATGCCCCATCATGGTCCTCCAAGGGACAACTTACGAACAACACCTTGACAGCCACCATCCGCTACATTGGCTGGCAAACATGTACACCACCAATGACATGGAAGCCCTGCTGGACGGCATCGCATACCTGACAACCTGTAAATACGTCGGACCACAACGCAGGTTCCCCGAGTGACCTATGATGTCCAACCCCGCACCCATGCTTAGCTTCCGCACGGACTGGCCAGTCACCACCACAACAGCCATACCAAACGACCGGCAACTGTAACCACACCATCAACGACATCGCCATGACATCGGATATGACCGGGACATGCACACTGTTCCCCATCACATCCAGGAACACCGCATGCATCGTGGGAGGCAGTGGCATGGGCTCTGTGTATCGCACCCACATGGACGGAACTGCACGAACAACCAGGACACGACATGGATCCAGCGCCCATGGACACACACACCGCTCAGTGGACATGAATAGGTCGCCTGGAGTCTGTGGGTGCTGCACCCCTCCCACCCCCGCCCCGGGAATCCCATACCAGGACCTTTGCATGGACGACAAGTGCATACAACAACAACACAACCCCAGTGACTGTGACATGTCCAGTAACCACCACAGTGCAACAACAAGTGGCACGCCGCTGCATGCACGCAAGCACATGCCCTGATGTCATCTCACATGCACGCGTGCATGAGGAACAACCGCAGCAAACCTGTCACATGGAACTGAGATGGACTGTGCCCATGATGCCAAGCAGTCTGGTAGGCTACATGTATACCGTCTGTGTCAAAGTCCGCAGCTCCGCAGCTATACGTAAATGTACATTAGCACAGCCTTGGCCAAGCAGATGTCACTCTGAAGCCCACATCCCACATGCAACAGCCAATCACATGTAACCCCACACCCTATCCCATTTGCAATCATGCTCAGTATATCCTCAACATGTATTCCGCTGCCAGTAGTGTCCACTATACTGCATCACAGAGGACAGAAGACTCAATATAATGTTTGAAACCAAAACTGTCTCCGCTGACTCATTTCACAAGTACGAATGAGAGAGGATGAGAGTATGTGAAGTACACGGCAGTCGTGACATGACCATGTAGTCCACTGGTATTGGATGTCAACGCAAATGAGTAGCACTACTGTGGAAGACACACATGTGTCGTGTGAAGTCGTATGGACGCAGTGCTCAGGTGGGTGGGTGCGACGGGTAGATGCGCACATGCCAAGTTGGAGCACGCCATGTTGGGAGGGGTCATGAACAGTACACCACCGCTTCCCTGGGCATTGTGAGAGGACACCTGTCGGGGGGAGTGAACACGTGTGTGCACAGCAGCCGGGCACACGTACAAAGCGGTACCAGGCGCACCTCAGCCCACCCTCTGTGGACAAGCTGGATCCTGTTGTGCGCCCGCCATGCCCCTTGACAAGGCACACACAGCCCCAGTCGACCAGGTGTAACCCCAACATAGTCAATCCGCACAGGCGATACAGGGCACGGGATGGCAGTGGAGCATGGTGTGTGAGAGGTCTCCTCGCGCTCCTCCTGGTCATATCACGCAGGCAATAGAACCTCAACGTCTAGCATGGCACAAGTCACATGGAAGTGTAGGGGGACGCACCACAGCACGAGCAGCACTGACGTCACGGGAGGTGGCTCGCACCATCCCATCCATTGCCCATCATACCAACCACGCCACATGCCATTGCGACTAAGTGCAAGCGCGTGCGCCACCACCCCCGAGCCCTCCCCAGAGAGGCCAAAGAGTGAATGTGTGGGCCATCAGTCACAGACGGACGTGGCCTGGCCGCAAGGGCAGCCACAGCCAGTGGGTGTCGCAGGTGGCGGATCCGGAAGGCGAAGACTGTGATGCATAGTCCATGCAGGCCGGGTCTCCATTTGGGGCACCACGCAGGTGGACGGCGTCCCGCAACACATCATACCCTGAGACAGCCCACTCGTGCAACCGGACCCACACATACACTCCTTGCCCTCTCTGGTGCGAGCTTGGGGCTGCCTGTGCAAGCGCTAGCCTCGCAGGTGAGCATGCATATTGGGGGAGCGAGGGGAGGACATGAGGGCTGGGGCGAAGATGACTGTATCACTGTCAGTCAGTACAAGGGATGACCCAGATGTGGAAAGGAAGAGACGTGTCCCGTGTGTACTGCAACTAGTCGCCAATCCAACTACCCCCCATGTCCGGAATGTAAGCCCGCACCTAGGCCCGCCCATCCGCCACATCGAACATACCACCAGCACGACAACCTTCCCATTCGAAACACTGACTGGGGGTGGCGACCAGTGTACAATCATGTGTAGCCTACCCACGCGTACATGTGGGCCCTCCATGATCCATGTCACCTGCGGCAAAGTCATGACATGCGCAATGAGGGAAGTGAGGAGAGCTGTCCGCCCCACGCGCAGAAGGTGCATCAGCTCCACAGACCCAGCAGCGAGTCCAGCAGGGGTCACATGTGCAGGGGCAGCTGTGCCTGGTGTGAAGGCACATGCATATAGACAGCACATCGACCAATGTGTAGTCTGCCCACATCTACAGTCCATCATCATGCGGACATAGGAGTTGAACACAGGGCAACACATCTTAGTTGGTGCACCCACCGTGACCAACAATGCGCAATCATCGACGTACCCGCCCTGTGCATGGCCCCCCACCCAACGGAGGCACATCCAGTGCCACCATCCCACACACACAAGCCTACCACGGAACATGCTGTGTCCAATGGTCAGTACAGAGTCAGCGCCCATCTGGTGGAACCTGAACAGGAGACACATGCACACACATGCCAGCTCCCACTATGTACGTCTGCCACCTGGCACGTGCAATGTAACCTCTCACCTGTGACGTGTGACTGCAAGCACACAGCCGTCTTGGCATGGGGCTGTCAATGTGGACACCTGTCAATGTTTCGGGAGGTGTGATCCGTACAGTGCTGTACATAGGGTGCAGTGCTGACACCTACTACTGTCTCATATCCCCTCGTGCCACAGGTCCCACTTGTTTTGGCCGCTCAGCCTGTGCCCACATCGTTGTCGTCGTGTGCCATACTCATCCAGCCGCGGAAGCAGTTCCATGCTCAGCAGACATTCATGTTGCCGTGGCGTTGCCGCTTGACGGATATGCAGTCAGTCCCCATCAGCACGCCCCGCAAGTCATTGGGGCCTAGATCCCCATGTGCATGCACATGGCAGTGGTTTGTATCACTAGCCATTGCCATTGTTGGGAGACCTGTGTAAGTGTATTGTGGCCGTGCCGTCCCAGCTTGACAGCTGGGCTGTGGCTCATGTGCTTGCTCAGTCATGTCAGTGATGTGTATGCGAAATTGCTATGTGTCGTGTTGCATTGACATGTGTCCTCTGCCATTGTCCCTAGGCGGAGACCGAACATTGACCGCCCATACCAATTGCTAGCGGACATGGACGATACAGAGGTTATTAGGAAGTTTCGGCTGGACAGGCCAACCCTGCATCGACTGTGTGCCATGTTAGAACCCCATCTCCGTCCCCGCAGGGTGTATCCGACTGCTGTCACCCCCACGGCTAAGGTGATGGCCGCCATGCATTTCTTTGCCACTGGGTCATTCCAGCACACAGTGGGCATTGGAGGAGGGATGTCCCAGCCCATGTTCAGCAAGGTGCTGAGGGATGTACTGGCAGCCATGATGCTGTACCGGAACAGGTACATCCGCTTCCCCAGGGCTCGTGAATTGGCGGCAGTGAAGGGTGCATTCTATGCCCTTGGCAGAATCCCACACGTCGTTGGAGCCATTGACTGCACACATGTCGGCCTTGTTCCACCACAGGCCACTGAGCACCTGTACCGCAACAGGAAGCACACGCACTCCCTGAATGTGCAAGTGGTGTGCCTTGCGGACATGGTGATCACCCACGTGTGTGCAAAGTTCCCAGGCTCGGCCCATGACGCACACATAATGCGCAACAGCATCTTGCCACGACTGATGTCCAATATGCAACAGGATCGTGCCTGTATTGTCGGTGAGTATGTGGAGTGGTGTAGCGTGCTGGCTGTGCGATGCTGTCCCCTGTCCAGTTGGATTAGCAACGGTTCTCTGTGTCCCTCACACCCAGGTGACTCTGCGTATCCGAATGGGGCATGGCTGCTCAGTCCATTGAGGAATCCTCGCACCCCAGCAGACGATCGCTACAATGAGGCACATGGGAGGACCAGACGTGTGGTCGAGCGTACCTTTGGCCTCCTCAAGTCCAGGTTCAGGTGCCTGGACCGCACCGGGGTGCGCTGGCGTACTCCCCACAGAAGGTGTGCCGGATAGTGGTGGCGTGCTGCATGCTGCACAATCTGGCCATTCGGAAGCAGATCCCCCTCATCGTGGATGACGGAGATCAACCAGGGCCCCAGCCCGCAGACCAGGACAGCTCGAGTGAGGAGGACAGCGGAGAGGAGGAAGCTGGTAATGTGCGGCAGCAGCTCATCGCCCGCTACTTCACTTGACGGTGAGTGTCCATGTACGATGGCTGATGTGGCTGTGTCTGTGCAGGTGTGTGTGTGCTGTGTCAGGGTGGCCATTTGTTCACTGCGTGCTGTGTGTCAACGCTCCATGGCCAGGGTTGTGTGCCACTGTTGGTGGCTGTGGCATTGTGCCCTATTGCTCTGTGCGATGTGTGTACATTGCTTGTAGTTGTTGACATGTACTGTGTGATGGGTGTGTGACACACTCATTGAATGTGCTCCTGTTCTGTCTCCCACCCCTAGGTCCCTACAGGCCCTCCGGATTCAATTGCCATGCCACGCATCAGGTGCCTTTCCGCCCAAGGTGGCCGTTGTATTCCGTACAAATAAAACACAGGGCACAAACAGCAGTTAGTGAAAAAGGTGCATTTATTACAAACTGTGACATGTGATTGTGTGTAAGGTGATGACAAAAGTGGTGCGTGCAGTGACAATGAGCTGTCGGTCATGGCTGCGTGATGATCAGGGTGTACCCACTGGTTCTATGTCCATAGTCCAACACACACATGCCATCCAGATGGCTGTGTGGAGTGGGATCGTAGTCCAAGTCAATGCAGTGGCTGGTCAAGGAAGGCTGGCGGAAGGCTGGCTGGCTGCCTCACTTGCGCTTGGAGCGTGCGAAGTCCTCCCGGGAGATCTGTTTCCACTTCGGACGGCCCCTTCCACGTTTGCGAGGGGGGTGCCTGCTTGCGACATGCTGGTGGTTGAGGTGTGCTCACTGGCAGTGGACGCAGGGGAACTGGACACTGCTGCTCCACCCTGCGCCCCGGCAGGTGGTGGCGGAGGGGGAGCTGCTGTCCCTGGCTGTGACCTCACCGCCACCACCAGCTGGCCCATGAGGTCCACGATTTGGCCCATACGGGCGTCCATGGACCTCAGCACCCCCAGCACCTCACGCGTGTCTGAAGCAGACCGGACCCATTGTCCTTGGGCCTCTTCATAGGCCCCAAGGACTCTGGCCATTTGAGGCAGGGCATGGCTCCCAGGGGAGGCTGGCGTTTCCCTGACCCTGCTCCTCCTACCAGTCCTGCTGCCACGGGCCTGCCCACTAGCCACATTGCTCACCACGGTCCTCGCTGTGGCTCCCAGGGTGGATCCAGTCGGCCGGGCCACCACCTGCGCTGGGGCTGGTGCCAGCGAAGACGTGGCGGTGGTGGCGGCGGTGGTGGTCGGTGCGGCGATGGTGGCGGTTGCGGCAGTGGTAGTGGCCACAATGACCGTGGGTGTGGCCGCAACGACAGTGGCAGCAGGGGGCTGGGAATGTTCAGCAGCCCTGGATGATGGGTTGGTGGGTAGGAGGGGTCCTGGGGAGCGGCTGGGCCCTGCCACACCAGATGGGCCTGCTTGGTGGTCCGTGTCCGAAGAGGAGGACAGATCCTCCAGATCCGTGTGTCCTCGTTGGGGGCTTGTAGGCTGGCTGTGCTGGCTGCTGGCTCCATCCCCAGCATCCAGCAGTTCGTCACCTGTGGAGAGAATGAGATTTGTTATTGTGTTGCACCTGGCGAAGTATGTATTTGTCGTCTGACATTGACAGTTCGTGCAATCTCGTACATGGGTTTCCCGGAGGCGTGTGTGTGGCTGTAGCATCTGTAGTTGTGTGTGCTTGGCAATGGGACTGTGTGCTGTGCACATGTGGCATGGGACGGATTGGCCATGCCGATGGGTGTGTTGCTGTGCCCCTACTTATTGTGACTCTGGTGTATGCGGGCTCCTGGCCCATCCTGGGTCTGGTTTGTACTTTGCTTTTGGTGTTCAGATGGGACGCTTAGGAACGCATATGGCAACATGGGGGCCATGCCCCAGATTCGCATTTGGGAGGGAATATGCTTTTGGGGTTTAAATGGAACGCTTAGGAACGCATATGGCAACATGGGGGCCATGCCCCAGATTCGCATTTGGGAGGGAATATGCTTTTGGGGTTCAAATGGAACGCTTAGGAACGCATATGGCAACATGGGGGCCATGCCCCAGATTCGCATTTGGGAGGGAATATGCTTTTGGGGTTCAAATGGAACGCTTAGGAACGCATATGGCAACATGGGGGCCATGCCCCAGATTCGCATTTGGGAGGGGATATGCTTTTGGGGTTCAAATGGAACGCTTAGGAACGCATATGGCAACATGGGGGCCATGCCCCAGATTCGCATTTGGGAGGGAATATGCTTTTGGAGTACATGCTGTGAGCCATGGGTGCCGAACGTGACATGTGTTGTGGCAGCATGACAGTGCATGGTTTGAGGTGTGTGCATGCTTGACATGGCCTGCATATTTGCTGTCTGTTGTGATTACTGGACATGGCATTGGACGCATCGTTATGAGTGAGTGATAGTTGTGTGCCAGCCAACGTATTGCAGTTGTCCCATCTCCTTGGTGTGCGTGCTGCCCTGTGCCATGTGCATCACTGCAGTGCTCGGGGGGTGTGGCCCATGTTGTGTGTTGTTGCTCACAGTGTGTCGTGCGCTTAATTGACTTCTGGCACATGGTTGGTCATGGGCATGTGTCTTAGCGTGACTGCTGTATGTGTGGCAGCTGTGCGGATGACATGCCTTTCATGAGACTGGGGCTGACGGATGGGATGGATGGTATGTTGTATGTGCATGGTGTGTCTGTGAGTCTGATGGGTTCAGTGGTGTTCGTGTGCATTTATGTTGTTCCGCTCTGTTGCGTCTAGTGTTGTTTGTCTTACATAGGCGTAGTTGTGGGGTGTGTGGTTGACAGGCAGTAGGGGCTACATGGACAGGACTTCAATGGTGTTTCGGTTGTGTGTGATGAGTTGCACAGTGGCTGCCGTGTGGGACTATGTTCTGTGTGGCTTGTGCATGCAGACGTGGCTCCTTGGGTGTTGCTATGTCTGTGATGGGTCATGTGTTGTGTGAGTCTGTTGTTCATGTCCGTGTGCACATTGTTCACTTGTTCGTGACGGTGGGCGGTGCTGCGTGTTCGTCTGCTACGTGACATGTCCCATGTGTTGGTCGTGTTATGGTCCTCATGCCTCCAGTAATCCAGCCCTGTCCAGTTTCCCACCTGCAAGTTGTTCGTGCGTGCACTGTACTGGATGCCACATGGCTCTAAGCGGGGGTGCTCCATGTTGCAGGTCTGTGGGGGTGGGGGGTGTTGTGGGTCGTGGGGGTGGCTGGACACCCACTGACACCGATTGCTGTGGACCGTGATGTCTGCCTTTCGGCTGTCGTTGTGCACTGCGGTGGCTGACACGTGGCTGTGGGGTGTGGGGGATGCTCCTCCTTGCTGTGCTGTGGGACTGGGGCCTGGTGTGTGTTGTACTTGGGCTGTCCACCGTCCCACCCACTGCACTTTGTGTTCCTGCCACTTACCTGTTACTTGTCGGTTAGTGCAGCTGTGGCGGACACATGGGTGTGGTGGGTGCTCGTTGTGGCGCTTCTGGCATATTTGGGGACCTGTTGGTGGTTACGTGGCTGGCTTAGTGTACACATGTCCCCACGCATCTTACAGTTGTTCGGTTTGGGCTGTGTGTGGTAGTGTCTGTTGCATGTGTGTGTGATGTGTTGTGTATTGTGTGCTGGACATGGGGGTGTTTGTCCCTGGGAGCTGTGGCATGGTAGTTGCGCATGTGAGTACATAGCGGTGTGCTGGTATACATTAGTTTGTACTTACCAGCCTCCACTCCTCCTGCTAATCCGGCGAGGATCTCCGGATGTATTACGACTCGCACCTTCTCCTCCCACGCTTTGAAGGTCTTAAAGAGCGCGGGATTCCCTCCGCCAGTGACGGCAGCCAGCTCTCTGTTTTTGCCCTCCTTCTTCTTGACCAGGCTCTTTACGTCATTCCAACGTTTGTTAATTTCGACTCTGTTCCTGGGCAGGGTCCCGACTGCATTGACCTGGTCTACGATCCGGTTCCACATTCTGTTTCTGGTGGCTAGTGGTGTGTGCTGGACCATGTTCCCATAGATTTGTGGGTACACCTTGATGATCTCGTCGACCATGACCGTCAGCTCCATGGGCGTGAACTTGGGCATTCTTTGTGGTGCCATGGTGTTTGTGGTGCTGGTGCGGTGTGTGTTGTGTAATGTGCAGGGGGTTTGTGGTGCCGGTGTTTGGTGGTGGTGGTGGTGGTGGTGGTGGTGTTTGGTGGTGGTGGTGGTGGTGGTGGTGGTAGTGATGTGTGCGTTTCTGTGGTGTGCTGCTGTCCTTGCTGTGTCACTGTGTCCTCTCCTCTCCTCTCTGGTTTGCAATGTAGCAAGGGGTTGTGGTCTGTGGGAGTGCTGCTTTTGTACTCACCTATGTGGGTGTGTCCTCATGGTCTGTTGTTTTCAGGTGTGTTGTGTCTGGGGTTCTGGCCTTTGTATTTTTTGTTTGTCCGGGGGGGTGTTTTCGGGATGTGTACTGTGCTTTTGTATTTGTGCGTGCCTTGCTGTGTGGACTTGTTGGCCATGTTGTGTGCTATTGGTTTTGTGTGCGGATGGTTTCTGTGTAGGTACGTTGGCGCCATGGCTTCTGCCGTGTCGATTCTCATCGGCGTTGTTTGCGCTGGCGGGCGGTATATTTGTGGTTTTTCCGCGCTCATGTCGGTGCGATCGTAATGTCACGTGCGGTGTGTCGGCCGTGAGGGCGGGCGGTTTTGTGTTGTCGTGCGTGTTTCCGTCCGTGGCGGGCGGTTTGACTCCGACTCGGACGTTGGCGGGCGGTATTTTGTGTGCTTTTTCGCCGATGGCGGTTTTCGGTTTGTGAAATCGTAATGGCGTGGTCGGTGTTCAGGCGGTGTGTGCGGGCGGATTTTTGCCGCTTCCATGCCTGGCGGATTTATTTACGCCGGGTATCGTAATGGGCCCCTTAATTATAATATATTTATTAATAATTTTTAGAAGTTATTAATTTTATAAAAATTAAATTTTGCGTTTTAGTTCCGTAGCGGGTTGTGGGTTTATAGGGAATAGGGTGGGAAGTAATGTAATTATAATTAATTAACTAATAATTTTAATTAATTAATATTTTTGTATTTAATAATTAATATTGTTAATTGTGTTAATTAATTTGTTATTAATTAGTTATTAATTGGTTATTAATTATTATTATTAATTGGTAAATATCTTAATTGTGTCATTTTTTAGGAGCGGGTTGTGGGTTTATAGGGGAGTAGGGTGGGAAGTAATTTAATTATAATTAATTAATTAATAATTGTATTAATTAATATTTATGTATTTAATAATTTATATTGTTAATTGTATTAATTAATTTGTTATTAATTATTAATTTTTAATTGGTAAATATGTTAATTGTGTTATTTTTTAAAGAGCGTGTTGTGGGTTTACAGGGGAGTAGGGTGGGAAGTAATTTAATTATTATTAATTAATTAATAATTTTATTAATTAATATTTATGTATTTACTATTTTATTTTGCTAATTGTGTTAAATAATTTGCTATTAATTAGTTAATAATTGGATATTTATTATTAATTAGTAATTGGTAAATATGTTAATTGTCTTATTTTTTTAGGAGTGGGATATGAGTTTATTAGGGAGTAGGGTGGGAAGTAATTTAATTATAAATAATTAATTAATAATTTGTATTAATTAATATTTGTGTATTTATTTATTTAATATTTTATATTTTTTAATTGTGTTAAATAATGTATTATTAATTAATTATTAATTGGTTATTAATTATTAATTATTAATTGGTAAATATGTAAATTGTGTTACTTTTTTAGGAGCGGGTTGTGGATTTATAGGGGAGTAGTGTGGGAACTAATTAAAATTTAATATATTTTTTATATAATATTTAGTTATTGCTATTTTATATTCTTAATAGTGTGAATTAATTTATTACTGATTGTTTTTAATTTGATTGTTCCTTGTTATTATTAAATTAATTAATTGTTAAGCAATTATGTTAATTGTGTCAAGATTTACAATATTGGTGGTGTCATTTATAGGGGGATTTGGTGGGACGTAAATTATTTTTTATTATTTAAGTATTTGTTAATTAATGTTTATTATTTTGCTGGAGTGGGAATAGTAAATTATTCCATTCCGCTATCCAACACTTTCCCTACTGTTGCAATTGTTGGAGTGGGAATAGTAATTTTATCCCCTCCGCTAACCAACACTTTCCCTACTGTTGCACTCGTTGGAGTGGGAATAGTAATTGTATCCTCTACGCTATCCAACACTTTCCCTACTGTTGCACTCCGTGGAGTGGGAATAGTAAATTATTACCCTCCGCTATCCAACACTTTCACTACTGTTGCACTTGCTGGAGTGGGAATAGTAAATTATTCTCCTCCGCTATCCAACACTTTCCCTACTGTTGCACTCCCTGGAGTGGGAATAGTAATTTTATCCCCTCTGATATCCAACACTTTCCCTACTCTTGCACTCCCTGGAGTGGGAATAGTAATTTTATCCCCTCCGCTATCCAACACTTTCCCTACTGTTGCACTTGCTGGAGTGGGAATAGTAAATTATTCCCCTCCGCTATCCAACACTTTTGTATAGTTGCACTTGCTGGAGTGGGAATAGTAATTTTATCCCATCCGCTATCCAACACTTTCTCTACTGTTGCACTTGTTGGAGTGGGAATAGTAATTTTATCCCCTACGCTATCCAACACTTTCCCTTCTGTTGCACTCTCTGGAGTGGGAATAGTAAATTATTCCCCTCTGCTATCCAACACTTTCCCTACTGTTGCACTTGTTGGAGTGGGAATAGTAAATTATTCCCCTCCGCTATCCAACACTTTCCCTACTGTTGCACTCTTTGGAGTGGGAATAGTAAATTTTTCCCCTCCGCTATCCAACACTTTTCCTACTGTCGCAGTTGCTGGAGTGGGAATAGTAAATTATTCCCCTCCGCTATCCAACACTTTTCCTATTGTTGCACTCTTTGGAGTGGGAATGGTAAATTTTTCCCCTCCGCTATCCAACACTTTTCCTACTGTTGCACTTGCTGGAGTGGGAATAATAAATTATTCCCCTCCGCTATCCAACACTTTCCCTACTGTTGCACTCCCTGGAGTGGGAATAGTACATTATTCCACTCTGCTATCCAACACTTTCCCTACTGTTGCACTCGCTGGAGTGGGAATAGTAATTTTATCCCCTCCGCTATCCAAAGCTTTCCCTACTTTTGCATTCCCTGGAGTGGGAATAGTAATTTTATCCTCTACGCTATCCAACATTTTCCCTACTGTTTTAGTTAATGTAGTGTAAAATGTTGCTTTAAAATTAAAGAATTATTTTAATATTTTAATTTATTATATATATAAATGTTATTTTTATATTTATGTTACAGGTGCATGTATATATATATATATATGTATTTATAATTTTTATTATGTTTCTAACATTTTATAATGTAATAAAATAATTATTTATCAATATTACTAAGTAAATATATATAATTATTTTTATATATGTATGTTTAATTGTTTTTTATATGACATTTATTATTTATAATTTTTAACATTTTTTAATAATTCTAACTATGTTTTTGTTAACTATATTTATTATTTAATTTATTTTATATTATTTTTAAGACATTTAAAAAAACGATATTTTGAACAACGATATTTTAAACAACGATATTTTGGTTTCGATATTTTTGTACTTACCTTTGTAGAGATAGGATGTCGATATTCTTGACATCGATATTCTGTACACGATATTTGTGTACCTCGATATTCCTGTCGTCGATATTCTGTCAGTGATCCTAAAAACATATAGCTGTAAATAGAATTCCACATGGATTGCTGATATCAGGTCTACATGACATATGAAGATCCTTATGAATGGTAGAACTGTACTGAAGGGTGCTCAGCAAATTGGGTAGGAATTCTTGTTAACCATGACAAGTTGGATCAGTTAACATTTTTTGAAAAAATCAAAAGGTTTTTACTAGATTTGTTAACACAGCTAGAACAAAGTGACATTGTCAAATTTATAGATAAGGTGAAATTTAGACCTGTCGAATTTTAAGAAACAATTAAGGATAGAAAATAGTGCAAGTTATTCTGTTATGAAAGGAATTATGAACAAGAGCACATTTTTACTTTTGTGAAATGATTTAACCATTTGATGAAGAAAGAACAAGCAGATCTAAGCATACAAAGGCAGAATACTCTCTGATAGAAAATGAGTCTTGAAGAAATCTCTGACTAATACTTAGTATATCAACTAGGAGAGAGAATCCAGTGGTGCGAAGACGGGTAACAATTTTAAATTAATTGAGCCCCTTGAAGGAGGGCTAAAAAGGGGAACCAAGAGAGAGGGGCATAAAAAGAGGTGGAGGAGAAAGTGGAAAAGATTAGAAAGCAAGGCAACAAGAGTAACAAAAAAAACCAAAAGAGATCTAATGCCCAAAATGGGAAATTGTAATATGGGGAACAGGATTATCACTTACCTTTCTATATGTTGTCCCTTGATATTCTGTCTGTGGTATTAAGGTCCCTCAATATGCCCTACTCCTTATTCAGGAAAGTCAGACACAGACAAGATAGGTAAAGTGATACAAATATTGAAAGCTATCTTGATTATTCTGTCAAAGAGAACTATAATAGAACTTGAGATGAGAGCGTTAGCACTTGGGCTAACGTTCTGTCCTGTGCAATATAGCAACTGAACAGAAACAATAACTGACATTCATGAACATGCATAGCAGGAAGAAGGACATGAAAACAGACAATGAATTGCTAAGATCTAGCAGTTATACAAACTTACAGGTCCAGGACCTGCAAATAATTTGCACTCTCAACAAGCTGGATTGGACAGTGTAGGTCAGTATAAATTCAATATACATATGATTGTGAGCAAAAGCAATGGAAGCGGTTTTAAACCCAAATCGAAATATGAGCATCACTAACCACAATCGAGGGAACATGGCGGCCGGCTAGCAGCGGGTCGCGGAGGCTCCCAGAGTTGTAAGCTCCGTCTCCCTCTACGCTAGGTTTTAGCAATTTAATACCGTTTTCTTTCTAGGGAGAAAAGCCTACCGTCTTCTGGGGGTTGCTTTTTCTTGGGTCTGCACTCGTTTCCTTTTGCCTCGTGTTGGCGGGTTGTCCTTGTGCTGACGGTGGCGTCGGAGGCAGTCGCGGGATTGCCGGGCCGGGGCTCCTGCTGGGCTCGAGCGGCTGGCTAACTCAGTAGAGGGCGTAGGGCGGTCGCCCAGTGTGCTTTACGGGGCAATTTTGGCAGAGGTAGTACAAGAGCGGGAAGCTCTGTGCTAAAACTGGAAAGCCACGAACTCGTCGAGATTCCGGAAAGTACGGGACTGAACACCAGCAAGGAGGGGAGCACCGGATGGGATTTGGACAAATCGAGCAGGAATAGAGGAGGTAATCCTCTCACTGAAAAACAACTAACTTGTATTAAAAACAAGTGGGGGCTATTAATGTTGATAAAGGGAGGTCAGCTCAGCGGAAAATAGAGGGCACCCAGGAGACAGAGAGTAGGGTGGAGGCATGGAAGAGCATACCTCAGGGCAGATATGCTCTCAGAAGCTTGGTAGCAGGGGGACCCACACTGGCTCAAAAAAACACGCAGTCCAAGTCAACGCAAGGCAGCACAGCAGGGGCAGGTTTAGGTAAGAAATTCACGGCCACAAGTTTAAACCAGGCAATTGCTGAGGACTGGGTTAGCCCTAGGAGGGGGAGGCATAGGAGGAGAAAAGTAGACATTCAAGCCCAAAGACTAAAAATTACGCCTTCATTATTTACTTTCTTTAAGGTAGTCCCTAAGACTCTAACATTAAAAAAGCCTGCTTCAGCCTCATTAACTACAGTTTCACATTCTTCAGAGGCTGCCATGAGTCCAATAGGTTTCAGGTGCTAGTAGGTGCTCCACAGTCCCCAGAAACGGCAACTTCTAGTATTTTAAGGGTGGTGGAGGAGGAGAGCCTATTTTTTGCCAAAAGCATGAATCCCCCGTCTTCTCGGGCAGGTAGCCTAGGAAGACCACAGTTGGGATCACCATCAGCGTCGCATAGCGATTCAGATCAACAGCCTGAGCAGCTGATGGAAATGAAGTCTGTGGCCGCACCTCCAACTCAACCACAGGCACAATCAGTCTCCGATTTAATCCAGCTATTAACCTCCGAAGTCAGGAGTAGATGTGAGATTTCTGAGAAGGATCAAATGGAGATCAGGTCAGCCTGTGATAAGTTAGAAAGGAAGTTAGATGACCGCACAGTTAGAAACCTCGGTGAGGGACTTGACTCTTCAATCCGAGGCCAATAAGAAAGAGATTTCTCTTTTGAGGGGGAATGAAATAGTCATACAAGAGAAACTGGAGTCTTTGAAGAATAACCAAAGAAGAAATAACCTCCGTTTGTTAAGAGTACCTGAGGGGGCGGAGGGGGATGATGAGAAATTGTTTTTGGCAAGATTAATAAAAGAAGGAACTCATACTGACTATACGGAACAATATCTAATAAATGACATGCAGAGGGTCCACAGGGATCCTTTCAGGTTATCTCCAAACAAAACATAGCCCAGAAAATGTTGGTTCATTTCCACACTTATAAAATCAAGGAAGAAATTCTCACTAAGGCCTTAAAAATGAAGACGCTAACTGTGGACAGTTTCAGTTTTGAGATAAAGTCGGATGTGTCCCAAATAACGGCAAATAAACAATGGGAGCTAGGCAAACTGATTGACCCTTTAAAAAAACTAGGTGCTACAGCGCAGCTAAGATTTCCTGCTTGCTTGCGCGTGATGCATAACAATAAGATGCAGAATTTTCAATGTGTAAGAGAAGCGGAGAAATTCATTAAGTCCATCTCTGAAGAAGGGATAATTTAGAGAGGCTTTTATTTCTTATTTTCCTTTTTTATGTATATCCTCTCCCTCTCTTAGGGGTTTTTGTATATCCTATTTTTCTTTTCTTTTTTTCCTTCCTAGTAGACAGAGTGAAGTAAACAGGTCTAGCAGCATAATTTCAGTTGGTATGTTTTCTTACGACTCTGGGGGGCCCCCATAGGCTTAGGTTTAAGCCATGAAGGAGGTAGAAGGAGGATTCACCAGGGGGGGGGGGGTAGGCTTCACGGGAAGGGTTGGGTTCACTGGGTGGGGAGCAGTGGGAGAAAACAAAAAAAATGTCCTCTTCGACCAAGTAGGGGCTCGGGTTCCCTCATGGTACTTAGTACATACAGGGTATAAGAGATGAGTGCTAGCCATATTGCGCGAATTGAGATCCTATCCTGGAACGTGAATGGGTTAAGGGTCAAGTATAGGAGAGAAAAGATTTTACAATATCTGAGAGATACCCCTGCCCAGATTATAATTCTTCAAGAAACCCACTTGACTAAGGTGGAAATGAGAGACATCTTTAAGTTTAGAGGCTGGGTGCAGGAGATCATTTTCACTGATCAACAGCTAACTGTAAAAGGGGTGGCGATCCTGGCTAAAAAAAAAACTGTTTATTACAATTGAGGATAGCAGAGTGGACAAGGCAGGCAGATGGGTGATTGTTAAACTAAGGTGTTACCATCAGACATATACTGTAGTAGGATATTATGGTCCAAATTTAGATGACCCTGCTCCTTTTAGTAATTTGCTGACAGAGCTTCTGAATTTCCCACACCCAATTATCTTAGCGGGGGTTTTTAATGTGGTGCTTGATGGAAATTTGGACCGTTCATCCAAAAGTAGAGCAGCAACAAATAATAGGATGCGATCTTTGATAAAAAACCTCTATGAAGCAGCTAGGATGGTGTGACATATGGAGAGAGAAAATGGGTGGCTTGAAGAGTTTTACATTCAACAATAAAAAATACGGCCATCAATCAAGAATTGATTTCTTTTTGATTAGCCAAGAGTTAAAGGACCAGGTGCAAGTAGTAAGGCATTTAGAAGCACACCTTTCAGATCACTCTGCTGTAACCCTTGTTTTAGTCCTTTCGAAGACCACAGTAGAGAGGAGATGGACAATGGATCGTACGCTATTGTTGGACGATGCTGTAGTGGAGAAATTAGGTCTAGAATCCCAGGAGTTCTTTGCGGATAACCTGGGCAGTGCACTGTTGGGGGTTGTCTGGGACACTTACAAGGCTTTTTTGAGGGGGAAATAACCTCCATTCAGTCATATAAAAGCAAAAAATATAGAGCTGAGCTTGCTGAAATCGAGGGTAAGATACAGCAGTTGGAACAACAGCTATTAGCGAGTGGGGTAGAGCAGCAGGGGTCGCTACAAACCTCTCTTCAAGCTCTTAAGTTGGATCTCGCAGGGGTAGTGGAGGTAAGAGTATGGAAAAGATGGCAGGCAAGCAAACTTGCCCACTTTGAATATGGGGAAGGGTGTGGTAAGTTACTTGCCTGGAAAGTGAAGAATGATCAGGCAAGATGTTTCATAAAGGAAGTAAAAAGTGAGGTATCAGGAAGCTCTTTTAGGACTAGGGAGGGTATAGAAGAGGCCTTTTTAAACCATTTTGAGAAGGTGTATCATGAGGATATGGTAATATTAGAAGAAGATGTGCAAATCTGGTTGGGTTAGGATGCTCCCCGTTTAATTGGCGAAGCTAGCAGAAATGCTATAAACAGTACTATGACAGAAAGTGAGATTGGGAAGGCAATTATGACAGGGAAATCAGGCAAAGCAGCAGGTCTGGATGGCCTTCCTTCTGAGATATATAAAAAACTGGGGAAATTTCTCATGCCAGTAATGGTGAAACTGTTTTTGGCTATCTATGAGGAATGCAAGGAGATCCCTACTTCTTGGAATGAGGCTATAGTGACCCTGATCCCTAAACCAGACAAACCTCCCAATCTGTGTGATTCCTACAGGCCGATTTCGCTACTGAACAGCGATTATAAAATCTTCGCAAAAATACTTGCAGATAGGTTGAATGGGGTTGTGGGGGATCTCCTGCACCAGGATCAGAAGGGTTTTGTGAGGGGGATCCAGGATCTTATGTATAATCTAATTGGAGCAATCGACATAGCATCTGTCACAAAGTTCCCCTGGCAGTCATTACTTTAGATGCGACAAAGGCCTTTGATAGGGTAAATTGGCCCTATCTTCAGAACATTTTAAGGCTGACCAATCTGGGTGAAAACTTCTGCAGGAGCATAGAACTGATATATAGAATACCATCTGCTAAGGTCCTGGTAAATGGAAACCTGTCAAGGTCCTTTAAAATTTCAAGAGGAACCAGACAGTAATGCCCACTATCCCTTCTTCTTTTTAATTTGTATATCGAACCACTAGCGGTAAAAATTAGAAATCATGAAAGAATACTTCCTTTCAGGTATAGAGGTTGGGAGAGAAAGGTTGGTTTATATGCTCTTGACCTAATGGTGTATACTTCCGATTTGCACAGCTCACTTCTACTAGTATACAAGTTATCTTCACAATTTGGGCGCATCTCAGGTTACGAAGTGAATGAGCATAAAACGGTGATAATGGCCTGGAACACTAACCTTCAGCAGCAAAGTATTAAAACAGAAATGATATATTTAGGTATTAGAGTTGTACAAAACATCGAGAGAATACCGGAAGCTAATTTCCTAAAAGTCAGCAAGGAAATCAGTAAGCAACTTCTAAGTTGGTCTCATCTGCCTGACAATCTTTAGAAGAGTGAATTTCTCCCTAAACTTCTTTTCCTATTCCAAAATATCCCCTTGGCTTTCAAGGAAGAGTGGTTCAAAAAGGTGCAGGCCAAGATTAGTAGCTATATTTGGGCCTTGAAAGGGGTCCGAATTGTATGTAAAAAGCTTAGACGGAAGAATGACAAGAGGGGTTTGTGGCTTCCAGATTTGTCCTACTATGCCTGGATCTTTTTGTTAAAAGGTGGGAAGATGCTTTTCAATGAACCGGATGGATCGGATATTGGGGACATGCTCAGGGCAATGTTATCAGATGTGAAGGGAGGTGAACAAGGCTTCATCTTCAAGTTTGGAGACCCTAGATTTTTTTTAAAAGTCCGTCTTAAGACCTTAAAGTGTTTTGCAGTTACGTGGCATAAAATAAAAAAAGAGACAAAACTCAGTTATTTCAGTGGATCGGCACCAATTTGGGATGCCCCTGGTTCTCCAGAGTGGACTAAAGACAGCCTGGCCGTTCCACTAAAGGAAGCAGGGGTACTGAGGTGGGGTCAGCTAATGGAAAACGGAAGTCTGATTTCCTGGATTATAGGACAAGAGATTACCAGTAACATGCTATTGAGGTTCAAATATTTGCAGATAAAGAGTTGGTGTTTTTCTGCTGGGGTGGATTTGGGTGTCTCAAATGAATTAGAGTCTTCGATGGTCGGCAGTGCCACAAGAAGAAAGGAAGTGGCGAAATGGTACTGGCTACTGGTGGACCTGTCGGACAGCGATTTTAGACTTCCAACAGACCTTTGGGGGAAGAGCTTGCCGGGGATGCAGTTAAAAGATTTATCTTGTAGCATTCTGTACTCCACGGTGCCTGCTGCAAATTTAAGGAGGAACCACATTTTTTGTCTCCACAGGGCCTATTGGACACCACTCAGGTTGTCTAAACTGGGGAAAGGTGCCACGCCGAGGTGTCCTAAATGTGGCCACATGTTTTTGGAGTGTCCCGAGATCTAATGTTTCTGGACTGACGTGAGTAATTGTATGTCTGTGATACTCGGCGAGATACTTCAGATAAGCAAAACCCTTGTCTTTTTTGGGGTTTTGGAAGATTTACGAAGCTTTTTCATTAAATGCAAGAAGGCTAGCTTTCTATATGATTTTGCTCGCCCGTAGGGAGATTTGTAAAAACTGGATAAAAATCCCCCCCCCCCGACTAAGGTGGATTGGATGAATTCTGTAAAATACGCGTTCCATTTAGACGGGGAGACAGAAAGTAAGAGGAATGAGTTTTGGGTTCCTTATGAAAGCTGGTTAAAATCCTTTGCAGATATAGTCCAATGATTAGGCCTTTATACTTTATTACTTCACTACTCTGGTGGTCGCTCCACAGATGGCTGTGTCAGACTGAGCTAACCACGGAAGGTGAAGTTGCGTGTAAAGTGACCCATCGTTGGCTCAAAAACAAAGATCTCTGGCTGGTGCTGTGTTAAGGGAGACCCCATAGCACGTTTTTCTCTTGTTTTTTCACCAAGGCGAATGAGGACAAAAAAAAAAAAATATGAGCATCACTTGGCCAAGTTACTATTACAAATGAGGTACATTATTGACTTATTTGTAGCGTAGGAGCCAACGAAATGCAATCCGAGGGGTTACAAAACTCAACCAAAATTAACTAAGTGTACAGGTTGCAGCTAATGCTAGTGCAAGACTAGTAGAATACCTCAGTAGGGTAGTAATAAAGGAAGGAGTCACATATACAAGCTTGTATGGAAAGGAAACTGTTGGCAATATTATATTACATGGATGCATCCATCACTTGCCATCATTAAAATGGAGTACACCCTATGAATAATAGCTCCGATCAAAGAGATACTTCAGTACTGAACAGGATTTCAATAAAGAGAAAATAGGGCTTATTAGGGCTTATTAGGATGGCGAGCGGATGTCCACCGCCGGTCCGGCAGTGGCGACCGCCGGACCGGCGGCGGACATCCGCCCGCGATCGCAAGCCAGAAAACCGCCGGTCAGATTAGGATGGCGGTGGTGACCGCGGCGGTGGGAAATTCCGACCGCCGCTTTTCTGCCGGTTGCCATCCGCACTCCTGCCTTGCGGACGGAGAAGGACCGGGATAATGGTGGCGGTGCCGATCTGGCTCCGCCGGCACGATTATGATGCCGGCGGTAGCCAGCCTTTCCTCAGCGGTCAAACAGCCATGGAAAGGCGGCGGAGAGTGTCTTCCGGGGGCCCGTTGCGGGCACCCAATGTGTTGGGGTGGGGGGGTGCACTGGGGGGGTACCCATGATCCCCCCCTACATTTCCCTGTACCAGGTGGAAGGCACTGTGCAGTGCCTGCCACGCAGTGCAGGGAAATGCAGGGCATGCTCCTTTGCACATCGCGGCGGTGCTGCGTGCAGCAGCAACCACCGCAATGTTAAAGCACGCGATCCGACTGCCGCGGTCGGATTTCGAGCAAGGACCATCGTAATGCGACCGGCGGTTATGTCGTGGGCCTTGCGGGCGGTCTTTTCCCGCTACCATGGCGGTCGGGGAGGTTTTCCGACCGCCATCCTAATGAGCCCCATAGTCATGTGTAAGTGTTTCATTGAGAGATGATACACTGAAACAGTGGTATATCAAGCGGTAGAGAGAGTGAATTGGAGGACCAAAAATGATCTTTTCTTTGACTTGGTTAAACAAAATGCAAGAGAGAAAGATGAAAATGTTAAAATAACTATACCCAGATTTGAGGACACTGAAACATTGAATTTCATATTATGAAGCAATGAATTTAGACATATGGCCTGATTTAGAGTTCAGCAGATGTGTTACTCCATCACAAAGATGAGGAATATATCTTTCTCCGTATTACAAGTGTCATAGGATATAATGGATAGGATATACATCACGTTTGTGACAAAGTAATTCATCCACCAAACTCTAAATGAGGGCCATGATTACAACCACAAGAGATATTCCTCTGTGAGATAACTGCAACAGCCGACTTCACAAATTGTTCTATCAATGGTTGCATGAGGACTGCTTGCTCTTGATTGGTATAATATCCTGCAATAGATTTTAGTTATGTTACAAAAATTCACACACATACTGAAATGTATATATAATGGAGTGCAAGTTCCATAAACTCACATGTCAGCAGTTTTTCTATTTCAGGAGATGGGAAAGGTTATTACGAGGTATAAACAGATCAGATAGCGAAAAATACTTTTTTATGATCAAGGCTGGAATAACTGAAACTTGTTTACTTTGTCCTACCATAATAAAGAGTGAAGCTGAACCCCTTCGGTGCCATGGACGTAACGGTTACGTCCATGGCTGCAGCGCTGGTGTGCCATGGACGTAACCGTTACGTCCAAGGGACACCACCGCCTAATCCCTCTGCTGAAAACATAAGAGGGATTTCCTTTTTTTGCCTCGGGAGGTGGGGAAGAGTGTCCCCAACCTCCTGAGGCATTTTTTTCCAACGTAATGATGATCGCGCACATGACGTGCTGACGTCATTACATTGAAACTGAAACTGAAATGAGCCGATCAGCTTGTTTCAGTGCTTCGGTGCTCATGGGGCTATCTCAGCCCCCCGAGCATCGAGACATACTGGAGAGGTATCATTGGAAATGGGAGAACCTGCCCTTTCCAATGGTACCCCTCCCTGGTGGATTCCTGTTTGTGAATCACTGCAGGAGGTCGATCCCCAAGCAGGGATCCACCTACTAGACACCAGGGAGGGGGGAGCAGCCCATTGGGCATGGGCCTTTGCTCCCCATATCCATTTGGGCATTTTCCATCCTTCTGCCACCGTGGGGGTGATGGGGCGGTAGCCCTCAATCTGCCCCTCTGGGGGAGCAAAAAGCACACTAGACACCAGGGATTATTATTTTTTTGTATTTAGGGGTGTGGGCTGCCCTAAATGGACACTATAATGCCCCCACCACTCCCAAATTTTGCCACAGTCTTTCTGCCCGACCTGGGAGACAGAAAGGCCACTAGGCACCAGGGATATATATATATGAGTGGGGGCTGTCCACAATGGGCCAATGCTCCCACCCGAACACAAAAGAGACAGTGTTTCTGCCACCCCCAGAGGCAGATTGGGGGTATTTCCCCTGATCTGCCCCCCGGGGGGGCAGAAAACCCACTCGACACCAGGGAGTATTTTCTTTTGTACTTATGGGTGGGGGCTGCCCGAAATGGGCACTATAATGCCCTCAACCCTCCCAAAGATTTCTTTCTGCCACCCCTGGAGGGCAGATGGGGCAATAGCCCCCGATGGGAGGCAGAAATCCTGCTAGGCACAGGGATGATTTATTTTTATTTATAAAAGAGGGGCTCCCCCATCCCCAAAACAAAAGGGACAGTCTTTTTGCCCCCTAGGAGGCAGATGGGGGTTATTATCCCCGATCTGCCCCAGGGGGGCAGAAAGCCCACTAGACACCAGGATTTTTTTTTAATAAAAGAAGGGTTAGGATGCTCATAATGGGCAATGCCAAACCCCCCCCCCTGGAAAAATAGCAATAGTCTTTCTGTCCCCCAAAGATGGGGGCAGTAGTCCCCGATCTGCCCCCAGGTGGGGCAGAAAGCCCACTAAGCACCAGAGATATGTTTATGGGCATGTCAGGGAGTGGCCACTTAGGCAAGGGTTGCTCCCCTTTTTTCTGTGAACACATTTTGGCTCCTGCTGTTTGGATAACGTAGGTGCTCCTATCTCTGACAAAACAATGTATTTTTGCAAGGGAGGCACCTGCGTTTTTGGTCACAGGGCTCAGCGGCCATCTAGGGAAACCTACCAAACCCAGACATTTCTGAAAAGTAGACATTCGGGGGAGACCAGGGAGGTGTGTCTTGCATGGATCCCCCAATGTTTTCTTACCCAGAATCCCCCGAAAACCTCAATTTTAGCTAAAAAAAAATCACGTTTCTGTTTGGGAAGGTTATGAGATCAATGGGGTGACACCAATATCTTACCACCCAGCGTTCCCCCAAGTCTCCCGATAAAAATGGTACCTCACTTGTGTGGGTCGGCTAAGTACCCGCGAAAGGGAATGGCCCAAAACATATTGTGGAGACATCAGAATTATCTATCACAAAATAACATGAGTGATGTAATATATGAGGTCATAAGCAGTGCATTGCGTGGGCGTGAGTTATAGTTACCTCACTAACTATAACGGCTGAATTTCTCTGGTTTTGCATGAATGACCAGGGTCAAGACTGATTTACATATGGCTGGGTTCAAACTGGAATGGCATGGGGAGCAAAAAAATGATGGATATAGGCCCAGATCCCTGTACTGGGCTGAATGTATGACATGGTTCTGCATTCTGTCCATCAATTGTTCTTTTTGCATTTGTCACCCCTAGTAGTACGGGTATGACCAGACGTGGGTCCCGTGCTCTCCATGCCACTGGAGTCAAGCTATCCTGGCTGATGAGGGGTGAAACTCCGAAACCAGTCCTAGGATGCTTGTTTCCAGTCCAGGGAGAACCTGGCCTGGGAGTTCGGGCTGGACTATTCCCATTGGGCGGAGGGTCAAGACTGATTTGCATATGGCTGGGTTCAAACTGGAATGGCATGGGGAGCAAAAAACGATGGATTTTGGCCCAGATCTCTGTACTGGGGTGAATGTATGACATTGTTCTGCATTCTATCCATCAATTGTTCTTTTTGCATTTGCATGAATGAAACCTGAGCCTTTCCATTAACCGTCCCCTTAACCTTTGGTTTTTCAGTGAATACACATATATATATATAAATACATATATATATACATATATATGTATATATATACATATACATATATATATGTATGTATATATATATATATATATATATATATATATATATATATATATATATATATATATGTGTATTCACTGAAAAACTTTAAATTAATAAAGTTGCATTGTAACCGGGATTCCCAAAGCTCCCAAAGACAAGAAATAGTAGTAGATCCTCAACATGAATTGAATATCTTGAGCGTAAATGATATACCCATCCTGACAGACCTCATGCCATTAGCCGGTGACACTAATATGGACATGGAAAATTCTGAAAGCGTGAATGAAATATCAGGAAGCAACGAACAAGCTGAATTGCTGGCATTAAGCTTAAAAAGAGGGGATTATACTCCATTCAGGCCACCGTCAAGATTTGTACCACAGATGCCAAGAGGTAATCTGGATATTTTTAGTGAGAATGTAACAAAAGATCTGAAATTATTTTATTATGAGCTAAATCAAAAGAAAAAACAAATACATCCTAAAAAAGCTCTAATACATAAAACTGTGGCAAAATTACAGAAAGAAGACGGAATATTGATAAAACCCTCTGATAAGGGAGGAAATGTCGTTTTATGGGGCCGTGAATTATACAAAAAGAAGCATTAAGCCAATTGAACAATCACGAATGCTATCGGAGGATCAGCATAAAAGAATATGAAGGAGTGAAGGACTTGTTCTTTAAAAGACTTGCGGTATGGAAACAAGATGAACTGTTAAGCTGGGATGAGATTAAATTCATCAAAAAAGAGAAACCAGTAATACCAGTGTTTTATATGCTCCCGAAGGTGCACAAAAGCACTACCACACCCCCGGGTAGACTGATAATTTCTTCATGTGGCAGCTTGTTCAAGAATGCATCTAGGTATATTGATTATTTTTTAAATCCTATTGTTAGAACATTGACTTCACATATCAAGGACTCCACTGATTTTCTTGAGTGTATTTTTGATATTCGCTGGGATACTGCTACCATGATTTTAATAACATTGGATATCTCTACATTGTATACGAGTATACGTCATGTAGATGGTTTAAAAGCAGCAGAGTACTTTTTGAACAGAAGACCAATAAGATTCATGAAACACAATCGAATGATTTTAGAGTTAATGGAGTGGTGCCTGACGAAAAATATATTTTTGTTTGGGGACGATCTCTTTCTGCAAGATCAAGGGACGGTGATGGGCACCTGCTTCGCCCCCAGCTATGCCAACTTACATCTAGGCTGGTGGGAGGATCAGGTGCTCGGGGGGCCGCCCTTAGAACAGTGGTCAGGTAACATTTTACTTTGGGTAAGATTCATAGATGACGTTTTCGTGCTGTGGCAGGGCACGGAAACGGACATAGAACAATTCATTATGGATCTGAACCAGAACTCGTTGAATTTGAAATTTGTGGGACAGTATAGTAAAACTACCATAGATTTTCTTGATATCAGAATTCAATCAGTAGGGGAAAAACTTGAGACCACTGTATTTCGAAAAGCTACTGCGGGAAACACTATTCTCCACGCAGGGAGTGCCCACCCAGCTCCACTGATACGAAGTATTCCCTTTGGGGAGTTTTACAGGGCTAGGCGGGCATGCAGTAGCCAGGAAGAGTATTTGAGAATCGAACAGGAAATGACAAGCAGATTCATTGAGAGAGGATACTCACCACACATAATAAAAGGTGCAGCTAAGAAAGCTAGGAATCTTAAGAGACAGAAGGTACTCTTTGAACCATCATGAACTCAGAAAAAGTAGGAGAAAACTGAGCAGAAAGAGCGGAATAATGTGGAGAATCCAAGATTTATTATGACTTTTAACACCAAACATAAAGAAATCAGAGCCATTTTAAAAAAACATTGGTATCTGGTACGGGGTGACCCTTTAATAGGCCCACAAGTGAATAAACAGCCTAATATTACTTACAGAAAATCAAAATCATTGAAAGATTTAATTGTGAGTAGTGAGTTTCAGGAAAGGAAGGGTGGGGCCTCGAAGTGGCTCCAACAAAAACCAGGTTTTAAAAAATGTTTTAAATGTAAAGCGTGCCAACATGGAATGAATGGCACGAATTTTAAAACATTTTTTAATAAGACTATTTTCATCAAAAGTTTTTTAACCTGTAGATCAAATTTTGTTGTCTATTTATTGCAGTGTGACTGTCCAAAGGTGTACATAGGTAGTACAACTTTACCAGTGTACAAAAGAATTTTACAACACAGGAGAGCAATTTTAAACAAAGATAGAACTTACCCGGTCGCAAGACACTTTGAGAAGTATCATCAAAGCAATCCCTCCAGCCTGCAGTATAGCTGTATAGCAGAAATTCCCCGTAAAAAGAGAAGAGGAGATAGGGAAAAAGAACTCAGGAAATTGGAAACCTATTATATTTTGGAGTTCAATAGTATGGAACCTCATGGATTGAATGTAGATGAGGACCTTTATACATGTCTACAATGAGGTTGTTGAGGGAAGGGAATTTAAGGGTAAAACTGCACAAAATGAGACCTTTTTGTTTTTATATTGGTATGGTAAGAATTTGAGGAAGAGGGATATGAAAGGATTAGATGATTGCTGTACATAAGAAAAAATTGTTTCTAAGATGGAACTTTTTATATGTACAGTTTTTTTCATTATTTTATACAGACTAAAAAGTAATTAAGGGGTAGTTTTTGTATATCGGTTTTAGATATTTTAGGACATTGATAGTGTTTTAAAAGTGTTTTTCTTTATTGAGTATATGAAATAAGTTCTTTTTAATGATGAAGAATAATATACTGTGAAGCACTTGCACTTTAAAATTTTGGAATATATAATGACATTTTAATTATATATTTTTTATAAGGTGTTTTAATAAGTATATGAAATATGTATAATAATATACTGTGAAGCACTTGCACTTTCAGTGATTAATTTGCACCAAGCACTTGCACTTTAATAATTGAAGATTTTTATGATATATGTAATCAAAAAATAATCTTTTTTACTCCCCGTTGGCTTTGAAACTGTTGAAATATATTTAGAACATATAATCTGAGGAATTAGAGGTTGTTAAAACAGAAACATGGTTCAGTTAGAATTGGATGTTCATTTGTATATTATCTGAGATACTGATATGTGAAATTTGACCGGGTATCTGGATTATAAATGCAAGGGACTTGGAGTCTCTGCTAGATATAAAAATCCAGGAAGGCAAAGCACAAGTATGACTTGAACAACCAATATGGAAATTCCGTGCTGCTAAAAGCAGTAATAACTGTAACAAATGGAACTATTCTTGTAATTTGTTTTTGTGTGCACCTTGCATGTTCTAATATGGCCGCCGTTGTAACAGAAAAAAGCGTGCTGGCTAATGTTCCTTAATCCTTGTAGTCCCTCCTCAATGTTCTTTCCTTTTGAAAGCGAGTATTTTAAGGAAAAAATGATGGCGCTCAGACATCGTGAGCAAGGCAGCTGAGACTGCTGAAACGCGTTGATGATGTTTGTCATTTAAATAAAAACCGAGTGACCTAACCCGCCTGGGAGTGCTGGACGATTATTTCCTGAGAGGAAGGAATATCTTATTTTGAATATATATATATATGTGAACAAGGCTCGCAGGAGCCGAAACGCGTAATGGCGAAGACAGAGGAATAAAATAACAATTTGCACAATACCTGGGTCCGTGTCCGTCTTTTGGAGAGATCCTGTACTGCGACGGCTCTGCATGCAATATATATATATAGAAAGCGCCACAGAGCTGCGTTTCAGAGAGGTGTAAAAAGGGGTGTGGCCTCTGTACATGTCTCAGGGTGCGCGAATCCTGCCAAAAAAAAAAAAATCGAAGCGCGGTCTCCCGCGCTTCGATGTTAATTGGCCCCTGGGTGGGCCAAGTCCCGGGGGCATGCTGGGGGGGGGTTAATGTTATGTGTGGGGGGCCTCTAAGGGCCCCCCAAGCCCCGGGGACCACCACCCGCCGGGGCTTTATGTATAATGGTGCGGGAGGGCTCTGAGCCCTCCCGCAGCCCTCGGGGACCGCCACCTCACCGGGGCTTCTTTTTTATTTTTGAAAAACCTGTGTGGGGGGCTCCAGCCCCCACACGCCCGGGGACCACCACCTCCCCGGGGCACTAAGAAAAATTACAATGGGGGTCCGTTTTGGACCCTCAAGCCCCGAGGACCACCACCTCCCCGGGGCTTTCAAAATGTAAGGAGGGGGGCCGCGCGGCTCCCCTCCTGGAGCCTGTGGTGGCCCTGGGGACCGCCACCCCCAGGGCCGGCTCCTGCAGTGTCCCGGGGTGCCTACCCCCGGGACACTGCTGTTTGCAATGACAGGACGGGAGCCTCGCGGCTCCCGTCCTGTCATTGCAAACTGCTTTGGATATTGGAAGAGAGAGCAGGAAACCTGCTCTCTCTTCCAATATCCAAAGCTGATTGCTTTCCACATGGGGAGCAGCATGTTAGCTGCTCCCCATGTGTAAAGCTATGCCGGCTCCCGTAGGACACGGGGAGCCGGCGGGACTGTGGGGGTTTGGGGACCCCCCACAGTCCCCAACGAGAGGCCAGGCCCTGGGGGATGGGGTCCCCGGGGCTATAAGTGGCCACGGAGGGGGGCCACGCAGCCCCCTCCCCAAAGGTAAAAAAAGTTAAAAAGAAGTGCAAGGCCGGCCCCGGGGGATGGGGTCCCCGGGGCCTTAAATGGCCTGAGGAGGGGGCCACGCAGCCCCCTCCAAATAAAAAAAAAGAGGCCATGCCCCGGGGGATGGGGTCCCCGGGGCCAATACAGGCCCAGGGAAGGGGGCCACGCGGCCCCCTTCCCGTTTTTTTTTTATTTTAATTTAAAAAGGGGGTAAGGCCCTGGGGGATGGGGTCCCCAGGGCCTAAAAATAGGAAAAAGGAAGGGGGCCACACAGCCCCCCTTCAGGGGGAAAAACAAAAAAAAAAAACGATCGGGCCCGCAGGCCCCGCCCCTTCCTTCACCACTCTGCAAACGCGCCCCTGGCGCGTTGCAGAGGGGAACGATCCCCTTGAATACTGGGGTCCCTGGGGCCAACTAGCCCACCAGGAACCTCCAGTATGCGCCAGGGGCTGCCTTGCAGAGAGGTGTACAGAGGCCACGCCCCTTTTACACCTCTCTGCCACTCAGCTCTGTGGCGCTTTTTGGAGGTATATGGTGGGCTAGTTGCACCCCAGGGACCCTCAGGATTCAAGGGGAGTTAATCCCCCGACTTAAAACGCGCCACGGGGCGCGTTTGCACAGTGGTGAAGGGAGGGGGCGGGGCTTCAGGTGACATGTGTGCAAACAGGCCCCGTGGCGCGTTTTAAGATGGGGAATTAAATCCCCTTCAATCCTGAGGGTCCCTGAGGGCCAACTAGCCCAACAGGTACGTCCAGAAAGCGCCACAGAGCTGCGTTGCAGAGAGGTGTAAAAGGGGTGTGGCCTCTGTACATGTCTCTGCAACGCAGCCCCTGGCGCATACTGGAGGTTCCTGGTGGGCTAGTTGGCCCGTAGGGACCCTCATGATTCAAGGGGACTTAATCCCCAACTTAAAACGCGCCACGGGGCGCGTTTGCACAGATGTCACCTCAGGCCCCGCCCCTCCCTTCACCATTGTGCAAATATTCCTCTAAAATCAGCCGAAATACGAATTCTGATTTACTCACCTGTTATCAGGAGAGACCTCAGTGCTGCATCTTTCAGCCCAGTACTAATCCTGAAAAGTAATTTTAACCGTACTTACCAGTAACTTGAATTTCCTTCCATAGGCTAACATTGACTGGTTTCACTTGGAAATTCTTCTAAGTGTGGAGTTTTGGAACTTTAAAATATTCCTCTAAAATCAGCCGAAATACGAATTCCGATTTACTCACCTGTTATCAGGAGAGACCTCAGTGCTGTATCTTTCAGCCCAGTACTGGTCCTGAAAAGTAATTTTAACCGTACTTACCAGTAACTTGAATTTCCTTCCATAGGCTAACATTGACTGGTTTCACTTGGAAATTCTTCTAAGTGTGGAGTTTTGGAACTTTAAAATATTCCTCTAAAATCAGCCGAAATACGAATTCCGATTTACTCACCTGTTATCAGGAGAGACCTCAGTGCTGTATCTTTCAGCCCAGTACTGGTCCTGAAAAGTAATTTTAACCGTACTTACCAGTAACTTGAATTTCCTTCCGTAGGCTAACATTGACTGGTTTCACTTGGAAATTCTTCTAAGTGTGGAGTTTTGGAACTTTAAAATATTCCTCTAAAATCAGCCGAAATACGAATTCGATTTACTCACCTGTTATCAGGAGAGACCTCAGTGCTGCATCTTTCAGCCCAGTACTGATCCTCAAAAGTAATTTTAACCGTACTTACCAGTAACTTGAATTTCCTTCCATAGGATATAATTGCCTGTTTTTTGCTGAAAAAGTTTCTAAGTGTTGATTTTTGAAACATACAAATATTCCTCTAAAATCAGCCGAAATACTAATTCCGATTTACTCACCTGTTATAAGGAGAGACCTCAGTGCTGTATCTTTCAGCCCAGTACTGGTCCTGAAAAGTAATTTTAACCGTACTTACCAGTAACTTGAATTTCCTTCCATAGGCTAACATTGGCTGGTTTCACTTGGAAATTCTTCTAAGTGTGGAGTTTTGGAACTTTAAAATATTCCTCTAAAATCAGCCGAAATACGAATTCCGATTTACTCACCTGTTATCAGGAGAGACCTCAGTGCTGCTTCTTTCAGCCCAGTACTGATCCTCAAAAGTAATTTTAACCATACTTACCAGTAACTTGAATTTCCTTCCATAGGATATCATTGCCTGCTTTTTGCTGAAAAAGTTTCTAAGTGTTGATTTTTGAAACATACAAATATTCCTCTAAAATCAGCCGAAATACGAATTTCGATTTACTCACCTGTTATCAGGAGAGACCTCAGTGCTGCATCTTTCAGCCCAGTACTGGTCCTGAAAAGTAATTTTAACCGTACTTACCAGTAACTTATATTTTCTTCCATAGGAATCCATTGTCTGGTTTTCAGCAGAAAAGTTTCAAAGTGTCAATTTTCACAAACTACAAATATTCCTTAAAAATCGCCTGTATGACTTAAACGCATTCTTTCAACTGTTTACAGGAGATGCACCAGTGCTGGATCCAGGATCCAACACTGAGTAAGAAAAAGTAACGATAACAGTTTTTACCTGCTAAGTGAATTTCCTTCCATAGGATAACATTGGTGATTCTATGAGAAAAAGTTTCTAAGTGTCAACTTTTAAAATACAATAATATTCCTTAAAAATCACGACTGTAACCAAAACGCTTTTACTCAACTGTTTACAGGAGATGTACCAGGACTGAATCTAGGATCCAGTCCTGTGGTTAGAAAAGTAATCCATAAAGTAACTAATTGCATTTAACTAGAAATTCACATTGAGCTGAATGTTGCATTGTGTTTGAAAATGTGGTGCCCATTGCAACAACTGTAACTACTGTACTTAAAAGTCTATTGCCTATGTGCAAAGTATTTAAACTAAAGTAATTCATTCTGAGAAAGTATTAGCATATGTAACTGAACGTAGCTGC